>JARJCQ010000039.1:0-600000 GCA_029281465.1 Mycena epipterygia | reverse complement strand
ATTGAAACTGGAGAGCTCAAGGTTAACTCGACTGTGAACTCGAGACAGAACGATACGGACTCTGCTTCGATATCTGACAAGACGACTCAATTGTTGCGTATTTGGCGGAAAGGAACATACGTACTACTTGCCACAGACTCGCTAATTGCTCTTTCACCTATAACACGAACGTATTTACTTTGGGTCCATTGATCCGTACTAGTCTAAAAACGAAAGTCAAACGGGAGACACGTGAAAATTGTGAAAGTGGCCGTGCCTTGTCTGAAAATGGAACTTGGTCGAGGCGACACTAAGGGGATATTAGGGAATAGCGTCCAATGACGACCAAGGTACTCACATGAACGATATATTCACCTTCCTCCAACGTCTGGAATTCGAGACTCACACTCCTACAATTGAAGCGCGAGTGGCCCGAGATGTCAATGGGTTCCTTCTGCCCTCTCTTGTATAGGATGAAGTCAAAGTTCCAATAACAAGGAGAAGCAACACCCTTGAAATATCGCACATCCAGCTGTGAGAGAACAACGATGGTGGGTGCAGTCTTGGACAGACAGAATGAGACTGTTTTAAAAACCGTCAGCGAGCAGGTATCACTGTATCTGCAGAAGCACTCACAGCAGAGGTCGCCATATCCATAAGCACACGCGGGAAATGGTCGCGGGGGTACACGCAGCACATCGTATCTCATCGTCCACGAGGAATCAAATAATCTATGCAAGGTGGGCGAAGTTGAGATCCATTTAGATATGTGGTGAAGTCGTACACAAACCTGGTTCGATCTACTTGCTGAAAGCACGAGAGAAAATCTTTATCTGCCCGCACAAATCAGCCCAGAATATCTGACGCTCAAAAGATCCACTCACATTCCATGATGAACTTGCCTGGATCCCCAAAAAGATGGCCCAAGGCGGGCAATGCATGCATCCATTCCGGCGTCCAGTCCTTCGACCCATCTGACCAAGGCCCGTTCCATTCAGCTTTGCCGCGCGGGTTACGTATCACGAGAAAACGCTTCCCCATGAACTCGAGAGCCCTCAGCACCGAATACGAATGGTCCCCCGATAGCCCATGGATTGTGGTGAGATCATGGAAGGAGCAGGCAAAGAGGCGGTCCTGATTCGTTTTCAACAGCTCGTCGTTCCAGAATTTGTCTTGGTCGAAAATATCCTGTTACACGAGGTCTTGAGCTACGTGGGTACGGTGAAATGGACGATTATACTTTGCACGGAATAATCCTTGAGACACCGCTGTGGACGAGATGAATTAGCAGATCTCCCACTTGGAGTTGCACAATCGTTACCCTGTCAAGTCTTCGATTCCCTATATTATGACGCCATGAAGAAACAGCTTGCAAAAGAGCGGTTCCTAGCTTACCTCGCTAGCCTAGTGAGTGAATTAGCCAACTCTAGCAGATATTGAAAGGGAATTAACCTACATAACCGCTGTACAACGACCCATAATCTCCATGCAATTTGGCATAAGCTTTTTCCACCAGAGAAACCCAGGTTTCCCCCACGGCGCCCGACTTGGCAAAGTACAGACTCTTGCTTCCTTTTCGCGCCGAGGCGTTATACCTATCCTTATCGTTTTGGAAGAGGCATTTCTCGTCGGACGAAAGCTCTTCATATTTCGGCACCGAGGTAAAAAGCAGGCTATAGAGCGAATCGTCATTGGGTATCCCGCAACGACAGATGAATTAACTGGCTCATCTACGATTACACTGACCCATCGCATATCGCGCCAGAAGACGAAGCCGTAGACGCCGACTTGCTCATCCCACTACAAAGAGTTTAGAAGTTGGATTCTTACGAAACATTGAGTATTTACCGCAACACAATATTTTTGTACGAGCCCCTTGACGGTCGACGTCGCAGCAAGAGCTGAGATGAACCAACAGTTCGAGCACTTCTGGCCTTGTATAATCTCGTCGGAGTCAGGAGCACCGACGAAAAACTGCGGGTTGTCGAACAACTCTGTAACACGCTGTACATCGGACGGATTGTAGACGTCCGTAACAACCAATCCATTCAAGCATCGATCCTGGTCGTTTTCAATATCAAAATCGATATCCCTGCCCTTGTTTCAGCAGCAGTGACATGGAGGATCATGCGACGCACCGATATCGTAAATTCCTAGCTCTGCATTGTGTCGCAATCCGGGCGACGTGGGATCTGCACTCGGCGAGGACGGTGTCCAATTCAGGGGTAGAAAGCAGTCCGACAGTCTCTGGAACATCGTCCTGAAGCGACGGAAGTTCTCCAGCCAGCAATACAGCAGCCTCGGGCTTGAATAGGCTGAAGAAACCGGATGACATGGTGGGGAAGACAAGCTATGCACTGCCGCGCCCTCCCGCGGTGCCTTTTATACCGGGAATCTCGGAGACAGGTGTCCGGCGCCAACAATAAACCCTAGTAGACGCCCAATAGACGCCGTGGCGATGCCGCGAGCGCGATATACAGCAGTGCTTCGACCAGGATATGGGTGGGGCGACCCACAGAGTTGTCTGCCATCGGCGAGGTTTCGAGACCGAGAACTGCGTGGCGAGTCATGCGACTCACATAATGTTCAAAGTCCGATCCAAATCCGAGCCGCCAATTTTGGATGGCACGTTGCCCGTCGGCAGGTAGATGGACAAAAATGGTGCACCAACCATCATCGCGTCACTGCAAAGTACAGCCTTCATACTTACAGCTTGCTGAAATAATCCAAGTCCTGTCCAAGCCACTTGTGGGCGTGTGGCGACGCTCCGAGTCGGAGGTGGAGTCCGTTATTAGGCGTTATCTCGCAGATCAACCATCCGATTAGATTCTTATCCCTGGCTTGGCATTTCCTACCCCTTCCGCTTCAACCCAAAGGGCTATAGGTTCGGACCGCATTCAACTGCTTTTCTCAAGGAAAAAACACATTCAGCCCCATATCGTTACCTGCATCGTCTTCTACTTACAGGTGGCGATTAATCCGTTCAAAAAAAAAGTCGATCACGTATCAATGCCATCAGTTGATCAAATCGCACCGCCACTGATGGCGCATCACTCACGCGTCGACCACAAGAAAAACACATGAAATTCCCCGCATAAAGAGTCGATATCAGCAGCCGGCGTCCTCCATCTACGAGGGAGGATTTGCTCGCAATGAGTCTGCATAACATCCTGCGTCCTTCGCAACAACACCTTGACCCGCTTTTCAATTTCCTTCTCAAGAGTGCTCTCATCCGCGCCAGTATTTGCGATCGCACGCACTGGCAGCCCGGTCTGGATATCAGAACTCGTCGAGCGCAAGGGCAAAATCCGAGATCGGTCGTTGGCACCGTTGACGACATTTTCGTGGGTGCCGTCGGGGGCGTCGACCAGATGGACCTCCATTCGGCCCTCACTCCTGTGCGCGCGCTCAATACAATCTATCCACACCGGGTCGGTGCGCGGGAGATCGCGCACCGGATACACGCCGAACGTCGGCGGAACGCATTTGAAGTTGAACAGGCAATAGAACTCGGCGTCGGGGTTCTCGCGCATGAATAGAATTTGGCGGCGGAAAAGCTGGGGTCTGGCTGACTCGTAGGTGTGGTGGACGACGGCGCGCATGAAGGCGCGGTCGCGGGTGCTGGCGGCGTCCGAGTCGGCTGTTGTCGACAAATATTCAGCGGAGGTGGTACGGAATGGTACGTATGTAGCAACGTACAGACGCGGAAAGATTCACAGACGGCACGATGGCCCGCTTCGCGCCAGCCAACCGTTTGACATTCCTCAGAGCAGTATTAGCGTCGCGCGCACTGAGAACAGCGTCTGGATCCGGATTTACGCAAGAGCCGAATGCACTGGGGGGGGAGGTGTCTCAGTTGGGTTGCGAATGGCATTTCAAGGAAAGCTCGGAGTCACCTTCATATTATCGCAGGCTTGAGTAGACGAATATTTTCCCGAGTTGTAGTTATGCATGATTTTTATCCGTTCGGCCAAGATTTGCATAAAAGTTTTTAAACAATCGAGAACCTTCTGCGCGGTTACGAGGCGCTGTATCGCAGGCATTGCTTCCATCATAGAAATGTCGACCTGCGCCACGACACGGTAATGAGCCAAGAATGAGGGGAGAGATACCTCCAAAATCCGAGCCGCGGCACGAGGCACGCCCTCGCGTTGGATGATCGAAACTAGTGCGGAAGAAAGCCGGCTTTAACTGTTTCCACCATCCATCGATCACTCTTTGGACCAGTGAGTATCGATAATAAGATAGTGAGGGCGCGATTGAGTTTGTCCTCGACGTCGTAGCCGATGTTCTCCGTTAGGAGCGCAATGATCAACCCCGTCAGAGCTCTCACAAGTCCACATTTCAGCAGTGCGTCGAGGAGCTGCTTATTTTTGAGGAGCTGTCCTATGAGAATAACGGCAGTCTGGAAGTGGATTGACCCATGGATCGGTTGCGGGACGATGAAATCAAGATTTTGGACGATAAGAGAGCATAGATGCCGCTCAGTTCCACCTGCGCCGTCGATCCACTCTTGAACTGATTCACTGTTGCTCGGGGGCGTCCGAATGATAAACATTGCAAATGGATAAAGTGCGAGTATCCCTCGACGTGAAAGGGAAGCAACCCAGGCGTGACTGACGATAGTGTGGACTCCGAGTGTTATTCTGATCATTTGGGCGAGCGCCGGATCGGGCGGGTAAAGCTGTCCCCGAAGAAACCGCCCGCGTTAATGTATGAGGTGACCTTCGCAAACTCATAATACAGGGCTTCATCCCTCGGGGAAGGATGCGGAAGGCAAGAACGACAAAGGATAATGAGCTGCATCCAATCCCATACCAGTGACCAAAGGTGGATGAGAAGATGTGGGGGAACCTTGTTCATCGCGTGCAGAGCGTGGATTGCTTTGAGTGCCTGGGCTAGGGCAACAGTGGACTCGCTCGACAGTTTTAGATCCAGTCCATCTGCGATGGGTATCCGCGCGCGTACGATCCAGGATAGCGTATAGGACTGGGAGAAATGAAAGCCGCGCTGGCAGATCTCTGCCATCTTGGATGATATCGCACACGCGTGGGAGTGCTTTACTAGAGCCACTCGCTGCGTCTCTTGCTACCGCCTGGAGAGGTACATGTGAGAGGGAAAATGGAAGCCTCTACATCTTGTCTACATCGCATACCTGGAAATGTAACGGAAGTAGCGAGAGTCTTTCGAGGGGCAGTTCTGCGGGAATCGCACTCATTTTGCAGATTTTGTTGGACAGGCGGTCGGAGTGAGCCTTGGACACGGAGGGAGGCTGACACTACGGCACTCCGTGAAAGTATGCAAGGAAGTATGTGGAAAACGAGAAGAAAAGTTTCCAACTCCGCTTTCCCAGCACGTGCCGGGTGCTTCAAGTTCAACACCTTTGGCCACCCTTAATCAGACTGCTCCCTTGGCCGGTGAATGCAACGTTTTTATAAGGACGACAAAAGTCCCATTTCCCCCTCTGCCCCCAAAATATTAGTCATCAAGCCTCGTCTCGCCAAAAGTTACTAGTAGCATTCGAAATCTTTTCGAATTAGATGATTCACGACCCCGAATCACGAGGCCATTTTTGCAAGGAAGAGAGGTGGTTATCCATCAGCCACGCATTCACACGATTCCGATGTTTTTTGAGATCGAGTGTGCATAGAATTGCCTGGGCAGTGGCAGCAACAAGAAATTCATTTCACTTTCTACTGGTAGTTGCACCTCTTTAACTAAGAGAAAGAACGACGATGTGGATTGAATATTGGGGATCCATCGATGAAGTTTACTATATTTTCCAACTAAACGGACGTCAGCGCGCTCCCGCAGTTCCAGGAGAGTGCCTTGTCATTGAAATCGACTGACGCCACCCTGAGGTCAGGGATCTGCCCGCTGATAACCAGGCGCGTCCCGAGGCAGTTGAGCTCACTGAAAGCATCAAACCGCATTGAATGAGCGATACAGACCCCGGTGGCAAGATCAGACGCACGGATATAGGAGACAAGTGTAGCCATCGGTCACACCGCGCACACTGGATATGCTCTTAATGAATGGCGCCGTCATGGGGGCGCATCCGATGGGGTGGACAGAGTCGAAGGGGGCCGGTGCTACGATTACATTGCAGCTGCCTGCGAAGTTGACGTCGGTGCAGATCACCGCGAGCTGGACGACTGCCTTTGGAAGCAGGACACTCTGTTAAACGAACCACGAATAAGTGCGCAACAATTTGGAACCTACCGGAGCAGCGAGGACAGTTAATATCAACAAAAGAAAGGTGAAGGCGAACATTAGGAAGTATGAATGCGGGAGGAGGAGAAGGTCGCGATGAGAGCCTAATGAATGGCTAAGAGGAAAGCCATTTTATACGCCCAGGGCAGCCGTTTGAAACATATCGCGTGAGTTGACATCGAAAAGGGGTTGGCGCTCAGCGCCCAACGATGACAGGCCCAAGAAAAATACCTGCAAAAGGATTTTTAAACTGTCGATTTAGGCGCTGTGAGGGCAGTTAATTATGAAGACCGGGAAAGGACCGCCGTGTTTCTTTGGGCGGCCGCGCTTTCATATCCTCATCAATATCTCCTTGGTTCAGTCATTGAATAGGATTGAACCCTAGACCATGAAGTGGGAAGCCCACCTTGTTTCGAAATGAACCGGCTAGGGCCCCGACATGTTCTTTAAGGGGATCACTGGCTACAATATCACCTACCCGTTGTTTGCAACGGCACGACTTGAAGAACCCAAGGGAAACCGTGGTGGGTCAGATTTTCCACTCGCTCAACACCTGCAAATGCCGCTTTAGGCGCTGTGTGGGCAGTTAATTATAATAGGAAGGAACAACCTCGTTCCTTTCGGCGGCCGCGCTTTCATCAATTGAACCCTAGACCGCGAGTGGAAAGCTCACCTTGTTTCAAATCATACTCGGGCCCAACATTTTCCTTCGTGGAACCTTGTTTGCAGAGGAATAATTTGAACTGAAGGGAAAACGTGGTGGAAAAGACGACTTTCCACTCTCGACTTAGCATCAACGCCATCAGTTGATCATTATCACTGCCACTGATGGCGCATCAAATCTGTACACTGCTTTTCCTGTTTCGGGTTCACGAATCCAGTGTGCAATGGTCTATTAAATATGCATACATCCTATACCAGTGGAGGCGCCCCTTCCCTTGCGAGAGCAAAATCAGTAGCGCAGAGTTGGCGCAGAGACACCACTGACAACGAGCCGAGCAATGTCGGGCCTACGCAAAATTTCCCGTTCGCTCTAGATTAAATTTCGGTCACATGTTATCTCTTTCATCGATGAACATCGAAATGGAGTCGTCTACGCACAGGGAGATTCTTGAATCACAATTTCGTCTGTCTTGCTGCCGAGCTAGAGGTCGTTGCAGCTGTGATGACCACAGTAGCGTAGGGGGGCATTTTACCTAAGGTATTCGTGAATCTGTGATCCCGCGACTCTGTAAATTCCAGCTGTATGGTCCGTGTACACATTTTAATCCAACGTATTTGCTCGGTTCCCGTCTCAGTACTAATGCATCTCGTAATAGTATGGGCCAAAACAATGCGGCTAGCCCGAGACTTTACGTGCGTAAAATGAAAAATCCCCTGCCAAGATACGACCTATGCGAGCACAGAGAAATGGGGTTATGCGCACAATCGACGAGAGACATGCAGTAGATTACACCAGCCACACGCTTGGAGTGCATAATTACACCAGGGGCAAAGACCAAGGCACCCGAAACCAAGTGCGTTCAACGCACTTGGTCCGCACTTGGTCCGCACCTGAGAACACAGCTTCGGGCAGACAAAGGGCAGCTTTGTTGACTTGCGGGGCCCCCCCTTTGTCTTCCCGAAGTGCCTTTGTCAACCATATTCCCGAGTGCGGACCAAGTGCGGACCAAGTGCGTTGAACGCACTTGGTTTCGGGTGCCTTGGTCTTTGCCCCTGGTGTTAATTACTTCAACATTTGCGGATCTCATTGTGCGTGTGGCGTAGATTACCATTCCCTGCTTATCTAATGGTACACAGGGCCACTTTCTCTGGGAGTCCTCGGCAATAATCCTCGGGAGCTGAAGGTTAAAGAAACCCTGCTATTTTTGCGAAGCTTCTCTCAGCGATAGCCTTATACTCAGCCACATACAGAAGGAAGGTCCGTTCATCGATTCGCGCGGCTTCTCTTCCTCCCGCGGGGATTAGCGCTTTGACGTACCGACAGCTCGAACGATAATCAACGATACATTTAATGAAGGATTTCATACCAGCATGTAACCCCAAATGGAATACCATTCCATATCGTTTTGGGAAGTAGATACGAGTTGGATATGGCCACCGGATACGCAAATTTCCGGCTAGAACTCTAAAGCATGGCTCACCTTCGCGTCTAGAATGCGTCTGCGGGACTGCATTCCCGCAACCTAGGGGAATTAGAGTATACAGTGCCTAATGCGCCTTATCAGCGAAAATGCGACAAGAGATCAACTTTGAACTTGGATTGGGCCTCGAGGACTGTGATCCGCCCGGACCGCCTCCGGTCCCACCGCTAATGAATCGGTTGGGCAACACGACCGACATTACGATAAAGGACCAGTACCTGGAGAGTGTAAAACCGCTTTAACGCACTTGAAACGTCGGCTTACCGGACCGGTTACTGCATCGATTTCATTGAACTCACCCGGTTGGCCAGTTGGCCAGTCTGTTTGTCAGATTTACTGGTCCAGCAAGGTCCAGTATGTGGGTGATAAACCATATTTTATTTCACTGTTATACAGCTCCTCAATCCCAATGACGAGCGCAAAACGTCACCAGCCGACCTGAATGCCGGAATGATAAGTGGTGGCATTTATTGTCAACCGACCTTCACATAAATATAGCGCAAATCCGAAAATGGTGAGTATGTCGTAAATTGTAGATCTTGTCTGATTGAAGAGATCCCCGTTAGATGCGACCGACGCGACTGTTGAGCGGGACGCGTATGTCACACTCGCACGTGGTGAATTTCCAAGTGTGACTTCATATAGTCATCTTTGATGGCGACTCCTTTGATGTCTTTTCCTCCTCGACCCCGAACATCTTTGCGGCAAAGCGATCACCGGCGTAACGGCAATCCTAATGGGATCGAGTAAATTCCGCCCAACCTTGCTACTAGGCTCTATAGAGCTCTGGTCGGAGGACTTGTCTCCGCCGCGATCTAACTACATCCAATTCAGATTGCATGTCGTCGGGAATAGAACCGGGAAGGGAGAAATGAAGCGCCATGTCATTCGTGAGGTACTGCCCCTGTTCAAAGTGACCCACTGCTGATATTCGGTTCAGAGGCATGCCAACCATCCAAGCATCACCATACCATACGCAGAAGTGAATGCGGTCACGTATGTTCTGTTGTCGAGACCGCACTCTTCTGGAACCTGGGTTGATCCATGTCTGTGGCAGTCTGTCCAACTTGTCATTTCTTGTACAAGACTTCTGTCAGTTCCGGAATTGCGCATATTCAGTGGCTCTTATTCCAAGCGCGACATCCTGGCAGCGGCGTTGAAATCACTGATGCACATAGCAAAATCGTGTGCACGGAACAAACTCTAACGAAGATATTCTGGATGTTTATGCCCGACTGGTGGCTTCCACTTCAACTAGACCACCTATGTCTTAACTGCGCCCGTACCTAGCATTGTGGGCGTTCTCTTAGCTCTCTCGAATTCACTTACTTCACGTCCGGCCCGCAATTTCACCTGGATCAGTCTGGATCCGACCGTTACCGGCGTCGTCAATCTGTCATAACACCGTTTCTTCTCTCAAAACTGTCTAGTTTCTCCGTGTTCCTCGGCATCAGATTTATCTTTCAAGAAAAAAGATAGATGATCTAGAGCGCCAGAACACGGGCGGTGAATATTGCCGAGAATTCACGTTGCTCTGGTGAGCCTGTCCCGCATCGGTTCTTGTCTTTACTTCCATCTATACTTCCATCCAAATACAGCAAAACATACCATGCAACCCGCCAGCCGCTGATCCTTAATCTCCGCTTAAACTTATTATGGATATGGACTGCACGCGCTTGACAGGTCCCGTCATGACCATATCCGGCAATGCGATGGTTCCGGAGAGATGATTGCCCTCGGCCAGGGGATACCTATGTTCGAGGCCGCATTCCTCATGTCCCAACGAGGTTTTACTACCCGCCGTTGATCGGAGTCTGGACGTAATCGACAAGGCACTGCCCTGAATGATTTTGTCCTTCCCATGAAAGTGAGATCTGTCCTTACGGAAATATGCACGGGAGGGACTCGGCCATCGAACGACAGATCTCCAGCGCCGTCACTGGTCTATAAAGGCAGATGTCCAACTGCATCTTTCAGCACTCGACCAGGATGTCTCCTCCCCGTGTCCTCCTCGGGGCGATAGCGCTCTCTGTCATTCATGTTCGTCTTAATGATTTACACCTTGACACCAGTTAATCCTCGCCCAAGTCATGCTTCGCTTCTAGCAATCACATTCTTTCAGTTCACCATCGTCGCCAATCCATTCCGACCAAGTTGCCAGGAAATTGGACGTCTAAAGGATGCTACACGTAAGTCTCGCCTTCTATGAAAGGTTCTGGGTTACTGAATATTTCATAGCGATAATCAACCTGGAGGTCGTAGCCTCACAGGTGCGAGTTTTACTAATACGACTGGGATGACCGTCGAGGTTCGTCCTTTATTGGCTCGCAAAGCGGAAACTCAACTCCTCTTCTATCAGAGCTGCATCAACTTCTGCGATGCAAAGGATTTCATTTTGGCTGGAGTAGAATTTGCGGTGCGCATTCGCGTCCTTCACTAACTCCGCTTTGACTCATCCCACTTCTTCGGATATCCAGCAAGAATGCTGTACGTGATTCGCCCGATTATTTCCCCAAGTCGAGAACTAAACCTGGATGACTTCCAGACTGCGATAACTTCCTCGAAAATGGGGCCGCTACTGCTCCCCTGTCCGACTGTAATCTCGCCTGCAAAGGAAATGCCGCGGAGACTTGTGGAGCCGGGAATCGACTGAATGTGTTCACTAGTGGAAAGGCGCCACCACCACCTCCCACCATTCCGGCAAAGATCGGGAACTGGACTTCTCTCGGGTGCTACAGGTCATTTCTCATCACCTGTTTCACGCTTAGAGTTCTCAATCTTCATTAATTTCAGCGACAATGTAAACGGTGTTCGTTCGCTACCGAATGGGATCGCGGTTGCAACCCCTTTGACCCTCGAAGGCTGCACTTCGACATGCTTCACCGCTGGTTATCCCTACTCTGGTAATTATTTTTTAATTTTCGGTAAGTTTCGTCACTGACGATGTTCTAGGCTCTGAATTCGCGGATGAATGCTGTACGTTCAACCAGGTTTTCTCATCCGCATTCTAATGGTTGGCAGATTGTGGGACGAGCATCGCCTCTGGCGCTGCACAAACTGCGATCACCGACTGCAACATGTTGTGCGCTGGGAGCAGCACGGAATTGTATGTTAGATTTTCTTTCCCTCCAAGCTCCTAACCGAGTAAAATTACTAGCTGCGGCGGGCCCAACCGCCTTTCACTCTACAACTACACCGGCGCTGACCGTCCCACGGGACCCGTTGGTGGCGGAGGCGGTGGCGGAGGTGGAGGCGCGCCAACCACAGTTTTCCCTGTCACGGATCTCCCCAAACCTTGGACATATGTCGGGTGCTTCGTGTAAGTCACCTCTCAAATATCACCATATTCGTCGACTAAATTGCACCAGTGACAACGCGCATGGCCGCATCGTAGCCAACCAGCAGCCGGATAACACTGGGCTGACCATGGAGTCCTGCGTGAGCACCTGCAGTGGCCAGAACTTCACTGTAGCTGCAGCGGAATTCGGGGTAAGAATAGCATTTCACCTCTTTGGGTCAATCACTGATTGTTTTAATTCTTAGGTTCAATGTTGTACGTCGTGTCGTGACAAATAGGCTCGGATACGCTGATCATTATCCTATTCATAGTCTGCGGGACCGAACTGATCGCCGGCGCGACAGCAGCCCCCGAATCTGATTGTAACATGGGATGTGGCGGCAACACAACGTACGTCTGACAAGTATCATTCGTATCTCATGCTAACGGAAAATATCACAGCGAAGCTGTATGTCTTCTTGGAAATAGGATCTCGTTTGAAGCTGATCACACATCTGCCCAACAGTGCGGGGCTGGAAACCGGATGTCCGTCTACTCGTCAAGCAAGAACGTAACCATTTTGCCTATCCCGGTGCCGCAGAACAGCAGCATTCCCGGCTCGTGGGCATATCAAGGTTGCTTGATGTATGTTTCAGTGGCTTGCCCCTTCTTCCGTGAGTCTGAAGGTTGCGAATAATAGGGAGGCTGTCGGAAGCCGCGCAATTCCTTGGCAAAACATCTACCCTACCAATAATTCCGCCACGACATGTCTCGGTCAATGTGCGGCTTTCGGTTATACGGTCGGGGGTATGGAGTTCGGTAATAACAATCCCGATGCTTGTTGAAAGCAAAATCTGACCAACTTTCTAACTCTTTTTTCAGGCGATGAATGCTGTATGTTTTTTTCTCTACTGCGAGCTCAATACCCAACTCAACCAAAATACTAGACTGCGGTGATCTCTCGGATGTTCAAGCAGCCGGTGTTGGATTTGCCCCAGAGAGCGACTGCAATCTGCCGTGCCCGGGCGACCCGATCCACTTGTGCGGTGCTGGGAACAGGATTCAGTACTATACTTGGACGGGCACACCTCCCTACGTCTGGCACAATCTTACCAACATTGGACGTTATGAGGTATGCCGCCTTATCCTGCTGTCCTGAAAAGCTAAACTAACGTGCCACGTAGTTCTTGGGTATGCTTCAATTTTCTCGCCTGTAATTAAGATTTGACCGTGTCGTTTGCTCGGAAATATAGTCCCGGGGTGAGCTAATGTTCTCGATTCTCCAACGATTCACTAAGACGTCTCCTCAGTGTGGTGGTTCCCCTCATTGCCACGGTAGGAATCAACGGAAAGGTTACATTCCTCGAGAAGGATGGAACGTCCGAGTGCGTATTGCCGTCCCAAATTCATAGCTATGTTCTCATGAATTCCGCAGGTTCGCCAACTCGACCGGAGCTTATGAACTTGATCTGAGCTTGGTCGACGACTTCGACAAGGCATGGCGCACAATGCACGTCAAATCGGATGTTTTCTGCTCAGGAAGCGTTATTCTGCCCGACAAAGGCGGAAGAATTCTGAATGTGGGAGGCTGGTCACTTGATTCGACCAAGGGAGTCCGCTTGTATACCCCCGACGGGTCGGCTGGTGTGAACGGAACAAATGATTGGCAAGAGAATTTCAAAGAGCTCGCTTTACAGAGACAGCGCTGGTATCCCAGTACGTTTTGATTCGTTTCGGAAATGTATTTACTTGCTCACAATTCCTGTAGCTGCCGCGGTCCTCTCCAATGGCTCCGTTTTGGTTATCGGTGGTGAAACTGGTAGCAATGCCGGGCCTGAGGCTAATTTGGAAATCTTGCCCACTCCCCCGGGAGGTGATACCGTCGTCGATTTGGATTGGTTGGCTCGCACGGACCCGTACAATCTTTATCCATTTGTTTTCGTTCTCCCCAGTGGCAATATCTTCGTCAGTAAGTTATTTTCATATTCTGCCCATTTCCGCCTTTATTTATCGCCTTGAAAAGTTTACTACAACGAAGCGCGGATCCTCGACCCCCATACATTTGCAACCATAACGCAGCTTCCCAATCTCCCTGCATCCGTCAACAACTGTTAGTCAACCGCTAACTCCATGCATTTCCCATAATTAATTTGTTACCAGTTTTGGGAGGTCGCACCTACCCGTTGGAGGGAGCCGCAGTTATGTTCCCTCAACATGCTCCGTACACCGACCCCGTCCGCATTATGACGTGCGGTGGAAGTGCCCCCGGTGCTGGAATTGCTCTAGACAACTGTGTGTCGATTGAGCCCGAAGGCCCCAACCCGACGTGGACTTTGGAGCGAATGGTGAGGAGCCCGTAACGTTCGGTTCAAAATTCGTACTAACATGATATTTCTGCAGCCATCGCAGCGTGTCATGCCATGCATGGTCCCTCTTCCCGATGGAACCTTCATGATCATGAACGGAGCCCACCAGGGTCTGGCTGGTTTCGGACTTGCTACTAATCCCAACCTCGGCGCGCTCTTGTACGACCCAACCCTACCCGTGACGCAAAGAATTTCGTTCCTAAATACCACCATCGTCGCTCGTCTATACCACTCAGAGGCTCGTCGCTCTGGCATTTTTTCTAATGCTTTTTCTAACTGGATTTCACAGGCTATCCTCCTTCCCGACGCCCGGATCTTGGTTTCTGGATCTGACCCGCAGACCCCTAATTTCCCCGAAGAGATGCGGATTGAGGTATGCAATGTTCAGGACATCTCTCGAAAGTGACTAATATTTGATCAGGCCTACATCCCTCCGTACCTTAACCAAGGATTCACTCAACCGAACTTCACTATCGCAACTACCGACTGGGCTTATGGAAGCAGCCACCCGATAGTTGTTAAATTGCATCAAGGATCCACCGCCACGATGAAAGTCTCCCTCGTCGCAGGTCAGCCACCATGTTGAACTCTCTTTTGAAATTATTTTTAATTGTGTGTTTAAATCAGCCGTTTCCTCCACGCACGGAAATGCCATGGGAGCCCGCACAATCTTCCCCGCCTTCAGCTGCTCCGGAACGACGTGCACAATCACAGCGCCGCCGAACGCCTTCGTGTCCCCTCCGGGATGGCACCAGCTCTTCATCCTGGACGGCCCCACTCCTTCCCACTCCGTATGGGTTCGGATCGGTGGTGATCCCTCCGAGATCGGCAACTGGCCCAACTTCCCTGACTTTGTGGTCCCAGGCGTTTAGTGAGGACTCTTTTCTTATTAGTCGATGGACAATTTCGCCAACGGACTAACGGATTTCGCTCTTATTCTGGGTTATGTAATGCTATATCTGCACATCTACTTTCGTTTCAGCTCTCTCTTTACCCACCTTGTAGACGTACGGAATTTTAATTGTACGCTTAGTAATTCTGGGCCATTAAGGCCCTTACAAATAAAATATAACTTCCTGCGTAACTTATGAGGCGATGTCAAATCAAGTCCCGAGCACCAATTGGGACATCTGAGATGTTATTCTATGGGTGGTCAACCACAGCAGACGGCGGACATTCGAGAATTTCGAGTTTTCTTAACTTAGGGATCCGGTCGTCGCAGGAAACGACTCTTGGTTCAAGATTTCAAGGAGTTTGAAATTTCCATATCCCCTCCCCATCCCGATTTTTGTTTTGAAATTACCCTACGTTTTGTAGGAATGGTGCTCGATCGTCTTTTCCATTGGATCGCTTTCAAATCAAAAAGATGTACTACGTGGTTGAACCGTTGAAGTTGAACTTGGTCCAGGCTTAATTCTAACGCATTTCAGTCAGTGACACCTCCAGGAGGTTTCCCCGACGACAGGAAGACGAAGCGGTTCGAGAAAAAAATACATGGCGCTGGATCTCGACATCGATTTGAAAAAGCAAAGTAAGGTCTAGAGCGAGGAAGTCGGAGTCGTTTAAGAAGCCGATGATTAACCGGTATTGATCGCCGGCGCCTTCTGCCTCCTACCAACTCGGAGTCGGACGCCCAGCAAACGCCTGAAGTCTAGTGGACAGAACAGAACTGTCTAGATGGCCCACCAACTGCCCAGGCCGTCGGAATTTCCCCATACCCATTACACTTGAAGTTGCGATCCGACCACCATCGGACGCCGATGATTATTAATTTATCGTCACAGCCTGCCAAATTCATGACTGGTCTGCTGGCACTGAAAGCCATTTTCTGAGCCAAAATACCTGCTTACAGTTACCCACACGGGCTCAATAGGCAATCTAAGGCGCCAGCGGCCAGCGCCGACACCACATTTCCTTGGGTAATTGGCCGTAACCCGGTGAATAAATCCAAGACCAACTACCATCTATCTGAGGCGCCAGCGGCGACGTTCGATCAGCCAGGTTGACTGGCAAGCACCGCCCGCACCTTCCCATTTTGCGACGGAAATGATAATGGCTTTAACGGAATCTTCCGAATATTAATCTTGGGTTCTCCCTCGTTTTTGAATCTTATGGTATCCCGCTGCACCCACGAGCGATGCGTCATCATCGCACATATTAATACGGTGCACTACCGTAAAAGTCCAGCGGGCAAAAACACTAAACACCGAATTAACAAATATTCTCGGAATCCCGCCTCCGCCCAGCCCGATTCCGAACGCCGCCTTTTCACGCTGCGGGAGAACCACGGCGGTGATAATTATATTTTGAACTGCCCCCGCCTCCTGGAAGCTCGGACCACGAAACTGGCTGTCTGTACCTTTCACCTTATACGGTATCACTGATTCTCTTCCCATTAAACACCAATCTCGAATCAAATTAAAAATGGATACCTTTCACCGTATAAGGCGGTATCACTGATTTCCTTCCCATTAAACACCAATCTCGAATCGAATTAAAAATGGATTGAGGCCGGCGCAGATCCTCCGAGTCGTCGCCGGAGATTCAGCGGAGGCTCCTGAGTGGCCTAGGCGAAGCCAAGACAGCTACCGTCAACGCTATCATACCATACATAGTGCCTGATACCACCCGCGAGGCGGTGCGGGAGATTCTGCGGCAGATACGGGGCCTGAGCCAATGCAGAGGCGTACAACATTGATTCGGTGCACTCCTGAGTGGCGGGCGAAGCCAAGATAGCTACATACCGCAAGCTAACCCTATCATACCACCCGCGCTGAGGAGATTCAGCGGCGGATACCCCGCCAATGCAGAAAGATTGCCATTGAAATGCAGAAAGATTGCCGTGTACGACAGCTGGGCACTCTAACAACCAACAGCTCGCGATGTGTATCACACTAGTAGGACTAGGAGCGCTCAATTCAATTCAATTGTGATTCATCCCAAAAACCCAAAGACAAAGAGAGGCTACGTAACAACGAGTGTAAAGGGCGGGATACTGGGGGCGCCGTGGTAGGGATCTGGATAGCGATGTACCAGGCGCGCATGTGTAGATGGGGTGGATCTACGGACGGATGGATGGACGGATGGCCGAATGTACGAGAGTACGGATGGTGGTACATACAATGCGTGGATGGTCATTGCATACGTAAACCGTACCATGTGTACACGCACAAATGGAGAGGCGGGGGCGATTAGCTATAATGTACCAAGGGGAAGTGAATATCTAGAGTGTAAATATATGGAGACAAGAGAAGGTCCAATGAATAGATACGATGCGTATGGAGCGTGCGTGAATATGGACAGAGGCAGCTGGTCATGAGTTCGCATGATGTGGCGTCCGAGAGAAGGGGAACATATGCGATCAGAATGTGTGTATGGGCCGCTGGAGGAGGAGGGTGGACGCGGTATTAAGACGCCGCGTCGGCGCCTGAACGAATGTAGTGCAAAAGTGAGCGGGGGGTGTTGCCTAGTACGAGAAGAGCAACAGCCACGGGTTGAGCAAAATCTGGGCGACGAAAAGTCAGTCTCGGTGAACGCGCACACAGGGAACCGGCACTTACCGGGAACAAGATGTGCCCAGACATGACGATCCTGTAGGCGCGCGTCAGAAATAGCGCCGAGCGCGGAGGATAAGGGCGCTTACGCTAAGGGAAGGATGACAGCCCATGACGTGCCGGGGATCTGCCACGCTGGTGTGACGACGGGCGTGGAAAGCACGATCATGCCCGCGATGATCAAGAAACAAAACAAAAATATGCGCTGGTATCGCTGCCAGATGCGGGGCACCTCAATCCAGAAGTTGGACCGTTCGACCTCCTATGAAACGGGCAGACAGTGATGAGCATCAAGGAGTATAGACAGATAGACGCGAGCGGCACCTTTGTCGTTGCTCCCCAAGTCATGTTATAGGAGAACATATGTGCTAAGAGCGCCGTAGACAGATGGATGGACAGCCCGCCAAAGAAGAAGAAGCTGCAAGGCGACAACCGTCAGTCGCGGGCCTCACTCGGATGCGATTAGGTAGCACTCACAAGAAAGGAATCCATGTCGAGTTCTCGATGAGGGCCGGCAGGATGCCGCGGTGACCAAGACGATACTCGAGCAGCGTGTATCCAATGTTTCCGGCGCCAGGGAAGACGACCATGCAGGCGAGCCAGATTTCGAAACTGTGCATGTAAAATCCGTCGACGTCCACCGCGAATCCGAGGAGCAGGTAATTGAGGATGGAGAGGACCGCCGACGCCGCAATACCGTAGTACGAGAACATGTACGAGCTCATACTAATCTTGTAATGCACGGGTGCAGAAGACCAGACGAAAGTCTACGCCGCGGTATATGAGAAAAGCAGAGAGAGGCAGCGAAGGAACATACGCGTAGCTGCTTCGTGATTGGGCCCATGCGCCACCAGTGAATGAGCGGGTTGAAGATGAGCTCATTGCAGCCTAGAGTATGCGTCAGCCGGTGAATATATGCGTAGAAAGAAAGGGTAGCGCACCGTAGGAATATTTTTGCCAGCGATTTAATTCGTCGTCGACGGTCAGGGACACACCCTCTTTGAAGCCGCCTTCCGAGTACGTCGCCCAGCGGATAATGTATCCTTGCAGCTAAAAAAAGTGACCGAAATGATGAGAAAGGCGCGGACGCGAGAAAAGGCATACACACCTGGAGCCGAAGGGCCATGTCGAAGTCCTCAGAGACGTTGGACTCGGACCAGATCTTCGTCACGCCATCGTCGGGGTCGATAAACGCCGCGTCCTGGATCGCAGACCACCGCAAGAAGGCATTGTGTCCGACGAAAGGCGCCACCTCTCCATTCGCGCAGCCCATCGAAATACACTTGTTGATGCGGCGGGTGAAGTGCGCTATGCCGTTCTCGAAGTAGTGGTGCGCGACCTGCATCACATCTGCCAGGACGCAAATGAGTCATGAGCAAGGATCCGCACGCAAATGGACGCAGCGACGTACCGGACTCGTGTTGGATGATAGCGACCTCAGGGCACTCGACGAGCTCCCGAGCAGCGTCCCTGAAACAGTCCTGTGGGTGAAAGTCAGTCGCGAAGAGAAGGCGGCGCAGGCGGGTCGCTCATACCTCGGGCACGATGGTGTCGGAGTCCACGATCAGGATGACGTCGCCGACCCTGCACGAGCGGCCGTTCCGCGCCCATGGCTTGAATTTGCAGCCGGTCTCCTCGTATACCTGCTCGACGGCGAGCTCGAGTGCGCGGTCCTCGAGGCACTTGTCTTCGTCGTCGAAGGAGATCTCGCCCATGCGTTCGAGCGCCTCGAGCTCGAGGAGCTTCGCCTCCATCTTGAGGGAGAGCGCGAGCCCGTAGTTCATGTTCGAGGCCTTCTTGAATCGACCCGCGCGCTTGAAACCGCCGGGCGAGTTGTCGTGCTTCGGGCGCGCGACCCAGCCGATGTTGTGGTCCGCATAGAACGCGATGCGCTTCTCGCGCTCCTCGTCGCCGAGAAGCTGGAGACCGTCGTCGTGAACGAAGATGGACGAAGTCCCGCCCTGCCGCGCATAGGTCTGCATTGCCTTTTTGAGCGAGTACACAGAAGGCGCACTGGGATGACGTCAGCAAGCGATTCGGAAATTAACTCTCGGAGACGGAGGCAAAAGACGCCGGGTGACAGACATCGAAGAAAGCAAAACTCACATTGTCTCCTCCAGGCTCTCCTTGTACACGGGGAGCTCGATGGTAACATGAGGCAGCTGAGAATCCACTTCCGGATTGGCCACGGGCTTGATGGCAGAATAATACCGCGAGTTTTCGTGGTATTGAGCGACCGGGCCAATCCTATTGAGCATGGTCAATTAAAAAGCGGAGTCGAAGCGAATGGAAAAACGTACAAGAAGGTGATGGCGCTGATGACTTGCAGCGCGAAGAACTGCACACATGAAACTTAATTAAGCGCGTCGCTGACGTCAATGTGCAAAAAAGGCTCACCAGCGAGACGCAGACGAGGAAGGGCGCGGTCGCCATGAGCGCGAACCGCTTGTAGTCGTGGTCCAACCGCCACTCGTTCAGCAGCATGGACAGCCCGCTCGCGACGAAGACTAGAGAATCAAAAAAGAAAAAATTAGCCGCGGCGAAGAGAAAAAATATGCTTCAGTGACATACACAGTGCCAGGCCAGCGCCGAGGCCGCCGTAGAATGGTGCAAACAGGCGAATCGGGCGCGCCTCACGGCCGGAGGTTGACATCTTCTCCACGTCGCCAACGGGCTTCGAAGGAGCAGCTTTTTGCCCGATCTTCCAACTCCATTTCGATTTAGGCTTCGGCCGGGCCTCTGCGGCGGCCGCCGCGGCGTCGGCAACAGAAGGCACGGGTGCGCCCGCCTTTTCGTTGAGGTTGACGTCGGAGGCGGTCGTCGAGTTCGCGACAGACGCGGTGACGGACCCGGAAGTGAGGATCGAGGCGGAGGTGTTGGTCGTCCGGAATCGCCACACGAGTTTCATGAGCTTTTCCTCAAAGTCGGCGCACAGATCGACGATGTTTTCGATGTCGTCGGACCAGGCGACCAATACCCGCTCATCGCGCTAGACGACTAGTTAGCACGGAGCCAGACATGGCGGTGGAGGGAGTGCGTACGAGGAATGCGCCACACTGCTCCTTCTCCGCTTGGGGGAGATGGTTCATCGTGTCGATGATCTGTATCCGGGTGTCCGAGTCGATGTAAATGGCGGTGGCATCGTCCGCCCTGAAGAGAAAGGCGTGAGCGAGAGAACACCTAAATTGGCAAGAGTAGACTTACACCGTCGCCAAAGCCGCGTGTACTGCCGCGCTGCGAATCTAGGTGCTCGTTCAGAGACAGAACGAGAACAAGTGTGAGAATGAGTGTACCTTGATTGCAACGAGAGGGTTGAGGCTGCGGACGGCGGCCTCGAAGGGGACGAGGTACGGGTTCTCGTATGGGAAAACCCGAAAGTGACCAGGTTCTACGCGCAGACAGACACCGGCGGACACATTCTCCTCTGAGGGCTTGAACCAGGCGTCGCCTTGGGTCTGCAAAGAACGACGCGTCAGTCTCGTACATGTAAAAGACGGAGCCAGATGCAACGAAGAGCAGAAGGAGACTCGCCTTCTTGAAGAGGTACTGAACGAGGGCATCCCAAGAGTCGTAGTCCATATTATCGAGGCGGCGGAAGGAGGAGGGAGGAGGAGGAGTAGCCGCACGGTAGAGTAGAATAAAGAGACCCAGACACTCGTGATCTAAGAAAGGCCGAGCTTAAGAGCATCCGCCAAAATCAATCGACGACACTATACGTGATGGAAGTGCCGAATGGAGAGCCCCTTAACCAAGCCAGTATTTCGGACCTGTCACGGCGAGAACCTTGCGAATGTTGGCCGATGAACATGCTCCCACACGCCTACTGTTTTCTTCTAAAAAAATCTGTATCGGGTGATACGCGATCTCTGGCGATCTCCTTGAGTCCTCTCGGGATTCCTTAGGATTCTGATCCCGATAACTGGCATCAAGTGTCCAGATTTCCGTCCGCCCAGCAGATTCCAGCCGCGCGCCTCGCACCGCATTTCAGGGAAAGCGAGCTGTCTGAATACAATCCATTGCGTGCCCGGAGTTGCCTTTAGATTAGAGGTCGTTTAGAGGGTAGTACGTAGGCACAGTGCGCTTCTAGAACAGGGCGAATGGGTGGGAAAAAAAACAGAGAGCGAATAGCAGCCGGGGAGCCAACTAATTTCCGCTTTGGCTTTGTTGACCGACGCCATGCCATCATTTTTTCGGTGATACCGCTTCAAGCCGCTTCATCGGAGGCAAGCGGGTGCTGCGCGCCTCCCCCAACCTCCACTTGTCTAGCTTTCAGCCGCGTTCGCCCAACAAGTTCTACTCTACCTGCATACAATCTAGCCCAAGCAGTATCCCCGCCATGACGGGTGGGCCGTCATCGCAGCTCATCATTCCGTTCCATCTGCTCTGGCAGGATTCCCCCGAAACATCTACTCTCGGGCCATGAAATACGCGACGTATAAGCAGCCGAGAACAAATGCTGAATGTCATATTGGGCTGCCCCTGGGTTCGATGGTGTCACATACTGTGCCTAGGCGACACAGCGAGCGTGATTGACAGCAGTCTCACAGCTTGGGCCTGATTATGGGACACTGTCTGTCAGCGACATATGGTGATGATATCACCAGTGAGCACGTACGTAGCGGCGAGTTAATTATTATTCAGGATACGCCGTGATCGGAGATGGCCTCGGCTTTGTTCACCTCATATATGTTTTCAGGACCGCAAAACGTTATCCTGCTGGAACAAGGGGGAAAAATCACGAATGAAACCGTGTTAATCGGCCTCGGGTTCTAGATTCATACGAATACCCCTCATTTCGACATCAGTGATTTTCCCCGGTAAATTTCCTCCAACCCTACCAGTCAGCTAACATACCTTGTTACCATGCTGGAACAAGGAGGGGAAATCTTGAATTAAACCGTTTTAATCCCTCGGATTCTGGATTCGCGCGAATACCCCTCTTTTCGACATCACTGATTGCCCAGGAAAATTTCTTCGGCCCTGCATCCCACCCAAGCACCCCTCCGTGCCCGCCGCCACCAACGACACGTTTATAAAAATCCTATCGCACCGCGCGCCCATGAATTTAAATTGACGTAGTTGCCATGCGCTGTACGTTTCTGTCATTTCGTCCACAACCCCCGACTTGATGCTCGTTCACCAACATGGTTTTAATCACCGAATTAGTAGCACCGCCCGCTACAAAATTAATGCGAGCTTCAGTCACCGCCCCCTTATCTGGCTAACGTACTGCACGATGAGTGCATACATTGATCCAATTTCCGCCTCGACCATATCCATCGACTTCTGGTGAATATTATCCCGATCTAGGCGCCCGTAATCGGAAATCGCATTCAATCGCAACACCGCAACGCCCGATAATTATTTTGGGTGATTATTTTTAGGTATGACCGATGCGGATCCGCTTACTCTTTTGGGCAGCGGTCACGTCCTGCCAGGCCCAGACACCGTCATGCCACAAAATAAACGATATACAATGAATGTAAGTCGCCGCCCGCCAGGAACGTTCGTATGTGCGATTGCCTCGCTTGTTCCCATATCTCGCTCCCGAAGACAGCAATGTCATAGATAACAAGGGCAGGCAGGCAGGCACCGATGTAGGGTTCCTCTGTGCCTATCATCATTCCGACGATTCCATTAGTTATGTCGGCGTCGGGATTTCACACCCCCCTTGCTTCTTCGCCATTCCTGTGGGCTTCCTCGCTATTAATATTCATTATCGAATTACTCCCGCAGCGTCGATCCGAACCGAGAGCGTGGGACGCCGAGACCCTCGCACGTCGACATCGGATTCCGAGGGTGAGAGAACATCACTGTCAACTTCGAATCGTATCACCACACCACGCCCACCACACCACACCTATCTGAGCCGCCACCCCGGAACGTGTGCTCCGCGCGGCGACCAGGCTGAGGTATGCATAAATGTATTCCCGGGAACAGGCTGTACAAGCTTGGATAGCGTCCGATGGGATTCCGAGATCGCGGTGCGTGTAGAGCTAAACATGGCATAGGGATACTCCTAACACGGCATGGGGATAAATAAACCTGCTCAGCGCATGGCCCTGCGAATCCGCCACCTCTACACCGACATGACAGAATCAGATCCAGTTTGCGACGGACGGCGAGATCAGTGACGATTACGCACAGCGTTGAAAATACTCTGGAAGCCAGCTGCCAGCTGCCAGTTAAACAATAAGGGTAGGTAGGTAAGGAAGAGGTATTATTGGGTACAGTATCGACCAACGAATATTGAACTTGACGACGGCAACTAAGCCATTTAGCCGAGGTGTATCGATGTCAACAATGAACAGATGAACACAATATTAATTGGCAAATCGTTCTTCTATTCCAAGACTCCAAGTGGATACAAATTCCATCGCGTTATCCATCTCCCGACAGATTTTCTGGCGTCACCGAAACACCGAACAGCTTGGTGGCGGAATCTACCTGAGATACAAAAACCAAGGAGACTGACGAGTAGGGGGCCTGTTGAAGTGGATCCTTAAGATGACCGGGAAATGCCGGATCTGGCATAGTGTGTGTTGCGCCTGGACCCTGTAAGTTGCGGATGAGAGCCGCACCTTGACAGTCTACTAAGGAAATCCTGCGATTACTCGACAGAGCAAGGAGATTGAGTTCAGTAGGGGGCCTGTTGAAGTGGATTCAAAAGATGACCGGGAGATGCCGGGTCTGACATGGCGTGTGTTGCGGCTAAGAGCCGCGCCTTGACAGTCTTTGGATTTCAAGGTAATGTTGGGATTTCAAAGTAAATATCTTCACTATCCTTTGCTCGTCTTGTTTTTCCTTAGTTCGTCCCGCGGATAAATACACGCGCTGAATCGATCGTACCGAATGCCAACATTAAATTTTTTAAGTTATTATCTGCTTTAAGTTCAAGTTTACGCCCCACTATGCTCGGAGCCAACTAAACAGCGGTTGGAATCAGCTCCTCGCACTTTCTTAACCCAGCGAACATCTTGTTCAACTGGATTGAAACGAATGAACTCATTGTCCCTACACAGGTTTCAAGTTTGCACCGGAGCTATTCAAGGACGATGACGAGGTAGTGCTTTATGATGGGCTTATATTCCACATTTACGCCCGACGGAGCCACCAAAAAGCTGTTCGAATGTAGCCCCTCACACTTCATGGCCCAGCGAACACCCTGTTGAAGTGGATTGAAACGAATGAACCCATTGTCCCTACACAGGTTTGCACCGAAGGACGATGACGAGTGTTTTATGATGGGCTTAGACTCCGCACCTATGCCCGACGGAGCCAACCGAACAGCTGTTCGAATGTAGCCCCTCACACTTCATGGCCCGACGACCCCCCTGTTCAAGTGGATTCAAACGAATGACTTCTGGTCCAGTGTTTGCACCGGACCTGTTGAAGGACGATGACGAGGTGATGCCTATCGGGCGAAGTTTCAACTTTCCGGTGTGACACCGTGTATTGTGAATACCTCCTCACACTTCATGACCCAGACCCTGTTGAAGTGGATCCAAACGAATGAATTCTGGCCTAGCACTTGCACCGGACCTGTTGAAGAAAGATGACGAGGTGGAACTAGCGGGCGAAGTTTCAACTTTCCGGTGTGACACCGTGTATT
Source organism: Mycena epipterygia (assembly GCA_029281465.1). Classification (NCBI taxonomy): domain Eukaryota; kingdom Fungi; phylum Basidiomycota; class Agaricomycetes; order Agaricales; family Mycenaceae; genus Mycena; species Mycena epipterygia. The sequence goes on along the minus strand of JARJCQ010000039.1, from coordinate 574,855 downwards.
GTGAATACCTCCTCACACTTCATGACCCAGACCCGGTTGAAGTGGGTCCAAACGAATGAATTCTGGCCTAGCGTTTGCACCGGACCTGTTGAAGAAAGATGACGAGGTGGAACTAGCGGGCGAAGTTTCAACTTTCCGGTGTGACACCGTGTATTGTGAATACCTCCTCACACTTCATGACCCAGACCCTGTTGAAGTGGATCCAAACGAATGAATTCTGGTTCAGGGTTTTCACCGGACCCGTTGAAGAAAGATGACGAGGTGATGCTATCGGGCGAAGTTTCAACTTTCCGGTGTGACACCGTGTATTGTGAATACCTCCTCACACTTCATGGCCCAGACCCTGTTGAAGTGGATCCAAACGAATGAATTCTGGTCCAGCGTTTGCACCGGACCTGTTGAAGAACGATGACGAGGTGGTGCTATCGGCGAAGTTTCAACTTTCCGGTGTGACACCGTGTGTTGTGAATACCCTCTCACACTTCATGGCCCAACGAACACCCTGTTTAAGTGGATCCAAATCTGGTCCAGCGTTTGCACCGGACCTGCTGAAGGAAGATGACGAGCTACCGGGTGAAGTTTCCGGCGTGACACCGTGTGTTGCGGTTAAGAGCCGCCCTTGACAGTCCATCGAATAGTTGCGATTTTTCAAGGCCATCCTAGGCGGTCCTTCCTAACCTTTCATAGTCTCGTTTTGGTTTCGTTCGTTTGTTCCTTACATCCAGCGGAGAAATAAATCCAAACAAAGCACGGGGCCGTCAATCGAACAGTTGTTGGCATCACAGCCGACTAACGCCCCGACGGACCCAAACGACTCAACGGCCAGTACATGGTATCGATCGAGCGAGGAACAGCCTGTTGAAGTGGGGGCCCCCGAAAAAAGAAGGTGTTGTTTCGTGTGCTCACCATTTATCCGCGTCTTCGGTACTTTTGATGCAGCGCTGACTGTGTACACATCCGACGACTCGTATCTGAGGTCAGAGTACGCCGACGGCCATTGGATGGGTCGAACGGCGTACCCCACACGTTGGCCTGTGGCACGGTCCTCGTCCATCGCCATCGAAAGTTCCTTCTCTCCGTTTGGTGGGTTCGTTCGTTCCTCTGGGAGATGCATCCAAAATGCGTTACAGCGCAGGTTAAAATGCCAGCGAAGATAGATGGCTTGGTATTTTCGCCGCCCAGGACCTTGTGCTGTCGCTTCTTCTTCTTTTTCGGAATTTGTTAATGTATTCCTTCTTACCTCCATGCATATGGCTGGGCGAGCTTATTCCAACTCCCGTTGAGAATCAATGGGAATGAGCACATATTCCATCTATGGTGGCGCTACGAATGAGACTCGAGAGTCAACCGACCATCATCGAGGCGGCCAGAGGCCTGTCTTTGGTGCATTGCGTGGGTTATCAGTCGCGCATCGTGCGGTCTCCAAGGCACATCAATCCAGAAACTCACTGACAGCACTCCGAAGTACTCCGAACAGCGCATTTTCTGATTCCGCCACCGTCGGGCCTTCCTATAGATCCATCTCGCCGGCCACTTTGCTTCTATCCTTTATTCCCCTCTCGGTACCAGTTAGTCCCATTCAATCACTTGCGAATCGCAGGCCAGAAGCACCGGAAGAGGGACCCGCTCCGCGCACGATTGCCGAGAATACGATCCAGTTTTAGCCACGCCTAAAAGGAGACCAACGCGCCTTGTAGTATGGTGCAGTATGCGAGAGGTATGCGCGCATACTAGCTGGCTATTGGCAGATAACGTACGCGAGTCTTCCAGCAGACCGTGGGAGGGGACAGGAACCAGGGCGCGAACCATGATATCGCGCAACTTATAATGCGTGGTTGTGGAGTGGGAACCGAGAAGCGAGGGTTCGGGCCGAGGTTTATTCTAGCAGCGCTTAAAGTTAGTAATTTTAGTCGCGCTTAGCGGATAACACGGTTCTAGTCTGTTTGATGAACAGTATGTAGACTCGAATTGAATTGCGCCGCCGGAGGGTGTAAAACCGTCGGATGTAAATTATTTTCGTCTGGGCGCAGTGTTTTTTTGGTCGACACCCAGAATTTGTATCCCAAATGCAACCGTTGTGCCGTGATTCGGTGCGGTGACGGAAGGTTGCTCCGTACACCGCAATTGTCTGAGATTCGCGACTCTGCGATGCCTTCGTGAAGGATGTAGGTTGTCGAATATGGAGGAAGGAATTCCGTACCCGACCAGTCGCTGCGTAGTGAGTAATTAAATTAAAGTCCAACAGGCCGCGTCGAGATCGATGCCAGCAGGATACACGAGGGATGAACTGTAAAACCAGACTAGCCGCGACGATATCAGTGCACAGTCCGACGCATACATAACAGACCTAGACAGTCAAATGGAACTAGGCTGCGCACTGCTGGGACTCCGGGTTCAATTTGAGACATCTCTGGCGTCGACGTCTGATCGGAGTGTTGTGGTGTAATTAAATGGGGTCAACGTCGGGTTTGGCCACGAGCTCTTAGCAAAGATGAGATTGGACGCAAGGAACTAGACAGAAACGAGATGATTAGAGCAAAAAATCACGAACACAAAAAATAAATGCCTAAGTCACTACATCAACTCGACGCAGCAGTAACTTTGCGCGATTCGGTCCAGGAAAGTATCGTCGGGAATGAGAGGGTTGTCGAAATCAACTGTCAATTTATATAACGGCACAGACGTACTTGAATGTATTCCAAGCGTGCTCGAGGGGAAGAATTGCCTCGAAAAATAGTATCATCGAGTCGACACAATTGTGGAGGAACATTATCGAAGCAGTGGATCTCAGCTGACGAACCTTATGGCTCGAGTTCTCCTTCGAAGAGTGATATTACGGCAGAAATGGTCAAGACGATAGATATTCCTCCATGGCATATATAAGTGAGCGTAGTTGGCGAGAGAATTTTGGTTGTTTTGGAGGCATAGATATTAGAGGGACGCACGGACTGGTCGGAGGAAATGGATAAAAATCTCGGACGTGATTTGGTTGGGCAAAGTCGAGACCGGGTTCTGGAGTCGAGATGTTCCTGTATCTCCTTTTCCATTCGCAGCGAACTGAGAGAGCGCCCCAATTCGGAGATTCTTGGGTTCATATCGTCATCGCTTGTAGCGCGGGCCACAGAGTTGGAATCTGTGACAAGTTTAGGCTCCAGCGTAGATATAGATGTTGGTCTCACTTTTTTCTCCAGCGCTCGCCACGTCCCAGTGTGGCACCCATGTGGTATAGAAATGCAGAATAAATAAAAAAGTGTCACCGGCTCGGCCGAGAGCTCATCTCCCGGCAATCACCGGCAACACCTTCGCGATTCACGAAGGAACATCTTTGCATCCGACATTGCCCCGAAGGCTGCAGTGCCAGTCGCTTCTCATAGTAATGCCCTGTTTAAACTTGGAATGGGTGAGCTTTGAGCAGTACTTTCACACTTTGATAATTAAAAGAGCCGGGTCGGCGGCACCATATACTTCAAGTCTGCATGAGAACGAAGTATTCTTCTATCAGTCTTTTTGGGGACCAAGGGACAGGAAGGTGAAGACCTGAACATCATGGGAGCCGATCAAAGAATCACATGAATTTAGAAGACACCAACTACATATAAAGCTTCTGTATCTTCAGTGGTGTTGCCCATCATTCCCAACATGCCACCGCAGACCACTCTCAGTTCCCGCACGAGCAACATAATAATCTTGTTGAATCCTATGATAACCCTTTTAAATGAGCTCAACGACATTTTCAGCCCACCATTTATAGTGTCTATTTCAAGCACAGTAGCATCTTTGATTCATGTCATGGAGGTGAGATGAGCCATTCAAAATCTTACCCGCATGCTCAAGTGGTGAGCTAGAACGTGAAGAGAAATAAAGAGGAATGTACCCAGCTCATGGAGAAGATTCATCGGCTCCTCTATGTTATCATTGGTCTCCACATGAAACCTGAGTCTGCAGGAGTCTTGCCACCAGTAACATTACGTCATCTCGGAAAATTCACAGAGTGCATCTATCATTTTTTGAAGATTGAAGTATTGCTGACATGATCTAGAACACTCTGTAAGATATACACCTTTATTGAAGCACAACAGGAGGGAAACAACATCAAACACTTCTTCCGCTACAGTGAGACAACTCTACTGAAGGATTGTCACATCGGACTGCAGCAGGCTCTGGAAGTATTCAAGGCAAGTTCTGCCATCTGTAATGCTCGCCAGCACATACCTCTTAAATGTCTTAGATTGAGGCTGGTGTCACCATCCTTAGCAACATTGCTGAGATGCAGAACAAAGGCGAAGATATGCACAAGGAATTGCTGGAATTGGTTGCCACTTTTTTAGATGGCACAAATTCTGACAGATCATCCTCTGTGAGTTGCATTTTCCTCTATAACCCAACCACCCATTATATGAGAATTAGATCTATACAATGACAAATGCCTCTCAGGCCAGGTATGATCTGAGTAAATAGATGGCTGAATTCATGCTTATAGTTTATTTGTCTAGCTCAGCTTCCTTTTCAATGCTACCTTCACAACCACAAATTTTCATGGTCGTGAATCAGAAGTTGAAACCGTTGTGAAGAATCTCTTCCAAAAATCACCCAGAATAGCTATTCTTGGAGCAGGTGGCATGGGAAAGACAAGTCTTGCAAGAGCTGTCCTACACCACCCTGACATTACTGCTAAATACAAACACTGTTTGTTTGTTGCTTGTGATTCGGCCACTACGAGTGTTGATCTGGCCTCAACTCAATTACGCAGGTTGAACGTTTGAACGTTGGTTTCCAGACCGCTGACACCGGAAATGTTCTCCTCGCATCCTGCCCCCCGTATGGCTGAAATTCCACACGCGGACGCGGCCCGCCGTTAGCTGCACCATATTAATTCTGCGCGCGTCCCACCACCTCTGCGCTAGTCGTCGATTACCTCGCTGCTAGCCGTCGATTAACTGGTCCGCGAGCCGTCGATTACTGGTCGCGAGCCGACGATTAACTGGTCCGCGAGCCGTCGATTAATTCGCATCGCACCCGCGCCCCCGCTACTAGTACCGGGTGTTGATCACCTCTCCCGCTCGCGGCCTAGTAGTCGTTACTAGGCGCTAATACTAGTACTAGTCGTAGTCGGCATAAATGCACGCGGGTTCAATTCAATTCTGTTCGCGTCCTTCAATCCATATCTGCTTCCATACTCGTCCCACTCACACCGATTCTGCCCGCGCCGCCCAGTCGATTCTGCTCGCCTGCACGTAGCAACCGTTCACCTTAGCACTGTCGGCATGCGCGTCGTCCCGCGGGCGGAATAATTATAGTTGGAGTGCCGTGTCGGGGTGAAGATGAAGATGAATTCGTTCTGCTCGCGCCAGAGTCCAACGTGCTAGCCGTCGCGCGCCGATGAATTCCGCTCGCCCGGTGCGCTGAAACTTTAAATTCCGCTCGCGTCCATCGGTTATAGTTATCGCGCCCTTTCGCGTGCTACTTGCGTGCCAAATGCCAGTATCTGTCCGAATCCAAAACCCACGCCCTACGAGTCCAACAGAGAAAATCTGTTCGCCTACTAATTACAGTACGTGCGTGCTAGCCGTCGCGCGCGGAATAATGGTCGCACCGCGCCGGGTTGTGAAGTAAGTGAGGTCTGTTCGGTTATAGTTATCGCGCCTACTTGCGTGCCAAATGCCAGAATCTGTCCGAATCCAAAACCCACGCCCTACGAGTTGAACAGAGAAAATCTGTTCGCGTACGAAGTACCTACGTGTTAGCCGTCGCTCGCCCTGTGCGCTGAAACTTTAAATTGTGCTCGCGTCCCCGGTCATCGAGTTATCCCTTATCGCGCGTACGCGTACGTACGTACCACTATCTGCCCAACGGGGCTCGAGAAAATTTGCCCAACGCGACTCGAGAAAATCTGTTGGTCTGATGAATTCGTTCTGCTCGCGTCCCTCAATTATCGCACCCTCTTACGTGCCAAACCCCAGAATCTGTCCGAACCCAAAATCCACGCGTTTCGTTCGGTATGTAGAGACGAGGTCAACAGAGAAAATCTGTTCGCCTACGAAGTACGTGCTAGCCGTCGCCTACGAGCTACTGGCCGTCGCGCACCGATGAATTCAGCCCGCGTATCATGCGAATACCATCTGTTCGTTCGTCTTATCGTGCCAGAACCTGCCCACCAAAAGAAAATCTGTTCGTCTGCGCAACAACTCGCACCCGCGTCGGCTCTGCTTCCGCGTTCCGCGTTCCGCCTTATCGCCGATGCCGACCTCGAGAAGCCTTGAGAAGGAATATTCGAGCTCCACGAAAGAAGAACGCGAGAATATTCTGCTGCCCGGAGTGCCCACGCAGGAATTTCTGCCCGCTTCAATATAATCGTGTTGTGAGCGTCGAGCATCGAGTATCGCATATTTCCGTTTATCGAGGACGCGCTCCACCGGCATCGCGAAGGAATGCGCGAAGGAATACTCGAGCTCCACGAAGGAAGAACGCACGCCATGTGGAATTTCTACCGAGTCGGAAAAAGGAACGCGAGAATATTCCGGCCGCACGGAGGAGAAAATTTAGAGGGATTTCTGCTCGCGTCGTATCATATCGAGTATTGTATCGTATCGAGTATCGTATCGTATCGAGTATCGCATATTGCCGCTTGCCGCTTATCGAGGACGCGCTCCAAGGAATGCGCGAAGGAAGAACGCGAGAATATTCTGTATGTTCGGCGTACCCACACAGGAATTTCTGCTCGTGTCCCGCCCGCATCGAGTATCGAGTATCGGCCAGCGAGTGTGCGCACGCGCGCCTCCGTTCGTGCTGTCGGTCGAATGTCAATGGAAAATTTGAAAGAGAGCTCCACCCGTTCGCGTTCGAACGCACTCCACTCGGGCCTTGGGCCTGCGGGTAATGCAGCTGGGTCAGGGGAAGGAGGGGGGGAGTAAATTTAATGAACAGAGAGGAGATGACAACTGCCTGGGTGGAGCGCGCTTGCGCTCGAATTAATGAATTTGTCGCAACTTGCAATACTCCCAACTGCCCGGGCGGCCTTCGGTTATTCACTATCGATAGGACGCGAATATTAATTTATTAATTTTCACCATCGATTGCGATTTGAGCGCGCGCGCCCAACTGCCGGATGGATTGGATTGGCGGCTAGCAACTAGGCCAATGGGCTATGCGCTAAGCGCCCAGGGGCAGGGACAGGGCAGCTCGTGATAAGGGTTGTGTTCAGCCTGTCGAGAAAATTCGCCGGCGAAACTCGGGCACCGGCGTCTGTCGAGGAAAGTGGGCTGACGTCTGTCCAGCATAAAAAAAAATAGGCAGGTATCTGTCCAGGAAATTAAGCTGGCGTCTAGGCCGGCGTCTGTCGAAGAAACTAAAAACCGAGGCGCAAGGAAGCAACTCACGGACGGCCGAGAGTACAAGGGCTGACAAAAGCAGGGAGATCTTCCCACGCTCACGAGTTTAAAGAAATGGCTCCGCTGTAGCCGATGCTAATGAAAAGCCGGATCCCTTTCTGAGGTTCTACTCGCGTCGCGCAGCAAGTAAGTTCTCGCGTAGCGCAGCAAGTAAGAATTCTGTGCGCGTGCTGATTTGTGAACCCAACTGCAAAAAAGTGTTCTCTGAATAATAGAGGTTGAAAGGAGACCCAGTAGTGACGGATCACACCTGCTTTCTTCAATTGTCGACGAGAAATGTGCAGCAGGAGGTCCCGGTTCGATCCCGGGCTGGGTCATACAGCCCCAATTTCCTTTTTTTCTACTTTGTGAATTCACCACAAAATGTGTGGCATAAATAGAGATTGAAATGGGAGGGAAGAAGACCCAGTGGTGAATGGATCACACCTGCTTTCCATAAGAACGGTATATGATATCAGCAGGAGCCCCGGTTCGATTCCGGGCTGGGTCATCATTCGGAGTAAGTTCCTTTTTTTCGTTTCTATACACTACAGCACTCAGACAGCGCAGACTCAGAGGGTTTAGACTCAGAGTTGAATTCTAAATTCGTGTGCAGTTGCGTGCAAGTCGCGATCGGCCAATCGTCGAAAAAAATGCCCTTAGACAATCGCGTCCTACCGTCTCCATGCTAGCCGTCGATTACCTCGTCCCGCTAGCCGCCGATTAGTTCGATCAAATGCTCTAGCTGAAGTAGAGCCATGCAGAGTAGACAAGAAGACCCAGCGGTAGATGGATCACGCTTGCTTTCTTTGCCTGCCCTTTCAGAATCACCTGTTGAATTTCGGCGGGCGCCCCGGTTCGATTCCGGGCTGGGTCATGTAGGTGGCCGTCAGGAGCTTTTATTGCATCTGATTTGTGAATTCAGCCCAAAAATATAGCACGAAGCCAGGTTATGAATGTAGGGAACAAGGCCCGGTAGTGAACGGCTCACACCTGCTTTCTTTGTTCCCAGTTTCTCCAGTAAAAACAGAAGCCCCCGGTTCGACTCCGGGCTGGGTCATGTGTCTGCTTTGTCTGCTTTTTTCTCTGGCTTTGTGAATTCTGCACAAAGCCTTGCATAAATAGAGGTGGAGAGGAGAGGAAGGAAGACCCAGTGGTGAAGGGCTCACACCTGCTTTCCCTTCTCCATTGCACTTCTAAGTCAGCAGGAGTTCCAGGTTCGACTCCGGACTGGGTCATATTTTCTGCTCCCTCTTCTTTTTTGCCTACCTTGCATTGTGAATCCAACCCAAAGAAGTGTGGTATAAATAGAGGTTGAAATAGGAGGGAGGAAGACCCAGTGGTGAATGGATCACACCTGTTTTCCTTGTGCCTAGCGAACACGAATTTCGGCAGGAGCCCTCGGTTCAATTCCGGGCTGGGTCATTTCTCTTTCTTTCTTTTTTTCTTTTCTATTACTTTTTTCTGCTTCGTGAGTTGGACCGAAAATGCAGCATGAAGTGAGGTTGAGAAGGTAGGAAAAGAGACCCAGTGGTGAACGGCTCACACCTGCTTTCTCTGTCCCTGCCACGAACACAAATTTCCGCAGGAGCCCCCGGTTCGACTCTGGGCTGGGTCATGATACTGTGAGGTTGAAGATATTTTTTTTCAACACAAAAATATGGCACGAAGCAAGGTTGAGAAGGAAGGGAAGAAGACCCAGTAGTGAATGGATCATGCCTGCTTTCTTTGTACATGGCAGGCAGGATGTCAGCAGGAGCCTCGGTTCGATTCCGGGCTGGGTCATTTCTCTTTATTTTATTTTATTTACTTTTTCCTGCTTCGTGAGTTGGACCAAAAATGCAGCATAAATAGAGGCTGAGAGGGGAGGGAAAGAGATCCAGTAGTGAATGGATTACACTGGTGTTGACATATATGCAAGCGGGGGTCCTGGTTCGACTCTGGGCTGGGTCATGAAACTTTGAGGTTGAGGATTTTTTTTTCAATACAAAAATACGGCACAAGGCAAGGTTGACAAGGGAGGGAAGAAGACCCAGTGGTGAACAGCTCACACCTGCTTCTTCTGCGAGATGAATGGAGCTGTCAGCAGGAGTCCCCGGTTCGACCCCGGGCTGGGTCATAATCTGCTTTCCTTCCTCCTTTTTTTTTACTTGAATTCAGCCCAAAAATACAGCACAAAGCAAGGTTGAGAGAAGAGGGAAGAAGACCCAGTAGTGAACGGATCATACCTGCTTTCTTTGTTCCTAGTTTCTCTAGTAAAAGCAGGAGCCCCCGGTTCGACTCCGGGCTGGGTCACACAGTCCTCATTATTTCCTTTTTTTCTACTTTGTGAATTCTGCACAAAGTCTTGCATAATCAGAGGTTAAAAGGGTAGTGAAAGAGACCCAGTGGTGAATGGATCACACCTGCTCTCTCTTATTTGTCTGCATCACCAGAGCTAAAGACAGCAGGAGCCCTGGTTCGATTCCGGGCTGGGTCATATCGCCTCACGCCTTTTTTTCCCCTATTTTTTTTCAACACAAAAGTATGGCACAAAGCGAGGCTAAGAAGGCATGAAAAGAGACCCAGTAGTGAACGGATCACACCTGTCTTTCTTGGTTCTTGCGTGGCGTTGAAAAAATAGAGCAGGAGCCCCCGGTTCGACTCCGGGCTGGGTCCTGATATTATTATTATTTTTAAATTACTAGCTCATAGCTCATAGCTCATACGGCAGTGTCGTGTCCGGGCTCAAAGGGGAACGGAGGGACTATACTTGTCGTATCTTTATTTGTTCTCGCTGACCGCGCTTTATTTACTATCGCTCACCACGCTTATTTCCTATCGCTAACGCGCTCTATTTCCTATCGCTAACGCGCTCTATTTCCTATCCCTGACCGCGCTTTATTTCCTATCCCTGACCGCACTTTATTTCCTATCGCTGACCACCGAGCTTATTTTATCGCTGCCGAACGCGCTTTATTTGCTATCGCTGCCCAACGCTGTTATTACTCACCGCGCTTATTTTATCGCTGCCAAACGCGCCCCATCTGTCAATGGTCATCGTCGTCAACACAGGTTGAACGTTGATGCATCAACTACGGAGCGCTGACACCGAAAATGTTCTCCTCGCATCCTGCCCCCCCGTATGGCTGGAATTCCACACGCGCACGCGGCCCTCCGTTAGCTGCACAGTTCTAATTCTGCACGCGTGCCATTGGTGTGCACGCTAGCCGATGATTAAAATAAAAATAATCGACTGCCATTATTTTATTTTATTTGGAGTCTGACTGTGGGAGGCTTCGCGGCTAACCGATGATTACTTCGCTGCTAGCCGTCGATTATTGATCTGCTAGCCGTCGATTAACCCGCGCTAGCCGACGATTACTTCACTGCTAGCCGTCGATTAAGTTTGCATCGCGCCCGCGCGGTCCGAGTGGTAGGTCTCCCGCGCACAACCTAGTCTAGTCGTAGTCATAGTTGTTGCCAGGCGCCAGCGCCTAGTAGTAGTGCGAATAAATAGGTGGAACAAGTAAGTTCTGCTCGCGCAGGCAAGTTCTCCTCGCGTCCCAGTCGTCGATGACCCCCCCCCCCCCGACTCCGCCATCCGCCGCTTTCCACGCGGTTAATAGAAGCAGTTGTCCTTGACGCGTTTATGACGCATTTTTGACAATGACAGGTTTAGGAGAATGTCAAGCTTTTTTTTTGTCTGACGAAACTCACGGGCCGGAATTTCCGGATGAACAACTTGAACGTTTGAACACCCGATCGGGACAGGTCTTCAAAAAAAAACATTTGAAGAACAGCGACGTCAAACACCCGTCAAAGACCCGTTAATTGCTTGACAGGTCAAGGATTCTTGACCCCCCTTGACCTTTTTTGTCTGGCCCTGACAATACTGGCTACTAGCAGCTCCAGTAATCACTTTCGAATACTGAATTCTGCTCGCGTCCCACCAGGTGCTAGCTTTCGATTAATCCGCGTCGGCGCGCGCGGAATAATGGTCGCACCGCACCGGGTTGTGAAGTAAAATGCTCGCGTTCCTCGGTTACAGTTATCGCACCCTCTTGCGTGCCAAATGCCAGGATCTGTCCGAGTCCAAAATTTCAAAATCCACGCGGTTCGTTCGGGAGGAACAATCTGTTCGTAAGTACGTGCGTGCGTGCGTTCTAGCCGTCGCGCACCGGTGAATTCTGCTCGGCCGGTGCGCTGAAAAAATAAATTCACCTCGCGTCCGTCGGTTATAGTTATCGCACCCTCTCGCGTGCTACTTGCGTGCCAAATGCCAAAATCTGTCCGAATCCAAAATCCACGCGCTCAACAGAGAAAATCTGTTCGCCTATGAAGTACGTGCGTGTGTGCGTTCTAGCCGTCGCACCGCGCCGGGCTGTGAAGCAAAGTGCTCGCGTCCCTCGGTTATAGTTATCGCACCGTCTTGCGTGCCAAATGCCAGGATCTGTCCGAATCTAAATCCAAAACCCACGCGTTTCGTTCAACAGAGAAAATCCGTCCGTCTGCGTGGCAGCACCGCCTCGCGTTGAAGAAGACTCGGAATTCTGCTCGCGTCCCCGCCCCTGGGAAATAAGTTAGGCCGGGCCCCGATGAATTCCGCTCGCCCGGTGCGTTGAAACTTTAAATTCTGCTCGCGTCCCTCGGTTATCGAGTACTGCCTTATCCCTTATCGCGCGTACGTACGCGTACAACTATCTGCCCAACGCGACTCGGACTTCAACAGAGAAAATCTGTTCGCCTACGAACTACGTGCTAGCCGTCGCCTACGAACTACTAGTACTGCCCGTCGCGCACCGGTGAACTCTGCTCTGCTCGCGTATCGTGCGAAAAGGAATTCAGCCCGCGTATCGTGCCGAAACAAAATCCGTTGTTTCGTCTTATCGTGCCAGTCAGTATCTGCCCACCCAAGAGAAAAAGAAAATCTGTTCGTCGCAAGCGAGTCGGCTCTCCGCCCCGTATTTCCGCGTATCGCCGATGCCGACCTGAGAAGCCTTGAGAAGGAATATTCGAGCTCCACGAAAGAACGCACCCGTACGGGGTGGAGGAAGGAAGCGCGGGAATATTCTGGAATATTCTGCGCGGCGTGCCCACGCAGGAATTTCTGCCCGCTTCAATATGATCGTGTTATGAGCGTCGAGTATCGAGTATCGCATATTTCCGTTTATCGAGGATGCGCTCCACCGGAATCGCGAAAGAATATTCGAGCTCCACGAGGGAAGAACGCGAGAATTTTCCACCGAGTCGGAAGAATGCGAGAATTTTCCGCCTGGCGTACCCACACGTAGAAATTTCTCCTCGCGTCCCAATCGAGCATCGCATATTGCCGTTTATCGAGGGCGCGCTCCACCGGACTGCGCGAAGGAAGAACGCGAGAATATTCTGCGCGGCCTACCCACGCAGGAATTTCCGCCCGCTTCAATAAATATTAAAATTCGTGTTGTGGGCGTTATCGCCGATGCCGACCTTTAGAAGGGATGCGCGAAGTCGAGCTCCACGAAAGAACGCACCCGCCGGGGCGCAGGAAGCGCGGGAATATTCTGCCCGGTCACCACCTTTTCCGGCTGTCCGCGATAGAGTAGAGTAAGAGTAAGAGGAAATCAGCCCTCGAAAATTGAGCTGTTGATTTATCCCGAGCCTTATCCCCGGCCCCAGAATGATAGAGTAAAACAACTGGAGAAGTCATACATAGAGTAAATCGCGCCGCGCAGACTTTTTTCGGGCGTCTTCAAGTTCGAGCCATGGGATGGGGATGGGGATGGGGGAATTATAATTATATATGTTCCAGGCGAGCATCATGGACAGAAAATTTCCCGGGCGCCGCAGATAGGATATGGCCGCAGAGCGCAGACGTCCCCGGAGGAGATTATTTTGGACGAAACGCCGTCCGAAATACTCTGGTCCACGAAGGTAGAGTAGGTCGATGGGCTTGTTGGCTGAAAAGCGGACAGCCGGGAAGGTGGCCGGGGGCGTCCCATAATTCACCCGGAGTAGAAAATTAGAGAGGAAATTCTGCCCGCTTCGATATAGTTGTGTTGTGAGCATCGAGCATCGAGTATCGCATATTGCCGCTTATCATTATCGTCGAGGACGCGCTCCAAGGAATGGGCGAAGGAAGAACGCGAGAATATTCCGTCCACGCGGATAAGAAATTAGAAGAATTTCTGCTCCCGTCGTACGAGTATCGAATATCGCATCGAGCATCGGGCATCTCGGGCAGCGAACGCGCTTCCGTTCTTGCTGTCGAACACAAAAGAGCTGTCGAATTTTGAAAGGCTCCACCTCGAACGCACTCCACTCGGGCCTGGGGGTCATCGAAACTGGGCCTGGGGGTCATCGAAACTGGGCCTGAGGGTCATCGCAACTGGGCCTGAGGGTAATGCGCCTGGGACAGGGGGTACTTGACAACTGCCTAGGTGGAGCGCGCTCGAATCAATGAATTTGTTGCAATACCAACACTCCCAGCTGTCCGGGTGCCCTAGGCCTCGGCCATCCACTATCGAATGACGCGAAATATTTATAAATGTTCACTATCGATAGGACGTGCATCACGATTTGAGCGCGCAGTGCGTACTGTCGGGTGAATTGACAATGACGCGGACGGCTAACCAAGTGGGCTGTGCGCTATGCGCCCAGGGGCAGGGGCAGGGCAGCTCGCGATAAGGGTTGTGTTCAGCCTGTCGAGAAAACTTGCCGGCGAAACTCGGGCACCGGCGTCTGTCGAGAAAAAAAAAAGTCTGTCTACGAAATTAAACCGGCGTCTGTCGAGGAGAGTAGGCCGGCGTCTGTCGAGGAAACTCAAAATCGCGGCAGGGAAGCAACTCGCGTCCGGGTCCGCGCCGCGTGGTGAGCTAATTTTTGGGCGTGCGGTGCAGCGTGGGCTGTCGGTGTATGGAAGGCGCAGTACGATATGCCGTCCTCACTCGAAACAAATGGAAGACAAGCCAAAGACAAAGCCCAGGCCCAGACGCAGTACAAGGGAGGGAGATCCTCCCACGCTCACGGGCTTAAAGAAATAGTTCCGCTGGAGCCGACGCTTAATGAAACGCCGGATTCTGATGGGGATTCTGATGGCAAAAGAGGAATCCAGATCTGCTCCGGATGCAGATCGCGCGCTTCTCCCCTTTCCACGGCTGTACTCATGTACGCAACTGCCAGCAGCCTGCTGCTTGTCGAATCGGACCCCTTGATGGGATAGATAACCAGCGAGTGGTCATGCCGGTGGCACCTTGGACGCGGAACGGGCCTGGATCTCGATCGCCTCTTATAGGCACGGCGCGTCTTTGCAAGTAGGAATACTTGGTCCAAGTCCAGTACCAACAGAGAGCAGAATGGCCCACGCCCGCCCCGCCCCGCTCTCCTTCACCCCGCCCCACGCCCCCTTTGCACAGGGCACCCGCAACGGCAACGACGACTCGGAGCCCCCCAGCCCCGGCTCCCAGCCCGTCACCCCGCGCAGCCTCTCCTTCCTCACCCCGCCCGTCCACTCCTCTTCTACGACCTCCACCATCACCGCCAACGCCTCCGCCTCCTTCTCCACCAACTTCTCCGCCTCCCAGCAGACCGCGCAGAACCCCTTCTCCCCCCCGGCCAGCGTGCGCAGCTTCTCCGCCTACGGCGCCGACGCCATCGGCGGCACCGGCTACCCCTTCCCCTCGCCGAACAGCACGCGCGCGTCCTCGCTCGTCGACGTCCCGCGCCTCAGCACGATCAACGGCAGCAGCGGCATCACGCACGAGCACCGCACGAACGGCTCCTCCTCGAGCCTGCGCCGCCCGGGCTCGTCCGGCACGCCTGGGGCCAACGGCAACGGCACGGCCACCCCGGGCGGCACCAAGCGCGAGGCCTTTGCCTCCCCGCCCGCGCGCCCCATGACCATCTTCTCCGCGCCGAGTGGGGGTGCCCTCAGACTGCGCCGCGAGCGCCCGAAGAGCACCGCGATCCTGGTACCCAGCACGCCGACCGCGGAGGAGCTGAATGGCGAGAAGCGCAAGGAGCTGGTGGGTTCTTCCTCCGTCTCTGTAAAAAAACCTTGTTCTAACGCGTTTTTTTTCTTGGGAATAGTCAGGCAAACGCCCGACCCTGCGCACGACGCTCGACAAGCCCTGGATCGGCACGCGCGACCCGCACGCGCGCCTCGCGTACTTTATCACCTATGCGACGATTTGCTTAGGCATAGCAGCGGGCGCGGTGCGCATCTACCTCGGCTGGACGTCCGTGCTGCTCCTGCAGGGCAACCTCTGCCCCGTCATGATGGAGGACTTTTCCGGCAAGAGCACGAATGATCTTTTCGGGGATGGGGGGCAGTGGTTTAGGGAGGTGGATGCGAGTGGGTTTGGGTGGGTGTTTTTTTTTGAATTCTTCACATCCTCTCGTACCTTGCGCGCATCTCATTTCCGCTCGTACCTCCCCCCTTTTTGACGCTCGCTAACTCATGCCTTCTTTGCAGAAACGGCGAATTCGAAATGACGACCGACTCGGACGCCAACTCGTTCGTGCTCAACGACCAGCTCTACCTCCTCCCCACGCTCACGAGCGACGTCATCCCCGAGGCGCAGATCTTGGGTGGGTTTTCTTTCTGATTCATTTTTTTTTTAAATTGGGACTTGTGGGACTTGTGCGATATTCGTGCATTCCTCCCCGTTCGCTCCATACATTCCTACCCTGCATTTCCCTCCCTTCGTCTCGTTCCCTTCGTTCTTTCGGGGGCTCTTCGGCCCTCGTCTTCCCTCCCTCGTGTTACTACAACTTCGCTCTTCGCCTCCTCACACATCCGCTCCCCGTGTCCTTCCTACGCGTCCTCGACCCTTCCTTGCGCGCGCCCCAGCTCGGTTCCCTTCCACCATTCCTTCCTCCACACGCGTTCCTTTGCGCGCGCCCCCGTTCGCTTCCCTTGCACCACGCACCCATTCCTTCCTTCCACGACGCATACCTTCCACCGTCTCTTCCTCCGCGCCCCCGTTCGCTTCCCTCCCCTCGTGCCCATCCTTCCTCCATCCCCGTGCCCCGCTTCCGTCGCACGCCCCCGTCCCTCTCGCTCCCGTCCTTCGCGTCCTCCCTCATTCAGGCTCCTTCCTTCCATTCCTCCCTCCGTGGCCTCGCGCCCCTCTCCCTCCCCTGCGCGCTCCCTTCCTTTCCTCCTCTGCTCGTCCCTTCCTCCCCCCCGTCCCTGCGCCTGCACATTCTCGACCCAGCGCCTTCCGTCCTCCCTCCCTTGCCTACCCTTCTTCCTTCGCGCCCCGTCCTCTCCTACCTCCTTCCCTTGCACCTCGTTTCCTCCTCTCCCCTCTCTTCACCTTAACTAACACCTCCACAGACGGCGCGGTCTACAACCTCACCGGCTGCACGTACAACATCACGCACGCCTCCGGGTACACGACCTCGGGGCATGGGTCCGTGGGCGTGAACACGACCGAGGGCGGCGCGGGGGGGGCTGGGGGGATCGGTGAGTTTTTTCTTTTTTTTTTTTGGGTTTTTGAATGATGAGGGAGGCGGGGTGGCCCGGGGGGAGTGGGTGGAGTGGGTGCACGGGCTACGGGCCGATGCGCGGGGGCGGGGGCGCGGGCTACGGGCCGATGCGCGGTGGGCGGTGTGCACGGGGTGCGTGTGCGGGCACGGGCATGGTCCTGAGTGGGTGCTGTGCGGGCGCCACGGCCCTGAACGGCGACGGGGACTCACGGGACCCACACGGGGCGGGAACGGGGACGGCGAGCGTGTCTCTGTCTTCGTCTTCGTGTCACCCGTGATGGCCTTGCTGCCCGCCCTCCCCCCTTCCCTCCCCCCTCCCTCTCCTCCTTCCCCTTCCATCCTTCTTCCCTTTCTCAATCCTCATACTCATATTTTTCTTTCGCAGCCCCCGACGCCCCGCTCGACCTCCCCGCCTACCTCGCCGCCTGCTCCGCCGTCTCCAACGCGACGCAGGGCAAGATCCTCCCGCCCGTCATGAGTGCACGGATTAGCACGCGGAAGAGCGCGAGTGTTAAGTGAGTGGTTTTTTCGGGTTTTATGCGTTTGCCTCCTCCCCCTGCTCTTCCCTTCCCTCGCTTCCCCCCACCCCTGCTTCCCCCCTCCCTCCTCCCTCCCCCGCCCCCCCTGCTTCCCCGCTCCCGCTCGTTCCGCTCGCTGTCTCTTAACGCTCTCCTAACGCTCGCCTCCGCTCTCCTAACGCTCGCCGACGCTCTCTTGAAACGCTCGCTGACGCTCGCTCCTTCTAGGTTCGGCCGCGTGGAGGTGGTGGCGAAGCTGCCGACGGGCGACTGGCTGTGGCCCGCGATCTGGATGCTGCCCGTGGACGAGGCGTACGGGGGGTGGCCGTTGAGTGGTGAGTCCCTCCTCTTCGTTTTGTTTTTAAAGGAAGGAGACACTGACGCGCACACCAGGCGAGATCGACATCATGGAGGCGCGCGGGAACGGGCCGAGCTATCCTAAGCAGTGCGTACCCCTCCCTCCCTCCCCCATTCACTTGATGATGATCGCTAACCCACCCACCCCAGGGGCGTGAACTACGTGCGCTCGTCGCTCAACTGGGGCCCGGCGACGTTCCTGAACGCGGTCGCGCTGACGTACGGCTGGTGGACGGACCGCCGCGGGCGGTACGACACCGGGTTCCATACGTATGCGCTGGAGTGGAGTGAGGATTTCATGTGCGTGTCTTTGCTTTGCCTTTTACCTTCTACCTTTACCTTCATGGACCCCGCTGACGCCCACGCACAGCCGGATGTACGTCGACTCGCGGCTGAGCCACATGATCGAGCTCAAGCTCAACGAGCCGTTCTGGAACCGCGGCAACTTCCCGACCGTCGTGCAGAACGGGACCGAGAGTGTTGTGCTGCAGAACCCGTGGATCAACGGGACCAAGGCCGCGCCGTTTGATCAGTGTATGTCCCTTCCCTTGCCTCTTCCCTCCACTTTATTGATGATTTTTTTTTGTCATGTAGCCTTCTACCTGATCATGAACGTCGCGGTGGGGGGCACGAACGGGTGGTTCCCTGATGGGCCGGAGAAGCCGTGGCTCGATGGGTCGGCGAGTGAGTTATCCCTTCTTCTTCTACTCCTGTAGCAGAAGCTGATGTGTATTGGCAGCGGCCCCGCTCGACTTTTTGCGCGCACAGAACAAGTGGTACCCGACGTGGCCGCAGAACTCGGCGGGCCGCGCGTTGGTCATGTGCGTCTCTTCCTTCTCCCAATTCTACGTTGAGACTGACGGCTGTGCAGCGACTCGGTGAAGATGTGGGAGAAGTGCTAGTCGGCGCCCACAACAAAATCCCGCCCCTGCTTGGACTCGCGCACCTATAAACATATACATTGCATAAATACGCGTACATTCATTCCACTCCTTCCCAATCCCTTCCTTGCCTTGGCTTCCTTACTTGATATACGCATGCACGCACCTTCTTTTCTTGGTCCTTTATAATATTATTGGTTGGGTTATTGTTCTGGTTCGGACGCTAATCTTTTTTATTTTCCCTTCTACGCGATGCGTACATTACATTATGTACTTGATTCCTTTCTACTCCCGGCTCCCTTCTGTTTTTTAGCTACTTTTAGTTACTTCCACCCGTGCGCGTTTCCAACGTCACGTCCACACACATCCACGTCCGCATCCACGTCCGCATCACCCCCTCCGATTCATTTTTGGCTCTGGTCTACTGTTTTTGGGTCTTTGGGATACGTATAGGTACACGCACATATGGAGGAGGGATGCACGCATACATACACACACAGACGCGGAGGAGATAGCATTGGCAGACAGGCGAGCAGGCAGGCAAGCGGGCAAACATAGACAGTGCCTAGGACTAGGTACAGGGCCTGAGTATATAATTGAATCGAATGATAGACTGATGTACATGACTTGCGACTTGCGACTTGTGACGGGCGGGCGTCTCCTTGTGTGAGGCAATATCGGCTGTATTTCGGATATCTCTGATAGTTCTCTGATG
The DNA here is from genome assembly GCA_029281465.1 of Mycena epipterygia. Taxonomy (NCBI): domain Eukaryota; kingdom Fungi; phylum Basidiomycota; class Agaricomycetes; order Agaricales; family Mycenaceae; genus Mycena; species Mycena epipterygia. The sequence goes on along the minus strand of JARJCQ010000039.1, from coordinate 555,564 downwards.
GAGATTTGCGTCGGGATAATTTTGACGATGTGTAATGCGTATTTTGGGCGAGGGGTACTAGTAGGGCTATGACGGCGGATGTTTTTGACGGAGATTTACGTCGGGAGGGCTGGCGATGCGTATTTTCGTCGAGGGGTCGGTGGTTGATTGACAATGACAGGTGGATGGTTGGGCGGAGGAGAGATGGGGATGGGGACGGTGGGCTGGATGTGTTTTGGGTGGACGGGAGGCTATGTGCTGGATTGGGACACGGAGAGGTTGAATGATCGAATGGGTTGAATGGGTTGAGAGGTGACATTGTGCCTCGACTGGTTTCGGATGGCCCGCTCGAGTGTATGTGTACACATGTATGAGCGTCGGCAGTTCGGCAGTGGGATGATCGCCCGCGCGCCAATTTGAGACCCGAGACAGACATCAACGGCGCGCGCGATATACTTACAGCCTTGGGCGGACAGATAGACAGAAGACAGAAGACAGCCGCTTTTCACGGCAGCGCAGCTCGCGTTCCTGATTGTCAGAACCGATTAAAGGAAAAATACATAACCGGTTCGACATGTTGGTTTTGGTGTTCCTGATATTGTCAGAACCGACTAAAGGAACGATCCATAACCGTTCGACGTGTTGGTATTCGGGTCCGAGTCTGAGTCCAGACCCAAGGACGGCATGGCATACGTGATACAACCGTCGGGGCAACAGACTGAGAATGGATCAGAAGACCCAGATCGCATATAGGGGCAGATACTTTGGAAATGTTACCGGGAGGCGACGAGGGGGTGCGACGATATCTGTCTGCGTCCATACCGCGTCCCACTAGTTGGATGCAAAATATAAAACCCGGGGAAGGATTCTGGGCCAGGGCAGTTTCGGGCGACGGTCGTTGGGGTATTATCTGCGAATAAATTGTGAGGAAGGGCTTTACTTAGTGCTTCGTTTTTGTTACAATGAATGATACACATGTAACATTGATATGTCGAGTAATCAGTTGAGGGCGGGAGGGAAGAGATGGACTGACGTCGCCGGCGGTTTCGAGGCAGATTCACTGTCGCACCTCAAAGCCTGTGCAAGACCGAAAGACATCGACGATCCGCTGGCAGCTCAAGTCCACAGGGATTTGAATCTGTACGAAATCCTGCTAGCAGGAAGACAAATAGTGTATTTTCCAGATGACGATACAGCCCAGAGAGTCCAGTGACCACACTCAGACCAGAACGGACTTCGCCGTCGCGTACTGTGCCCGCTCAAGATCCACGGCGCTGCGGAGTCCAGAAGCTCAAAGATCGAATACAACTTGCGACATTCAACCGTTGCTGTCCAGTCCAATCATTTCGATGGGCGAGCCAGATCGTGAATGCCAGTGGAAGAGGAAGAAGAACGTTGATGATGTAAGTGATGCGCCAAGTGATGGAGCTGATGGCGCTGATGCGGAGGCTATTTCATTGACACTCTAACATTCAACTAACATTGGGCGAAATTTTAAGCTCCAGGTCCAGACAAGGTGAGTATTGAGTACTAGGTTCAGAAAAAGATCAGCCAGCCGTGGATTATATTTTGTTGCGCGCGAGATTCGCTCGCCATGTGGAATCCACGTCCCTGGAACTTGGTAAAATAGCCACGAAGGCGGAGACGTCCTTTACGGCGTCCTCCGTCGTACTCTACAGCAGTTAGAGTTCAATTTGATCTTTGAGAAATGCTCAATACGCACGACCGTCTCGCCGTACTTTGCATACGAGAAACCAACGCCTAAGTTTCGATTGCAGGAATCGCGCAGGTAAAACCCTCCGTTGGTCCAGAATACGTCGTCATTGTCTGGACCATTCCTGCTCTCGAAGCGGTAGAAGAACGAGTGGTGGGCCTGAATTTCTTGTATCCACTGTAATTTTTCAATCTCCAAGTCGGCTCCGTCCCGCATCTTACGGTTTGATCACAGACCGTACTGTTCTTGATACGGACACCTAAGGAAGGCGGAATGTGCGAACTGGGTAAATGAAGTCTCGGAGAGAATGTTAAGCATCCCTGCGGAGGCGAAGGCTTCGCCGTCGATGTTGCTGGCAGGATTGCTGAAGACCGTCTGCCATGAGACGTTGCAGAGACACCAAAGATAGGACGAAAGCCACACTTCGGAAAGACATCTTCACTGGGAGGTAAGGATTTGGAGCGAGGACAAGGTTGCATACTCACGGTTGAGTTGAACACCCTCAACCCTAACGTGATCCAGATCATCAACGGATCATTGATGCGCCAAAATGATGGTATTGATGGCGCGAGCCGAGCCGCTACCACAATTCACTGGGAAGAAAGTGCGAGCGTTTAAACCGAAGGCAGGGAGTCAGAAGTGATATTTGGTCTGTATAAGATCGCACAAGGAATCTCAGTCATATGGGGGAGCGGCTGGAGCGGGAGAGGTCAGGAAATGCACGCAGCGGGCCAGGATCGAAGAAATGGAAAAGAAGAAGAAATAGGGGATTTATGAGCCCTTGCCAGCCCTCCAACTTTGAAGCAGCCAAAGATTTTCAGCCTTATTGAACCAAGCAAGGTTCAACCGGAGTGCGGTGATGGCGCAACAGTGGCAGTGCTCGCCTGGCACATCACCGGAAATTGATGTGTCGAGCTTTACCCATAGAAACTCTCCCCTCCGCCACAACAACTAGCTGCTCTAGTTCATAAACATGAGTTTCATCACCACATCAGGCTGGTTTTTTTTATGCTACAAAGGTTCTTTGTGCGGGTCGGCTGCAGCTGCTACCGGGCCCGTACGACTCGGATACAACAAGTTCTTACCTCTCCTCCGCAAGTTATCGGATAGTTCCTCCGTAAGTTGGCGGAAGGTGAGACGGAAAGGCGGGTCGGGAATCGATTTGACCGGCTACCGAGCTGCAGAAGCGGCCCTATTTATAAACGTCGGGATGAGGCTGTGCCCATGCCCGAGACCTAGGTAGCTTCGAGTTGGCTTGGTTGCATCGAGAGCTGAACGCAGTTGATTTAAACGCCAAAAATGCAAAGGATGCTTTCTTTGAAAGACTGGCCATCTTGAACAAAAAAGACAACGTTCAAGTCGTGCACTGAAGGTCCAACTTCGAGTCAACGATGAGAGCTGGGGAAAAGAAAAAGAAAAATACAACCAGTCTCCGGGAAGCTGCGGAACAAATCGTCCGGTTCTCGCGCCGAATTACCCGCCGGCTGGATGGGCAGTGGGCGGCCACGGCCATTGAAAACATTGAATACAGTATGACACGGCCAGTAATCGGCCAAGGTTGATGGCCACCGTGACCGTCGGCATGGCTTTCTTACCGGACCCACTCATCGGCGTTCTTGCGTAGTGGCCGACTCGTCTCTCGTTTCTGATGCTGCAAAGGCACGTACGGCTCAGTCTGGGTATATATACATGGGTTGAGGGGCGACGGAATCCAACACCTCATCCCCAGCTAGTCTCTGATAAACAAGCATTACAACAATTCTCACTCTTGCACCTCGTGTGTTGTAAATCTACATCGGACTGGTCGCAATGTCAACATCCTCTTTCGACGCCAGCTCGCCGAAATCCAGCCACCTCCACCGCGGGCAGGCATGTTTCAACTGTAGACGTAGGAAAATGGTGAATTTCAACGTCGATTTCTTCCTAGAAACTAATTATCTATCGTTAGAGATGTGATGGTGCCCATCCGATCTGTGGGCAATGCGAACGAGCGAATAGACCCGACGACTGCGAATACACAAATGGACAAAAACGCGCCAGGGCCGAAATTCTGCAAGAAAGCATCGCCCGTGTCGAGAGCCGCATCTACGAGCTTGAACATCCTCAGGCACAACAGAACAAGCCCCCACTGGTTGAGCTTCACCAACCGTATCAACATGGACCTCAAGGCACGTCCCAGGCCACTTGTAAGTCTAGCCGATTAATTCAACAAACAGCACAAGACTAACACAACCTCAACAGCCGCAGATGAGCCTCCAATAGATATGGTTCGGAAACTGTATGGATTGTTGTAAACGTGGTGTAGGCGTTGACTTACAATTTCTCTTTCTTGCAGCATCGATTGGTTTCTTCCCTACGCCTTTGAATTCGGATTTTTCCTCAATAGCTCGCGTTTCCGCCAGTCTGCGATGACGAGACAACCGATAGGGCACCCCGCGCGCCCGGCGCCTGCTCTGTTATGGGTCGTCTATCTTTGGGGCCTCCGTCTCTCAAAGCAGCCCGAAATGATCGCCCAGGAGCCAGTATTCCTTGCTCGGGCGTTGAAGCTCACTGCCCAAGGCCTGTCGGGCATTCATCCACAGAAGGTGATGCACAATCTGCAGGCCGAAGTTCTACTCGCCTATTACTTCTTTGCGTCGGGTCGGTTCTTGGAGGGAAAATATCACACCGCTGCCGCTATCTCGCTCGGACTGGGCAGCTGCGTCCATATGATTCGCTCTGCAAATTCTTCGGCGTTCGGACCACTTCCGCCACCACGCGATGCTGTGGAGGAGGGAGAACGTATCCACGCCTGCTGGATTGTGTTGGTAATGGACAAAACCTGGGCCGTAGTCCTCGGTGAGAACCACTTGGACCAGAAACCTCAGAACTACGACATTGATACGCCCTGGCCGCTGGAGATGCATGACTATGAGCAGGTATGTAGCTCGTCTCTGTTGTGATTTTTGTTAAGCTATGCTTTCAGGGACGCCTTAGTCCTACCGCGCGATACAACGGCACCTTGCACAAATTTGTGAACGGAGTGCCAACATCGGACACGGGCATGTCGACAGTGGCGATGCTAGCCAAGGCGTCCCTTCTCTGGCAACGCGCCGAGCACCACACACGCGATTGGAGTCCAGGTATTTTTCGTCGTTCGCACTACACTGTGATATTGACTGGAGTTCGCAACAGAAATGCAGCAAAACCAGCCTTCCGCCTTTCGGAACTCCTTCTCTTTTCTCAGCCGTCATATCGATTCCTTCCGCGATGCACTCGTCCTGCCGAACCAGCTCCCGAACGCCACGCCAACGATGATGCGTGCGCTCGTGGTCGCCCACAGTATCGCCCACATGGCAGCGATTCAGCTGAACAACACCGCGTCCTTGCATGCGGACCCCAACGCTCGCCGCAAGTGTGTCGCCGCCGCGCGCGCTATTCTCAACATCATCGGCTCAATCCAGCTGCAACACTTTGCTTACATCAATCCTGTCATGGGCGTGCGTTCAATGCTCACTCCGAAATTTCTGTGGTTGATTTATTTATTCATTTTCTTCCCAGACGGTGTGGCTCGGCGCCTGCCAGGTGCTCATGGATGAGATCTATGCGTTTCGGATGCAGCAACGCAGAGAGAAAGAGGGGGAACTTGTTCTGCTCCTTACCCAGGCGCTCGGCGTCTTTTCTTCCTTCGCGGGAACTTGTCCGTTGCTCAGTACGTCTTTGTTGCGACTTGACTGCTGGCCTTCTGACAACTTCCCAGACTATCAAATCTCCCGAATTCAGGACGCGTTTCGTGGGATGCAGTCATAAAGTGGGTGAATTTTCACTCGTGGACAAACTGGGTTCGACTCGATGCAGGGGTTGGCGTCGATAATGGTAACCATGTCTTGGAGCTACTATTACATTTAGAAACCGCTCAGAAATGTCTTTCGGGCGCATATTTTAATATTTAATGTTTGGTTGAACATTCAATCTCTACGGAGGTACGAGATCTACGGCCCGTGTCGGCGTCGGCTCTACAATAGATTCCGAAGCCCGGGGCTCTACAGGGAAGGCTTGGGCTCCATCAGTATCTACCCCGACCCATTGTCTACCCTGTCGGCTGCTTTCCCAACCCGTCGATGTTACCAGGATTGCTCAAGGTCATCCGCAAGGAGTTGGAGGCCGAGCAGACTGAGCAAAAAGAGGACGAAAGCTAGACTTCGGAGAGACATATTTATTCTCGGAGGGAAAGAGTTCTCAAAGGCGGCGCTGCAACACGCTCGATCATTGATGCGCCAACTGATGGCGCTGATGGCGCTGATAGCGCTGGCGAGAGTCGGGCCACAACAACTAGCTGCTGTAGTTCTAAATAAAAACGCCACGTCACTTTTTTTCACTATTATAAAGGATTGCCTGCGGGGCGGCTGTAGTTTCTGCTGGCCCGTACGATGCGCTCCTCTCCTCCGCAAGTTATCGGATAGCTCGAGTTCACCTCCACGATGGCGACCTTCTCCTTCGCCCTCCGTAAGTTGTCGGAAGCCTGACGAATGTAAATAGGGGCGGGTCCGGGATCGATTTGACCGGAGCAGGTGCAGAGGCTGTCCTATTTATAAACGTCGGGAAAGCTGTGTCATGCCCGAGGTCTAATTGGACCGGTTGCGTCGAGAGTTGAACGTTGAACGCAGCTGATTTTAAATGCCAAGGAATTTACTACTTGCTTTGAAAGCCTGGTCATCTTGAACAATAATACAACGAGTCAACAACCATTCATGAGAGACTCCGTGTAAGTAGCCTACTAGCAGGGGTGGAAAAAAGAAAGAAAAAATCCAATCAGTCTACGGCGAACAGCGGAGTAAATTATCGTTACTCACGGATTCCTCGCCGCTTGGATAGGTAGTGGCCACGGCCATTTAATTCAGTATGACACGGCCAGTAATCGCCAAGTTGGATCAGATTGATAGGCCCCGTGACCGTCGATCGGCATGGCTTTCTCTCCGGACCCCCACCATCGGTGTTCTTGGGTAGTGGCCGATTCGTTTTTCGCGTTGCTGATGCTACAAACACGAAGCGTCCGGCTCGGTCTAGGTATATATACGTGGAGGGTCGACGATCCAACACCGCAATGTCGACATCTTCTTTCGATCTCAACTTTCAGAAATCCGACCACCTCCAGCGCGGGCAGGCATGTTTCAACTGTAGACATAGGAAGACGGTGATTTTCAACACCGGTTTCATGCCGCCCAGAAGCTAATTTCGTATCTATCGTCAGAGGTGCGATGGGGCCCTTCCGATCTGTGGGCCATGCGAACAAGCAAATAGACCCGACGACTGCGAATACACAAACGGACAAAAACGCGCCAAGGCCGAAATTCTGCAAGAACACATCGCCCGCGTCGAGAGACGTATCTACGAGCTTGAACATCCTCAACAGAACAAGCCCCCACCGGTTGAGCTTCACCAACCGTATCAACATGGACCTCAAGGCGTGTCCCAAACCACTCGTAAGTCTAACCGCTTGATTCAGCAGCGCAATACTGACACCATCGCGACAGCCGCAGATGAACCTCCAATAGATATGGTTCGGAAACTGTATGGATTGTTGTAAACGTGGTGTAGGCGTTGACTTACAATTAATTCTCTCTCTTGCAGCATTGATTCGTTTCTTCCCTACGCCTTTGAATTCGGATTTTTCCTCAATAGCTCGCGGTTCCGCCAGTCTGCGATGACGAGACAACCGATTGGGCACCCCGCGCGCCCGGCGCCTGCTCTGTTATGGGTCGTCTATCTTTGGGGCCTCCGTCTCTCAAAGCAGCCCGAAATGATCGCCCAGGAGCTGTTATTCTTGGCCCGGGCGTTGAAACTCACTGCACAAGGTCTATCGAGCATTCATCCACAGAAGGTGATGCACAATCTGCAGGCCGAAGTTTTACTCGCCTATTACTTTTTTTCGTCGGGTCGATTGTTGGAGGGAAAATATCACACCGCTGCCGCTATCTCGCTCAGACTGGGCAGCTGCGTCCATATGATTCGCTCTGCAAATTCTCCATCTTCCGGACCACTTCCGCCACCCCGCGATGCTGTGGAGGAGGGAGAACGTATCCATGCCTGCTGGATTGTGTTGGTGATGGACAAAACCTGGGCGGTGGTCCTCGGCGAAAACCATTTGGACCAGCAGACCCAAAACTACGAAATCGATATGCCCTGGCCGCTGGAGATGGACGACTATGAGCGGGTATGTGGTTCATGTCTGTTGTGATTTCTGTTGAGCTATGTTTTCAGGGGCGCTCCAGTCCCACAGCGCGATACAACGGCGTGCCGACATCCGACACGGGTATGTCGACAGTGGCCATGCTCGCCAAGGCGGCCCTCCTCTGGCAACGCGCAGAGCATCACACGCGCGACTGGAATCCAGGTATTTCTCGTCTTTCGCACTATACGCTAATATTTATCAAGCTTGCAACAGAAATGCAGCAAAACCAGCCTTCCGCCTTTCAAAACTCTTTCTTTTCCCTCGGCTGTCTGATCGACACCTTCCGCGCTGCACTCGTCCTGCCGAACCAGCTCGCGAACCCCACGCCAGCGATGATGCGCGCGATCGTGGTCGCGCACAGTATCGCGCACATGGCAGCGATCAAGCTGTACAACACCGGGCCCATGCACGCGGACCCCAACGCTCGCCGCAAGTGTGTCGCCGCCGCCCGCGCGATCCTCAACACCATCGTCTTCATCCCGCTGCAGCACTTTGCCTACATCAACCCTGTTATGGGCGTGCGTTCGCTCCTCCGAATCTGTGGTTGAGTTATTCAATATTCTCCAGACGGTGTGGCTCGGCGCCTGCCAGGTGCTCATGGACGAGATCTACGCGTTTCGAGTACAGCAACGTAGAGAGAAAGAGGGGGAGCTTGTTCTGCTCCTTACCCAGGCGCTTGGCGTCTTTTCTTCCTTCGCGGGAACTTGTCCGTTGCTCAGTGAGTCTTTGTCGCGACTTAGCTGCCTTCTGACGACTTCCCAGATTATCAAATCTCCCAAATTCAGGAGGCGTTCCACGGGTTGCAGTCGCAATGTGGTTGACTACTTAATCGTGGGCCAAACTGTTCGATTCGATGCGAGGGTTATGCCCTCGAGCTACTATTACATTTAGATATCGCTCAGAAATGTTTTTCGGGCGTATATTTAATATTGGATGCCCAATCAATCCCTTTTGGTTGAACCTTCAATCCAACGGCACTCCGAACACTCCCCTGAGTGCGTTCCAGTCGGGATTGTCAGTGGTGATTCCCTTCACTCCGCCGGCGTACGTCCCATTCGCGACCAACTTGAAGCTAGGAATCGCCATATCGGTTGTGCCGTTCCCAAGCGCCCACAGACTGAGGACGACGGTGTTTTCGCCCTTGTAGTCGAGGATTCCCTCATGCACCGGGAACGCGGTCTGCGGACCGATATTGGCGATGCGCTTACCCATCTGCCAGCCGTTCACATACAGTTGGGCTGCGGAGGAAAATAGTCAATCCAGAGGCATTCGAAGACGACGAAACCGAGGCGTACCGCGGTAGTGACCTGCTGCGGAATCGAAGATAAATGAGAGCGGAATGTCATAGCCCTCTGGAAGGTCCAGCGTGAAGGTAGTGCGGAAGAAGCCGACCTGCAAACGAGATCTTGAACGAACGGTAAACAACGATAAATCAGCAAACCTACACCAGGCTGCATAAGCCCTTGGAAGGGTGTCCGACTCTCCCATTGCGAGTCATCGTATCCGGGCAGATGCCACCCTTTGCGCTATCCCTGTGTATTAGCTTCGCGACCAATGAACGCATAGGCTCACATACCTCGCCGTAGAGCCCACCCTCGTTGTAGATTTTTCTCACAGTGTCAGGGTGATTCTCGCCCATGAAATTACCGGCCAACGTCCAACTTGTGAATTGCTCGCTCGCGTCGCGGCCAACGAGGTAATACCCCTGCCCTTCGAATTCAGCAAAGCATGGAAATACGGGGTTAATCCTACCTGTAACCCCCGCGGTTGCTGAAGATCTCTTGCCCGTCCTCCAGGCGTGCAGCACACATCCTGGCCCGAGAGGTCTCCGCCCATGTGACTGCGCAAAATAGAACATGAATATCACAATTGCCTTGAATGTAGTTAACGCACTCTTGCAGCACGACAACATGATTCTCCCCGGTCACTAGGAGGTCTTCCGTCACGGGGAAAGAATTATTGTTCGTTCTGCTCCTTGTATCCGATGCGCCGAGGTAGTGCGTGTTGAGCCACACGGAGGCGGCATAGTTCAGAGCCCCCGAGGACGAGATGTTCACCGCCGTCGGCGCGGTGCTATTGGAATCGTGGATGAACGTCCCTCGCCACACTAAATTGCCGGCCTGCACATCAAACGTTCAGCCATTTCTCTGACCTCATTAACCGCGATATTACATACATGGAAACCATACTGATCTGCATAGAGGATCCAGGGCGCGCCGTAATAGGGCGGAAAGACGCTGACGGTCGTCGTTTGATCCGCCGGAACCATGGCAAACCCATCGAAATCAGGTTGAATCTCAGGCAGGGAGTCGCGGAAACGCCATGTCGCCGTTCCCAGATCGGGTAAACTAACCGAGGGAGCGGAGAACGCGATCGTTGCCTGCCAGGTACCTGCGCCAGTTTGTTTCAGATTTTTGACGGGGACGTTGTTCCACTCGAGCGAGGATATGACCTGAGGACCAAAGATGCTAATGCTGGTGGTTTCAGTGACATCACCCCAAAGCGCGAGGGTCCGCCCGTTCAGACTCGCATTGCGGACGAGGTAAGGGCCGCTGACGATGAGCGGGGTCGATGCGCTTACGCCGACGTAGTTGGCGAAGTTTCCTTGACCCGCGATGCTCGGCTGCCATAGTCGTGTCGCAGCGTCGTAATCGGCGATAAGGATAGCGAGCTCTTTGCCGTGTGAGGCGGTGAGGCGGACGAGCGTCACACCGGGCGAAAGGGAAAAGTTTATGGTGAATGTGCCATTCTGAAGTTGTGAGTGTGAGGGTTTAATTTGTGTGCGAGAGAGGTTATAGGAGACTTACTTGGATAGCCGTGCCGTGGACCTCAGTAGGACCCATCGCATTCAGATTCACCGAGCCACTTAACTGGAACGCCATCTCATACGACTGACCCGCATAGCCGTATACGACCAACATGTCCGACCCGTCGAGGTCGAGCGAGGTCAGCAAGCTAGCTGTCGAATACTGCAATGTGGTCGATCCAAAAACGAGGTCCGTCCTGCAGAGTGCGGTTAGTTCAAGAAATTGCTGACACAAACTGAGTGGGCATACGCGAGCACGAAGGAATCCCGGCCTAGCAGGGTGAGATTCCCGCCATTCTGCGGCACCGTGGTGTTGTCTTGGCCGATGGCATACTGGAAGTCGAGCGTGAGGCTGTCCTACGTCAGAAAGATAAGTATTGGAAGTTCGGACTACCCACTTGCTGGTCGCATCGTTGTGTCTGAAGATATAGAACGAGGAGCCTTCCACTGGGTTTCGCAGATGAGTTATGTAGAGGCTTGGTACTGTTGTGGTGTCGACCTCTGCATTCGAAAGTAATTAAGACTCTAAACGTGAAGAATCAAAATAAATTCCGCACCGATCAGATCAGTCATGTAAAAATCAGAAAATGACCGTAGGAAAAGCGACTGGAGCTTTATTTCAGCGTGCTTGGCAGTTATTTGTCGCTGTTCGTCGACGGGCGCAGCATAATCGTACGAAGTGTAGCCTTGTGAGTACGGAAGCTGAGCCCAAGTCGTCCCACCGTAAAACATATAAAAGTTTTCCGCCGTCACCCCGCTCGCCCACAACTGGTGGAAAAACACCCGCTGGAAATTCGGGTTCAGAAGCTCGCGGCAGGTCGCATATCCGCCCGCACTGCCCCAATTGTCTGCGGAACCACCCTGGAACTCGGGGAAGAAATGCGGCTTTCCGGGTGCAGTCGCGTCGAGGTACGATCGCCAGGTCGTCACGACATCCCGCCAAACGGTGGGATCGGCGTTACCGCAGTTGGACGCGCTGAATGGATAGGCATCCATACCGTACAGGTCGGTGTCGTTGACTAAATTGTTGAATTCGCCGGCATCATTGACGAAGGTCGGAACGACGACCCCCAGCTCGATCGCGCGCGCTTGGAGCTCATCTACGTACTCGTTTTGACCAGGTCCGTTGTAGTATTCATTTTCAATTTGTAGAAGGATTACTGGGCCGCCATTCGTGACTTGGTTCTTCGCAATAAGGCTGATCACGCTGGTCCACTTTTGACTTGGATGAGACACCGAAGCTGGCAACGAAGGTAAAAACACACGTAGTCCTGCCACGCGTTGTGGTAATTGGTGTCATTACTCCTCAACTCGCCGTTGTATGGATTCCAAGGCGGGTTCCCAGCTTCCCAGGCGACATGACCCGGGATTCCGCCTGTGGAAGTTTCGGAGCTGAATGGCAATGAGCTTGAATATCGGCAAGAAAAAAGTCAGACGCACTTGATGTAGGGCCCGGGTCTCGCAATCACCCAGATACCCTCCTCCTTAGCCGCATCGAAGAATGGTTGATAGTCGTTAATTCCCGTCAAGTCAACCTCGCCGGGCCGTGGGTTCGTCAGTCCCCAGTGGAAGTAGACAGAAATGGTGGTGAGCCCCGCGGCTTTCGCTTTCTGGACGATATCCCTCCAGAGTGACGGCACGGGGAGCCGCCACATGTGGAATTCACCGGATTGTCTGTCCGGTGCGTCAGAAGGAGGCATAACGATTGGAAATAGACCACCCACATGAACGTGCGGTTTCCGAGGATGAAGAAACTGTAGTCGTCCCATTCCACAGCGCTTGTGAGCCCATTATTTTCTCGTTGGATGGTGGATCGGGGAAGAATACGGTCCAGTTCGCGAGTGTTTGCGATCTGTCCCGCAAGGAGAGCAAAAATCCAGACCAACACAGAAAGTGGTGCTAGTTGCATCGCACACTAGCTGGGTGCTTTGACAGTGTCTGTTTTGTTGAGAAAATCTGGGACTTAAGTAGTCAGGGAGGAAAGTCTGCATGCACATGACCGTTAAAAAGAAGCAGAAGTATGGATCACTGGATGTGAGTCGGAAGTCGGAAGCTGTCAGAAGCCGGACCGCCATCGGGAGGTCCGGGGTATCTCCGAGATGGGCCAGTAGGGCCGGTCGACGAACTCGAAGAGGTTACAAGTGCAAGGAGGAAAGAAAGAGATGACTCTTTGCTCTTGTTTAGCCCACTCCTCCTGCACGTGCATATCAGTCCTAATCGGAAATCCCGCAATGATCGACGATGTAATGCTATGCGCCTGGACAACGTACACCACTGTCGAAACGCGCAAAATAAAGCCATGAAGGCACAGGCGGTAATGCTCATGATCCAGTTGAAGCTGTGCCAAGCCGCCGTCGCTCAGTGGAATTTTAGGTTGTCAAAAATTGTAATATGTCGGCTAAAGCAATCTCCTGCGATCGGGCATTGCGAAGGACACTTCACCATTCTGAAAATCTTCTATCCGTGGATAAAAAATCATCGGGCCCAAGTTCCTCAAGTTACTGAACTTCGTACACCGAACTGAGTCGCGACTGTAACACAAGCCAGGAAATTGGTTGGTGAAGAGCATAAAACCCGAGAAAATGAAGATAGGAGGCAGTACATCCAAGAAAGATCCCCTGGTCAATTCACTTGCGTATTAAAATCCAAGGGCCGCCAGTGTCTGGTTGAAACCCTCAGCAACAAAGAACTGCTTCGCGTCAAGCATCCTAAACGGAGGTTGTTAGCAATGTTCAGTACATCGCCCGTGCCTACTTACATTCTGTGAACCAAAACGAGCGATCCTGGGGACGTCACGTTAAGCTGCAACGACGTGTTGGCGATGATTGGGTCCAAAGCTTTCACAAAGTCCGGAAAATGGGGCACGGCGCCCGTGCCGATCACCCCGGAAAGGCTGCTCGCGACGATTCTACAGGGAGTGGGCTTTGTTCTGAGATACATAAGTGGGCATTGGGACTTACTGCATAACGTCGGAATAGGTGATGCTGATGTCGTCGTTGGTGGGCGACACAGTGGTTGAGCCACTGCTCACTGGGGTCTTCGTGAGGCCGACGTCGGCTTTGAGGAACGCGGCGCCGAGACTCAGCATCTGCTCCCCAACTGTGATATCGCTAAATTTATGTTCCGCTTGCAACATCACTGGAACCGGAAAATGCTCGTTGCAGATATTGATCATGAAATGAACGGCAAAGACGCACAGATTGCAGGGGCCGTCTTATGCATGCTCTCATCGAGGCCGTCGACGATGGTCTTAATCGCAGCATTGGTGTTTGTTGCCTGCCTTACATTGAGTTTGCTGGCGCAAACCACGGAAACGAAGGCGAGAGCGAAAAAACGCAAAGTAAGCATCTTGCTGAGAGAGGGGAGCTGCAGCGGCGAACGAGATTGAATGTCAAAGAGTGGAAATTAAATACCAGATAGACCCATGGGTATGAGAGGGTCCAGGTAACTGGGCATCCAGGGGCATATGTAGATCTGGCACGCGTTAGAGAACACCGCCATGGAGTACCCAATGATAGCGGGCGGGAATTGCGTTCTGAAAGCCTTCGGTGAAAATATGAACAGCTTGGCAGCGCTTGGGCAGGCTTGGACCGTCCGCCACAGTGGTTTATATGATGGACTGACAGGCCTTCTCAAGACTTTCTCATACTCGTGAGAAAAATACACGCGCGGTACCGCTCAGGAACGCCGGGGTAGGTAGATCTGTCCAGAAAGGCAAACAATTGGGATTGGTATACCGGGTCCATGGTGGGCGGCCCCGAGGTAGTTTGATATCATTGCTAGTATAGCACTCCCTTATGTCAGCCCGAATGAACACCGGACCCAATTGTCAACGTTCAAAATGTATTCATATTTTCTTAGCGCCAATGACATGATTCGAGCAACCATCTTGAAGGTCATGGATAATCTAGGAATAATAACAAGTTCCATTATCATTCGCATCCACTATATCAGGAATATCAAAAGTGAACTTGGCGCTCATCGACGGGATTCCATCGAGAATGCCCGGCGGGTGTGAGGAGGAAGTGAGAGTGAAGTCGCAATCACGGGGCATGAGAAAATACCAGGAGACTGTCGGCAGGAGTGATGGCGCCCAAACTCAATTTCTCGATCTGCGACCAGGGCGTGTTAGGAACTACATCGCCGAGGAACAACAGGCGGTAGAGTTTGGGTGCGACCCCGACGACAGTGAAGATCCACTCCCAGGCGATTATTTTGGGAGAGAGGGAGACCTCGAGTACGGCGAGGTGGGTCGCTGGTGCATAATTCTTCAGAGGTGGGAAGACATGGGCCGAACGGGTGAGAAATTGACCCTTCCACGGTCCCTGCAAATCGAGGCATAAGTACCGAATGCGAGTGAGATTGTGCGAGATTAATTGGATTGCAGCGTCCAGCACTGGTAGGAAATAAGTTTGGTATTGGAGGTGGATCTAGATTGGAAGAGGGTATGAGCGAGAGATGGATATTTTGTCAAAGTTAGGGGGTCCACCCAGGCCGAACAATTAGTTCCAGACTAGTCCACAGGGTGGGTGTCAAAATGGCAACAGATCTCCAACACTATGAGACACTGCATAGCATTAACGCCTTCCCGCGGGAGTCCATGACTGGGCGTTATGCGACGAAGTGTTCAAATATCACCGCCAGGGCCTCCGCAGGCACGCGGTTGACTGCTGAGAGCAGATTGCGAACACGCTGAAAAGCAGAGCGGATGATAGCCCGTTCATCGACCAGTTCGGTTGAGTCTCGGGATGCCAAAGATAAGGACATCTTTCGTTCCAGCTGTGCCAAAACTGCTCGGACGGTATCGTCCTCCTTCGGGGACTGGGGAGTTCAGTTGGATAAACATCTGTTATAAGACGGAGCATACAACGTTTCCTGAAAATGGATATAGTTGTTAACGAGTAAAATCGAAATACACGAAACAACGGCGATGGGTGGTATTTTGCCGCCGGTGCGTCACTGGAAATTGGCTGACCAGCGGCTGTCCAAGGGTCAGACTAATACTGTGAAAAAGCTAGACTCACTTGTTATGAACAGTAGGACCCAAGGAGTATGCCGAAATGAATTGAAAGTGTACGACGACGAGAAGTACTGAAGCAAAGGGTGGAGGGTGGCCTGGCGCGTCTCTCATTGTCCGATATTAGTCACATGTCGGTGAAGCGCACAAAGCCTCCCAAGGAAATCGACATCTGTACATGTGGCATTGTTTGTCTGGAATAAGAGAGATAGAAAGGTGCTCACGTTTCCTGGGTCCCGGTTGGCGCCGGCAAGAATTGCCGCTGCAATGTGACAAAGTGCAGCGAAAAAGCGAAACTTTGCGTGGTCGCGAAGTCAACGCGTAATGTCAATGTCTTCTGAGATGAGGCTGGATCCGGGCCAAGAATGAGATTCAAGGTGAAGAGATCCCGGGCTCCGGGTCTATTAGCACAACGAGTACGGGAAGCTTCCGAAGCTAAGATTCTGAAAGGCTGTGCAATTTGGCGTTGTTGTGATCAAAGACCTTCCGGCCCGGACTCGCTTGCCGACGTCACCTTGTCTGGATCTCACCAACGGTAATTGCACACTTTCTGCACCCAGCCAGGAAGTATCCAAACGGCAAGCCATTACAGTCGCGGGCATGAGACTCTCACCAACTTTTTCTCCCCAGGACCACAGCTAACAGCGACTCGGAGTCGGCGACGACAACGAGTTCACTCATGGCCCTGATTCTCACTGTGCCTGTGTCTCAACACTGTGGAGCCGCGCTTGCGACCGCGCGCGCCCATATTTCTGATTTGGATAGCAAAATCGCAGCTTTTGAGCTCGTTCTTGAAGCTTTGCGCGACGAGCGCAATATATTCCAAAAGCAGCTCGATGCCTACACATATCCTGTCGACACTTTGCCGAATGAAATCATCTCTGAAATCTTCGTCAATTTCATTCCCCCTTACCCTAACGCCCCTCCTATGGGAGGTATCTTTTCGCCCGTCGTATTGGGGCAGATTTGCCGGAGATGGCGAGAAATAGCATTCTCCACGCCCTCACTTTGGAGAGCCATCAAGATCGATTTTGAGCAAGCCACAGCTCTCGATGAGCAGGCTGATCTGCTGGAAACCTGGCTCCTTCGCTCCAAGGACTGTCCCTTATCCATTTCTTTGCAATCTGAATACACTCTCCCGGATTCCACCATCGCCACCGGATTCCTTCGTGCAATACTCCACCACTGCGCCCGCTGGGATCACATCACATTGGTGCTGCCCGAGGCAGATCTCCGGTTGATTGAAGGCACCATGCCTTTGTTGCGCAATTTGACATTTGGACCCACCGGGTATCCAGATGAAGAGCCCCCCACACCACTCACTTTGTTCGATGGTGCACCGAAGTTATGTGCAATTGAACTCGGCTATAACTTCGCTCCTTGGTCCACACGACTCCCGTGGTCGCAGCTCACGACTCTTACCGCGAGAGCGCTGTTCGAATACGAGTGCATCAGCATTCTGCAACAAGCGCCCGCCCTCGTTCATTTCCAGACGACGTTCTGTGATTCTAGTTCAGATCAAGCGGCCCGCGCCGAGGCGGAGGACATTCCCCCGCTCCGCCACTTGATGTCCCTGGTGTTGTGCGGCAATATCTGTCCAGACGATACACACAAGCACATGCTGGAAAAGCTCACCCTTCCTGAACTTCGAACACTCGAGATTTCGGAATTGTGGCTCGGAACCAACGCCGATCCGTGCGCGATCATCCTTTCCTTCATCGCCAAATCCCGCTGCACGCTCGATAAATTGCGAATCACCGATGCGCGGACGCCAGAGCTCGCGTATCGCGAGGTGTTCCCCTCTATTCCGGAGATCTCGCTGTCACGGTAGCCTGAATCATCGAGAAAAAAAAAACATCTCGTATGCTGTCCACTTGTCGGCGGTCGAAAGGGTACGCTATGCCGATTCTTTACTTTATATTATATATCTTTTGTATTCCAGTGATCACACCAAGTGTATTCATTCAGCCGCAGCTGTCCAAGTGCGGGTGCACCTGATCGATAGCCAAAAGCCGGTCAGCATTTATTTGAGACTTCGTCCTTGATCAAGAATATATCGCGAAGAGGCCTGACACCAGACCTCATTTTGCGCTGACAGGAAAGACAGGCTGGAAGCTGTGTAGATCCCACGGGGGAGGCTATTGCCTCCAGCGATAATACCGGTAACCTCGACGAAGGAATACAAAAATCCTGCAGCTAAATATCAAACACGCGCTGTATCAACGCTTACTCTAACGAACGAGCCCGGAAGTCGCGATTCCAGCATTGCTGTTCTGAATTCACGCAAGTGGCTCGAGGTCAACCCGAATTCAAATTATCGCGTGACAAGAAACTACAGAGAGAGACACAATAATTATACAGCCAACGGGTGATCAGGCCATCGACGGCGAGAACGAAGTATTAGGTATTAAAAATACTACTATGAGGCAAGGCTCAACCAGCGAGCCTGCGCAATGATGTGAAGGAACGAACTGTGAAGATAGCAGCCGGAAATTAGGTCACCATGCATGTCGGCGAGTTCTCTTTGTCAGCACGGCGGATATCGCAACGCTTGGTTATAGGCGACCGCACAGACGGCTTCGCAGCTGGCCGTTTGACGCGTGCGGCGCGCTGGACGTTGGCGAGCAGCTGAGACCGAAGGAAGGCAGGCTCGGCAACGGGTATAGACGCCGTTGGAATGGAGGCGATGGACATGGACGTGATGGATAGGAAGGAGTCGTCAAATCCGTTATCCTCGCTGTCGCCGTCGCCATCGTGGTCGGAGTAGTCTGAGCCGGAGTCGGTGTCGCACTCGGTGTCAAGAATAGGTTTCAGAACGCCGGAAGAGTTGGGGGTGGCGATCACCACGGGTGCGAAAGCGACGATCAAGACGGGGTCCGACGCGATGAAGACGGCGCGCAGCGGCGAGGGCCCGGGACGTGCGTGGGGCTGGCGTGCAGCAAAGCGGCCGGGTACATGCTGACTCTTAATGAGCATGCGGACGCCCGGGGCAAGAACGGAAACAAAGGGCACGTCGGCGTTGAAAACGGGCTTTGAGGTGGCCTGAAATGAAACAATGTTAGACAGGTTCGCGATTAGAAGCCGTATGAGACATACCTCGACCGCCATCAGCACCTTGTGCAATGAAATTAGATGATTCTTGGTTGCGGCCTGCTTCTGGGATAGAGTAAGACGCGAGGTGATAGGGGCGAGCATATGCGACATACCTGCATATTGAGCAGCATGGTGCGGGCAGCCACGAGCACGTCGGCGGCGGGGTTCTGGGCCTAGCAAGGGGTCAGAAACGAGAGATAATGGAATGGACGTAGAACGTACATTGGATGCAGCTTCGACCTTGACCGCCACAAAGACGGCAGAGGCTTCGCCTGCCTTCTAAGAAAGGAGTATGTTAGGAACTATGGCAGGAGTGTCAGAATTAAAACGTACCTCGGTATCCGAGACGCGTGCAGAAATCTTCCGGCACAAACACGATCGAACCCAATATATGACAGTAACAAGAACGAAGAGTAGAATGCAGCCAGCTAACCCAACCAGAGAATAGGGGTGTGCAGTGAGAGGAGAGGAAGGAAGAGCTGGCATTCCTAAAAGACGAATGCGGGGTAGTGAATGAATTCACTGACCTTCTCCTCACTGGCATTGGTCTCCCTTTATAATTTTCGGTGGCGCAAGGAGTAAGTAAGACCTATCCGAAAGCCATAAACGGAAAGTGCGGAGCAAGAACTTCCGCGGGCTATCCGTGACGGTCTTCTGGAAAAAGAAAGAGAATTGAAGTCTATGGAAGGGCGGATGTAACGGCTGGCAAGAAAGGAGATCTAGACCTGGCAGGAAAGGAGATCTAGAGGAAGCAACCTGGAGTGGGGCGGCGGTCGCTCGAGTGACGATCCAGACATCTCGGAGGCTATCCAAAACCTCAGAGCACAGATAGACGTGTCTGGTGAAGAGCGATGTCCGTTTTAGGAAGGCGAATCGTGATCCGAATAGTTCCGAGCAATATCACCGACCATTTGTCGTGGCAAATTAGTCCGAAGAAAATATAGGGTGGATTCACAATGATTAGAAGCAGTCTAAATTTATAGAGATGATGTGAGGCCAGCAGAAGTCATTCGTCAGATTTCAACCGCCCGTCCTAGAAATCTTTGGAGCTAATTCATCATTAGTTTTCAGGCTGCGGAGGAATTTATCGATCATTGGTCCTGATGGCATCTTGTTGGCTTTCCTTCATATCGTCCTAATTTCACTTCGGCTTCTAATTTTGGCTAGACTTAAACACATGTAGATGGTGTACACGAGGTAGCTTAATTTTTGAGGCAAGATTAGGGCACAATGAAGTTGCCGAGAAAGCCGAGAGGTGACCTTTCTAGGTGAATTTGGCAGACGACCGAAATCTGACCGTTGAATTTTTCTGCTGGCCTCAAATCATCTCTATGCATCCTGAAAATTGGTGAGGCTGCTTCTAGGCATTGTGGCCCAACTCAATAATTTTTCCAAAGTCATTGACCGCGGACTGAGGGCAAGAAACTGAAGTCTTGCAGAGGACGGTGATCGATATTGATCGGAAATATCCCATCACAACTCGCTTTCCTAAAACGGACATCACTCTTCGTTCCTCCCACCCACAAACTTACATCTCTCTGCTCTGCACTCTCAGGTCTCGGACAGCCTCCGACATGTCTCTCTGCGCTCTGAGATGTCTGGATCGTCACTCAGACGACTGCCGCCTCACTCCAGGTTGCTTCCTCCAGATCTCTTGTCGCTGTCTTGTGATCGGTGGTCCGCGGAAGTTGCGCGGAAGTTCTTGCTCCCGACTTTCCTTGCTCCCGAATTTTCGTTTATGGCTTTCCCCTAGGTCTTACTTACTCCTTGCGCCCCTTGCGCCCCCGAAAATGTATAAAGGAAGACCAATTGGGAAGGAAGGACAGTGTTCTCACTACCTCGCATTCGCACTTCAGCGATGCCCACCCTCCCTTCCTCCCAGCTTCCCGCGCCCTCCTCGCTCATCACCCTTGTGGGTTTTATTGTCTTCGTCCTTGTCGTCGCCTGCGGTTCGGGGCTGTACCTCTTCGGGCTGCACCTGCACGATAAGCTGGTCAAGCGGCGTGCTCGCGCTAGCGACATCGAGGTATGTTATGTTTATCTCACCACATTATCACTTTACTAACAACGCGTATCACTCACAGAAGGCTGCCGGCGCCGTCTCTGTCTCTGGCTCTCCCGTCACGACTGCTTCTGTCGTACGTACAGCCACTCTCTTATTTCGTCCCGCCCTAATATGACTTCAGTCCCGGGCAAAGAAGACCGCCGCCGCCACTGCCCTCGTCGCCGCCCGCGCGCACCTTACATCAGTACGTGCCAACTCTGCCATTCGATTCCATGCCACATGTCTGACTTTTTTATGTCTTAGATAGTCAACTTCAATACCGGTCCCGCCAATCTCATCGTCTCATCTGCTGTGTCTGGACGCAAGGTATGTTGATCTCCTCTCTTTCGATGTTGTCTGAGACTGTCTTTGTCTTTGAATAAGGTGGTACCCCGCACCAACCTTCGACACCTCGGCCCCGACGCCGTTCCCGCTCGCTTCGTCGAGCATCAGAAGCGTGCCCGCCCTGGACCTTCGCCCCTCCGTGCGATTGTATACGTAGCGGAAGTCACACCTGTCGCCGTGCCCGAACTCATTATCGCCGCACCCATCGTCGTACAATTCGCAGTCATGGAGTCGCCCCTCTCCACTACCCTCGACGACCTCGTGTTGCAGGTTTACCATACCGCGGACGACAGCGACTCCGAGTCCGAGTACTCCGATTCCGACTCCGACTTCGACGACCAGCCGACCCAATTCGACGGGCTCCGCATGGTGCGCTCAACAGTAGACTCGTGCATTTCAGTTCGCGCGGGGCCTCGCAAGGTCAAGACGGAGCCTGTTATTCTTGCACCGCCCGTCCTCAGTGTCTCGCACACCGCGAACACCACCCTTCGCCGCGCCATCCACGTCAAGCGGCCGTCAGGGACCAAGCCCAAGCGCTCCTCTGTCAGTACACGCCGCGACAAGGAGAACGGCGGACCAATCCAGTCTCCGCGCCCAGCACTCCTCGGCTATTGATACCTCTTATTTTGTGCGTTTCTCTCTCTTATTTTTGATACCTCGGTCGCTAATCGAGCCGCGTTGAATAGGTAAAGAGTCCTACTTTCTGTTCCACGCCTAGCACGTCTCGCATATACCCTTGTTTTTCTGTGAGGTCTTCTCTCTTATATTTGATACCCCAGTTGCTAATCGAGCCCCGTTGAATAGCAAGAGAACGACGGACCGCTCATCAGGCTTCGCGCCGAGTGTGTCTCGAATGATACCTTTGATACCCTTTTTTTTCGTGCGTTCTTTCTCTCATTCTTGATACCTCATTCGCTAATGGAGCCACGTTGAATAGCTCTATCTCTCTCTCTCCGTCGTCTCATGTATTTACTTCTACCCGTCGGTGGCCTGATCACCCCTCGGCGGCTTTAATTTCGGGTGTGGTTTCTTACTTGTTTCTCTTTGTCATGTATATCTCTCTCGCTTGGGTTCGTGAATGGAAATTTGTTTTGAACTCTGGTGATTTGTGTGATTGTGAATTAAGCGCAAGAAACGAACCACACTGAAGTTTTTATCATTCAATTCATTCATTCGTGGATATTCACAGGTGAGGATAGCTGAGATGGGAGTGTTATGCTTAAGCAAGGCATGTACGATGGTGTTGAGTTAGGATTTAGTTTCAGAGCAGGTAGGTAAGTAATAGTATCAAAAATATCAAAGAAAATGAAAAGCTCAAGTGACGATTCCGCAAGGCGGAAATAGGATGGCTGATAGGTCCACGGGCGTCTCATAATCTCTGGCGAAAACATTCCTTCTCCATTATCCGTTCGACCGATGCAGAAGTCGAGAAATATCAGTTTTAATGCAAGACGTGCACGATTATTGCGAAGTAATTTCCTAAAAGAAATGAGTGGGTCAAGACGCGGGAGAAATCAGGACCACATACAAAGTTTATTTCCGACTCTTGTGTTAACTACTCGTCGTCGTCGTCAGAGCCTTGGAAAGAGCTCAAGCTGTCATCGATGTTCTCGTAATTCCAATGAGTGAAAGCAGGATTGAACGAGATGGACGGAATGGAGGGAAATCTCCCACGGTACCAGGTCTCGCGCAGGGAGCTGGGGCCGGTAATGCAGAGTTCCTCTAGATTACATCCCGATTTCGAAATAAATGATTTGAGGGTACCAATGGGGTTCGGGTGGAGAAATGCCTCGGGGATCTGTAGCCGAAGGAGGGCAGGAACGATGAAGCTTTCAAGGTACTCGGTCAGGGGGTCCTCCGCTGGATATAGCCGCACTAAAACTAGAGATTCCAAGCAGAGGAGCTTTATGTCAAGTTGACTGAAATCCTCGTCGAGGCTCGACAAGATCAGTTCGCAACGAACGAGGTTGACCGTCTGCGCTAAAATTGGGGTGCATTCGCGTCGGGTTGTTGGTTCCAAGGTCAATGACGTCAATTGGGACCAAGGCAAAAAATCGGGGGGGAAGTCGAAATACCGGAGGGTGGCTTCACGAAGCCGAGGGACGTCGCGAAATGGCGTGGCAGGTGAATCGATACTAGCGTAGAGCTTAATGTCTATGCTATAAAGAAGAGGCATTGGCCCTGCGATGGTGGGGAGATCGGATGGAAAACTGAGCAGTTTTATATATTCCCACCGCGCTCTGTGAGGAATGATTGCCTCCAGAATTCGTGGCAGGGGGAAAATATCGTCCATTTGTATGGATAGGGGGCAAAAAGCGGATCTGCCGATCCAGGACTTCAGCATCTGAAGCTGTTCCTCGAAATTATCGCCGTTCATCATGGATAGCGGTACTGCCCTCCAGAGAGCTGGTGTTGCGATCGCGATTTCCCGCCATTTGCGACAAATCCGGGTCAGCAAAGTTGGCGAGAGCAGTGGTGGGCAGACAGGGTAGACCGGAAGGAAGTGGATGAAGATTTCGGATACGATTTCGTTTGGGAGAGTCAAAACTGGGTATTTGTACGCGTCGAGCTGTTCTTGCACTGATTCCTTTTCAGTGCACAACGAGCAAATCTGGGCTTCTATTTCTGCAATGCGCGCGCGATGTACTGCACAGGTGGCAGACATTTTTAGTCGCTCGCGGTGCGGACGACTTTTACTTGGGGCGACCTGAGATCTTCGGATGAATATCAAGTGTTTCCATTCACAGAGATCCGCTTACTACTTCGTGAAGACCTGGCAAAATTGGTGGTGGTCGTTGAGTAGCAAGTGACAAGGGGACGTGTGCAATTGTTTGGTCCGAAGGCCAAAGCCTCTTGATCTTAGATATCACCTCGGACCAACCTCGGACGACGAAATTCAACGAAATCCCAAGCAGAAGCTGGCGAGCGTTCTACCTCAAAGAACTTAACGAAGTTGAACCTGTGCTTCCCTCTCAACGTTGATTCTTGAACGCCAGCAAGAACGCCCGCATTGCCCGGAACGGGAGGGTCAACATCTTGGTCAGCATCGCATTTCGGATCACTTGATGATCTGATTGTGCCTCCCTTCCCCTCTCCCCGCCTTTCCTCGGCCCTCGTTGCCCCTTCACGTTCTCCTCAGCAGAAAAGCCTTGAACTCTTCCGAGAGACTTCTGCGGTCCTAGAATTCTCGCTCATCAAACACTTGAGGGAGGATATAAGATGAGCGGACTGTGGTCGCTGCGACTCACCGGAGCAGGTGCGGCGACGTGTTCATACAATCTCTCCAAGTGCTAACGTTGTCCTTACTCTTCCTACCTTTTCCGACTTACCACGTCATCACCGTGTTCCATTTACTTGTCTTGCGCTTTTTCTTCGACTCTGCTCCTCCGCAACCCCGGTCGCATCTCCCCCATTCCGCCATGGTAAATAGGCGCGATAGTGGGCGTTGGGGCCGTGTTAGCCGCATACGGTACCGTACGGCAGGGATCAAGTGCGTCGACGTGTCTGGTCTCCCTCACCATCGCTGACGTTTTCCTTGTCTCCTTGTCTCCTCTTCCCGCGACCCAACTTATCAATGACCCGATGTCATTTCTCCATCGCTCAATAGGCCTGCTATTGATTCTTTCGGCTTTACTGGCCATAGGGCTATCGATGTGTATGGTCATTTTCGTACGTCTCGTAAAACTCCTGCGCTCGCAGCTCATCGCGTCCTACATGTAGCTCCTCATGTTCCAGGAACTGGAGATCAACCTTCAAAGCCGGAAACACGACGAACAGAAGGAACACGCAAAGAACCTGAGCGAAGATCGGTGCAAGACATTCAATAAAGTACGTGCTGCCTCTTTTGCGGTCGGTCTACTTATGAATTTACCCACCCGCAGTTCGTCCTGCCAGAAATCATCGCCCACGCATACTTCGTGGCATTGTTCCTGCTCTCAAAAGACTGGACGACCGTCCTGCTCAACGCCCCGCTGCTCGCGTACAACGCCAACAAGTGCTCGCCCCTTGTCCTTTTGCCCTATGTGCAGACTTTTTTAACCGTTGGTACATAATAGAGTGCGAAGCAACACGCACATATACGCTCCGGCCACGCTATACAAAAACATGCCGGGGTACAAGAAGGAGACCTGGCTCAAGCTCGCGTTTTATGTATTCTCGTTCTTCTACTATCTGTATTGGTACGTCGCCACAGTGCCTGGTTTGCGGTGTACCTTGCTGACATGGAGCATAGCATGATTCTCGCGCGCCGCATGGAGCGCCGGTACTAATACTACTAGGCCGGTAGTCGCAAAAGTTATCTATTCTGTCATTGCCCCGCGTAGGATAGTGCGGGGAATTACGAGGAACTCTTTGATGGACGACGAAGGAATCGGGTTTGGTTTTCTGTCCCTCGATCCATTGTGAGTATAACGATGGTAAGTAAGTCCAGTGAACCACACGTTTATAATACACCGACGAGCTGCGGGAATGATGGGATCAAATGATGCGCCTGTGCACCGCCGCCGCGTGTCGGCAACCAACAAGCGGTGATTCCGAACCTAGGCCAATTCACAAAGTCAGCACCAGGACACAAATCTAATCGCGTAGTCTACTCTTCTATCTCTGTGTAACTAGCGACGGCTGACCCAGAAAATCTCTAAATCGTCATTAACAAGCGTATCGTATCTTCTAACAACATCTAGTCCCTTGTAACAACCATCTAGTCCCTTCTAGCTATACATATATAGTCCATTCGAAATTATTGCGGAATGCGTATTAATACCTCATGCGTAGCTGCCCTCCCCCGTCACGTACATGCGTCCTTGGCCCTGGTTCATCTTGAGCTCCATCGCCTGGGCGTCCTGGGGCGAAGTCAAGAACCGCGGCGGCCATACGACGCAGTACAGCGTCATCGATACCCATAGCGGTAGCGCGTCGAAGCAATAGAAGAATGCTTCGTGCTGGGAGATGTACCCCGAGTGTCTGGGGTGCCCGGGTTAATAAATTCTGCTCAGGAAATAAATAATTTACTCACCCCTGGATACCCTCTGCCATACGGAAGATTGAACGGATCTGCGAACACAGGGTGGCCAGTCAGATATGTAGGCTCGAATATTGCGATTCAAATGGGTGGGGCACGGACCAGGATTCCACCGCAGGTGACGCAGAGCGTGTAGTACAGGATGCGCCAGTCGGCGACATGCCCGCCGAACGCCGTGAAGGGCGCGCCGCCCCGGACGTGCCACACTTCAGGAAAGCGCGCGCGCCTATATGCAATGATTATCAGAGGCTGCAATTCAATTCGCAAAAGAATGAGATGGGCAGACGCACACGCGGGAGCCGAACACGAGCGCGAGGGTCACGAACAGGGCGAACGACACGAGCTGGATACCGAGCCCGATCAACACGATCTGTGGAACAGCATTCATTATTGGGGCACATTGCACATTAATTCGCGGATGGGAACGCACGTTGTTCCCAAGATCCACTGTTTTTTTGGTGCTGCTGGTGGTCATGGAGCCACCGAGCGCCTGGACCAAGAACGTGCCGACGTCGGCCCAGACGAAGATTGTCGCGACGCGCGTGGGGGTGATGAACATGGTTTTACTCGAGACTTCCGGACCCAACGTCCCGGAGAGGCGCCCCAAAATTGAATAGTCCAACGCGAGGAATAAGCACGGCTATACACGAGGTCAGCAGTCGTGAAATGATCAAGGAGGGATCCAACGCACAGAAAGCAAGATTAACTGTGAGTGAGGTGCTGAGTGAGATTCCTCGTTGAGGATCCGAGGATAAGCGGACGCACCAAGACTGTGACTATGTTGAGTCCCAACGACGTAGGGGAGTGGTGGACCAAGATCCGGACGATGAAACCCACGACCATCGCTTTATTTCTCATGTCAAAAAAAAAAGCCGACAGCGAATAATGCCCACGTACCGGTCATGCCTATTGGCAATAGGAGCATGAAGGGTTGGCGGCCATGTCTGAACCACTCTGAAAGAAAGTTTAAATTCTGAGCCGGGGTACATGATAGCACTCACGAATCCAGTGTACGGTCCCAGACAATGCATACAGCAGGGCCGCAATGGCAGCGGGTGCGACTGCTGGTACAGCTTGACTGATTCCGGCATATATATGAGCGAGGGCTTTGCGATGGGCACAAATACTCACGGAGGCTTGGACTCTGCAGCCAGCACGGAGGAGAGGAAGGTAAGAAAAATGAGTGAACGGAGAATCTGGGTGGTCATTATTGTATTATGGGCAAGCGCTTCGTTTCGCGGCGTATTTTATATATATGGCCGTATGGGAACTGTATTGAGTAGAATGGGGATCGAGAGCATGAGGCTGCCATCATGTTACGAACAGCTGCGGACGCCCCGACGGGTGGATGCCGGGCCCGCTGGGGATTCAATCGAAATGAAAGTGACAAACAGGGTGCATGTTTAACACGCGTGTTGATTGGGAAAATGTATCCTTTATAATGGACAGAATGAGGTTGTGACGATGAGTGCAGAAGTTCAAAGCCAACCAAGAGCCAACGAGGCCTTGTACTTAAGTACCTCAAAATACGCCATCTACTGTGCACACTGTCACATTGATGATTGATCCCCGTGTGAGGCGCTGAGGCTGTCCGGATAAGGATCCGCCGGATGCGCCCAGGCGGCCCATTGTCACCGTGCTTTTATTTTGCTTCACAGTTAGATTGAATTGAACATTCAGTGGCTTGGGCATGGGGGCATACTAGTCTAGTGAGCTGCGTCGTTTGTCCTTTAGCCGCCAGTGATAGCACTCCAATACGACACGAAATTCTGCCTTGGCGTTTTTTTTTTGTTGCTTCCGCAGGCAATTCCGCCGGGATGTCATTGAGTCTGCGTCACCAGGGCACGATGACAACTGGTGGAATGTCAGCGGATCAGCAAATGCGCGCGACGCGTCACGTATGTACGCGCCGACAGTTGATTGTTCCAGGGCTTTGTTTGTGTCCTTTTATACATTAACCATCCGTGTAAACCTCAGGCTGTCTACATACCTATTGTGACTATGATTGTGGCCGCTTTGTATTTATCGAGGCATAATTACTGGAAGGAGTCTTATTTTCACCTGCTGTTGTCAAGCGCGTCAAGCTGTTGTCAACGTAACGTAACAAAAAAAAGTAGCGATCATCTCTATTTTTTTTAAATGCCTCGCCACAATATTAATTCCGAGACGTTGTTCGCTACAATTTTTGTGTTCCGTTAGTAATATGGGCTATGTATGTGAGACACGATCCGCGATACTTGTCACTTATCATGCCGTGGATGGGATGCCTTAGCTACCCGTGGATGGAGATAGAACATACCAACGAAGTTTAACAAGTTCGAACTCCGACCGCTATCCGGGCCGAATATTCCGTCCATCGAGGTTGAACCAAGTTGAGAATTCGCCCCAGATTCTTTCGGATTGGTATAATGTTAGGAGATGTACGAGTGAGAAACGACGCACGAAATGCGCATGGAAGAGCTAAAGGGTGGGTATAAGTATAATCCCTCGAAGAGGTGAAATTGTTCCTATGCAGTTTCGCCAGACACACGCTGCAGCGGAATTGAAGCGAGGGTCATGGAAGGCCTCAAAATTGCCTGTAGAAGGTCGCCCCTGGGCACAGGTGCTGCAAGTCAGGAATTCCCCTTGTGTGGTAAAAATAAAATCTGCTCTTTGACTGGGCGTTGCTCATCACAGCCTGTATTTCAGATAGAAAGTTGGAAGACCGACAGATATTCAGTTATGGAAGAAAAGAATTATGGACTTACAATAAGCTTGCCAACAAATCATAGGTATACTTACTGCCGTGTATTTCCACTTGCACTCAGTACAGTAATACCAATATTGTTCCGCAAATGCGGCTCGGTACATAGTGAGAGAATCTAGGTACTCCAAGTCCAAATTAACTATAGGTCTGACTGCAGGATACCAAACAAACGAATGTGGGGTTAAACCAGATAGTGGTCGTGGTTGAAAGCAAGATCAGATCAGAAAGAAAGGAAACCCAAAAGCATCAGTGATGCTGGCACGAGAAGGAGCTCCCAGAGTCCAGCACCAGCGAAGGAGGGAGCGGAGTTCTTGCCGGTCTCCACACTACCACCGCCTGAGCTGGTCGGCGAGCCCGAGCCGCTTCCGCTACTGCCGCTGCCGCCACTGCCACTGCTGCTGTTGGCGCTTGCGGACGCGTTGGACGGAGGAGTCTCTCCGCTACATCAGAAATGGAATGAGGAAAGCTCACACAGACAGAAAGATGCGGCACGTACTTGGTGAAGACGCGTAGGTAGTTGATCTCCCAGTAGGCATCATTGTAATTCGCCGGATCTTGGACCAGTGAAGAGCAATTCGGCGCGATACTGCCGCAAGTCGAGTCGAAAACGGACGGCACATTCGCAAATGCACCTACAGAATGATATCAAAGGGCGGAAAATACATTGCAAAGCGCTAGACACGCACCACAAATGTTCGTATACTATTGGGAAGACATCAGATGGTGAAAAAAAATATGGCATTGCATTCGACGCGCACCAAAGTGATGGTCTGGGGACCAAAATTTGTAACAGGATCGCACGATGACGCCGGGTACCAAGCACTGGCTTTCCCCCACGTTGTTGGGTCTGGAGAAGCGGTGCCGCCAATGTCGCTGGGTACAGAGCTGCGCCCAAAATACCACATGGCAATGCCCGCCGTATCCCACAACAGGGCATATACCCCGCCGCCCTGGCTTGCGAATCCACTGCCGAAGGAGTTTGCCTTTGTTTCCGCTACGACGCAGCCGACGTTATTTGTACCTGTCGGGAACGTTGAAATCAGTTGACGAATAAGGCTATCCCAGGAATAGAAGCGCACTGGTGACGTTGCAGTAAGAGACGCCGCCGTTGGCGGTTGTGATCCTTCCGGTCTGATTCGAGGCAATCGAGGTGGGTTGTACGCATTGGTCGGAGGCGACGTGAAGTGCGAATTGGTTGTCTTTGGCAAGATTCACCTAGAGGAAGAGGTGAGCAAAGATTGCAACAAACCAACCTACACCCACGTTTTCCTGAAGGAAAAGAGTGAGTCAGAAACAGCAGAACCCAAACCAACTTAGACCCACTATGATGTCGATCTCCCCCGCAGCGGGCCATTTCTGGCCTTCGCCTTGGGTGAAAAGGGAGGGCCAGACAGAGCACTTCCAATGGTGAGCGATGGCTTTCAGTAGATTGTGGGAGGCAGCCTACGCCGAACGGAATATGGTTCACATCGAAGATCAACAGACTCCCAATGTTCATTAATTGGTTGCTCTCCAGGTAGACGGTGTTTCGCCCGAACATGGTGTCGTTGATGCCGTTTGTCGTGTTGTCCACCTTGATGATGACGCGCCCATTATCGATGTAGGTTAACTTGGCCGCGACGGCGTCGGACTGGGACAGAAAATGCACGTTGCCTAGAGCAATCAACTGAGAGTTTGCCTTGCATAAAACTGGATCGCACCATTGCTGTTGTAGTCGATAATACTTTCATTGTACTTGAAAGCGTTGAGGCTGCAACCACGAATTACTGTCCTACCCTCGCGTCGACGGCAAAGACCATGAAACCCACAAGTTTTGTCCAGCGAGGTCTTGGGAAAGGGTGTACTTTTGAGCATTGACAAGACCTAGTATCGCGCCAAGAAGGGTGAGCCGAAGGCGCAGGGATTGACCGAAAGGCATGGTGAAGGGATGAGCGCCAGGAAAAATGCGCCGGGTATAAATAGGGATGCGGAATGGAGGGAAAGGATATTATATAGTAATCCGAAGCTTTCAGGTACGGGTAACGGCATTCTTGCCGTAGAGAGGGAAAATCATGATCATGAATTGAATATAATGATGACACATGAAGTTCTAGAAGGTTTCAGACCTCCTGGAAACTAACGCGGAATCTTTTTCGAAGCCGCTGAAAGCGCTGTACTCACCGTTAAGGATCGATGGGAGTCCCTTGGTCAAGCGCTGTTGTCGTCGAAAGCAAATCATTTTTGCTGCGGTTTAAACTGGGAAATTTAATCAGGTATTCACTCCCATTCACATCTTTCTGGTGAGTTATGAGGCTTTGAGGGTTACACGTCGGTACCGCTGTCGAAAAAAGCTGTAGTGACGGCAATAAGGATTCTCACGTCCGGTTTTACAAAATTCTGCCGACGTAGACGTTGCGTAGACGAGGGACGAGCTAAAATGGTGGAAGTCCACTCACTCTTCACGGCAGTGATATTATGTTAAGCTGCAGAGCCTTGCGATTCATCTCCAGTACTTGGGTGAGCAGCTCACTGGGCGCACATTTCATTTGAATCTATTGCAATGCACGGGAGGGTCTATCAAGATTCTTCTGGACAGCATGGATCAATCACGGATTCGGAGTTAGTATGTTACCGACACACGAGGACAAAGAGATCTGAGCGGTTTGCTGCGGGTTGATGCGAGTCAGAAGAAACATCCCACATTTGAGTCGAGCCTTGGTCGGGTTTGTGATGAACGCGGCAGATGAACGCCGCTCGCAATGAAAGAGATTGCGGTTGATTACCGGGTTTACCGAGGGACGATTGAAGTAGATAACATAGATTTTTACTGAAGGAGTATAGAGCGTTAGGGAGAGGGACGCGCAGGGACAACGCAGGGAGCTGGAAGGAAGGAAGAAGGAATGATGGGATCACGATCAAATGGTGCCCCATTTGATATTTTCAAGTTGCATCTCGCAGTACGCGTGTACCGTTCACAACCAGTAGTGGACTCCGCGTCCACGTCGCTAAGTGGAAAATGACACAACCTTCCACCACCAACACCACCAGCAGACTTGTTCCTCGAAATGAATTCAAGCACGACAGTAAAAGGTGCCACCTTCCGATGATTGACTCATAATTCCTATTCTTCACGTTTAATTTAGACTGCTTGGACTGTATACCGTCACAAAACAGACTCCCTCACTCCTTCCTCGTTCTGAAACCGGACCTGGCCAGCGTTTCCGAGTGTGTTTTTTTTTTAAAAATCCATTTTTATTTGTGGTAGGTTTTTGGGTAGTCTCTTAGACAGACGCTTCAACAAATGAGCTCGTACCTCGCTTGTTGAAGTCTGTTGTTTACCGCCGGGGTCCGATCGTGTAGCCGCGTTATTTTCGCAATCTCGGAGTTTGATATGTGAGACACGGTCCGCGATACTTATCATCATGCCGTGTGTTGGATGGATGCCTTAGCTACCCGTGGACGGAGATAGAACATACCAACGAAGTTTAACAAGTTCGAACTCCGACCGCTATCCGGGCCGAATGTTCCGTCCCTCGAGGTTGAACCAAAGTTGAGAATTCCCCCAGATTCTTTCGGATTGGTATAATGTTAGGAGATGTACGAGGGGAAACGACGCACGAAATGCACATTGAAGAGCTAAAGGGTGAGTATAAGTATAATCCTTTCAAGAGGTGAAATTGTTCCTATGCATTTTCGCCGGACACACGCTGTAGCGGAATGAAACGAGGGGGGAGAGAAGGTCATGAAAGGCCTCAACATTGTCCGTAGAAGATCGCCCCTGGGCGCAAGTGCTGCAAGTCAGGAATTCCCCTTGTGTGGTAAAAATAAAATCTGCTCTTTGACTGGGCGTTGCTCATCACAGCCTGTATTCCAGATAGAAAGTTGGAAGACCGACAGATATTCAGTTATGGAAGAAAAGAATTATGGACTTACAATAAGCTTGCCAACAGATCATAGGTATACTTACGGCCATGTATTTCCACTTGCACTCAGTACAGTAATACCAATCTTGTTCCGCAAATGCGGCTCGGTACATAGTGAGAGAATCTAGGTACTCCAAGTCCAAATTAACTATAGGTCTGACCGCAGGATACCAAACAAACGAATGTGGGGTTAAACCAGATAGTGGTCGTGGTTGAAAGCAAGATCAGATCAGAAAGAAAGGAAACCCAAAAGCATCAGTGATGCTGGCACGAGAAGGAGCTCCCAGAGTCCAGCACCAGCGAAGGAGGGAGCGGAGTTCTTGCCGGTCTCCACACTACCACCGCCTGAGCTGGTTGGCGAGCCCGAGCCGCTTCTGCTACTGCTGCTTCCGCTACTGCCACTGCCGCCACTGCCGCCACTGTTGCTGCTGCTGCTGCTGCTGCTGCTGCTGCTGCTGCTGTTGGCGCTTGTAGACGCGTTGGACGGAGGAGTCTCTCCGCTACATCAGAAATGGAATGAGGAAAGCTCACACCGACAGAAAGATACAGCACGTACTTGGTGAAGACGCGGAGGTAGTTGATCTCCCAGTAGGCATCAATGTAATTCGCCGGATCTTGAACCAGTGAGGAGCAGTTCGGCGCGATACTGCCGCAAGTCGAGTCGAAAATGGACGGCACATTCGCAAATGCACCTACGTATGATATCAAAGGGCGGAAAACATTTTGCAAAGCGGTAGACACGCACCACAAATGTTCGTATACTATTGGGAAGACATCAGATGGTGGAAAGGAAAATATGGCATTGCATTCGACACGCACCAAAGTGATGGTCTGGGGACCAAAATTCGTAACAGGATCGCACGATGACGCCGGATACCAAGCACTGGCTTTCCCCCACGTTGTTGGGTCTGGAGAAGCGGTGCCACCAATGTCGCTGGGTACAGAGCTGCGCCCAAAGTACCACATCGCAATGCCGGTGGTATCCCACAACACGGCGAACACCCCGCCGCCCTGGCTTGCGAATCCACTGCCGAAGGAGTTTGCCTTCGTTTCCGCTACGACGCAGCCGATGTTGGTTGTCGCTGTCGGGAACGTTGAAATCAGTTGACGAATAAGGCGATCCCATGAATGAATAGAAGCGCACCGGTGACGTTGCAGTAGGAGACGCCGCCGCTGACGGTTGTGCCACTGATCGTTCCGGTCTGATTGGAGGCAATCGAGGTAGGTTGTACGCATTGGTCGGAGGCGACGTGAAGTGAGAATTGGTTGTTCTTTGCAAGGTTCACCTAGCGGAAGAGTTGGGCAAAGATTTCAACCAACCAACCTACACCCACATTTTCCTGAAAGAAACGGGTGAGTCAGAGACGTGAACAAAGTCAACTTCGACCCACTATGATGTCGATCTCCCCCTGCGCGGGCCATACCTGGCCTTGGGTGAAAAGGGAGGGCCAGACCGAACACTTTGAATAGTGAGCAAGGATTTGGGTGGATTGTTGAAAACAACCTACGCCAAACGGAATATGGTTCACATCGAAGATCAATAAACTCCCTATGTTCATTAACCGGTTGCTCTCCAGATAGACGGTGTTTCTCCCGAACATGGTGTCGCCGGCGCCGTTTGTCGTGTTGTCCACCTTGATGATGACGCGCCCATTATCGATGTAGGTTAACTTCGCCGCGACAGCGTCGGACTGGGACAGAAAGTGCACGTTGCCTAGAGCAATCAGCTGAGAGCTTGCCTTGCATAAAATTGAAACGCACCGAAGTTGTTGTAGTCGATAGCACTTTCATTGTACTTGAAGGCGTTGAGGCTGCGACCGCGAATTATTGTCCTGCCCTCGTGTCGACGGCAAAGACCATGAAACGCACAAATTTTGTCCAGCGAGGTCCTGGGAAAGGGTGTACTTTTGAGCATTGGCGAGACCCAGTATCGCGCCAAGGAGGGTGAGCCGAAGGCTCAGGGATTGACCGAAAGGCATGGTGAGGGGAGGCGCACCAGGGGAAATGCGCCAACAGAGCGCCGGGTATAAACAGGGATGCGGAATGGAAGCGTTCAGGTACGGGTGACGGCATTCTTGCCGTAGAGAGGGAAAATCATACTTTACATGGACAGGATGTCTCATGAATTGAATATAATGATGACACATGAGGTTTCAGAAGGTTTCAGACCTCCTGGAAACTAGCGCGCAATCTTTTTCGAAGCCGCTGAAAGCCCTGTACTCACCGTTAAGGATCTACGGGAGTCCCTTGGTCAAGCGCTGTTGTCGTCGAAAGCAAATCATTTAAACTGGGAAATTTAATCTGGTATTCACTCCCACTCACATCGGTGAGTTATGAGGCTTTGAGGGTTACACGTGGGTACCGCTACCAAAAAAAGCGGTAGTGACAGCATAAGAATTCTCACGTCCGGTTTTACAAAATTCTGTAGAGCTGGAATGAAGTTGACGAGGGACGAGTCAAAATGGTGTAAGTCCATTCACTCTTCACGGCGGTGATATTATGTTAAGCTGCAGAACCTTGCGATTCATCTCCAGTACTAGGGTGAGAACCTCACTAGGCGCGCATTTCTTTTGAATCTATTGCAATATATGGGAGTGTCCATCAAGATTCTTCCAGACAGCAGCACGAATCAATCACGGACTCGGAGCCGGTATGCTGCCGACGCACGAGAACAAAGAACCCTGAGCGGTTTGATGTAAGTCAGAAGAAACATCCCAGAGTCGAGAGCTGAGTCGAGGGACTTGAAGTACAGTAGCTGCTAGATAATATTAGATTTTTATTGGAGTACGGAGAGGTAGGAGAGGCGAAGAAGGGACGCGCAGGGCTGCTGCGGGAAGAAGGAAGGAAGAAAGAAGGAATCATTCAGCCGGCTGATCGCCGGGGCCACGTGTAGCTGATGCACGCTGTGGCCATCTATTTATATAGCCAGGACGCAGCTGCTGATGGCTAGCTCGCGTAGCCATAGCGTGGGTAGCCGGGCGTTCAAAGCTCGGCAGACTGCCGCCGCACCCCCTCGCCAGACCTTGCCAGACCCTGGGGGCTCCCCAGGGCTGTCGAGGTTGATGGAGGTGTGATTAACCGCATGTCCACGACTAAGTATATCTGCCGAGGCCGCACTGTGGCTACCGGCCTGCTGAATGCGGTGAATGATGGGATCACGCTCAAATGATGCCCCTATTTGACATTTCTCTAGTTGCATCTCAGTACGCGTGGACCGTCATTATCGTTCACAACCAGTAGTGGACTCCGCGTCCACGTCCTACCGCTAAGTGGAAAATGACACGACCCTCCACCACCAACACCACCAACACCACCCGCAAACTTGTTCCTCGAAGCACTGTCCGACTCGACAGTAAAAGGTGCCACCTTCCGATGGTTGCTTCGGCTACAGATCCCGGAGGCATTTCTCCAGCCGAACCCCCCTGGTACACTCGAATCATTTATTTCGAAATCGGGATGTAAGTTAGAGGAACTCTACATTACCGGCCACAACTCCCTGCACGAGGCTCGGTATCGCCAGAGATTTCCCTCCATTCCGTCCATCTTGTTCAATCCTGCTTTCACTCATTGGAATTACGAGAACGACATCGATAACAGCTTGGGCTCTGACCAAGGCTCTGACGACGACGACGAGTAGTCAACACAAGAATCAGAAACAAATTTCGTCTGTGGTTCTGATTTCTCCCGCGTCTTATCCCACTCATTTCTTTTAGGCAATTGCTTCGCAACAAACGTACACGTCTTCCATTAAAACTGATATTTCTCGGCCTCTGCATCGGTCGAAAGAATGGAGAAGAAATGTTTTCCAGAGATTGTGAGACGCTCGTGGATCTATCAGCCATCCCGTTTCCGCAGTTCCCTTGCGTCGTCACTTGAGCTTTCTGCTTTTGATACTATTACTGGTTATTACTGGTGTACCTGCTCTGAAAAGGAATCCGAACGCGAGACTATCGTATGTCTGGACTTGCATCAAAAGCATCCGCAGTGTAATCATCCATCA
The DNA here is from genome assembly GCA_029281465.1 of Mycena epipterygia. Classification (NCBI taxonomy): domain Eukaryota; kingdom Fungi; phylum Basidiomycota; class Agaricomycetes; order Agaricales; family Mycenaceae; genus Mycena; species Mycena epipterygia. Next base: position 518,687 of record JARJCQ010000039.1, on the reverse strand, counting down.
TTCCCCACGAATGGATGAATTGAATCCGCTTTAATTGGACTGAATTGCTTAAATTACACAAATCTCTCGAGGTCAACACACATAGTCCCATTAAAACCCAAAGAAAGAGAGATACACGACAAAGAAAAACAAGTAAGAAACCACACCGAAATTAAAGCCGCCGAGGGGTGATCAGGCCACCGACGGGTAGAAGTAAGTATCAGAGAGAGAGAGCTATTCAACGCGGCTCCATTAGCAAATGAGGTATCAGAAATAAGAGAGAAACGCACCAAAGAAAAAGGGTATCAAGGGTATCATGCGAGACGCACTCGGCGCGGGGCCTGGATGAGCGGCTCGTCGTTCTCTTGCTATTCAACATGGCTCGATTAATGACTGAGGTATCAAAAATAAGAGAGAAACTCACCACACAAAGGGTATATGTGACGCGCTCGGTGTGGAGCGGACATTCTTTCTTTTGCTCGATTAGCGACTGAGGTACCGAAAATAAGAGAGAGAAACGCACAAAAATAAGAGGAATCAGTACACGAGGAGTGCTCGGTGTGGAGACTGGATGGGCCTGCTGTTCTCCTTGTTGCAGCGTGTGTTGACGGAGGGCCGCTTGACTTTGCTCGCCGACGGCCGCTTGATGTAGACAGCGCGGCGAAGGGGAGTGTTCGCGGTGCACGAGACATTGAGGACGGGGGGTGCGAGAATGACAGGCTCCACCTTGACCTTGCGAGACCCCACGTGAACAGGGATCCACGAGTCTACCGTTGAGCGCACCATGCGCAACCCGTCGAACTGGGTAAGCTCGTCGTCTGAGTCGGAGTCGGAGTCGGAGTCGCCCGCGGTATGGTATGGAGGCAGGACAAAGTTGTCGAGGGTGGTGGAGAGGGGCGACTCCATGACCGGCCATTGAACAACTACCAGTGCGACTATAGTCTCCGGTACGTAGATGACGGCACGCAGGGGGGACGGGCCAGGGCGGGAACACTTCTGATGTTCCACGAAACGAGCGAGAACGGTGTCGGGGCCGAGGTGTCAAAGGTGGGTCCAGGATGTCAGCTTATTCAAAGACAAATTCAGTCTCAGAGAAGACCGAAAGAGAAATCAACATACCTTGCGTTCAGACGCAGCAGACGAGACGATAAATTTGATGGGACCGGACATCTTACATATCTAAGACGCAACAAAAGTCAAACATAGAATCGAATGACAGAGTTGGCACGTACTGATGAAAGGTGCGCGCGAGCGGCGACGAGGGCGGCAGCGGCGGCGGCGGTTTTGGTTGTCTGCAACGAAGTAGATATCAGACTAAGATGAAATGAGATAGAGGTTGCACACACGGTTGCAACAACAGACGCGGGCTTGCCAGAGAAGTCGACAAAGACGGAGACTGCGCCGGCAGCCTTCTGTGACTGATACGCGATGTTAGCAAAGTGATAATGTGGTGAGAGAAATATAACATACCTCGATATCGCTAGCGCGGACCAGCTTATCATGCAGGTGCAGCCCGAAGAGGTACAGCCCCGAGCCGCAGACGACGACAAGGACGAATACAATAAAACCCACAAGGGTGATGGGGGAGGAGGGCGCGGGAAGCTGGGAGGAGGGGAGGGTGGGCATCGCTGGAGTGCGAATGCGGGAGTAGTGAGAACACTGTCCTTCCCTCCAAATTGGTCTCCCTTTATACATTTTCGGAGGCGGAAGGGGCGCAAGGAGTAAGTAAGACCTAGGGGAAAGCCATAAACGGGAAGTCGGGAGCAAGAACTTCCGCACAACTTCCGCGGGCCACCGATCACAAGTAGACAGCAATAGGAGATCCAGGGAGTGAGGCGGCCCTGAGTGACGAACCAGATATCTCAGAGCGCAGGGAGACATGTGGGAGGCTATCCAAGACCTGAAAGCGCAGATTGTTTTGTGGTGGTGGGAGGAGGAACGAAGAGCGATGTTGGAGACGTCAGTCTGGCAGAGCCAGGCTGGGTCCAGACGGAGGCGCTGAGAACGGCGTGCGATGGTCAAGAGCAAGTGATGATGATGTCTGCCTACGGCCTCGGGCCCAAACAACAGTATCTACGCCATGACAAGCCAGAATGCACTAGTGCAATGTCCGTTTTAGGAAGGCGATTCAAGTTTGTGATGCGATCAATATCGATCACCGTCCTCTGCAAGATTTCAGTTTCTTGCCCTTAAGTACACCGTGGTCAAGGAGCTTGGAAAAAATATTGAGTAGGGTCAAAATGCCTCGAAGCAGTCTCACGAATTCAAAGTTGCATGGAGATGATGTGAGGCCGACAGAAAAATTCAATAGTCAGAGGTTGCTCAGTTCGATCACCCCGTCTCGGCTTTCTCGGAAACTCCATTGTGGCGGGCCTCAGAAAATTACGACGCATCTCTCGGATCCGGGTTCGGTCTCTTCTCTAATTACCATAGTTCGCGACGATATGTATTGCTTTATGAAAATTGGAACACGCAGTATACAGTTGTTTAATGAAGGGCGCGTCCCACTCTCCTCCGAGTCCTTCCCGGCTAATAAGGCATATTAGGCTGTTATGCAGCTTACCGTTTCCCGTTTTCTTATCTTTGCTCTCTTTTCCACCTTCTCGCAAATTCAGACTGTTTTAAAGCGGAAAAGAGGCGATCACGCCGTCGTGATAATCCCATCGGGAAGTGATGCGCCCTGATCCGCCATCAAGCGCCTCTCTAAGCTTTAATTGGCGGCCGAAACGAGGCGAGGTAATGTCCCCAGCATTATAAAATGTTCATAATTTCATGCCGCTAATACAATACTGAGATGAGATCTTACCATCGGCCGCCGCCGCCATATCTGGTTCCATTTCTTGTGGAATGAATCAATTACTTACCTCACCGGTGGGTCTTCTCCCGTTGTGTTCCCACACCCAGCGCCTAAATCGCCTCTTCTCCTCCTCCCACAATGACCACCGATCTTCCCCCTGCTTTCGAGCCCACAAGCTCCATTGAGCTGCAGTCTGCAACGGACAGCAAGATCGTCGGGGTCAGCTTGTACTCCAGCCACGCAGAAATCACTCGGCTGTACAAATTCGGGGTGAAGACCGGCCAAAACCAAGTGAATATTTCGGGATTACCGAATATATTGGAGGCGGAATCCCTCCGGTGGAAATCACATTTCCATGCTGTCTTTGAATTCACGCTCACAATGTTGAATGTTTCACAGAGTCGAAGGTCGTGGTGCAGCCACTATTCACGACGTAACAGTGTCGAAGGCGCAAAGAGAACATCAAACTGTCTCGTCGCCCGAACTGACTGAGCTTTTCAACAAGAGGGAGAAGACGCAAAGCGCCCTGGCGCGTTGCCAAAAATCTATTGCGTCGCTCGAGAAATACCTGGGCTCATTAACCGTGGAGCACCTCGAGGTTTCAAACCTGGAGAGTGTGATGGAAACCTACGACTCCACGGGTGAGAAGTTGGACGGCAGGCAATCTGAACTCACCGAACAGCTACGCATTATCGACGCCGACATTGCCCACGAAAATGCGCGGATCGCGGTACCGCAAGAAAATGACAAACTGCAGATGAAGGCTGCCATCGGAGTTTTTGCTCCAGAAGGAGGCGATGTCGAGATCGCCTTGATCTACAGTGAGCCTTCCGCACATGAATCTCCGAAAGTATTCATGAATATATTGCAGCGGTTCCGTGGGCTACCTGGATTGCGTTATACGATATCCGGGTAGACATGAACGCCAAGGACGAGCCTATTACTCTGATTTACAAGGCAGCGATCACGCAGAATACCGGAGAGGTGGGTAGTTGTTCATTTTAAATGTTGTGCACTATAATCATGAGTGCAAAAGTCCTGGGAAGACGTGCCTCTGATGCTCGAAACCTCGACACCGACTTTCGGGGTCGGGATCCCTCAATTGCCCCCTTGGAATCTGAGAGTCAGCTCCCCTTCCATCCCCGTCATGGGGGGTTTTCAGCCCACAGCTGCTATGTATGCGGCAAGCAGTTCTGGTTCTAGTTCCTCGGCTCCGCGTGCTCGTCGCGCTCGACGCCAGTCGTATTTCCCTGAGTCTTTTGTTCTGTTTGTTCCGGGACTTGCACCAATGCCCGTTATGACCACCTCTGTGACGTCGAAGGGGAATGTCAGTTAGTCTGTAGTTAACCGCGTGGCACGTCATTGGTACCCCCCACTTATTATGTAAAGTGCGGAGTTTGAATTATGACCCACAGTGTTCAACGCTTCCTGCCACTTCAACGCAAAATCCTAGGAGGCAAAGTATATTTTATGCTCACTCTGAAGAGAACTATCTCTTGAGATTTTATGTTTCTGTCGAGCTTTCAAGTAAACCAAAATGCTGAACAGAACACGTGCCTGCCCATCAAAATTCTACATCTTGGGTTTGAGCTCGGTGTGCGAAATTTGGCGGGAGAAGTTATTCATTATGGTATCATGAATGAGATTCCAACGTGAAAACCGGCGAAAACGCGTCGTAAATGTGGGAACGACACCCGAGAAATTCGGGATTACATAATAGTGTCGGGTACCGATGTCAGTGATCGAGTAATCGACAGACTACAACACGCGAGGTACGAGCGAGAATTGTTGTAGCGTCTGTTTATAAGAGACTAAATGTCAGTGCAACCTTCCGTGTTCCTGGCTTGGTATCCATTCCCAGCGACGGTGAAGCGCACAACTTCACCATTGTGAAACTTAACCTGAAGGCCGCGATGTCCTGGGTGTCCGTCCCGAAAATTGACACCAAGGCTCATATTACTGTACGAATTCAACCACATTTTTTATGGGATGTGATCGGGCTGACTCGGATGCGTCCTCCACAGGCGCGAATCACCAACGCGTCTGAATATACGCTGCTGAGTGGCACTGCCAGCGTGTACGTCGATGGAAGCTTCATATCGCGGTCGCAAGTTCCTCCAGTCAGCCCGCAAGAAAGTTTCGAGTGTCCTTTAGGGTGCGGGATCAACCAAACTTCCATCCAGCCACAAAGTTCGCTTACCTGTTCCTCAGCGTCGACCCATCCATCCGAATCACGTACCACCCCGTCATCAAGAAGGTCTCGCGATCGGGCTTCTATACGAAGAGAGCCAATTACGCCTTCTCACAACGAATTACGGTGTTCAACACGAAGAGCACCACGGTCGATCGTCTCAAGATCGTCAGCCACATTCCAACCTCGCAGGATTCCCAGATCGAAGTCAAGCTCGTCAATCCCGCGTTGACATTGCCATCGGAGACTGGCACAGAAAGGCCCGGCATAAAGGTCGCGCCAAAGAGTCCCGCACCGCAAATGTTGAAAATCGCCCAGGGAGTGGTAGCGCAGTGGGATGGTGTTGATGGGCCCGATGCTGCGGTGGAGTCACTGGGGTTGGACCGGAAGCTGAATTGGATTTGCTCAGTGGCTTCGCAAGCTAAGATAAACCTGGTACTGGATTGGGAGGTCACTGCGCCTGCTAGTTTGCAGATTGTTGGTCTATAATGTTTCAAATACTATCTGGCGTCCGGTGTGGAATATTGATTGAGAATAGAACGGCGTATGGCAGACGTATTGTGCTTGGTGAATTCTAGGTACTACAAAGTCGCCATCACAGATTACGAGATCTCGGGCAGCGAGCCGATGCAAGGATACCGGCCGATTTGGGCAATGGTTTGAACTCATATCAACGCTCTTGAAAATCCGTCGCGCCTTTGATCATATTTAGGCATTGAAATTTTCTTGTACATATTTTATGTACACCTTGTGGTTGTTCTGAGGCGAGTCATACCAAGGTCGTGTAGATACTACTTGTACGTGCTTTCCAACAATGGATCCAGATAATCCAATCATGCCCGTCGGAACGGCCACTCGTCGCCAAACTCGTTCTGGGTACAGCCACGATATTCTTCAATCACGAGTTGCCCACTTGTCTCTGCGTGCAGCATCTGGCGCCTCACACTGTCGGAAAAAGTGGCGAAGTGCTCGGCGCCATTCTTGAGTGCGAAATTCACCCGCCAGCGGATCAGAGGGGCCGCGGGATGCACTGTAAGTGCGGCATCCAATGCGGCCATGGATTCTGTATCTGGGGCGCGCGGGAGCTGAGAGTCCCCACGTGAGGAGCGGAATGTGAGGACAATCTCGGCAAGGGCGAAGCTGGCCCCTGATGTGAGGATGGAGGTAATGGTGTCGAGGACCCCAGTGATGCGCTGGGCGGAGAAACCAATCAAAACCTCTATGAACTGGAGGGCGGGGAGAACCGGTAGGGGGATGGTCGACCGCACTTCGGAATCTAATCAAGCTTATTACATGCAGTGCGCAAGAATTTGCGTTTGGCACTCACCATTGCAGCTGAAATGAATATGCTGGAGAGTGTTTGCGGCGGCTACAATCAACACCATGGTTTCGTCGTGGTTGGGGTCGATTGACAATCGGCGTAGACCCGCTATATGGGATTGATGTTGCGGGCAGGCGAGGAATGCGTAGACATCTCTTGACTCGGTATTTAGAACCAAGTTCTCGATGGTACCCGCATTTTGTGAAGCGTCCTCAGCGTCGATGGATACATCTTGGAAGGAGATGAAAGGAGCTGGTCTACGGAAGGCCGCCGACGGAATTCCACTGATGAGTTGGAGATGCAGCTCCCGGAGCGATTGCTGCGAAAAGAAATGCAGGAAGGCTGCAGACAGTCCCGGTGTCAGAGCACTCCATCTGAGCCTCCGATAGTGACCAGTGACCATACACCAGCGCACATTCACCAGCTTTTCAAGAACCTGCTGGAGATTGCAAAGACTGTCAAAGCGTGCTGGGGGAACCTGCAGTATGATTTTCAGGTGTTTTATATACGCGGCGACGTGTGGTGATTCCTCGAATAAAATGCATGCTGCACCGAAATTTGGGGACTCGGCCCAGTTCTTTGGCCAACAGGTCAGCGTGATGGAGCGTAGGAGAATTTGTTGACACGGATCACGAAACATTGGACCCGCAAGGCAGCAGGCTTTCAGCGATTTTATATCATCGAGTTTGGAGATGATGCTGTCGACGAGTTCCTGTGGAATGAAGATCATACGGAGGATAGAAGAGGGATAGAGTAGGATAGATCGCACACGGCAATCGAGGCCTTCCTAGGCTTTCGTCGAAGGGCAGGAAGAAGGCGATGACTCATCCGTTGTCGTTGATTGCCGGACGCCGGCACCGAATTCAGACAAGTACGTTCGCACGAAACATTGTTCGCCCTGCAGAAGGGCCTCAAGAATTGAGGCACCACCGGGAGGGTGAGAAATAATCCCTGAAATTGCCAAAAACAAATACAGTTTTTACAGAGCAGGAGAGGGACCCAGTGGTGAAATCAATCACGCCTGCGCTGCATACTTAGTGCGCACTTGGCGTCGGCGAGGAGCTCCCGGTTCGGGTTGGGTCATGGCGCCTTGTGTTCTGTTCTTTTTTAGGCTTCGGATGTGTTTCTTGCATGACAGCTAAGTGAGAAACATTAGACACCTTTCAAATTTCAAGCAAAGTTCAGGCCGAGGAACAAAGGTGCCAAATTTAGTTTGTCATCGCTGAAAAAACCATTCAAAAGCCAAGTTGGAGCACTGGCCGTGAAGTTCTAATATGACCCCAACGCCAAAATTAGCACCGATGACACTCGGCCCGAACTTTGCTCTAAAATGCAAAGGTGTCTATTGTTTCTCACTTAGCTGGAATTGAGGTTAAGAGGGGAGGGAGGAAGACCCAATGGTGAAACAAATCATTCCCGCTTTTGTTAGGATTGCTCCTACAGTAGCTGCGGCGGGAGCTCCGGTTCGAACCGGGTTGGGTGATGGTGCGTTTAATTTTACTGCCTAAAAGCTATTCATGGTAGGAAAGAGATCTAATGGTGAAATGAATCACACCCGCCTTCATTGGTATAGATATATATTTCAATGTCAGCGGAAGCTCCCGGTTGGACTCCGGGTTGGGTCATAGTTGTCTCTGTCAATGGTAGCCCTTTTAAATTTAAATTCCTAGCTCACATGGAATTTCGCTTCCATAAATATAACTGTGAAATGTGAGGAAAGAGACCCAGTGCTGAAAGGAATCACGCTAGCATAATACTGTGTTTGTGAGGATGTTGGCAGGAGCTCCCGCTTCGAATCCGGGTTGGGTCCTGGTTTCGTTCCAACGAAAGCCTTTTTTGTGGCTCGTGCACTTGATTTTGTTGGGTAAATAGGATTGAAGGGGAAAAAGGAAGGCCCAATGGTGAAAGGAATCACACCCGCCTTCATTGTAACGCAAGAAAATGCCTAGTCAGCGGGAGATCCCGGTTCGACTCTGGGTTGGGTCATAGTGCTCTGTACTCTGCATTTTTTTTTAGGTTTCCGGGTTTTACGAGGGGTGAAAGAGACCCAGCTCTATGTAATCACATGAATTGACCCCAGAACTCTGGCATAAAGCGAGATTCTATGAGGTTGAAAAGAGATCCAATGGTGAAACGAATCATCCCCGCTTCTCTTGAGATTTGCAGCGGGAGCTCCCAGTTTGACTTCGGATTGGCTCATGGTCATCAAAGTCTAACACTTTTTTGTTGCCTTTGCACATGATTTCCTACATGAATACAACTGTGCAAGGTATGAAGGAAGACCCAGTGATGAAATGAATCATGTCTACATTGCGTATATTCACTGCGTTCAGCGGGTTGATAGCCGCGGGTTCGGCTAGGTGTTGCTAGATCTGGCTATGTTTAGCCTAGATGTTGAGGGTCGCCTAGCCAGGGTCGTATAGCCACGGTCTGATTAGATGTTGCGAGGTTATGGCGAGGCCGCATAGCCGCCCCGCGGCTAGCCCTCGGCTAGCCCACCCGCCGAACCTCGCCAAGCCCCGCTACCTGACGCTAGACGATGGGCAAGCCCTAGCCGCACGTGGCTAGACCGGCTAGCGGCATCTAGACGGCACCTCCGGCTATCTCTGGCTCGGCAGTACTGCGGCTATCCGTCCGCTGAACGCAGTGATTTGTGCAACATTGCGTGAGCAGGAATTCTGTTCGACTCCGGATTGGGTCATGATGCTGCTTGCTACTTCTTTTTCTCTCACCTGCTCTGTATGAAACACACACATAAAACAAGTTTTTAATAGGTACAGAGTTGAAACCCAGATGCGAAAAAAAAACAAGTTCTTCCGCATTTCTCAATGGCAAGGCAGAAAATCGTAATTCAAAGTTGGGGGATGCAATACTATTACCTCGTAGTGTATGCTCAAATATTTTCAGATTTCTTCGGTGAGTAGTTGTGCCGCATGAACACATTGTTTTTGTGACCTGTTTTGGTGGAGGACCCCGATCCGAAAAATCGGGTCACGTACACGTGCCGATCGCACTCTCACGCCAATCTGTAGCTCTGAGGAGCGAGAGGGAGTGCTGAAACCCCCCCATGCACAATATCAGGTCTGGAAAATGTGGCAGACACTCACAATTACGATACTCTCCTCAAGACTTCTGGCACAGCCACAAAATTTCGTTTTTGGCACGTTTTCGATTTTTTGTGCTCGCCGACATTTGACGGGGGGTTCTTTGACTGTCAAGCATTGCTCACTATATCTATAAGAGTATTTCCAAAAAAAATAGGATCAACCACGTCAAAATTGAGCCTATAATTCTATATTTTTCGCATCCGGGTCTTTTTCGCATCTGGGTTTCAACTCTGTATACAAGAGACCCAGTGGTGACATGAATCACACCTGCTCTACATGTGTTTTCGCATTGCATGTTCACAGGGTCTCCTGGGTCATGCATGGTAAACCATGGCTTTTTTTTTCGTCCTATTTCCCCACAAAACCCAAATAAATAAAGCTGTCTATGGTAGGGAGGAAGACCCAGTGGTGAAAGGAATCACATCCGCCTTCCTTTTAAAGAGACCTACCAATCATCTCAGAAGGAGATCCCGGTTCAAATCCGGGTTGGGCCCTGATTCATCCTCAAGTTCTACCCCTTTTTAATTTAACGTCGCTCACATGGAATTTTGTTGCATGAAACGAGGTTTTATACTGTAGAAAATACCCAATGGTGAGTAGGGCAGAAGATCCAGTGGTGAAAGGATCACACCTGTCCTCAGTGCATATGCTTTGACACTCGTGTTGGCAGGAATTCCCAGTTCGAGTTCGGGTTGGGTCATAGTTCTTTTCTTAACCTTTTCTAATTTTAATTCCTCGCTTGTCTGTAATTTGCTGCATAAATACACCTGTTCATGGTGGGTAAAGAGACCCAGTGGTGAAATGAATCACACCTGCATTCCGTATGTTCTCCAGTGCCCGTCTGAACGGCCACTTGTCACCAAACTCGTTCTGGGTGCAGCCACGATATTCTTCAATCACGAGTTGCCCACTCGTTTCTGTGTGCGGTATCTCGCGCCTCACACTGTCGGAAAAAGCGGTGAAGTGCTCGGCGCCATTCTTGAGTGCGAAATTCACCCGCCAGCGGATCAGAGGGGCCGCGGGATGCATTGCAAGTGCGGCATCCAACGCAGCCATGGATTCTGTATCTGGGGCGCGCGGGAGCTGGGAGTCCGTACGCGAAGAGCGGAATGTGAAGACGATCTCGGAAAGAGCGAGGCTAGCACCTGATGTGGGGATGGAGGTAACAGTGTAGAGGACCCCAGTGATGCGCTGGGCGGAAAAGCCAGTCAAAACCTCTATGTAGGGGGATGGTCGACCGCACTTCGGGTCGCGCCTTTAATCATATTTAGGCCTTGGAATTTTGTCGTACATATTTTATTTACATCCTGTCGTTGTTCTGAGTCGAGCCATGCCAAGGTCATGCAGATACTATGTACTTGTATGCGTTCTGTTGCAGCCGAAAAACTATATCCAGATAATCCATCCAATCATGTACGTCGGAACGGCCACTCGCCGCTTAATTCCTTCTTGGGGTACTCCTCAACCATGAGTTTCCCACTCGTCTCCGCATGCGGCATTTCGCGCCTCATACGATCGGAAAAAGCGGCGAAGTGCTCGGCGCTATTCTTGAAATTTACCCGCCAGCGGATCAGGGGGGCCGCGGGATGCACCGCAAGTGCGATATCGAACGCGGCTATCGAGTCTGTATCCGGAGAGCGCGGGAACTGGGAGTCCTCAAGCAAAGGGCAGATTGTGAGGACGATCTCGGAAAGAGCAAGGCTGGTCCCTGATGTGAGGATGGAGGTAATGGTGTCGAGGACCCCAGTGTTGCGTTGGGCGGGAAAGCGAGTCAAAACCTCTATGAATTGGAGGGCGGGGAGAGCCGGTAGGGGGATTGTCGATCCCAGTCTGGAATCTGATCAAGCTTGTTACATGCGGTGCACAAGAATTTACGTTTGGGACATACTACTGCAGTTGAAATGAATATGCTGGAGAGTGTTTGCGGCGGCTACAATCAATACCATGGTTTCATCGTGGTTGGGATCAATTGACAATCGGCGTAGACCCGCTATATGGGATCGATGTTGCGGGCAGGCGAGGAATGCGACGACATTTCTTGACCCAGCATGTAGGACCAAATTCTGCATGGCACCCGCATGGTGTGAAGTGTCCCCAGCGTCGATGGATACATCCTGGAAGGAAATGGAGGGAGCTGGTCGAAGGAAAACCGCCGACGGAATCCCAACAATGAGTTGGAGATGCAGCTCCCGGAGCGATTGCTGCGAAAAGAAACGTAGGAAGGCTGCAGACAATCCCGGTGTCAGGGCACTCCATCTGAGCCTCAGGTAGTGACCGGTGACCATACACCAGTGCACATTCACCAGCTTTCCGAGAACCTGTTGGAGACTGCAAAGACTGTCAAAGCGTGCTGGGGGAACCTGCAGTATGATTTTCAGGTGTTTTATATATGCGGCGACGTGTGGTGATTCTTCGAGTAAAGTGCATGCTGCACCGAAATTTGGGTACTCGGACCAGTTCTTTGGCCAACAGGTCAGCGTGATGGAGTGTAGGAGAATTCGCTGACTCGGATCGCGAAACATTGGACCCGCAAGGCAGCAGGCCTTCAGCGATTTTATATCACCGAGTTTAGAGATGATGCTGTCGACGAGTTCCTGTGGAATGAAGGGCATACGGGGGAGTATAGAAGAGGGATAGAGTGGGATAGGTCGCACACAGCAAGTCGAGGCTTTCGTCCAAGTGAAGGGGCAGGAAGAGGCTTGAAGGCGATGACTCATCGCATCCGTCGTCGTTTAATTGCCGGACGCCGGCACATCCGAATTCAGACAAGTACGTTCGTGCGAAACATGTAAGTTCGCCCTGCAGAAAGGCTTCAAGATTTGAAGCACCACCCTTCGGAACGGAGAAATAAGGCCTGCAATCTGCAATTGGCAAAATAAACACAAATTTTACAGAGCAGGAAAGAGACATTAATCATACCCGTGCTGCATACTTGGTGTGCACTTGGTGTCGGCAAGGAGCTCCCGGTTAGACACTGGGATTGGTCATGGTGCCTTGTGCTCTGTTTTTTTTTAGGCTTCGGTTGTGTTTCTTGCATGAATTGAGGTTAGGAAGGAAGGGAGGAAGACCCAATGGTAAAACGAATCATGCCCGCTTCTGTTAGGGTTGCAGTAGATGCAGCGGGAGATCCCAGTTCGAGCCCGGGTTGGGTCATACTATGGCTTGGCCGCCATATTTTTGCGCCATCTGCTCTCGCATGAATTACACATGAGCTCTCTGTTAAATCTAGGTGTTAGCAGGTTGAAAAGAGACCCAAAGGTGAAAGGAATCACAACTGCATTCCGTATGTTCTCCAAGATTGCGTGAGTAGGAGTTCCCGGTCCGACTCCGGGTTGGGTCATGCGTTCTCAACCTTCCACTTCTTTTTTCCTATCTGCTATCTACTCGTATAATTTGACCACAGAATTCTGGCATAAAGCAAGATTTTAATAGGTATAAAAGAGACCCAATGGTGAAAGGATCACACCTGCCCTGCCTATTTTCTTTCCGTCTAAGGATGCCGTGGGAGTTCCCGGTTCGACTCCCTTGTCATGGATACAGCCTTATAAGCGGGGAATCCCGGTTTGACTCTGGGTTGGGTCATCAGTCTTGTTTTCTTTATGTTTTTCTTCTTCATGGCCTCCACATAAATTTGCCTGGATAAATACAGTTCTTCAGGGTAGGGAGGAAGATCCAGTAGTGAAAGGAATCACGCCCGCTTCGGTTCATAAAAATTTGACAAATCAGTCAGTACTAGTGGGAGCTCCCAGTTCAACTCCGGGTTGGGTTATGGCGGAAATCCATAACCCTTTTTGCCCCACACATAATTTCCTACATGAATACAGCTTTTATAAGGTAGGAAAGAGACCTAGTGGTGAAAGGAATCACGCCCACTTCTCTTGCGACTTGCAAAGAATGCAGCAGGAGCTCCCGGTTCGAGTCCGGGCTGGGTCATGATTCCTTGTCCGACCTCTTTTTAGTTCTAATTCATCGCTCGGCGGTAATTTTGCTGCATAAATACAGCTTTTATAAGGTAGGAAAGAGATCCAGTGGTGAAAGAAATCACACCTGCATTCCATGATTGTGTGTATTGGTATATAAGCAAGAGATCTCGGTTCGATTCCGGGTTGGGTCATATATCTCTAGTAGCTCTTTTTAGTTTAAATACGTCGCTCGGCCACCTGTAAAGCCCACAGTACCCCAGTAGTAAGAGGTGGAGAAGTGGTGCTTATCCACCTCTTATTTAAGTCGTTTGCGGTATATCACGCGCAGCCGTTAATTATGCCTAGTTCTACCGCTAATAGCACTAAATAGCAATAGCAATAGCAATAATTAACCAATACCGATAGCTATTTAAGATCCCGCCTTACTGTTGCCATCAAGGACGGCATGGCCACCGGCGCGCGATCAACAGCGATCAGCGCCATCAAATCCGCCCCCAGCGCCGCCGCACAAGTCCCCGCTGGCCTCAAAAATGCACCTAAATTCACGAAATAAATATAGGAGCTAGATCTGGGGACCCCTGACCCGCCTATGTATATTTTACCTCAAACGAGGCAGTCGCCGTGCAATAATGTCATATTTGAAGTCCAATTCATCACATAAGGTCATATAAAAATATGCAGTAGGTAGCAAAAAACACGCAGTAGGTAAGGATGGGCATAGGGTAGGAGGGGCGAGGGTACAGGAAACTACGCGTGCACCCAGCGCTCAACGGGACTTGCGCGGGCCCTTCACCGTGCCGGCGTCCGAGCGCTTCTTGCGCACCTTCGGCGGCGCCTCCCCCACGGGAGGTGCATTTTCCGCAGTCTTTCGCGTGCCGGCGTCCGAGCGCTTCTTGCGCGACTTCTTGACAGGCGGCGCATCCTCGCTGTCATTCGACGCTGTCGTTCTCTTGCGCTTCAAGCTGCTCGCGACGGCGGTGGTGTTGGTGGCTGCTGAGGTTAACGGCCCAGCACCGTTGGAGGTGGGAGGGAGCGCGGCGGTCGAGGGTGTGGAGGATATCGCCGCGAAGGATGCGACGAAGGGGGTTGTGAGGGGGGTGGACAGAGCAAGGGACCCGTCGTACCCGGACCAAGACATGCTGCCTGCCCCAAAGTCCGGGCCAAACTCCTCCATCCCGCTCTCCAGCAGCTGCAGGAGCTCGGGGTCGAAGTCGATCTCGAGGGGCTCGCGATACTCGGGCAGGGGCTGGAGCTCGGGATACACGGCCAAGTCAAAGAGGGCGGGCGTGGACTCAGTGGCGGCAGAGGGCGCCTCGAATATGCTTGCAGCGGCGTGACCAGCAGCGAGCGCGGCACTTGCTGCACGCTCCGTCGGCTGAACCCCCTCCCCCTCCTTCTCCCCGGCGTCACTCTCCTCCTCCGAGCCCTCTTCCTCCGTCGCCGCCCTCGCCTTCTTCTTCGCCGCCTTAGTCTTGGTCTTGCCTTGGTGTGGGCCTCGCGGCACGCCCTTGTCGCTTCGCGGCCTGCGCTTCCGTAAGGCACCAGCACCCAACTCCACACGCTTCGCGTTGTGCTCTGTGACGAGCGCGGCATGCTGGGTCCTCGTCATTACGACCCAGTGGATCGCGCCGCTGCGGAGCATGTCGCGGACGCGCCGCGCTGTCTCCACGCCCCATTCCGCGCGGGCCTTGATATTGATATCGACGGGCCACCCTGCAAGCTCGACAGCCTTGCCCTCGCGAATGGCAACGTCGTAATTCACGTACTCCATGAGGAGTGAGTTGTTGTTCTTGATCTTCCCTGCGCGCGAGATCAGAACGAGAGGAAAGGAGAGATGGATAGTTAGTAGGACGTACTAAGGCCATCCTGTATCAGCTTCGACACCTCCTTGCGAACATCGTTGATGCCGTTCTTCTCGCGCGAACCTGGAAGATGAAGGTCAGCAAGCAGCGGGTAGGTTGTAGAGGGAGAACATACCTTCGTCCCGCGTGCAGCTCCACTGCTCAAACTTGCGCAGGAAGTCGAGGGGGGCGATCTGCAAGACCTCGAGCAGGAAACTCATGGCATCATCCGAGTCGACACAGTGAGGGAGTGTAGGATCGTCCGCATTCCCGCGCGTGAAGAACGCGACGCCGCGGACACCCGTGCGGTCGTGTAGGTCCACAAGCTGGCTCATTATTAGTCAATCTCATGTGTTAAAAAAAATTCCAAAGCTCACTGCGTCGCCAATGCGGCTCGCCGTCTGCCTGGCATCGAGTTGTGATGCCTTTGTCGTCCCACATACGCCCCTCCTCTTGAGCATCCGGTGCTCAAGGAGCTGGTTGATGAGCCTTTGCCGCTCTTCGTCGTCGATGTCGCCCAGGACAATGGTCCCGTCCTCAATGTCCTCCGCCAAGTCCTGGCGGAGTTCATGCAGGTCTTTTTTGTCACCTGGAAATGAGATTAGCTGCTGAATCAAAAGAAGGGGAGTACAACGCACCCTCATCCTGATCAAGCCAGCGCTGATGCAGGACAGCGTTGCGCAGGCTTGGTGCACGCCTCGACTTGAACTGGCTGATGCTGCAGAGGATTCCACGAACGTAGCTCTCCTTCTTGGAGAATTCCTGAGCGATGCGCGCGACCGCTGCGTTGCGATCCGAGAACTCCTTGTCGATGGCGTCGTGAAAGTCCACCTTGCGGCCTCTTGCCTGCGCAAGCCTCAGCGAATCAGATGCCTTGGCAGCATTGGACTTTCCGGGGCGGCGGCGCGAGAGCTGAACCTGGCGGCCAGGGTTGCGGATTGCATGCGCAGAAGGAGCGGAGGGCATGTTGGTGGTGGTGGTAGAGGTAAACAAAGGTCATGTGCCGACTTCCCACTGGCATGATTGACAGTTTCTGTCAGAAGCGAAGCTGCCGTCAGGCTCATATTGTATTATTTTGGTACCAACCCTTGACCCAATGGCTCAAGGGTTCGGGTCACTGGATTGCAGAGATAGTAATATCTCTGCGAATCATCATCTCAGCCGCTGAACCAGTAGGTCTTTTGATCGACCCAATGGCAAGGTATTTTTCTGGTTTTTTTTTTTCACTTCTAAAATTGCCTCTTTTTTTCTTGCATTCCCAGCAGACCTCGTTACAAAATTTTCCCCTCAAATCACAATATTTCCTCCAATTCTACTTCCATTACATTGAGCAAACGAAACCACATGTGCATAGATCGTCAAAAAGAAAACCAATTCATTTATTCTCATTCAAGTAAATTGTCCCTCTTATGCCTTTCAATTCACCAGAAGCTTTTTCAAATTTTTTTTTCATTCAAGACACCCGTAAGTAAAATGCCGTAGGATTAGATGTTGAGATTCAACGTGGGGTCCTCGCCGAGGAAATCCCAAACTTCGCCCTCATCACGACTGAACATGAGCTCAGCGCCGGGCGTGCGCTTCAAGACCGCCACCGCGCGATCCCTAGAAAGCCGTCAAAAAAAGGGATTAGGGAGGAGAAAGGACGCACCTGTCCTGGAACACGCGGCTGCGGCCGCTCACGGCGTACAACACCGGTGCTCCCTCGCCCAATCCCTCCATATCTGCACGTGAGGCAGCGGCTGATCGGCCGTCCTCGTGGATGAGTGCCGGGGGCTCATTACCGTGTTCAATGGGGTGTTGCAGCCAGGGCGGCGCCGCGCCGCGCAGGCCCAAAACGCGCGTGAAGAGCTGGTTTGCGCGCTGCGGGCTGATCTGCCCCGGTCCCGGTCTGAAACCCGCAAGGAACGCGAGATCGTCCTTGCTGAGCTTCTCGGCGGCTTCCTTGGCGATGCGGGCATCCTCTGCAGCAAGGAATTCAGAGTGCAGGGCGTTGCGCTGCCTCTGCCGTTCCCGCAAGCTGGCTTTGGGCGGTGAAGGTGGTGGCGGTGCAACTGAGGGAGGGCGCGAAGCCGTGGAGTCAGTCAGTGTAGATGGCGAAAGAAGGTGCGCTGGAGTCAGGCGTCACGGGGAGCTCCCCGTCGTGATTGTGATAATCTGTGCAGTCCAAGTTCCACAAGTTAAGGAACTTGGACCACGTTTCAGCCTTGAAGGTGCGCGCGTCCGGGTATGTCTTCAGCATGTGAATGAGAGTCCGCCTGTGCCGGCTTGAGCAAACGTGAAGAAGTAGAGAGAGTGAAAAAAAACGCACTGAGAAGTAACGACACCCTTCCAATCTTTGGACACAATTGCGAAGAACGCCCCTTGGTGCATGTGCTGGTCTTCGTGGCCAGGGTCGGGCATGTAGATGGGGGTGCAGAGTAAGACCTTCGGCGCCGGCGCGTGCATGGTTAAGCGTGACAGAGAGAGAGAGACGTTGTTTGGCTATGGCTATTGATCTAAACAAGGCCCAGCGGGGGATGGCACAGCCACACGCGTGGTGAATTATTTTAGGGGCTCTCAATTTACTCATACTGCAGACAAAATTGTATAACAAAAGTTGTAGTAGAGTACATTTAAGGGGAGTTGAATAAAGCAATTTTTGTACGCAAATGCCCGCCATGTTCCGTCAAAACCTTGCTTTTGGGGCAAGTACATTTACATCCCGGGCAGTCGTCCCTGTTGCACGCCTTGCATGTCGGGAAAAAATGGCCCCCTTCATGCTCGATCCAGACCTCGGAGACAGGGCACATGCACGCGCAACCCGGGCATCCATCGCAGTCGCAGTCGGCGCACCGCAGCGAAACCACGGAGCGCGTACGTGCAGTGATCCCCCCCTCAAACGTCGCTGGGGCGGGCACACGGCATGCGCGCAGCTCATCATCGGAATCTTCGTTGGCGAGGTCATTTTGTTCCGGCGCCGCGCCGCGCTCACTCTGAAGACGGGTCAGGCGGCGGGCTTTCTTGGAAGAAGGCACCGCAGTCGGTGTCGCAGCGGTGGGTTTCTCAGCATGTTTCTTCAATGACTGCTTGCGCAATTCCTTGGCTTCCATTTTCCTGTAAAGTAGCTAGAGCTACCACCAAAAAACAAAAAAAGAAGCCATCCCCGCACCTGGCACACCGTTTTACAGCATCTGCACGGGCTGCTTCCGTACGCAACTCTGCATTCTTCCTGCGAAAAACAAAAGGGAAAGTCAGATGGGATAATTGGAGAGCCTTGTGGGTCAAGCACCTGTCACGGTACCGCTCCGAATCGCTCGCAGCCTTCTCGCGATAGCGCCACCTTGTTTTGAAGTCGGAGGCTGCGATTGCAGCACGTTTTCTGGTAGACGGTTGAGATTAAGCAGTGGTGGGTGAACAAGGAGGTCGCACCGCTGCATCCGGAGACGGGCGTCCTCCCGGCGCTTTTCTATATTCCTGAAATGAAAATCCTTGCTGAGTTTTGTTCGGAGAAATTGAGTGGATGGTGTGAGTACTTTTCGTCGTAGCGTTTGCGGCTGGCATTCACATGCTCGTGCTTGACTTTGGGGTCCAGCGGTGGTCGTCCAGCAGGCATGTGGCTGAAGGGAGCGGGGAGGTGGGAAGTGGTACGAGGTAAGATGAGATCACGATCAAAGTTATGAATGGATTCCAGATCTCATATCAGTTCGCGACCGATATTGCAGCTAAATTAATTGTACCTCTTGTTCAAGGTCCTCCATCGTCCTAATAATTTGCAGTGAAAGAAATGCATTTACAGCGACTTAGAAATTAAATTTAAGCCAAGAAGGAAAAGACTGAAATTTAATTGGAAGATTTCTCAGTTCGCGGCAGTAATCAGTTCGCGATCAAAAATGCCGTAGAAGACCCGTCCTCAATTCTTGCCGCAAGGTGTGCAATGAGGAAAAAAAAAAGCTATTCCTCCTCTAGTAACTCATCTACAGTACTAAGTAAATCTAGCCCCTCCTGCCACCGCGCAGCCTTGAGTGCCATGAGACGCTCATACCCCTCAGGGTCTGTGGCTGCCAGCTCTTCGACCGTCTGGGCGCCGTTGTCGAGGTATCGAAAGATACCGCCGGCACTGAATTGAGTGAAGGAGGCACGCTCCTCCCCGTGCTGAACGGGTACGTTGGAATGTGCGATGGTTGCCGATGGGAGAAGGATGAGTGCACCCGCCGGAAACTCGACCACGAGCCTCAAGTCCCACAGGACGAGATGCCCGCCTTTGGTATGGTCGAACCGGCCAAGCGCTTGGACGGCGCACCAGCCAAATGCGAGGTTGAGGACGTCGCGATGCTTGAATGTCCAGACATTCGGCCCAAAATTGAAGGCGGCGCAAAAAAAGACCGAGCGCGCAAAGGGGCGGCGAAGGTCGGGGTGGTGTCGGCGCAGGTCGTGGTCGTATCGCCGGTAGTACTTGTAGAGCCGTGGGGCCCACAAGGCAAAGGCGGCTGGGGGGGGGGGAGTGAGCAGGGAGGGGATGATGGAGGGGATAGCCACGCACCATCGGCAAAGCCCGCAATCCGCGCAATGCTGGCATTGGCGAGCAGGCGGTCCGCAAGCTCGTTGTACTCCTTGTTGTTGAGCCAACAAGGAGTCGCTTGTCCTTTGCCATACGAGATTCCGACATTGATCGCGGCGAAAAGACCGCGGCGGTGCTTGCGCATGGCGGCAGGAAACCGTGCCTCGTAGCCGGCGTTTTGGATCGCGAGGAAGGCGTCGCGTACAGCAGCACGGTAGGCATCGTGGCGAGGCTGGCCGGCGAGGACGGCGATGATGCGCCCACTGCGATCAAGGAGCGGGCGGGGCTCGCTGCGGATATGGTCGGCGAATGCAAGGCCAAAGAAAGAGGACGTGCTCACAAGCCATTCCACCGAATCAACTGAAACCCAAGGCCGAGGAGGCTGGGGAGGGAGCGACAGACTTTGCTGCCATGCCGCTCCTTTTTGTCCTCAACCTTGGCGGCGTAGGCGCCGAGCGTGGTGGGAAGCGTCGAGACATCGAAGTTGGTGGTGAGCGGCATGGCGGGTTTGACGTGCGTGTGGATAGTGGAAGGCGCAGGGACGTGGCCGCATTCTGCGGCCTCCGCGGCGCGCTTGGCTTTGCGGCGGGCGTGGGCAGCCGAGGTCTTCTTGCTCACCTTCTCTGCTGCCTTCTTCGCCTTCTCCAACTTGGCTGGACGGCGGCGATGGGCGCCGGTGAGCGGCTTCTTGCTGCTGCTGGCGACCTCCTCGAAGCTGGGCGAGCGGGAGCGGCGCCGCTTCTTGGTCAAGGCTGGAACCGTCGGGCTCACGTCGTCCACATCGTCCCAGGGATCCGGTGGGGGGAGCGGCGGCCATTGTTCATCAACGTCGTCCAAAGGGTCGCGCGGCGGCCAGTCTTCATCAACGCCGTCTAGGGGGTCAAGGGACGCGTCGTCTGGCTCATGGTCGAGTTGGTCTTCACCCTCGGATACGATGGCTTGCACAACGAGTGCAGAGAAGTCGAAATCGCGGTCTTGGAGCGCGGAGACGCGTGGCGGCATGGTGGCAGCAGGCAAGCTATGGGGCGAGAATTCGGCCCCACTGCGTGTCTGTAAAAGTACTGAGGAGGAGGTCGATAAGTCAACGAGTAATGCTTACCTTGCGTGCGAGAGGAAGCCAGAGCATAAGTGCAGCCTGGAAAAAAAAAAGAGAAAGTCAGTAAATGAGTGGCACCGACAAAAGTAGGCCCTGGTACACGTGTCCTGCCTGCTGGTTGAAGGTGCCAGACCCGGGTACCGATTCTTAGCACCCCAGCAACGCAGAGACGCGTCCAGAGCCCGTAAAAAAAGAGAGCTTACCGCGTTGTGGGTGCGTAGAGGTGGTGGCTTTGTTGATGAAGCGAGACGTCACGCTGTGACTCGCTTTGTCATACTCTCTCTCTCAAACACACATCGCCCCTAACTCCTCACCTTATCATGGTTGGCCTTGCCTTGACGAAACGCCGCGCCGGAAATCTCAAATCTGCTAGCTCTTTATCGCGGCTGGTCCAAATCACCCGCACCAGGCGTACCGCTGGTGGCCGATCTCGGACGGAAACAGAAACGCTGACCCCGGCGCAAATAAGGGTGCGGAAGGATGCAGAGGAGCAGGAGGAGGCGGCGCGGCGTGCAGGTGAGTTTATTATCAGAAAAACACGTCCCAGCGACTCGCTAATTTAAAAACACAGGGCTGACTGAACAGCAGCGCCGCGAAGAAAACGCGCAGCGCGACATCGCAGACCCGTACGACGCCGACGACGTGGGGTGGGAGGACTACCAGGAGGATGTTCTCCGTGGGCATACTACCGCCGATATCAGCCACGCAGGGGAGGCCGTGACTGATGAAGAAGTGGAAGATGCAGAGGAATCTCTGCTGGAGCAACTGCGCACGCACCACCGGTGCGTCTGCTGCTTTCTTCTTCTTCTTAACGTTGCTGACCTACTCGTAGGACGTTATACGGGCGCCGACGCGATCACCGTACGCGAACGAATCGCACCCAAGTCCTCGTCGACGCATTTGCCGTGCAAATGGAGGGGATGGCCGACGCGTACCTCGAATGGTCACTCACCACCGCAGACTCTGGGCTCGCGAGCCTTTACATGCACCCCGAAGATGCCGTTGTGCAGGAAATGCACCACGTATACGTGGTGGATTTATTCTGCAAGTAAACTCATTGTTTTCTCCCTTGCTTGTACTTACCTTGGATTTTTAAAATAGCGGCCTACTACGCAGACGTTCCTATAACCAGCGGCGACCGCTTCGTCGCCTCCGCCCACGTTCGCCAAGGGCTCATGCCCGTCGCGCCCTATTTTCCCACCGTCGTCATTACGGTGCGCGCGCTGGAGGTTTTTCGTGTCACCCAGCTCCGCTGTCCGCGCCTCGGTGTTCAGCCCTTCGTGCGAGCGCTCTGCGATCTACACGGGATCTCTCCCCGCAGCTACCTTGCTACGCAGTTCTACGTCGCATTCGACGTATACCTGGCAATTCGCGCGGTGGTGGACAAGCGCGTGCAGACGGCGCTTGGTCGTGATGCCCCCGATTGGCGGCTCAAGAACGCCTGCCCCTCGTGCCTCTACAAACTCGAGGGCGAGGTGGAAATCCCCCTGCCGTTGCTCGCCACCTTCGACGGCAACAACTCCCTCAAACGGTTCTGGCGGCGGGAGCGGGAGGAGGTACGCGACGATGGCACAACAGTGCCCGGGGCCTCAAAAGAGCGCCTTGATAGTCGGGTCGCCCCAGGGGATTACTATCTCCCACGGGCAGAGGTCGATACATGGGCAAAGGAAGGCCTGGACGATTTGATGAAGGAGTTCGTACCTGGGTCGGAGTTGGCAGATGAAGGAGATGGGTGCACGGAGCGCTGGCAGAACATGCGCGAGGATGTCACCACGCGTGCGTACGGGATGTACGACGAGACGGGTTTCTTCCCTGCCCTCTGCAGGCACGGGTTCGTGCTCATCGTCGCCGATATGGTGAAGAGCGGTGAATTGTAAGTCCCATCCTCTCTCTTTTTTGTTTGAAGACAAAATAACGGCGCACACAGGGCCAAGTATGGCTTCGCGATCACCGCGCACCTGATCCGCGTGCTGGGGCAGATAGGCATAGGGTACGACATAGGCTGCAAATTCGGCAAGATGGTGCGGATGCACCCTGCCCTCTGGAAGCTCGCAGCCGACAACAATTTCAAAGCCCTTGTTGGCGCCTTCCATGGCCACGCCCACAACTGCCGCTGCCAGCTCTGCAACCTCACGACGTACGTGACAGGCATGGGCCTGGAGGAACTTGAAGAATGCGAATCGTTCTTCTCCAGGTCCAACGCCCTGGCCTCAACTACCCGTTACGCGACTGCGTTCCACCGTCACCAGGCCATCACCACATATCTGAAGCACGCAGATACGGTAGATGCATACCAAGGGCTTAGTGAGTCACTTTTCTTTATTCTTTTGACATACACGGTGCTAACAATCCTCCCGTAGCGCTGATCCTCGCCAACAAATACCGCCGGGCTCTGAAGATCAAGCAGACTCTCCCCCTGCTTCGAGAGACGATGGCCGCGCTGGGCGTCCCGAATCGCTCTGTCTTCGAGACATGGCTCGAGAGGGAGAAGGAGTATCTCGCCTCCTTGTCAAAGGAGCCGGTCGAGGAGACCTTGCAGATGGAGTATTACCAAAAGTTGGTCAACCTTCAAGACCACGGGTAGGTACTTTCCCTTTGCTGCATGGATTTGACTGACGGACTTCACAGGGAACGGCTTGACATCATACGCCAGGTGGAGCTACCTATTTTGCCCGCGGAGACGGAGACAACCTACGCAGCGTCAGCAGCGCAGACACGGCGGATCGAGACGCAACGGCGCCACGCGATGGAGGTCTACTCCAAGACGTTGGCGGCCGTGCAGGACCTCGAGCTGCGCCTTGGGATCCAGGACCGCTGGCGCCCGGACGACAACGACTGGGTGGCGGCGGCCACAATGCTCAAGAACAGGCGCTATCAGCGTGCAATCGACGAGCTTGAGGGCTTGATCGTCTCGCGAATGTTCGAGCTGACAAAGGCTAACATGTCAGACACAGGTGCGTCGCATGCTTACCTTCCTTTGCTTGATTCTGACAGATGTCGAAGGGTACAAGCTGCGAAAGCACATTGCCAAAGCACTGCAAGCACGCTCAAAAGGCGTCAAGACCGCGCTCGACCGATACAACGACGCTGCGGCCGCAATGCTTCCCCCCCGGACCCAGCTCTCCTGGGAGCAGATTGTCGACTACGCCTTCCTCGCGGACTTCGACCTTCTTCGCGAGGGGCGGGAGGACATACGCACCGAGCCGTGGGCACAACCAGCGGGTCGCCTCGCGATGGACCAACACTTCAAGCTGCTCCGCGCTGACGAGGAAATTGCGCGCCTCAACCTCGAGATCCCAAGGCTGGTGACGCACATGGCGGATGAGGAGGCCTTCCTCATCTACCATGCGCAACGCCTCGCAGACGAGGGGAGTGCATCGCTAGCGCACCAGGTGGCACTCCACCGGATGGAGCGGGGACGCTTCAATGCACTCCACATGGAGCGGCTGGTGAAGCTGAGCAAGGAGCCTGGCTTCAGCGCCTCCATCCTGCCGGGCGTGAGCGTCGACAAGTCGCGCCGAGTGCCTGGTCAATCCCCACAACTCGATCCCGACGTGGATATGCCTGACGCGCAGACACCTCCCCGCCCACCAGCCACCGCAACACCCCCCCTGGAGGAAGATGAAGATGATGAGGGTGATGTGGACGTCGACGTCCTGGCAGACGCCTTCGAGCACATCTTGAGCGTCGCGCATGATGCGTGTTAATACTAGTATACTTGCAATTGATGGACTTGTCATGTAAAGTAGTGAATTTTGAGGACTTGTACTTGCATTTGTATGTATATTAATGATGATATGGACTCAACTTGTTGAAAGGGTGAGGTGGTATTTTTTGCATGAATTTAGGTGCATTTTTGAGGCCAGCGGGGACTTGTGCGGCGGCGCTGGGGGCGGATTTGATGGCGCTGATCGCTGTTGATCGCGCGCCGGTGGCCATGCCGTCCTTGATGGCAACAGTAAGGCGGGATCTTAAATAGCTATCGGTATTGATTAATTATTGCTATTGCTATTGCTATTTAGTGCTATTAGCGGTAGAACTAGGCATAATTAACGGCTGCGCGTGATATACCGCAAACGACTTAAATAAGAGGTGGATAAGCACCACTTCTCCACCTCTTACTACTGGGGTACTGTGGGCTTTACAGGTGCGCTCGGCTGTAATTTTACTGCATAAACACAGCTTTTATAAAGTAAGAAAGAGACCCAGTGGTGAAATGATCACGCCTGCATTCCATTTGTGTCCATCGGTATATAAGCAGGAGATCCCGGTTCGACTCCGGGTTGGGTCATTATCTTCTAGCTGCCCTTTTTAATTCTAATTCTTCGCTCACATGGAATTTTGCTGCATAAAACAAGGTTTTATAAGGTAGAAAAGACACCCAGTGGTGAAAGGAATCACGCCCGCTTCCGTTCATAAAAATTCGAAAAATCAGTCAGTGGGAGCTCCCGGTTCGACTCCGGGTTGGGTCATATCTCTTTGGTAGTCCTTTTTAATTTTAATTTCGCGCTCACTTGAAATTTTGCTACATAAATACAGCCGTTCATGGTAGGGAGGAAGACCAAATGGTGAAATGAATCACGTCTGCATTCCGTATATTCTGCTAGATTGCGTGAGCAGGAGCTCCCGGTTCGAGTCCGGGTTGGGTAATGGGCGATATACCATGACTTTTTTTTTGCACCCTATTTCCCCACAAAACCCAAATAAATACAGCTGTCCACGCTCGGTAAAGAGACCCAGTGGTGAAATGATCACACCTGCATTCCATGATTGTGTGTACCTGTATGTAAGCAGGAGATCCCGGTTCGAATCCGGGTTGGGTCATGGCGGAAATCCCTAACCCTTTTTGCTCTACACATAATTTCCTACATAAATACAGCTTTTATAAGGTAGGAAAGAGACCTTGTGGTGAAAGGAATCACGTCTGCATTCCGTATATTCTGCTAGATTGCGTGAGCAGGAGATCCCGGGTTAGGTCATGATTCTCCTTCCATTTCCCTTTTTAATTCTAATTCGTCGCTAACATGAAATTTGCTGCATAAACACAGCTTTTATAAGGTATGAAAGAGACCCAGTGGTGAAAGGAATCACACCTGCATTCCATGACTGTGTGTATCTGTATATAAGCAGGAGATCCCGGTTCGAATCCGGGTTGGGTCATGGCGGAAATCCCTAACCCTTTTTGCCCCACACATAATTTCCTACATGAATACAGCTGTGCAGGGTATGAAGGAAGACCCAGTGGTGAAACGAATCACGCCCGCCTCTCTTGAGGTTTGGTACCACAATTGTCAGCGGGAGCTCCCGGTTCGACTCCGGGCTGGGTCATGCATTGAAATCCAACACTTTTTTATTGCCCCGCACATAAATTTGCCTGCATAAACACAGCTATTCATGGTAGGAAAGAGACCCAGTGGTGAGGGGAATCGCACCTGCATTCCATGATTGTGTGTATCGGTATTATAAGCAGGAGCTCCCGGTTCGAGTCCGGGTTGGGTCATGGGCTGTATACCATGACTTTTTTGCACCCTATTTCCCCACAAAATCTCAAATAAATACAGCTGCTCATGGTAGAAAATAGACCCAGTGGTGAAAGGAATCCCACCTGCCCTGCATAGGCTGAGCGTATTGGCATATAAGCAGGAGATCTCGGTTCGATTCCGGGTTGGGTCGTATATCTCTAGTAGCTCTTTTTAGTTTAAATACGTCGCTCGGCTGTAATTTTGCTGCATAGATACAGCTTTTATAAGGTAGGAAAGAGACCCAGTGGTGAAATGAATCACACCTGCATTCAGTATAACATGCTTCCAGAGGTTAGCAGGAGATCCCGGTTCGAGTCCGGGCTGGGTCATCAGTCTGTCTTCTTCCTTTTTAGTTTAAATACGTCGCTCGCCTGTAATTTTACTGCATAAACACAGCTTTTATAAGGTATGAAAGAGACCCAGTGGTGAAATGATCACACCTGCCCTGTATAGCGCTTTCATTTATTGTTGGCAGGAACTCCCGGTTCGAATCCGGGTTGGGTCATGATTCTCCCTCCAGACCCCCTTTTTAATTCTAATTCCTCGCTCGGCTGTAATTTTGCTGCATAAACACAGCTTTTATAAGGTAGGAAAGAGACCCAGTGGTGAAATGAATCACACCTGCATTCAGTATTATGCTCCAAACGAAGGTGCAGCGGGAGCTCCTGGTTCGAGTCCGGGCTGGGTCATATATCTTCCGTCCCCCTTTTTAATTATAATTCCTCGCTCGGCTGTAATTTTGCTGCATAAAACGAGGTTTTATACCGTATGAAAGGGACCCAGTGGTGAAAGGAATCACACTTGCATTCCATGATTGCCGTCGTGGTATATAAGCAGGAGCTCCCGGTTCGAATCCGGGTTGGGTCATATATCTCTAGTAGCTTTTTTTAGTTCTAATTCTTCGCTCGGCTGTAATTTTGCGGCATAAATACAGCTTTTATAGGGTAGGAAAGAGACCCAGTGGTGAAACGAATCACGCCTGCATTCAGTATTATGCTCCAAAGGAAGGTGCAGCGGGAGCCCCCGGTTCGAATCCGGGCTGGGTCATATATCTCTAGTAGCTTTTTTTAATTTTAATTCGTCGCTCACATGGAATTTTGCTGCATAAACACAGCTTTTATAAGGTAGGAAAGAGACCCAGTGGTGAAACAAATCACGCCTGCATTCAGTATTACGCTCCAAACGAAGGTGCAGCGGGAGATCCCGGTTCGAATCCGGGCTGGGTCATATCATTTTGGTGGTATGTGCCCTTTTTAATTTTAATTCGTCGCTCGGCGGTAATTTTGCGGCATGAAACGAGGTTTTATAAGGTAGGAAAGAGACCCAGTGGTGGAATGAATCACACCTGCATTCAGTATCACACTCCAAGCGAAGGTGCAGCGGGAGCTCCCGGTTCGAATCCGGGCTGGGCCATACAGTATTTAACCGGGAAGCGAAACGCTACGTAGAAGCGAAACACCGGCTTTTTCCCGGATCCCAGGCATCCGATGGGCCCCAGTTTTTGTGAGAGGATAGTTAGCCATGAGAAATGGCTCATATTAAAAGGAATTGCGCAAAAAGACTCTGTAGAACCTGTGGCAGATCGCTTTGTGTTTGCTATTTTTTGGCCTATTTTGTTGGATATAATCCGTCAGAGGCACGGTATTTCGGGCCCGCAATTCCTCCTGCAAACGCGTGAACTGGGAGTTTTCAAGGTCGTAGAACACGAATATAAACACCCCTTGGGCTGGATTGCAACGAACGGCGGCCCACAGGTTATTTTGCAGTGTTTCGCTTCCACGTGATTCTGCAAAATCGGATGTTTGTAGAAGATGGTCTCATTCTCAATCAAAACACAACATTTCCCTATAAAACTATATATTGCCAGGTAGCCCTGACACATCTCTATCGATCTATGAAGACATCCCCAACAACTTTATGCAATCTCGGCCCGGGAATTGCGAATTCGCTTGAGCGTTTCGCTTCCCGGTTAATTACTGTATATCTCTAGTAGCTCTTTTTAATTTTAATTCCTCGCTCTGCTGTAATTTTGCTGCATAAATACAGCTTTTATAAGGCAGAAAAGAGACCCAGTGGTGAAACGAATCACACCTGCCTTGCATAAACATGCTGGCAGAACATGTTGGCAGGAACTCCCGGTTCGAGTCCGGGCTGGGTCATGATTCTCCCTCCAGACCCCCTTTTTAGTTCTAATTTGTCGCTCACATGAAATTTTACTGCATAAAACGAGGCTTTATAAGGTAAGAAAGAGACCCAGTGGTGAAACGAATCACACCTGCATTCCGTGTATTCTTCGAGATCGCGTGAGCAGGAGCTCCCGGTTCGAGTCCGGGCTGGGTCATGAAAGCTATTTCTAGACTTTTTTTGATTACCTCTGCACATAATTCTTTCCGTTCCCCTTTTCATTTAACGTCGTTCGCACGGAATTTTGCTGCATAAAACCACGTTCCACAGGGTAGGAAAGAGACCTAGTGGTGAAAGGATCACACCTGCCTTGCATGTTGTTAAATTGTTTCGCGAAGATGTTGGCAGGGGCTCCCGGTTCGACTCCGGGCTGGGTCGTATGTTGGTGGTTTGTAAGATTTTTTTTGTTACGGCTCCAGTGGATGTTTTTTGGTGCGTGGAGGACGTGGGGGAGACGGGTTGAAATCGATACTGTATGTTGTATAGACTTTAATTGGGGTGACTGGGAGGAATATTAATGAAGGTATCGAGGAAGCGTGATGAGGGTAATTGAAGCAATTGAATGAATTGTTGGATGAGGAGATAATTAACGGGTTAATGAATGAGATATGATGTGAGTATATTGTATATTGTGTATTGTATAGCCGTTTCCACCGCGGGTGGGTGCAATTGCGTTGCTGCGCGGATGCATACAGCGTCATTCTGTTTTTATTCTGGGTGTGATGCTGGACTCGCAGATTGCAGAATTGGAGAACACGAGAAGGCGAGTGCGAGCAGCACCGTGCAAGGGCACACGGCCACTCGAGGCCGCAGATAGACTCCGAGTCGAGGACGGCAGATCGGATGACGCCAAAATCTATTCTTGGCCCAACTACGTCTATTCATAATCCTATTTTTATCCGGGCTAGAATAGACCCCATTGGCAGATGGAGGGATGGGTATCAGCTACGTAGGTGCGGATCCGGAGTTGGGCGGATGGAGGTGCGCATGGTGCCAAGGATCCGCGAGGTGCGAGGCAGGGTGAAGGAAGGGGTGAGGGAGTAGGCAAGGCAAGGAGGGAGGGAGGCAAACGTGCGGTGGAGGATCGCCGAGAACGAGGAGTGATCGTAGAGAACCTCAGAGAACCGCGGAGGTAGAGCGGCGAGGTCGGAACACCTTGCATGGCCGCAGAACGTCAGAAAGACTGCTGGCAGTGGTCCAGAAATACCGTAGCATAAAGTATGCGCCGATGCCCGAGGAAAGAGAGGTTAACGAGAGGGGTGCCATAGATTACGCGAGATGCGCAGCAAAAATACGCAATATGCAAGCTTTCGAGGGCGCCACCGTCGTTTCCCTAACAGCGTGGAGCGAGTGGCGCGTTTAAATTCGAATATTCGAATTTTCTGTGACGTCGCGGTATGCTTGCCTGCCCGCCCGTCTAACGTCCTGGTCCCCGTCCTCCTCGTCGGTGGAGGCAGATGTCGGAGGGAAGGATCCTGGAAGGCCCGGAAGGGGATACGGGCGTGCCGAGCGGCATCTAAATATAACTCTCTTCTAAGTTCTCCCCTCATCCTCTGTGTCCGAAAATAGCCTTACCCTCTGCTCGTTTTAAATTTGGTTGGACAGCGATGGGCCACCTGACCCTTGTTTTGACCCTATTCACGCTCCTTGTTTCCTACGCTCACTGCGAAGACGATGCGCTTGACACCGACACCGACACTGAGGCCGACGCTGCTGCTCGCCGCGCTGGGCCTGCTCGCTGCTGTCCGCGCGCAGGACCGCACCACCGAGGCGGGCGAGGCCACCATCCAGGGTCTGTCTTTCCTCCCTCCTTCGACCTATGCATGTAAGTTGACCCAAAACAATGCAGACCCGACGGAGGAATGCGTGGCGTACTCCTACGCCCCCGTCGTCGCCGCGAAAGCCAACTTCCCCGTCATCTGGCAGCCCATCACGAGCGTGCCCACCAACGACACCGTCGGGCGCGCAAAGTTCCTCGCCATGAATTCGAGTATCCCGAATATCCCCGTCAAGGGCACCATGGCGGGGGATTTCAGCAACTTTACGCCGACGTATAGCGCGACGGACCCTGACTGCTGGTGGACGTTCCACCAGTGCGTCACGCCCAAGTTGACTGGGCTCAATATGGATATCGCGAATGTGCCCGAGGTGAGGCTTGTTTTTTATTGAATAGAAAGAGAGACGGGAGCTGATATTGGAATGGGATGTGTAGCCGAGGACGCTGGGATACGGCTTCGATGACGGCCCGAACTGCTCGCACAATGCGTTCTACGACTACCTCACCGAGCAGAATCAGAAGGCTAGTGAGTGTCGCGTCTCCTTCTCTCTATCTGTCAAGTCTGCTAAATGCTAACGCCACTGCCCAGCGATGTTCTTCATCGGCTCGAACGTCCTCGACTGGCCGCTCGAGGCGCAGCGCGCCGTCTCGGACGGGCACCAGATTTGCGTCCGTGAGTACGCTTCCTTGCTTCCTTTCTCCCGCCCTTGTCTTCCTTCCTTTTTTGGTTTTTTTGGGTTGTTTGTCATGGTCTACCCTCCCACTCCCCGCCCTCCACCTTCTGCGTCCGTCCTGCGTCCTGTGCTTCGCCACCTCCTTCCTTCCCCGCACTACTTTCCGCCTCGTCCCCCCGCTCTCTTCTCTCCCCTCCCTCCCGGCGCCAGGCTCGCTTTCGCCCTGTCCTGCGTCTTCCTCCCTTCTGCCTCCTTCTCCGTCCTTCCCCGCCCATCCATCTTTTCGTCCTCCATTCATTCATTCATCCATCCCTCGTCCTTACGCCGCGTCCTCCTATGCTGCGCCCACACGCCGTTCCTCCCTTCTCAGCCCCTCGTCTGCCTATCCTCCCTCGCCCCTCGTCCGTGCATCCTCCCGCCCACACCCCTCCATCGGCGTCCCGTCTCGTCACATCCCCTTGTCCTCGCACCCGCCCACCATCCACTCTTTCCTTCGCCACGCGCACCTTCTGCTCCTTTCCTTCCTTCCCGCCCTCCCGCATGCCTTCCTCCGCCTCCCTTCTTCCATGCCCGTACTTCGTCTTGCACCCCGGGCTCTTCTGCGTTC
Source organism: Mycena epipterygia (assembly GCA_029281465.1). Lineage (NCBI taxonomy): Eukaryota > Fungi > Basidiomycota > Agaricomycetes > Agaricales > Mycenaceae > Mycena > Mycena epipterygia. The sequence continues at coordinate 487,131 of JARJCQ010000039.1, read as the reverse complement.
TGCCGCTGTCCGCCCTTCTTTCTCTTCCACCGTCCCTTGTCATCCCATCCCATCCACACTCCCTGGTTCCTTCTCCTCCTTCCGCCCCTACTCTCCCTTCCGCTCCGCTTCATTCCGCCGTTCCGTCTTGTCTCCCCCGCTTACCCTCCTCCGCGCCCCCATACCCCATACCCCGCCCACCTGCTCGTTTCCTTCCTTCCCTCCCGTCCCGTACCCCGTACCTCGTAACCTCACCTCTCCATCGTCCTCGTCACTCGTCCTCGTCGCTCGTCCTTGTCACTCGCATTCGCCCACCCCTCCTCCCTCCCTCCTTCCTTTTCCTTTTCCTCCCTCCATCCCTCTAGCCTGTCTCCCCCTCGCCTTCGCTCCCGCCTTCGTCCTTCGTCTTCGTCTTTTGTGGATGCGCCCTTCGTCCCCCTCGTCCTTCCTTTCTTCGTACCCCTTCGTCCACGTCCCTTCGTCCTCTTCCGCGCCCTCCGCCATCGTCGTTCCTTCGTCGCTCTCCGCCCGCTCCCGTGTCGTAGCTTCCTGCCCCTCTTCCCTCTTTTCGTCGTTGCGTCCCATCCATCTTTTCGCTCGTCCTCGCCCGCTCCTCTCCCCCGTCCTTCGTCCGTCCTTTCGTCCCTTCTTCCTTCGTCCCCTCCTTTCGCTCATCCCCCGTCCTTCGTCTCGCGTCCATCGTCCCGCTACTCGCACCCCTTTTCTCTCCTGCGCGTGGCGTCGGTGCGTGCGTGCGTGCGGAGCGTCAGGGATGCGTCGTGCGCGCGCGCGTGCGGCGGCCGTGGGCTGCGGGATACGTGTCCCAATGCGCGGATGCGCGAGCGCGAGCGCGTGAGTGGAGGCTGCGTGCGTCGTGTGTCTCTCGTGCGGAGAGTCGGGGATGCGTGCGCGCGTGCGTCTGGCGTCGGTGCCGCGGACTGCGGCCGTGGGGCCTTCGGGATACGTCCAGCGGCCGTGGTCTGCGGGATACGTGTCCCAATGCGCGTGGTCGGTGGGGGCGCACGTGCGTCTGGCGTCGTGCGTGCGTCTCTCGTGCAGCGTGCGTGCGGAGCGTCGGGGATGCGTCCATGTGGGCATGGTCTGCGGGATACATGTCCCAATGCGCATGGTCGGTGGGGGCGCGCATGCGTCTGGCGTCGTGCGTGCGTGCGGAGAGTCGGGGATGCGTCGTGCGTGCGGAGCGCGCGGCCTGCAGGATGCGTCTGCGGGATACGTGTCCCAAGGCGCAGGTGGGCGAGCGCGAGCGCTTGGGCGGAGGCTGCGTGCGTCTCTCGTGCAGCGGGATGCGGGATACGTGTCCCACTGCGCGTGGTCGGTGGGGGCGCACGTGCGTCTGGCGTCGTGCGTGCGTGCGGAGAGTCGGGGATGCGAGGGCGTCTCTCGTGCAGCGGGTATCCGTGCGAGACCGTGCGCCCGCCGTATCCTTGCAAGAGCGCGCGAGTCGGCGACGCCCGGGCTCGGGGAGTTATGCGCAGCGGCGGGCGGAGATGACCTCGAGGAGAGGTGGTCTGCGCAGGGCGAGTCGTGGACGTGGGCTGCGTATGCGCGGGGACGTCGGCTGGCTGCGCTCGTCGGGGTCGCGCGTGCTACTGGGCTCCCTGCGACCCGCCACCGCCGCGAGCTGCGTCTAGGGCCGAGGGCGCCTCGTGCCTCGCCTTGCGTCCGCCGCTCGTGTCGACATGCGTGTCGACGCAGTGCTGTCAGTCGTCGATGCTCGCCGCTCGCCTGCCACCGCACGCTCGCGCCACGTATGGCCCCTCCCCCTCGGATGCTTCCCCCTTCCTTCCTCCCTCATTTCTCCCCTCCGCTCCCCCTTCGCCCCCATTAAACCCCCTTTCCTCTCATACACTCACTCACCCACCCAACGGACACTAACCCCCCTCCTCCAGACACCTGGTCCCACCGCTACATGACCGCCTTCACGAACGAGGGCGCGTTCGGCGAGCTGTACTACACGCTGATGGCGATCAAGCTGGTGACGGGGGTGACGCCGACTTGTTGGCGGGTGAGTACGGGATTTATTATTTGTGGAGAGGGGGGGAGGGGGGCGGGGGGGGGGGACGGGGGAGACAGTGGGGAGAAGCGCGGGACGGGGGAGAGAAGAGCGGGGAGCAGCGGGTGGACGTGGCTGCGCCGCGTGTGTGGACGCGAGCGGCGGTGCGGGTGTGGACGCGAGCGGCGCACGGGTGTATGGGTGTGGCCCGTGGATGGGTGTCTGCGGAGAAGAGCGCGGGGTGCGGCGAGGTCGGCGGGCGGACCTGGGCGTTATCGATGCGGTGGGGGCGCGCGGGCCTTGTCGGTGCAGGCGCTGATGCGTCGACGCGCTGGTCCCTGCGATGTGTAGGGCCTTGTCGACGCACGTGGCTGTCTACAACGCCGGGCGAGTTGGTGGCCGTGTGCGCGGGCTTGTCGATGTGCGTGGGTGGTGCCGTGTGGGGACACCCTGCTGTGGATATAGTGTGGGTGGGCGGGTGTCTGGTGGAGAAGCGCGCGGGGGTGGATGTGGTGCGCTCGTGGCGCGTGGTTCCCGCTGCACGGTACGGGTATCAAGGCGATAATCTGCCGTGGCGGGAGTGGTCTCTGCTGCTGTGGATCCAAGGCCTATCCGCGGGGGGGTGTGGGCGTGCGCGGGTCGTGTTCCTCTTGGTCCTTCCTTCTTCCTCCTCTCCTCTTATCAATCAACGTTGACTAATCTCTTGTTTTTTGCAGCCCCCCTTCGGCGACGTCGACGACCGCATCCGGTACATCGCGCAGCAGCTCGGGCTCGAGACGGTGCTGTGGCAGTATGATTCGAATGATTGGAAGGTGCGTTTTGTTTCTGTTTGGGTTTTGAGCGATTTGGGGAGGGCGAGGGGGTCCTTTCCTTTTGATGCATTTCGTCCGAGACGAGTCGGGGAAGGCGTGTGGGAGGAGGGAGGGAGTCGTTCATACTCGAAAGACTAGCGCTGTCGGAAGATTCGCGCTGCCTTGCGACATTCGAGTCGTTCGATGCCTTCCCACCTCCGTCCTTCCCTCCCTTGCGGCACTCGCTCCTACCTTCCTCGTACCTTCCTCATACTCTCTCTCATAACCCAATAACCCCTCATGACCCAATCAATACTGACGCTCACGCACACCAGGTCGGCACGGGGAACGTCACGACGGAGACGGTGCAGGCGAACTACGACCAGCTCGTGGCGGATGTGGGGAACGGGGTGTTTGATGGGGTGCGTGGTGTTTCTTATCTTATGTGTTTCTCGGGGAAGGGGATTCCCTCGTTCGCCTCCTTCGCCTCCTTTGCATATGACGACGAGCGGGATGTCGAAGAGCGGTGTGATGACAACGGGCTGTTTACGCAGTCGCCCCCGACTTCGTATCCGAGTCTACTGCGCTTTTTGCTGACGTGTGATTCTTTTTCTTCCGCAGGCCGGGGCGATCATGCTGACGCACGAGCTGAACAACTACACGATGCAGGTGGCGATGGATAATTATCCGAAGTTGGCGAATGCGTTTGATGTGAGTCGCCCTTTTATTCCCCGGCGGTATCTTCTATTGCGTTCATGATGCGCCTATACCCGCCCATGACCGCGACGTACGCGCGCACCGTCATGGTCCTCCTTTCCATTCTTCCTCGCGGTGCCCCCTCGCACCATGTACCCCCGATAGACCACCTCACGCCCCGCGCTCGATGTCCATTTCACCCTGCTCCCTTATCGTCCTGCCTCCCACCCACCCACTCCTCCCACGATGTACCCCCTCCGCCCCCCGTTCCAATAACCCTACTCTCCCGTCCCCGACGCCGAGGCTAACTCCCACCCCAGCACATCGTCCCAATCGCGGTCGCGCAGAACAAGACGCAGCCGTACGTCGAGACCAACTACACGTTCCAGTCGTTCGATTCTTGTAAGTGCTTTCCCCCTCTTCGCCTCCCTTCGCTCTTTGGCACCATATGCCCCTTCACTCTTCTTGTGGGATGATTTGCTCTTTGGCGTCGCTCCTTCGCTCCCACTCTCCCACTCTTCCTTCCCTCCTTCGCGTGCTGAGCCCACCCACCAGACATCGCAAACCACACCGCCAAGCCTCCGCTCACCAGCAGCACCGGCTCCGGCTCCGCCGCCGGTTCGCAATCTACCGGCTCCAGCGGTTCCAGCGGTGCTTTGCGCACCTTCTCCGCCTCGCTCCCGGTGCTTGGACTCGCGCTGCTTGGGGCGGCGGCAGTGTGTCTATGATCGTGCGCGGCGGTGTGTCTGTGAGCCCGGCTGTGTGAGAATCTTGCTTTGTCTATGATCTGTTCTCTCGTCTCTTCGTCGTACATAGCCCCTAATGAGTACACAAACGATACCCGAAAATCGACTCCGACTCGTCTACCTACTTACACTACCTACGTACTCTCCTCCCCGTCCCGCTTACTCTACCCTCCTCCTGCTTGATCGCACCCACGTCGTGCACGCATTACTCCACATGCCCACCTACCTACTTACGCGTCGGTACAGTGTATCGAATGGACTTTAGAAGATGAAGATGAAGATGAAGATGAATGCTTGTGTATATTCGTTAGCGCTCGTTTATGCATGCCGTTCTTTTCCGTTCTTTTCTTTGAGGTGCATGAGGAGTTGGTGTGGAGGGGGGGGGATGAATGGTTTTGGTACATCGTTCTTGATTAAGGCAGGTATACGGCGTGGGGTGGCTGCGAAGTTAAACTAAGGATTTGGCTCTTCTCAGACGTTTTGGATGGGCACTTATTTTCATATTGCGTTCAGGGCTCGCGATGTCATGGCTATGCCAGGATTCAGGAACCATAGATATTGTTCTCGCGGCTTTCCCAGCGGTTGAAATGAGGAGCTCGAACATACGCGACCGCAGCCCTAGGTCGAAAGTTAGGGTTAGGGAATGTTTCAACTTGAAATGATTTCAATATCTAGATTCAATAGAATTTCGAGCCGTCTGGCGGTAAATCTACAGAAATAATTGTCTAAGAAAGATGACTCGGAGTCCATCCCAATATATTTGCGATAATTGGAACCTGGCCTCAAGATTTTCCCGTTCCTCGTCTATGCATCACGCGTTCTAGGTGCTCGCAAGCTATTTAACGCGTTGTCCGTGTGTAGTTCACGGGTTTCAACTTACTGCGGTAATCCACAAATTCAACAGTTGCTACGTATGGATTATGAAAATATTTATCAACCGCCTCGTGCAGTGTGCGATGATCTATCCAAAGCTTCCAATTCCGCCAAGAAATGGTTCTTCAGAACCCCCCAGTCATTACATTCCTTCCTCGAACCTCCGAGGTGCACCTCTGCGTCGAATTCGGACCCAAATGTCTCCCCAAGGGTCTCCAACCATTGAGCAATCGGTTCTGGGGCGTAATTTTTGCTTTCGGCCTGAACGCCTGATAGGGGGTTTTGTAAATCGAACGCCTTTCTAGCGTTATCCGCAGCCAGAGTGAGTGATTTTGTCAACTGTTTGGAGAAGATTGCTCTCGTCTTGGGTGAAATTTGGTTCCAACCCCGGACTCCGCCAGGCTCGTAGTGAAAACATTCGACCTGGAAGGCTGTCGATACCGTGCAACGGCCCAAACGCACGACTTCAGTGAGACTCTGCAATCCGGCAAAGCGGAAATTGTCCCAAACGGTGGACAATGCGGTGAGAGCCAATGCCCAGCTCTCCTCGGTCGCGTCTGCGAATCTATACTGTATATCAAAATCCGGGACCCATACATTACGGATGACTGAGATGACCGCAGCCCTAGGGAGAGAATTTCGCCCCCATACATTGCCGGAGAATACGGTAATCCAGGTGGCGAGATCCTCATAAATTATCGGTCCCCACCCCGGTGTGTGTGCGAGATTCTTGCCCAGTTCAATGTAGCAGTGCGCCATCTGCGGGTATTCGAGCGCAATACGCCCAAGGTGCGACCACACAGAGGATCCTTGAGTTACTGGTTCTATTTCGGAACCAGTGAACCACGTTTGGTTCGCATGAAGGACCTGGAGAGCATAGCACGAAATATCCGAGGGTATTGATAGTGCCTGTAAAATTACACGGAGAGACTCCGTCGTCGGTTTTTGAGGAGCATCTCGACCGACACAGAACAATACTTGTAGAAGACTCTCGACCTGTCGAGCGGTAGTGTTGTCCCATTTGCCAAGATTATTTCCACCGTTTGTTTCCCATGAAATTTGGACATGTTCCAACGCGAGGTAAATCCATCCCACTTCCTGCACTGCTGTTTTGTGGAAATTGTCTTGAATGTATCCCCAATCTTCGATATTATCAACCCTGGCGAGGGTGGCTGCCGATACCAGCACATCGAGCCACCCATGGACTCGGGGATAAGTACTGCAGAACCGTACAATCTCTGTCATGAGATTTGCAAGCGTCTGAAGATTTTGCCGATGCTTCTGTTCAACCGATGTTGCCAATCGGGCAGTAAGATTGACAGTTCTGGCCATCAGAGGTGGATTCAGACCAGAAGGGGTAGTAGCTCGCAGGGCTTTAAAAAGATGAAGCAAGAGGGACTCCTGGAAACGGCTAAAGAAAATTGTAGATGAGATGGGTGCCCCACAACTTGGTTTCTTACCTACGATTTATCGATCTCGGCGATAACTCGGGAATTCACCGTGCCAAAAAACGAGTTGAGGCAGCAGAGGTAGTTCAGGAACGTCATTCGATCAAGCTTTTGGCTTTCTTCCGCTTCAAAATGGTCGAGGAAAAATGTGAGTACATCTCTGCCATGGTTCCGGTGCAACAAGGGCATAACATACAATGCCCACTGGGTGTACTGTGGTGCATCCGGATCATGGACTAACTCAGGCCAGTCCTTGAGAATCCGGAGGACGTTCAGAAGCCGCGAGAACTGAGCTGGATCGTCCCTTTCAGTCTTGGTGGGTTCACCAACGACGTCACGAAGGAAGAATAGGGAAGGTTCTGTGTAACGATGACCGTGGATTCCCGATGCTCGAGCAACGAGCCTCAGAGAACCATAAGCTCTGCCACAATTGAGTGCCCGATTTGTCATGCCATCCCGAATCCTGGCGTTTCCATGAGGTCCCAATTCGAAACAAGACTCGAGGGTCTGAGCGAGGCGAGCCATCGGTGATGTGAGATCCAAGTCCAATGACCATTGGAGGCCATGGATCATCTCGGCAGCAACACTAATCATTGAAGGATCGGTGGAGGTTTCCAAAACCCATAAAACGGCGGGAACCTCGGCGGAGGGGGATGGCACATCAAAATAATAATCTGGATCGCCATCCCATCGGTTCATCGCAATCTGGTTTGAGGTTGAAGTCCGCGATACGAAGCAGGGCAGGGTACACGTCCCGGACTTGAAAGAGCGGGACCACGATGACCACATGTGCATAAATTTCCAACGTTTTCCGGCGCTGGGTTGCAAGACACGTACAATGCGTGAAAGGACGCGAGCAACGAAAGGTGCCACTGGCAGCGGCATTTGGAACGGCGAATCGGGAGATATGATGGCAGAGACCAGCAGAAAGACGTATGAGGTGAAACCGAGCAATGTCAAGGCCAAGACAATGATTGCAATGGAGCGATGAATAGTCCATAGATAGATGGACAGTGCGCTTGAGAACAGCAGCAATGCAAGCTGCAGAAGCAAGGGGAACAGCTGCAGGACCATGTCGAATTTCCATCTGCGTAAACCGTCGAGTTTCCGTTGACGCTCGAGTCCACGCTCCTCGATTGCGCCCCTGCTTCCGGCTGCCCCGTAGTGCATGACCCATTGCTTGCCGAGGACGGCGAGTAAAGCCGCCAATAGTGTAGTAAACAGGCTGATGTAGAGGAGACTCTGAACAACGACAATGATGGTGCTCGGGAGGTTCGGAGGCATGAGTTGTGGTTGTATCTGGATAATGAAAGCAGAGCCGACTGCCGAGAAAAGACCAGCCTGCGGCGTGAAAAAAAATTAGATCGAAGGATCAACAGGTAAATTTAGGTGCTACGCACAAAAATGAGAGCCGTGTCAAGGTCACTGCTGTACTTCTGTTGAAACTCCTTGTCATGCTCGTCGGCGAGTTTCATGTACGAGTTCCAAAATGTCGTCTTTTTATCAGTAACGGTCGCTGGCGGTTGGAGCGCTTCGACCGCTTTGTGAAGCCTTGGGGTTGTTTATAATTATCCTCATGAATTTATTTGGATGGCCAACCTTTCCGTTTGTTCCTCCTGCTTTTGAATGAGGTCAGCAAAGCACGCTCGGAGTACTGTGATCAGCCTGTGATTCGTGTTGGACTCTTCCGCGGAGGTTAACGGTGTTTCAATGGATCATACCTATCGTTATCGGAAAACGGTCCAATGTTAGGTTGGTCATCCATTAAGATTCTTGCTGCAACGGTGGGGCGAAGGGGGGACGTGTCTCCTTCTGACATGAAAGCTGTGGACAAGCTGTGTGACGGCATTCGCGCCAAGCGCGTTAGATCAGTTCGGCACCATGTGCCGGTTTCGACTTACTCGCACCTTTAACTTAATTCGAAAAGCCCAACACGTTTTTTTCTTCTACTGGCCGGTATAAACTGTAAAAGGATCACAGGCAGAGCCGGAACTGCCAGTGAAGTCAATTAGAGTGACTTTTTCTTTGCGGTTCGGTGATGGTTTTTGCTAATTTCAGGCATTGTTTCTTCGCTGTTCCGAAGGATAGGTACACACAGCTTCCGCGTGGTGAAAGGCGCGGTGGAATGCCTCATGAAGCCTTTACAGGGCGAACACTGTAAAACTAGTATTCGAACGAACGACAATTGTCTGGATTCGGATGTGCCGACGCTCGGCAATCAACATTTGACATCCATCGCCTTGTCTCTTGCCCCACCACCTCTCGCCTTTCCAACTTGGACGAAAGCCTCGACTTGCGGTGTGCCCTCTTTGATACCCCGTCGTATGCCCTTCATTCCACAGGAAATCGTCGACACCATCATCTCCAAACTCGATGATATAAAATCACTGAAGGCCTGCTGCCTTGCGGGTCCAATGTTTCGCGATCCGAGTCAGCGAATTCTCCTACACTCCATCACGCTGACTTGTTGGCCAAAGAACTGGGCCGAGTCCCCAAATTTCGGTGCAGCATGCACTTTACTAGAGGAATCACCACACGTCGCCGCGTATATAAAACACCTGAAAATAATGCTGCAGGTGCCCCCCGCACCAGTTGACAGTCTTTGCCGTCTCCAGCAGGTTCTTGAAAAGCTGGTGAATGTGCGCTGGTGTATGGTCACCGGACACTACCTGAGGCTCAAATGGAGTGCTCTGACACCGGGATTGTCTGCAGCCTTCCTGCATTTTTTTTCGCAGCAATCGCTCCGGGAACTGCATCTCCAACTCATTGTTGACATTCCGTCGGTGGCTTTTCTTAGACCAGCTCCCTTCATTTCCTTCCATGACGTATCCATCGACGCTGGAGACGCTTCACAACATCCGCATCCGGGTACCATGCAGAACTTGGTTCTACATACTGGGTCAAGAAATGTCGTCGCATTCCTCGCCTGTCCACAACATCAATCCCATATAACCGGTCTACGCCGATTGTCAATTGACCCCAAACACGGCAAAACCAAGGTGCTGATTCTCGCTGCCGCAAACACTCTCCAACATATTCATTTCAACTGCAATGGTGAGTCCCAAACGCAAATTCTTTGCTCATTACATGTAACAAGCTTGATCAGGTTCCGAATTGCCGTCGACCATCCCCCTACCAGCTCTCCCAGCCCTCCCCGCCCTCCAGTTCATAGAGGTTCTGATTGGCTTTCCCACACAACGCATCACTCGGGTCCTCGACACCATTACCTCCATCCTCACATCAGGCGCCAGCCTCGCTCTTGCCGAGATTGTCCTCACATTTCGCTCCTCGTATGACAAATCCCAGTTCCCTCACGCCCCAGATACAGACTCGATGGCCTCGTTGGATGCCGCACTTGCAGTGCATCCCGCGACCCCCCTGCTCCGCTGGCGGGTGAATTTCGCACTCAAAAATGGCGCCGAGCACTTCGCCACTTTTTCCGACGGCGTGAGGCGCGAGATGCCGCATGCCGAGACGAGTGGGAAACTCGTGGTTGAAAAGTATCGTGGCTGCACCCAGAACAAGTTTAGCGACGAGTGGCCGTTCCGACGTACGTGATTGGATTTGGATATACTTTTTTGGCTGCAACAGAACACATACGAGTAGTATCTGCATGACCTTGGCATGATTCGGCTCAACAACCGCAGGGTGTAAATAAAATATGTACAACAAAATTTCAAGGCCTAAATATGATTACAAGTTCGACCGTGTCCACAGTATTTTCCAGGAGCGCCGCGAAGCAACGCCCAAATGCCGAGCCGGTATCCTTAGTTGAGTCGAACCGGGACCTCCTGGATGCACAAATATCATCCATTACCATGCGCAGGCGTGATTCATTTTCACCGATCTCTTTCATCCCTCGTAAAACCTGAATGCAAAAAATACATCCGAAGCCTAAAAACAAACCACCACAATATGTCACGACCCAACGCGGATTCGAACCGGGATCTCCTGCTTATAGATCAATATCTATCTACCCATTTACAGAATGGAGGTGTGATCCTTTCGCCACTGGGTCTCTTTTCTATGGTATAAACCTCGTTTTATGTCAGGGTTCAAATCATATGAGAAAAGAAGGGGATAGTTGAGAACGTATGACTCAGCTCGCGGTCGAACCGGGAACTCCCGCCACATCTTTGTGGGAGTGAAGCTAACAGAAGTGGGTCTGATTCTTTCACCATTAGGTCTTCCTCCCAGCCCTCTCAACCGACTTCATACTAGAAAATTACATGCAGAAGGAATAAAAAGAGTTGCTTCGGCCAACATTGACTCGACTCGCACCGAAAAAAAGCAGTGTTGGATGATCCAACCTAGACGTGAGCCTGCATGCCCAGCGACTGGGATTCTAACACCAATCTGCACAGGTGTGGCTCTTTCCACCATGGTCACAGGCCAGCGATTCCAAAGTGATTATTTTGGGTGACCACGTTGAGTTCCATTGTTTGAATTTTGGAGCACCTTGAACTTGAACAAACCTGCAGCAATGCAACATCAATTTAGTAAATGTCACCCACTCCCGGGCGTTTGTTCAATTGTTGAATTTCGGCCCGGCATCTCCCGCGGCCTCACATGATTTTCCGCACTGAGTATTTGATCCGATCCAACCGTCTGCTCGCTCATCATTCAACGGACGACTCGTGGAGCCCACTCGAACCCGGTGACTGGTCGCAACATGATGATCATCCCGCCTCTATTGATCAAAAATAAACTCTCTCACTTATAACAGTTTCGCCCGCTCTAGCCCTCCACTATGCTTTGCTTCTCCACCCTACTTCTCGCTGCGTGTTTCTGCGCAGTCGCCAGTGCAATTCGACACGGTGTCACCTCTTCCGCCGACGGAATCGACGGCAAAACCTACGACTATGTGGTCATCGGTGGCGGGCTTACGGGGCTCACAGTCGCGGCGCGCCTGACTGAGGATCCGTCCATAAGCGTCCTGGTGGTCGAGGCAGGCGCGGACGACCGTGATAATCCGGAGGTCTTCGATATATACGAGTTTGGGGTGGCGCTGGAGGGTCCCCTCGACTGGCAGTACCCCGCAGAGAGCGGACGCAACATCAGCGCGTGGGTTTGGGACGGCCCGTGAAGATATAAATGCTCACCTGTGTTTGATATGTAGAGGCAAGACACTCGGCGGGAGCAGTTCGATCAATGGTGGATCATGGACGCGTGGATCAATCGCGCAGTATGACGCTTGGACCACGCTGTTAGAGCCCGCCGAAGCCGGTGTGGGATGGGACTGGGAGGGCATGGTTCACTACATGAAAAAAGTGCGTTCTTTTGCAATTAATTGTTGTGCACTCGGTTTACGTCGATTCCTGCTCCCCAGGCGGAGGCCTTCATGCTGCCGACTGCAGACCAGATTGCCAAAGGAGCAGAATCGATCCCGTCCGTGCATGGGTCGTCCGGACCCGTCCACGCTGCGTTCTCGCACGGAATGTACGGCGGCCCACAACAGCCAGCGTTTTTGGCCTCGGTAACAAATGCGTCGGGTATTGTACACTGCAAGGACCTCAGTGCTGGGCAGCCAAACTGTGTAACGTTGACTCCCTTTGTATGCCCCGCCCTAATAGCATGAACCACCCTGATAGTCTCCTACAGTCTATCAACTACAACGATAACGACCGCCGCTCATCCTCCGCCCAGTCATATCTCACTCCGGTTGAACACACACGGACGAATTGGCTTACGCTTACCCAGCACTTGGTACGCGTCTCTCGACGTATACAATCGTTTACTAAAGAGCCTTTAGGTTACTAAAATTTTGTGGGCGAACACGACCCTCCCGCTTGTCGCCTCCGGCATCGAGTTCGCGGAGTACACAAACACCACAAATGGCACAACGCGCTACACTGTGCATGCACGGAAGGAGGTCATCGTGGCTGCCGGGGCTCTTCGTGTGTGTCGAGTTATTTTGTTCCAGACATGTTCAAATATCCTCAAACTCTGTTCCTAGACGCCCGCGATTCTTCAGCTCTCCGGAATCGGTGACGCCGCGCTCCTGGGCCCTCTGAACATCACCACTCTCATCGACCTGAAAACCGTCGGAAAGAATCTTCAAGAGCAGGTCAGTATAATCAAGTTCTTGGCCCCATCCCGATGCCGACTGAAATTAACGTAGACGAGCACTCCATTGGCGGCTGGCGGGACGAATTTCTCCTTCGATGGGACTGGTCCGAACGACGGCATCGCGTACCCGAATCTCTTCCAGCTCTTTGGAAACACCTCCGATGCGAAGGTCGCGGAAATTGAAGGGTCGATCGCGACCTGGGCCGCGAGCCAGGCGGACCACGCGCTCTCCGCAGCTGCTCTCGAGACCATTTTCCACACGCAGGCGGATATTATTATCAAGGATAAAGGTGCGCTGAATTCAATTTCTCTGGTTGGAACTCAAGCCGTCCTTACTTAAAATACCCAGCGCCGATGGTGGAGCTCTTCTACATCAGCGTGCTCATCGAGTAAGCCTTCCTTTTAATTGGCGGAATAGTGACCGGCTCACGCAATCCTGCAGCGATATCAAAATCGCCATAAATGCGTGGCAGCTGCTGCCTTTCAGCCGCGGGTCGGTGCACATTGTCGTAAGTGGTTAAGTTTTCTCGAACTTCAAGTAAATGTAACGGACGTGGTGGGCTCAGTCAACAAACCCCTTCGATCTCCCCAACGTGCACGTCAACTACTTCAACGTCTCGTTCGATCTCGACGTCCAGGTGGCCGGTGCGAAACTCGTGCGCAAGATTTTGAAGACGCCGCCGCTTAGGTATGTGGGCCGACACTCCAAACTTGACAGTGCGAACTGATTATTCGTATCTTATAGCGACCTCTCGACAGGCGAGCTTATACCAGGGCCCGTTGTCCCAGACAATGGCACGGATGCAGACTGGCAGGCGTGGATACTTCAGACTTTCTCCTCTACCGCGCACCCACTCGGCACGGCGTCCATGATGCGGCGCGAGCTTGGAGGTGCGTCTTCCTCGACTTTGATGTAATTTTACCATCGTTCTGATTTTATTCCAGGTGTCGTAGACGCGCACTTGAAGGTGTACGACACGCACAACGTGCGCGTTGTGGACGCGTCGATATTCCCGACGCACCTCAGCACGCATCCGAGTCAGTCGCTGTATGGCGCGGCGGAAAAGGCGGCGGATTTGATCAAGGCCGCACAGGTTGCGTAAACAAAATGGAAATGCAAGAGCACTTGCGGCTCAAACCTCGTTAAAGATTATCTCACAACCGTCAGTAGGCTGTGTAAACCGTGTATTTACTTGTTCCTAAGAATACGAACTGTGATAACGACAAGTTGAACTCGGGCTGCGCAGATAGTGTTCGACTAGGATGTACGCTCAGCGTCGATGAGCAGGGTGGCTCCGCAATTTGTCTTTGGGTTCTTGAGAGGGGAAGAAATTAATGGATCATTTGCGCCCGCTTTGATGGCACCTTGTTGGCTTTCGTTCACTCGCATATCGTCTTCATTTCACTTCGGCTTTTGGCTAGAGGGTATTTAGCGTATCTAAATGGTGTACAGGAAGTGGCTTAATTTTTGAGGCAAGATTGAGGCCACAATGAAGTTGCCGAGAAAGCCGAGACGTGCAACATTTCGGCGAACGATCGAAATCTGACCGTTGATTTTTTCTGCTGACCTTACGTCATCTCTATGCACCCTGAGAATTCGTGAGACTGCTTCTGGATATTGTGGCCCGACTCTACATTTTTCCAAATTCATTGACCGCGGATTGAGGGCAAGAAACTGACGGTGATCGATATTGATCACAAATCGCCTTCCTAAAACGGACATCGCTCTTCGTTCCTCCCACTGTCACAAACTTATATCTCTCTGCTCTGCACTCTCAGGTCTCGGATAGCCTCCGACATGTCTTTCTGCACTCTGAGATGTCTGGATCGTCACTCAGGTGACTGTCGCCTCACTCCAGGTTGCTTCCTCTACATCACCTGTTGAACTTGCTGTCTTGTGATCGGTGGCCCGCGGAAGTTGCGCGGAAGTTTTTCCAAAACATAGTAGCTCCGTACTTCCGTTCATTCCAGACCCAGGCTTTCGGAGAGGTCTTGCTTACTCCTTGCACCCCGAAAATGTATAAAGAAAGACCAATTCAGAAGGAAAGAACAGTGTTCTCACTAGTACTCCCGCATTTGCACTTCAGCGATGCTCACCCTCCCCTCCTCCCAGCTTCCCGCGCCCTCCTCGCCCATCACTCTTGTGGGTTTATTGTCTTCGTCCTTGTCATCGTCTGCGGCTCGGGGCTGTACCTCCTCGGGCTGCACCTGCACGATAGGCTGCTCGAGCGGCGTTCTCGCGCTAGCGATGTCGAGGTATGTTATGTTTCTCTCACCGCATTATCACTCTGCCAACATCGCGTATCACTCACAGAAGGCTGCCGACGCCGTCTCTGTCTCTGTTTCTGGCTCTCCCGTCACGACTGCGTCCGTTGTACGTACAGCCACTCTCTTAGTTCGTCCTGCCCTAATATGACTTCAATCCCAGATAAAGAAGACCGCCGCCGCCGCTGCCCTCGTCGCCGCCCGCGCGCATCTTCCACCGGTACGCGCCAACTCTATCATTCCATTCCATGTGTGACTTTTTTTGTGTCTTAGATATCCAAGACATCCGGTCCTGCCAACTTCATCGTCTCATCTGCTGCTTCTGGAGGCAAGGTATGTTGATCTCCTCTCTTTCGATCTTGTCTGAGACTGACTTTGTCTTTGAATAAGGTGGTATCTCGCACCCACCTTCGACACCTCAGTCCCGACGCCGTTCCCTCCCGCTTCATGGGGCGTCAGACGCGTGCCAACCCTGGATCCTCGCCCCTTCGTGAGATTGTATACGTAGCGGAGGTCGCACCTGTCGCCGTACAATTCGCGCTTCACCATCACCCTCGACGACTTCGTCCTGCGTTCATTCCATACCGTGGACGACAGCGATTCTGACTCTGATTCCGACTTCGACTTGGACGTCCAGTTCGACGGGTTGCGCGTGGTGCGCTCGACGGTGGACTCATGGATCCCCGTTCGCGCGGGATCTCGCAAGGTCGAGGCGGAGCCTGATGTTCTAGCACCTCCCGTCCTCAGTGTCTCGTGCACCGCGAACACCACCCTTCGCCGCACCATCCACGTCAAGCGGCCGTCGAGGACCAAGCCCAAGCGGTCCTCTGTTAGTATACGCCGCAACAAGGAGAACGACCGGCCCATCCAGTCTCCGCGCCGAGCACTCCTCGCAAGGGGCTACCGATCCCCGAAAAAAACACCCAAGGTCGGAATACGTTTTTCAGAGGTTTGGCAGACCCTCCCCCCTACGTAAGCTAACACGTGCCATCAAATTGCCTTTTTGGGAGGTCGAAAATTTCCAGAAACCGCTCCCAGGTCATCCAGACACCACAGGGAGCTGCATATACTATACCGAATATATTTCAGGTTAATTCCAGGTGCTTCCAGACTCTCCAGGGCAAATTTAGGTGAACTCACCAGGGTGGCTGAGATCATCACGTGAATGATATGATGTGACATGATTCAACTCAGTGAAGCTGATTTGGCGAAAAAGGGCTCATATATTCGCGGGGTAGAGCTGAACAAGGTCTGAGCTCACAAGGAGCATGTTGCAAACTTTCCTTCAGCTAGTGTTGATCAAATTTGCCAGTAAATATTTCCGATCTTTTTTCTAGGTGTTTTTCTGTGCATTTCAACGAGTTTTGAAAACAGGTATGAGATACATTTTTCAGCGCCCAGAGGGACCTCCCCCCTCCTCCTAATTAGGAAATTCCTTATCATGGTAGCCCCTTGACTCCTCGGGTATTGATCCCTCTTATTATTTTTTTCGTGTGCTTCTCTCTTATTTTTGATACCTCATTCGCTAATCGGGCCGGGTTGAATAGGACAAAAGAATGAATGTCCTCTCTGCGCCGAGTGCGTCTCGCATATACCCTTTCTGCGGCGAGTTTTTATCCCTTATTTTTGATACCTTGATCACTAATCGAGCCTCGTTCCATAGGTTGGCAAGAGAACGACAGACCGCTCATCAGGCCCCGAGGCGAGTGCGTCTCGCATGATACCCTTGATACCTTTTCTTTCGTGCGTTTCTCTCTGTTATTTTTGATACCAGTTGCTAATCGCGCCGCGTTTAATTTCGGTTTCTTACTCGTTTCTCTTTGTCATGTATCTCTCTCTGTCTCTCTGGGTCGTAAATGTGATCTGGGTTGACCTTTGGCGATTTGTGTGATTCTGAATTACATAACTACTCCTCATCGGAGACTTGGTCAGAGCTCAAGGTATGAATTTCGTTCCAATGGCTAAACACGTACTTGAACGAGAAGGATGTAATGGAGGGCGATACCGGTCCTCATGAAGGTTGTCTCTAACTTGCACTCCGGCGAGCCCGATCTCGAAGTAATTGACTCCAGGGTGGCTGGCAAGAGGTACCCGCCGGAAGATCCCGAGACATCGACTAGTAGGGGAGGGGGGGTCCGGAGGATCCTTATTTCACTTTTTGGAAAATCTTCGGAGTGCCCTGAAAATGTGTTTAGAAGGGTTGAGAAAAAAATGTATTTTTTTTGAGGGGAAAACCTTCGGATTTTTTGGCGGATTCGCTCCGTACCAGCGAAATACCGGCCATCCATTATCAAAAGATTGCCGTTGGCCATCAAACATTTCCAATGCATCAAGCATGGCAGTCCTCTCTCAGTGACTCTCACTCAACTCTCACTCTATTCTCACTCATCCCCCACAGAAAAAAATACATACAGCCCAAATCATGGCTTTATACACTATCTCGTCAGATGGTGATATAAAACGGCGACATGCAGCACCAAAGCAGGTTATCATATCATATCTGACAACAAACCTGATGTCTGTGCTGCACCAGATTGCACAGAAGGTTTTGTGAATGATTGAATGTGCTGGTCGGGGTGTGCTTCAAAGGTCTGCCCTTCACCAATTTGCTGGGAATTGTGGTTGACGCTTACCAGTTTCACCTGCATTGTGTTGGATTGAACAAAACCCCTGCCATCGCATGGTATTGCAACAATGAGTGCCACACAAATTTGGGTAGAAGGGGATAGAACCCGCAAAAACAGTGTATGTAGTGGACAAGGGATCAAAAAAACCCGCATTTGGACGTTTTGATGTGACTAATGTGACGGTCACATAGGGAGGGAGGATCCAGCACAACCTTAATTCACTTTTTAGACCTAGTGTAGAAAAATTTTGATGTGGGTATCCCTTGGTGGCTGGAGAAATGCTTGGGGAATCTGGAGCCGAAGGAACGCAGGAATGTGGAGCGCAGACTCGGAGGAGCACTAGAATATAGTAGTGAGATCTCAGTAGGCGTATATCAAGCCAACTGAATATATTAGGTACCTAGAATATAGTAGTGAGCTAGGTACAGTCAGTAAACAATAAGTATGAATATAACGAGGGGACGTACATCTCAGTAGGCGTATATCAAGCCAACTGAGATGTACCACGTGAGCGAGAAATTTTATGGTACGGTAATTAAAGAATGTCCGGTAACTACAAATGGAAGTAAGTCCGTAATGAAAGAGGGCGTAAGCTTGTACCTCAACACTCCCCCTCAAGCTGAAGCCGGTTTCTCGACCCCGAGAAGTTCACGGAACTTGTGAAGCTTGGATCGGCCGAGCGACTTCGTGAAGACATCAGCGATCATATCAGCTGTCGGGCAATAGATGAGGATGGTGTGGCCCTCCTGGATAGTCTGCCGAATGAAGTGGAATCGCACGTCAATGTGCTTAGTACGCGCGTGGAACGTCGAGTCCTTCGACAGCGTGATGGCACCTTGATTGTCGCAAAAGAGAGTGGTGGTGGAGTTTGAAAGGAATGACAGCTCCGTGAGTAATTTTCGGAGCCAGATGAGTTCTTTGGCAGCGTGAGTGAGTGCGACGTACTCCGACTCGGTGCTCGAAAGAGTAACAATGGGCTGCTTCTTCGAGCTCCAAGAGATGACACCGTTACCCAGAAAGAAGGCAAATCCAGAAATAGACCGGCAGTGCAGTTGCGAAGCCCAGTCTGCGTCCGAATAGCCAGAAAGAGTGGCGGTTTCGCCGCCGAGAACGAGCCGATAGTCCCGCGTACCCTTGAGGTATTTGAAGACGCGCTGGACGGCCTTCAGGTGAGTGGTACGGGGCGATTCGACGAATTGGGCGGCGTGGGACACAGCATAGGCGATGTCCGGACGCGTCCCACGAGCCGCATACAGGAGCATGCCCACAGCTTTGCGGTACAGCTCGTTCTGCGTGCGTGTCAGCAATTGCGCTGAAACTCCGGGGGCATCGTAATTGAGGTCGACACCGGCCTCCATTGGCGTAACCACTGGCGCGGCGTTCTCGAGCCCCATCTCGACAAGGATTTCGTCGATGTAGGCTTGCTGGCCCATGGAGATGGTCTTCGCATCGAGGTCGCGTGTGATGTTGAAGCCGAGCAGCCAATTGATCTCGCCGAGGTCAACAATCTCGAAGTGCTTGTTGAGCTGCCGTTTGATGAGTTCTGCGGCTTCGAGCGTGTCGGCGATGATCGTGAAGTCGTCCACGGCCGAGGCGACGATAGTGTAATGATCCCCAGAATATTTGAAGAACACCGCTTCGTCGGCCGTAGAGATCTTGTAACCAAGGGAAAGAAACACAGAAGAAAGCTTCTGGTACCACTCGCGTGCACCCTGTTTGGTGCCGTAGAGTCCCTTTTTGAGTTTAACGACGATTCGGCGCCCTGCGTCGCGTAGCGCCTGCATGTCGGGAGGTAAGTCACGAAATTTCTCGTACTTAGGCGGAAGTTCCATATATAGCTCTTCCTTCAGCTCCGCATTCAGGTACGCGTTCTTGACGTCGGCCTGGTGGATTACGGAGCCTTTGGAAGCAGCTAGGGAGAGGAGAGCGCGAAGTGTTTCGAGTTTTACGACCGGCACGTACGTGTCGAAATAGTCGATGCCGAAGATTTGAGTAAATCCTTTGGCGACGAGACGAGCCTTGTATTTTGAGATGGCTCCGACGGCGTCCCGTTTGACTTTGAAGACGTATCGACACTTGATTATATTCGCGCTTGGTGGGGCTTCGACGAGCTCCCAAGTTTCGTGTTTCTCGATGCCTGCGAGTTCGGCTTCCACGGCTGCTGACCAAGCAGCCGCTTTTGGATCTGCCAGTGCGTCCTCGACTGTCTTGGGCGTTTTGCCTTCTTCCACCGCCATCATGAACTCGAACGCGTAGGAGGCCCACTCCTCGCCAAGCTCATTGACTTCGACTCCCCCTGGCTCTCCCAAGTCCTCTGTGTCGACCATCAAGACTTCCTCCTCGGCCGCGCTGGCATTCAGCCGCTTATAGTACCCAGTATCGTGGTGTTTGCGCATACCACGACCGGTATTCGGCTCGGGCTCGATGAGTCCATCGCGTCGCACGCGCTTCTCGTGTGGTGGAGGCGCTGGGGTTTCATCGACGGATGGAATGGGCTGCGCGGGTATAGGAGAGCTGGCAGGAGGGCTGGGAGAGCCACTGGGTATTTTGGTGTGGGTTTCACGGTGCGTGGTCGATTCGCCCGGCGCTTTCTCGTCTAACGCGGGCGGCGTAGGCTTGTGTTTCGGGGGTTCTGGCACGTCTGGAGCTCGGGATTGAGCAGGCGGATTGACACTTGTCTCTCCCCCTTCAATCGGTGTGCTCTCCGACTCCAGGATCTCGTCAGGATTGAAATAGACGTTGCGCTCGACCGTAACCTTGCGCTGCGTCGGCCAGTAGATGCGATAACCATCTTTGGTTTCGTCATCGAACCCCACGAAGTGCCCTTGGGCGGTCTTGTCGCTCAGTTTGTGTGACTTGGTGAGTTTCACCCACGCGCTGCATCCCCATTCACGAACACCAGCTAGGTTTGGCTTCTCCCCCGTCGCCATTTCGTGTGGCGTCTTCGCGACGGGTAGCGCCCTCGTCGGTAGGCGATTACGCAGCCAGACGGAATGGTGGTAGGCCTCCGCCCACAGATACTTGGGGAGGCCGCTCGCTGCGAGCATCGCTCGCATGCACTCTGCGTGCGTTCGATGGCTACGCTCGGCGGCGCCGGTGAGTCATGCACCGTCAGATGCCGAACCGTGCCCTTCTTCCGCAGGTGTTTCTTGAAAGCGGCGGACATGAACTCGCCGCCTCTGTCACTGCCAAAGGTCTTGATGTGTTTAACCTTCCGCTGCACCTTCGCCCAGGTCTCAGTCTTTATAGGTTTCGAAAGTCTCGGACTTGAGCCGCTGGAAATACGGCTTTTCCTCATGCGAGTGCTTGTCCATGTAAGAGCATGCGTAGTCCTTCCCGCCCAGAGAAGTAACTTCCGCTGGCCCCCACAGATCCGCAACGACCTTGTCACCGTACGTCTTGCGGTGCTCGGTGCTGCTTTTCTTCGGGAAACCCTTGTTTTTCGCTTTCGCCCGCACACACGGCTCGCAGAACTCCTCCTTGGAGCCCATGTCAAGCTCGACACCGATAATCATCCCCTTCCGCACCATCTCGCGCAGGTCGTCGAACCCGGCATGGCCCATCATGCGATGCAATTCCATGATAGTCATCACTCTCGTGGTGACGGTGGCGGTAGGTGTGGAGTCTTCCATGGGTTTCGACGGCGCTGATGCGGTGATGCGATACAGGCCTCGAACAAGCGGTATGCGTCCAACAACGCGGGCTTCCGGGCGTGCCGTGCTGAGCGTGCACGATCCGTCTTCGAAGTGGATGCTCCATCCCTTCTTGTCGATGCAGCTGACGGAGAGGAGTGTGTACGCAAGATGCGGTGAGTAGTATGCATTCTTGAACAACACCCGTGTCTTCTTGCCATCTCCCATCGGGAGAGGGACTTTGATGTCCCCATGCCCCGTAGCGCTGAACGTATGGCCATCGGCCGCTCGGATGGGGACAGGGGGAATCTCCTCAAAGTTGAGGAAGCTGCTGCGGTCGGGGGAAAAATGGCGCGTTGCGCCGGCATCGATGAAGATGTCCTTGGGCTTGGTGGCTTCTGCGGCAGAGGCCTGAGCCTCGTCGTCGGCGCTCTCGTTGTCGCGGCGGTCGGAGGTGATGAGAAGGGCGCTTTCCCCGAGCTCGTCATCGACGAGGTCCGTGGGGAAAGCCATGCACGCGACGTCGACATCGTTGTCGTCGTCCTTCGAGGCGCTATTAGCGTTCTCGCTGGCTTTGCTCTTGCCCTTTCCTTTTCCTTTCCCTCGCGGCCCCTGCCCTTCCTTTCCACCCCCTTTGGACCAGCAATCCTTCTTGATGTGGCCCGTGCGGTCACAGTTATCGCAGCGCTTGCTGCCTCTGCGCCTCTTCCCAGACGCCGCCATTGCCGTATCTTCGGCATTGCTGGCGGAGTTCTTGTGGACAGTGCTCTCGTCGCACGTCTCGTAGATCTCTTGGATCAGTGCTTCACTGGAAATCGGCCGTCCAGCGATGCGAGAGGCGGTACTGATGGTGCTGAGGAGTGCGCCAAATTTCTCGGGTGGTAGCGAGGCTTTGATGTAAGCAGAGAACTGGGCGTCCGCTATCGGGGCCGACATCGAGTCGAGGGCCTCTTTGAGGCGTTTCATCTCCGTGATGTGTAGGATAATGTCGCCGTCTTCGGGGCAGCGCAGGCTCTGCAAGCGGGTGAGTGTGTCAATCTGGACCATCTCCCCCTTGCCCTCGAAGATTGCTACCAGTTGCTGCAACATGAGCTGCGCCGTGGGCGCGCTCTTGATGCGCATGAACGTGGCCTCGCTCACGGTCTGGTAGATGACCTCGCGGACTTGTGCCTGCTTTTGCAGGTACTCGTCCAACTTGGTCTCGTGTTCCTCCAGCTCGTCATCGGAGAGCGGCGCGAGGCGTCCAGGGAGGTAGAAAGCACCGTCTCGCACGACAAGCTCCTTTGGTGCTTTGATGGTACCGACAACATGTCGCCGCAGACCTTTCGCGGTGAGCGTGTTCATCGCAAGGTCTCGGTAGTTGATCCAGTTTGACCCGTCGTCTTTGAGCTTCGGGAGTCTGGTGATTTTCAACTGAGAAGTTGACGACATGGGGTCAGTGTCGAGGCCCATAACCTGTGGAGCGCAGACTCGGAGGAGCACTAGAATATAGTAGTGAGATCTCAGTAGGCGTATATCAAGCCAACTGAATATATTAGGTACCTAGAATATAGTAGTGAGCTAGGTACAGTCAGTAAACAATAAGTATGAATATAACGAGGGGACGTACATCTCAGTAGGCGTATATCAAGCCAACTGAGATGTACCACGTGAGCGAGAAATTTTATGGTACGGTAATTAAAGAATGTCCGGTAACTACAAATGGAAGTAAGTCCGTAATGAAAGAGGGCGTAAGCTTGTACCTCAACAAGGAACGATGAAGCTCTCAAGGTACTCGGTCCGGCAGTTTTTGATATACCACACTGAAACTAGAGATTTCAAGCACCGGAGTTTTATGTCAGGTTGAGTAAAATCCTTGTCGTGCGGCCGCCTGGCACCTGACCACGTTTCGTGATGCCATCATCATCAAAGCTTTTCAGCTCCGCCGCATTTCATTTCTTGCTTCACCTGGCACCGCAACGTCGCAAACGCCTTGCACACTTAACCGGCCTGCTCCATCTTTTCTTCCCCCAAGCAACTCGGACTACTTCCAAGACACTGTGGTTCTAGGAAGCTCGCTCAAATCTCGACCTCTCTCGACAAACACTTGTCCTGCGCTGACGAGGACTCGGCGATGAGCATGGGTGGAGCAGGTTCATCCGTTCACTCAGCTTTCTTCATATCGCTAACATTCCTCCTTCTCTTCTTCATGAACTAATTCAATTTCTCATCTTCAATGTCGTCAATAAACGTGCTTCATTCACTTGTGACACTTCGACCTCGCTTTTTCACGACCCCGGTGGAATCCCCATTGGAACCGCATGATGAATAGGCTTGCTATTTCTTCTTGCGGTCCTAATCGCCGCAGGGCTTTCATTTTACATGATCTTTTTGGTAGGTCTCGTGAGAGGCCTTCTGCACTTGCAGCTTATCCCGTCCTACAGCTGATCATGTACGCGGAACTGGAAGAGGATTATCACTACCGGAAACATAACCAAAGGCGGGGACATGCAAAGATGTTGATTCAAGATCGGTGTAATACATTCAATCAAGTGGGTGCACTCTGTTGTGTTCCTACTATCATGTCTGACAGGCCCCGCAGTTCGTCCTGCCTGAAATCGCCGCACACACCTTCCTCGTGACGTTATTCATCATCTCGGGACAATGGTCTGCGTTCCTACTGAACGTTCCACTGGTCGCGTATAATGGTAAAAAGTACGGTGCTCTTTTTCTCCTTTTGGCATGTTTATTTAACTAGCGGCAGAATACGAAACAAAACTCACATGTATGACCCGACCAAGTTACACAAAAATCCATCTGGATATTTTAAGGAGACCTGTATCAAGTTCGGTTTCTATCTCGTCTCGTTCTTCTATTATCTATATTGGTGCGTAGCCTATCTGCTCGGTGGTGGACCTTGCTCAAGCCTCGCACAGTATGATCGTCGTACTCGTCGTTGAGAGCTCGTAGCCGCAAAGCTCTTGAAATTCGTTATTTGTTCTGACATTTTACACGAACACGGCGTAGGATAAAGTGTGGTGAATCACTATTTTCTTAACAACAACTGTCCCAGAGTTGAGGTTTTTTTAGTTCCTCGATCCTTTGAGAGGATAGAGACACGGCTGGCCCACCTTCTGTATCTCATTCACATCTGTGATCAAGCGATGGTTGTGAAAGGAGCCAACAGCTATCCGGCATCTACTTCCCACGTCCGTTTTTAGAAACCTCTACACCCGGGACTCGAGTCGGAGCTGAACCACACCATTCCTTTAGACTCTCACCGAATGATCTTATCGGTGGAGAGTCCTGGCAGGACTCAAACATAAACATGCGAGCGTGAAATTGAACCACGCGCAGACCCTCCACCGTGGAATCCAAATCATTCATTACTACCAGCGGGCGGCGACTAAAATACCGACGCATTAAATATATCGGTAATAATACACGGTGCCTCTGCAACTGCGCACAGATGGCGCGGGCGCCGCGGCTCGCTAAGCTTACATCCCTCTCCACTCTAATTAGTAGGGTGGGTGCACTTCCCGCTTTCACAACCGACTGCATCAAGTAAACGTGAAAGATCATATTATCATTATCATGTGCGGTCAACATTAGTATCGTATGAGCTAGAAAGTCCCCGAAAGAAAAAATCGCCCCATTCTACGTCAAAGTCCAAGAATATGTGAATAAAAAACAAGTCACGAAAGGAAAAACAGCTATGAGCCATCATGGAAATTAAAGTCACCAGAGGCAGACGCCCGCCGCGCCGAGGACCAGCGCCCACAGCGGCACCTCAACCCCGAGCGCGGTGCCAGCATTGGCGTTGGCGCGGCTCTTATCGGCGCCCGTCGCCTGGCTTGACGCTTCCCGCGTCTGACTCAAGGGTGCAAACGCAGAACTTGATGCACCAGATAGAGCGCTCGATGGGGAGGAGGAAGAGTTGCTGGCGGCGGGGTTGGTGGTGTGGTTGACGATGTCTGGCGCGAGAGAAAATTAAGTACATGGTCGAAGGGTAACTGGAAGAGTTACGCACACGACGCGAACGACTGCATTGTGATGTTGGTCTCGACGTACGGCTGCGTCTTGTTCTGCGCGACCGCAATTGGGACGATGTGCTGCAGAGTGTCAATCTCCGAGTGATGAGAATGGGGAAGGACGCACATCAAACGCCGCCGCAAGCTTGGGGTAGTTGTCCATCGCCGTCTGCATCGTGAAGTTGTCCAGCTCGTGCGTCAGAATTATCGCGCCCACCTGTAGACACAAGATTAGTTGGTTCCTGAATATATGAAGATCTAAAAACTACTCACGCTATCAAACGTCCCGTTCCCGACACGCTTAATCAGCGCGTCGTAGTTCGCCTGCACCTGCGCTGGCGTGGCGGTGCCATCCCCCACTGCGTAGTCGTCCGAGTCGTACTTCCATAGGACAGTCTCGAGCCCGAGCTGCGATGCGATGTAGCGGATGCGGTCGTCGACGTCGCCGTAGGGCGGCTGTGGGCGTGAAGTGTGAGCTCGGGGCACAATTGAAATTAGGATGAACTCACCCGCCAACACGTTGGCGTCACTCCAGTAACGAGCTTGATGATCTGCAAGGTGTACCACAGCTCGCCGAATGCGCCCTCGTTGGTGGCTGCCGTCATGTAGGGGTGGGACCAGGTGTCTAGAAGCGGATCAGACCCGATTGAGTAGAGAGGAGGTAATAGAAATAACTGGAGCAGAAGGAGAAAATGATGTATAGAAATATGCAAAAACAAGAGAACGGAAGAGTACTCACGCACGCAAATCTCGTGCCCGTCCGCGACGGCGCGCTGCGCCTCAAGCGGCCAGTTCTGCACGTTCGAGCCGATGTAGAACATCGCTGCCGACTTTAATTAGTAATAGGAAATCACAGTTGAGATTGGGACGGCGTGGATTTTCCACGATGCAAAGAGAGATACACTCACTAGCCTTCTGCTGCTTCTGCGTCAGATAATCATAGAATGCGTTGTGGGAGCAGTTTGGCCCGTCGTCGAAGCCGTAACCTAGCGTCCGAGGCTGCGAAGAAGCGTCAGTAGGCGAAGCGAAGGAGGGAGCGAAGAAAAATATTGGGCGACTGTTTGAACCAAAAAGGACTCGAGGTTCGACCGCCAAAGAGAGAAACAAAGAGAACAAGAAGATGCAATGAACGCACCTCAGGAACGCTTGCAACGTCTGCGGTCAGTCCACTGAGCTTCGGCGTGAGGCATTGGCTGTACGTCCACCAGCAGTCGGGGTCAGACGCATCGTAGGCGAAATTGGAAAAATCGCCTGTGAGCGTACCCTAGAACGCGTCAACAATCAGCGATCAGTAAGGAAGTAGAAACACACACACCTTTATTGGAATATTGGGGATACTCGAATTCATAGCGAGGAACTTTGCGCGCGCGACGGTGTCGTCGGCAGGGATGCTCAAAACGTTCTGCCAGCTGCCTGGAAAGGACACGGATGCGGAGTCGACAGGTGCGTACGAGTAGGGCGCACATTCCAACACCGGATCTGGGAAACATGTTAGACCAAGACGAACCCTCAAGATCTAAGAGAGCACGGACCTATAATGGCGGCTTCACCTGTCTCGGTAGTACGGTCATCCGCGCCCGCGACGGTGAATCCCCAAAGTAGCAGCAAAGCAGCACCAATGGACGCAGATGTGCGCATATTGGCTTCGAGTCGTTACGGTGCTAGAAAGGCTTGGGCACCCAGTTAATGCGGAATTTAGGAAAGCACAAAGTGGTGCCACTATCGAGGGTAAGCTAATATAAAGGGGGGAGCAATATACCCTGGGTCTGGTTGGATCTGCCTCCAGTACTGCTGGTACTGCATGGAGCTGCCTGTCGCATATGCCATATTAAACGGAAAACGGAGAAAAAGTGGACATGTCACTGCATGTCACATTCGCCAAATAGACTTAATTAGTAAATGATTGAGACCTTAATAGGGGCATCATTTCATCGTGATAGTATGTTCCCATCATCCTTCCTTCTCCATGAGCAGACCTCTCGGCTCCGAGTCTTGTTCAGCTCTCCCACCCAACTCTCACCGCGATTTCATCATGTTCCTTCTACTCCTAGGCTCTGTTGCTTTCACCCAGTACAAAAAAGCGTTAATATAAATAGATGCTTAACCCCGTTAATAGCCATCTTCGAATAAGTTATTTCACCAATCTCGTACAAATTGCTGACGTTTCATTGAAACAATGAATGTTTAAACGGCGAATACCAGCCGTCCCATGCCGTCGTCCGAGGATCATATACTTGGCCTTGAACGAATTATTAGACAACTGATCCGCCTTCGCTCGCCGCCTTTCTTCGCTCGCCGTCTTGTCCTATACTGTACCGCGTTATATGGTAGCAACCGTAACGCATAATGGGGCCCCAAATTATTGCCTAAATAGTGCTCGTAACGTCTAAAAATCATCTTTGCCAGCCTTTTTAGTAAGGTTCGGTGCCTAATAAGGCAACCAGTTGCTGACTTTCAACGAAAGTTGGTCAGCGTAACACCTCTCCGGCGGTTGCTACCACACAGTGCAGTAGAGTATGTCTGAATCAAACTCATCTTCATCTCGCCATTCAATATACCTGCTTACACACTTGCGATCCCGTCACGCGCTGTGCAAATACAACGGTTATGCGACCCTGGCGGACTCTGTCCCGCGGAACTACCAATTATAGGTCGATTCATATTGACAGTGTATCTCCGCCCAGTACACAAACTCAATGCATCGACACTCCACGGTGCATGCAGGCACTCAAGGTGTAAGATAATCCCCACTCGACGGTCCGTCAGGGGCTAATGCGTTCGTGGCCGTTGATCTGGATCCCTAACTCCCGAAATCAGGAAAATAAGTATTTTCACAAATGCCCACGGTCCGTGCACCTTAAATAGCCTCCCCGTCCCGCGTCTTACTCCCATCGCCCGTCGTCTCCTGCTTTCTACATACCCGATTTTACCGGCTCAAATTTCTTCTTTAACCCGTGCGTTCCTGCTCGTGGCTACTTCTCCCCCGATCCACTGCGATGCACTCCGGCACTCCGGCCCTTTGAGATACCACGAGCCAGGAGATACGCACGGCGGTGAAAACATCCCGGTTACCGACGACCACCCCGCATTGATATGGATATTTCCGCTACCTGAGGTTCAGTTTCTTGTCTGTCGGTGACTTCTGGGGATTGAATTACGCTCTCAGGTCCTTTGTTAAGTGGTCCACCATTTTTCGCATTGATAGATTCACATACGGCATACACGGGAGGTTGCGATTGCGAGAAATACAAGAGGGTTTTCGGACGGTGTGTGTCTGTGCGAGCCGGACTGTTTGTTGTGTCTAACTTCACAGGCTTAAACCTTTGAGCTGAACGTCGCGGCCCGTCTCTTTCCTTCCACGACATTTTGAGACGCTTAATCACCCACGCCTTGACAATTATTACAGTGGATATAGAAAGTGAGGCAGCGCATCCCCGCTGGATCCTAACAAACTGATATTGCACTAGCCTTGGGATACTGAAATCCGTGTCAAGCTCGACAATCACTAATCCCTCAACCTGGAGATCAACATGGTCGTTGAGACACTGCACTTTACACCCTGCTGGTCGAGAACTGGCATGCAGCCTCATCCTCAAGTATGCATTTTATGCATTGGCGCCCGAAAGAGTTTCGGGTTGCTACTACTTGAAACCCGTCCCCGAGTCAATATGACATGACCTGAAGGTGAGATCGGCCCATAAGGATGCTTCTCTTCTCTTCCCAAATCCCATCTCTACCGGGGAAACCTTAATGTCATGCATATCAAAATCGCATGCCGAGGTGAGTCATCTCGAGTTAAGAGCTTTCCCCTCGACCTAAAATTATGCCTCCTTTCAAGGTCGGCTTCATATGAATACCTGAGCCCTCTTCCTATCCGGTTCTCGTCACTCAATAAGGTAAAATTAGTAGTTAAATCGAAATCCGTAGTTATGATCAAATCTATGTAGCTCGGGTGTAGAAGTTGTTCTTAGAATGGACGTGAGAAATTTTCAGCTGTGCATGCCGTCACTTGACAACCTTGCCTCCTACCCTCCACATGCCAGACGAGGACGCCTCCCCTTTCTCCCGGCAAGACTTTCAGCCAGCGAAGAAGCCACTCGTGTTGCACACTATCAACATTTCTCAAAGCGGATTGCGACAATTTCCTCCGGATACCAGAGTTGAAATGTCCGCGCAACTCAGCATAGCCCTCTATCAGTCAGCGCTAAATGCCAGGACGCAAGCATAGAGGATAGAGTTATTTTTCCTCGTAGCTCGGCCTCAGATATATCTGAGGACAATCAACGCCACTTGAAACAACTCGCTGAGTGGTTAGGCAGAAAATTGGGACCGAATTTGAACGACACGGTGGGGAGGTCATGCTCGGAGGATCGAACAAGAAATACGAAGATTAAAAGGTACTGAAAAAGCTCTTTCTGGCTGAACTGGGCGCATTGGAAGGATCATTATCTACGACGCTTGTTGGTTGAGATGTTCTGAATTTATATACTCGTGATTGAAAACCCATGTCGTAGATTCTTAACACCGATTCGAGTTCCAGGTCTCCTTTCTGTAACCTTATGATGTAACTTGAAGTGTATCTGTATGATAGATTTTGATTCCGATGCAGCCATATCGCAAGTGACCCTGCAAGCGGGATGTTCCATTTCGCTGCCTCGATGGCGCGATGCAACCTGAGCGTATGTTAGACATAAATGCGGACTGAAAACCTCGCAACCTTTTCCACAAGAAATCGACTTCGATTAGAAGAATGCAGGAGCTCGCCAAGTATATCAAGTGGGCCCGCTGGAGATCACCGGCGAAAAGACAAGGATATGTACATATGGCTCAGTCAATTAACCGTTCTTTATGTAACGAGATCCTCCTCGATTCTTTGTAGATGTTGTGTTTTTTCTCCATTTGACTGTATCTCCATTCTGCTTCCTCCCCTCGCGTCCTCGACGTGAACTCGATGGTGTGCTTCCTCTCTCACTCACATGGTTGATTTACCCCCATTGACATAACTGCGGACTGTGCATACTTGGCCGCAAGACGTACACGCTACTGCACAGCACAGTTCAACACCTCAGTCAACTCGAAAAGGCCCTTCCAAGTTCCAGCTCATCAAAAAAATGCTTGATCTCATGGTTCAATAGGTCTTCTCCAGCATACATATCGTCGATTCAGCTGACCTACCCAAAAGAAGTTCTGGGTACGCGCAGTTCGTCGCAGCTGTTGAAGTAAGCCCCTCGCGATTGCAACTGGGGAACCTCGTTGCAATCCGGTAGAGTACATGGCTGTAGGTACTCTACTTTATGCTATTGTACTTTATCTAGGCTGTGTATATACCAGTGCATAACCAGAATAAAGCTGTAGTAACAGCTACTCGAAAAGTAACTTTAGCTGTGAGCTCGGAACAGCTTACACAGCTTTCTCAATTCCAACAGCAGCAACTACTGTTGAACTGCGGCGACTATGCTCCGAGCATAAAGGCAAACTCCTACGTCTCACGTCGCCAATTCTTTCCCCACTTCTCTCATCATCAAATCTGCCCTTCTGATATTGCTCCGTTCTTTCTGGGGCCACCTTTATGCTGTCTGCTGTCAATCACTCTCAAAAGCTATCTCTGTGCTGCCTTTCCATCGCTACACTCTCTAGGTTTTTAACGAATACCTGGGGCTTCTTCCGCACTCTCGCACCTGCTCTGTTTCCCAGGGCGCATATGCTTTCCGCGGGAGAAAAAACAAGTGGTGCTGCTCGCATTTAATATTGACTCCCTCTTCTGACGAAATATTTTCTGTGGACCCACTTTGCCCATTGATCTCGGTCGTCACAATTTTTCGCTTCTCTTTCTGCGTCCTAAACTTCTGTACTAATATATAGTAGCAAAACATGTACAATAAGCACGATTTAAAGGGCGACAGAATGATTGCCGAATCCGGGCAACCGCCTGGGCCCTGCGGCAAAGGAAAGACAAGGAGCGTATAGAAGCCGTTGGATTCGTGAGGCGAACAGACCATCCGAGGCGATCTTCAAGAAGCTGTCCGTGAGTTTAGTTTGAGCGAAAGACCAAGGTCATGCAAAGAGCACATTGATTATACGTATTGTTCTGCAACGAGATCGCATCGCAGATGTGCAAACAAGTTAACCTGAGTTTTGTTGATCTGGGGAAATTTAATTTCCTCAAAGAATAGGACTAGAATAGGTGGGAATCAACATGATCCCCCACGACGCAGCACGACGCCTCACGACGCCCGTCAGGTGGTTGAAAAAACGTCCGAAATTGTATTGAACAAAATCAAGAACAAAATGATTGAACAGGGAATGATGGTTCCTAACCTTTCCCAACGGCCGAAATGACAGAACTGAGACTGCGAGTCACAAAATATAAAATCAACTAGAAAGAAGACGGCACGAGCAAGGCACGAGAGGAAACAACTCAGATCCAAAGCTAGGCGGCGACGGATCAAGAACCTCCGGAACAAGAGGATCACGCGGGAAGAATTAGGATCAGGCACGGTTGCAGACGCAATGGCCTCAAACGGACATCGAAAAAAGATCGCCCTGCCCTGGATGGGACCCCAGAAGATCTCCGTGGCAAAGCCTGACGATTTGGGGCCTTCCAAGGGCCTTCTGAAATCGTAGCGAGACTCACCAAAAATGGCCACTTACCTCCGAGTCTGCTTCCTGCGGAAGAAACAATCGCGAACACACTCTTGGGAGAGGCGACATCCTGACGATTTGGGGTCGATTATGTATCGGGTCTCCGCCTATTATCTGGGGTCCTCCTGGGATATCTACTATGCGGTCTCTCAAATGTGGCTCGCCTCTCGTCCTCTCCTCCATCAAGCTTGCAGTTCCCGCCAGCGGCGAGCTCTAGTTTCGGTTCCCTACAGCCAGGACCAGAAACAAGACAGATGCGTACCTTCACATCGTTTGCCGCCACCCTGCTGCTGCTTTTGGGCGCGACAGGCGCAGGCGCGGACGACCGCACCACTGAAGCTGGAGAAGCTGACATTGCTGGTCCGCGTCCCTTTCACAGCTTCTCTGTTCACCACTGACTCCTTCTCGCAGATCCGGTGGCGGAATGCGCTCCCTACTCGTACACCCCAGTCTTTTCCTCGCTCTCGTCCTTCCCGGCCAACTGGAAAAATGTCACGAGCGTCCCCGCTAACGACACCGTCGCCCGCGCAAAGTTCCTCGCCATGAATTCGAGCATCCCCAATATTCCGATAAAGGTATGGTCCAATCGTCCTTTCTTGCTGGTCGCTGATTGCTGTCGCGTTGCAGGGTACGCTGAAAGGCGATTTTACCAACTTTACGCCGACCTACGCCACATCCGACCCGGACTGCTGGTGGACCTTCCACCAGTGCGTTACGCCTAAGCTCACTGGACTGACCCCGGATTTGGCGAGCGTTCCTGAGGTGGGTCATTTGATTTGGATTTTTTCGGCGCGTGCCAATTCTTTTCATTCTCAGCCCCGCACCCTGGGCTTCGGCTTCGACGATGGCCCCAACTGCTCGCACAACGCGTTCTACGACTACCTCACGGAACAGGAGCAAAAGGCTAGTAAGTGAATGTCGCTACGTCCCTCGTCTGGTCTACTCAGTCGGGTGGACTTTAACTTGGTCTGCTTGCTAACGCCTTTCCCCCCAGCGATGTTTTTCATCGGCTCGAACGTGCAGAACTGGCCGCTCGAGGCCCAGCGCGCGGTCGCGGACGGGCATGAGATCTGCGTGCGTGAGTGTTGGTCCTTGGCCGTTTCTTCCCCTTCTTTCCTCCACCCTCCTCCCTCTCCTCGATACTAACGTGCCCACAGACACCTGGTCCCACCCGTACATGACCGCGACGACCAACGAGGGCGCGTTCGCCGAGCTGTGGTACACGATGCAGATCATAAAGCTCGTCACCGGGGTGACGCCGACCTGCTGGCGGGTGAGTTTGCTTATTTTTGTCCTTATCCCTACGCCAATGCTAATCCCGACCCCCCCTAGCCCCCCTTCGGCGACGTCGACGACCGCATCCGCTACATCGCATCCCAGCTCGGCCTCGAGACGGTGCTGTGGGAGTACAACGCGAACGACTGGGAGGTGGGGCTGAACGGTGTCACGGAAGCGCAGGTGCAGGCCAACTACGACGCGCTGGTAGCGAGTGCGGGGAGCGGGGCGTTTGATAGTGTACGTGGATTCAGTTTTTTGGGGGGAGGGACCAAAGCTTACTCGTGTCGCTCCACCAGGTCGGCGCGATCATCCTGACGCACGAGCTGAACAACTACACGATGCAGACGGCGATCGACAACTACCCGAAGCTTGCGGCGGCGTTTGATGTGCGTCTCTCTTGCTTCCACTCCTCCCCTTCCCTCCGTCCGATCCCACCCTTCGCCTCCCCCACCATCCTGTCCATTCGTCCAGCCTCTGACCCCCCCCCCCCCCCCCGCAGCACATTGTCCCCATTGCGGTCGCGCAGAACAAGACGCAGCCGTACGTCGAGAGCACCGTCACGATGCAGTCGTTCTCCTCATGTGCGTACTCCCCTCATCACGATCACTACTCCGCCCGCCGCTGACTGCCTGTCTTTCTTTCGTTCTTCACTCCTCTCGCGCATCTCGCGCATCCCGCTCCTCCCCTCCCGCGTCCCCACTTCCAGACATCGCCAACCACACCACCAAGCCCCCCGTCGGCTCCAACTCCTCCGCGGGCTCTGGCTCTGGCTCCGGCTCCAATGGGACGACAGGCGCCAGCACAGGCGTCACCTTGCGCGTGTCGCGCGTGGCCCTGCAGGCGCTGGTCCTCGGCGCGGCCGTGCTCTACCTCTGTCTCTGATCGATTCCTGTCTTTTGGGACTTTGTGGTAGACCGGGAGGATTTCGTGGCTTCGTAGTGGACCGTGATGATTTCATTCGTGTCTCTATACCAAAACCCTGCATGCGCGCATTTGCGCGTTGGACCTGCACCCACGTATACCCTAGTACACATGTCGCAGTAACTTATGAGTAGACGGTCCATCTACTCGATCTACTAATATCTTGGATTCACCTGTACTGCTACTTGGTGAATGAAATATTTGGCTGGTATTTTGGGTTTAGCCCTGGATCGTCATGGGAAAAATGGGTCATAGGCAAGGAGGTCGTGGTCAATTCTATGCGTTATCGTTTCTGGACTTCTATCGGGTTTGAAGCCCAGACATAAATGGACGAAGAAATTGATCAGAAATGTGGATTTGACTTCCTAAAATGGACGTCGCTCTCCTCTTTCTCCACCATGTCTCTTTCTGGCCCTTTCCTGTGTCTCTCTCTGTGAATCACAATCCCTTCTTCCTTCCTTCCTTCCTTCCTTTCCTACCGATCCCAGGTTGCCTCCCCTGTGTCTTCGGAGTTGGGCGCGCCGATCAACTTTTTGGAGGCGAGATCGAAATTCGACTATCGATTTTCTGCTGGCCTATTATCTGTGCTCACTCTAAAAAAATCATGGGCCTGTTCCCAGGTACGGTAGGCCACCCCGCCTTTTTTCTGGAGTTATTGGACAGAAATTGAGAGCAAGAAACTAAAATCTTGCACAAAGGCCCATGGGTGATCGAGAGCATTCCGTCCTGCGGAAGACGGTCTCATATTTTCTGGCATTAGTGACCGCCTTCTTCCGTGGGGCGCAAAAGTCAGAAAATCATATAAAGGGAGACCAATGGTGAGAGGAAAGGACAGTGAATTCTTTCACTTTTTCCGCGTACTTGCCTCATAAGCAATGCCAGCGCTTCCGTCCTCCCCGCTTCCCGCGCCTACCTTCTCGCCTGTCACCCTGGCAGGCCTGATACTCTTCGTTGTTGTTGTCCTCGTTGGCACAGTGGCTCGTCTCTTCCCCCTGCATATCGGGACAAAATTTCCGAGCGGCACGCACGCGTTGTGGATGCCTAGGTATTTCTTTTCTTCCTCGTTTTATTGCTCATCTAACATCGTATCGCCAGAAGACTGCTAATAGCGCATCTGTCTGCTGCCCTGCCAACGCATCCGTTGTGAATGTCCGTGCAGTCTCTCTATCTTCCTTCGCCCCTCTGACCATCTGCTGTTTTTCAGAGCAAGCAAACCGCTGCTGCCACATCCGCTCTCGTCGATGCCCGCAAGCACCTGCCCATTGTACGTGAACGCCGTATCTTTCCGTTCACGATGTCTGACTTTTTATGTCCTAGACGTTTAAGATTCAGAGGGGCGCCACTCCTAACAGGCCCGTGCTAGTTGTAGTGGTGTCTGAACCCAAGGTATGTTGATTTCCTCGCTCCTTAGCACCAGACGCGTGCCCGCCCTTGCCCGTCGCCTCTCCGCGCTGTCACTTACGCGCCTGAGGCAGCACCTTCCGTCATCGTCGGCCCACTCGCACCCGTCGCACCCGCAACCGTCACAACAAAACCCCCCATCACCGTCACCCTCGCCACCCTCGTCGCACGCGCCTACTGCAGCGTATACAAGAGCGAATACGAGTCCGATTACTTCGACTCCGACGACGACATCAAGGTCGACGGACTGCGCATCGTACACTCGAAGGAGGCGTGTTGGGTGCCTGTAGACGCTCGGTCTCGCGAAGTCAAGGAGATGCGCGTATCGGTGGTTTCGGCACCTGATGCTGTCGGACCATCACCGACTATTCTCGGCACCTCGCACAGCTCCAACTCTCCTCTCCGCCGGACCGCGCACGTCAAGCGCCCGTCTGCGACAAGTTCAACCGCTCGTCAGTCGGTCCACGCCGCCACAACGACAAGGAGAATACCCACATTCATCTTCGAACGCTCATGTTATGATTCAGTCCACGTTGTCTCGATGATATCCGGCGCCCTCGCGCTCGTTTCTCTCTCTCTGTCTCTCTCATCTCAATACTTTGTTTTACCTCTCAAGGGCCTGATCACCTCTCGGCAGCTTAATTTCTGTTTCATTAGTAGTTCCTCTTTGTTGTTTACTTCTTATGTTTTCTCTGGGCACATGATGGGATAATCGAATTCGGATTGAACTTGAATGACTTGTGTGATCCTTGGATCTGGGCTTCAGCTTAAGCTTGAAGACGATCCGAGGACGAGGCCGTTCTTCATAGTTACAGCTCAAGACAGCAACGTACTGGCTCGACATCTGCCAAAACGAAATGCTATCCGTCTGGTGTGACGAACGTGGGGGTGGAAGGGCCAGGTTCAAGCTCAAACACCGCGACGAATGAATCTCTTAGAATACAGGACTCCCAGCAGTTGTCTCAATAAGCTGTGAGCTGACCCGCTGCATTTGTTCCAGACAAAAATGCAGAGTGCCAACATACAATTTCAACCATGATGGCTTCCAATTCAACTTCCGCCGGGAACAGGGCCTACCGTTTTTTGTATTTCTTGGTTGAGCCTTCCCCATTGCCTGGTTCAAATTCGGTCGCATCTTTCATTCGACCTCTGCTTGAGATATCCACACACGCGGTTGTGATAATTAGAGGAACTACATGCTCAAAGTCTATAGGTCCGACCGACTACAGGGTATTAAATAAACGAATGGAAGGATCAAGACCGAATAGCGGTCGAGACAAAGAAAAATCCGTGGTCGTCATGAAAGCTTAGAAAACGTATAATCGTATCAAAGGGAAAGGAGACCCAAAAGCATTAGTGATGCTGGCACGAAAAGGAGCTCTCGGATTCCAGCACCGAAGGACGCGGCAGAGCTCTTGCCGGTCGGCGAACTGCCTGCGCCGGTGCCGGTCGACGAGCCGCTGCTGCCGCTTCCGGCGCTGCTCGATCCGTTGGCGGCAGGAGAGTCGCCGCTATATCAGAAAGCAAGTTAGACCAGCACACAGAAGAAGGCGCAACGCGTACTTGGTGAAGATACGGAGGTAGTTAATATCCCAGTAAGCAGTGTTGTAATTGGTCGGATCGCCGACCATGGAGCTGCAGTTGGGCGCCACAGAGCCGCAGGTCGAGGCGAAAAGGGACTGTACACCGGCAAATGCACCTGCAGTTGACATCAGAAGGGGAAAACATACTGCAGGGGGATTAGACACGTACCACAGATGTCGACATACTACCGGGAAGACATCAATGGTGGAACATCTGCATTGAATTAGACACGCACCAAAGTGATGATCTGGGGACCAAAAGTCGTGGTAGGATCACACGATGACGCAGGGTACCAAGCACTGGCTTTGCCCCACGTTGTTGGGTCGGGGGAGGCGGTGCCGCCAATGTTGCTGGGTACAGAGCTGCGACCAAAGTACCACATGGCAATACCGGTGGTATCCCACAACATGGCGAAAACCCCACCGCCCTGGCTTGCGAATCCACTACCGAAGGAGTTTGGCTTCGTTTCGGTTACGACGCAGCCAATGGTGTTTTGGCCTGTCGAGAATGTTCAGTTGATGAATATCCTAGGAATAGAAAGCGCACCGGTCGCCGGGGTAACGGTGCAGTTTGAGATGTTACCGGCGGCGGTGGTTATCGTTCCGGTCTGGTTCGAGGCAACCGAGGTGGGCTGGACGCATGTGTCCGAGCCGACGTGGAGGGAGAAGCGGTTGTCGGTTGCAAGATTCACCTAGGGGAAAGATAAGTAAAGATGGCGATGACCTAACCTAGACGCACATTTTCCTAAAAGAAGAGGGTGAGTTATAGACAGGAACCGAGTAAAAGCAAACGCACTATGATGTCAATCTCCCCCTGCGCGGGCCATACCTGACCTTGGGTGAAAAGGGAGGGCCAGACAGAGCACTTCGAATGGTGAGTGGCGAGTTTCGTGAATCGTTGTGGAGTAACCTACGCCGAACGGAATATGGTTCGCATCGAAGATCAACAGACTCCCGATATTCATCAACTGGTTACTCTCCAGGTAGACGGTGTTTCGCCCGAAAGTGGGATCGCCGGCGCCGTTTGTCGTGTTGTCGACCTTGACGATGACGTGCCCACTCGAATCGACAAAGGTCAAGTTCGCTGCGACGGCGTCGGACTGGGAAAGAAAGTGCACGTTTCCTAGAGGAACCACTAAGCGCTTGCCTTGAATGAAAAAGGATGGCACGCACCAAAGTTGTTGAAGTCGACAGCACTTTCGTTGTACTTGAAGGCGCTCAGGCTGCAAACGCGGGTTACTCTCCTGCCATTGCATCGCGCATCGGCGGAAAAGGCCGGAATACGCACAACTTGTCTCCTGAGAGGTCTTGAGAAAGGGTGTACTTTTGAGCATGGGCAAGAGCCAGTGTCGTGGCAAGGAAGGCGAGCCGAAGGCTCGGGGATTGACCGAAAGACATTATGGGAACAAGGGGAAAGGCGGACGGAGTGCGGGGTGACGAGGGACGAAGGAGGAGGAGGCCTTGAGGAGAGCGGGTGGTATTAGCAAGAGAAGCGTGGAGGCAGTGCAGTTATTGACGTTTATTGGTTCCGAGTCAGTTTTCTCAGGCCGGGTATTCTTGGCCGCACGGCCCGGGGAGGGTGGAAAGAACCTTTCTAAAATTGAAGGCTTTTCCCGAGCCTTTATAATAGGACTAATCTATTCAACAACCCTCCTTGAAAACAACCCGGGTTGCTGGATCAATTTTCTATTTAACAACCCCCGCTATTTATAACTTTCTCACAGAAATAGTGCCAGCAACAGACCTCATGCCCGATTCCGAACTCAAAAAGGGTTTAAATTTGGGTGCGCAGTGGTGAGTGTTGAATGCAGTGAATGCCTATGGCGGTCCGGATGCACTTTTACCCGGATAATTCTAATCAGCAACCCCCCGTACTTTGGCACGGGGGGTTGCCGCTATTCAACAACCCTCATGATCTTTTCCTATTCAGCAACCCCCTCCCCGGATCAACGCTGCCGTTGATGCTGCTGTGCCCTGAGCCTCATAATTTGCGCTATAGGCAGTGTTCGACTCGAGAGGAATGCAGTGCTGTCAGCTTATAAAGCTGCGGTAAAACATAGTGTAGGTGCAGTGCAGAGGGGAGTTTATCACAGAGTGTATCACACCCACAATCAAGGTGCTTGAAATGCCAACTTCAACTTGAAGGTGCTCTGAACGCAGTCAAAATTTCTACTCGTAGACGCCACTGGCGGTGCCATAGATTCATAAAAATCTTTTCAAATGCTGTCCATAGCTGTTCAAACAAGATGACGCGTAAGATATCACTCTGGTAATTGCGAGTGGAACGCGGCACGGCGGAGGACGAATTATTCTAGCCGAGTTTATTAAGTGGGGATTGCTGATTAGAATATTCTATTTAGCAACCCCCGTACTTTAGGTACGGGGGTTGTTGATTAGAATTATCCCTTTTACCCGCCCCATAAACTGCGACCCCCATGGGACAATTTATTTTGGGCGCGGATAGATCTCCGTCCTAAATAAACTCGAGCCCCTATATAAACTTGGATCTCCGCCCCAAACATATTGCATCGATGAGCTAGCTACACGTGCTGATATGTTAATATAAACTGTTGAAGCTTGAAGCACGGTCAATTTTGAACGTTTGAACCATGAGGAATCGGTCATTTCGGCAGCCGGAAATACAGTATGAAGCAGTTTAACTTGCCTGAGTGGGTTCGATAGCATGTCTGTACGACCTGTTTGATGATGTAGCCAAAATGCAAAGTCGTTCAACTGTCCAGACGGTGCGGCGTCAAGACCTGACCGCGATTGCAGCTATAGGCAGTGGGATCTTTGTTCATACTGCGGCACCGGCCTTCCGGGCAGAAACAAGTTGAGATGGGCAATCTGAGCTGGATGCGAGGGACCCAAAAGGGATGACATTTACTGTCGACAATGGATTTTTTCGCAGCCCAACAGGATTCGCTCAAGCGCTCAAGACCTTGTGTCGCATTCCCCTTGCATTCTTCGTGAGCACGCAGGAGTCTAAGGTGCTACGGGTAGAACGGTGTTTTTCAAGGTGTTTAGGAATTTGATGGTGGTGGTAAGAAGTTATAAGATAGATCACGAAGGCAGTGTAACCGCGTGTCCGTCGCGTGTTTTCACGGGCAGAAGAAAGGCTGTGAGGCTGAAGAATCCTCTGAATGACTGAATTGTATTAGCTTTCCATCATGATCCAACTGGAATTGGCGACACACTACCTCCGAGTCTGCATAGTATAAAACCGCTAGAAAAATTTGAACGAACCCCAAGATTGATCCCTCATTCCACTTTCACATTCCTCCCTGTTCAACGTAATTATTTTTCACTCCAATTTTGTACCGCTTCATTTTTATATCCACATTCAACTTCTTCATTGTCGCGCTCACCGCTGGATCCGTCACTGCACTCCCTCTCTATAACCGTGACTCAGGTGTCAATTTGTCCTCCTTATTCGTGCGTATATTGCCTTATATCATCAGTATGCGCCCCATTCTGACCCCTGTCCACAGAGCTTGGCCGCTCCGGCTGACGGTACACAGACCGGGACAGGCCTTCCTGCCGGGTTCCAAGGGAGCGACGCTGCGCACGACGCCCAGGCCACAGCTGCCGAGGCTGCGGGTATCAACATCTCCGCGTCCATTGCAGCTGCGTCGTCCTCCGCGGCTGCTGTTGCTGCCACGGCCACAGCGAACCCAAACGACCCGATCCCGACGTCCAACTTCGGCCTCTCTCCCGAGCAGCTGGGCCAGCTGTCCGGCCTAAGGGCCAAGCTCGCCATTAACAATCAGCTCGGCGACAGTGGGGCTGCTATTCAGGACCAGGAGGACATCAACACTCATATCA
Source organism: Mycena epipterygia (assembly GCA_029281465.1). NCBI lineage: Eukaryota > Fungi > Basidiomycota > Agaricomycetes > Agaricales > Mycenaceae > Mycena > Mycena epipterygia. The sequence goes on along the minus strand of JARJCQ010000039.1, from coordinate 446,331 downwards.
GAGAACAAGGGAAACTTCATCAAATTCTGAGGGGGTGCTACATCACGGTTGACCGCGACGGATGGCCTATCTGTAGGAATGTAATTCATTGGCGTGAATTGTCGTGAATTTGTCATGCCAGATTCGCAAACGTGTGCCGAGAAGGCATGAACATGAGCTATCGTCGATTTTGCGCGCGAAGCTACTGCATGCTGGAGCGTCAATGCTGATCTTTGAGATAGATTATTTCACTGCATGCTTTGGCATTTTCGACGTCCTCTGGAAGAATTAATTGAAACTCAACGAACATCCCGGTGCCGTATGACCTCATATAAACTGGATTTCTACCTACTTAGTTATGTTCGAATGAAACTTCATCCAACTTGGAAAAAATAACACTGGGGGCGCCAGAAGATGGCTGAACAAGGTTGACCATGCCCTAAGGAAATCAAGCTGCAACCTTGATCACTCTTGGCAACAAACCACAACAACCTGGTGATCGGAGTCGCGAAAACTTTTCGCGACACGCATTGCTGCGTGTTAGTGGTCCTTAGCTTACTTGTCCTTATCTTTACTCTTCCCCAATGAACTCGAGGAATGCCTCGGGAAAAACCCGCCGAAAATACCCCAGAATGGGGCCAGCGCGGCCGCTACACGGCCGTCGACGCGCACGACACCGGGCCTCACGCTCAACGCGCAGCCTCACAAGACCAGAGAACAGCTGTATCGTGGAAACGGGCCCGACTGGACTGAGCTGACCACCGCCGACGCCCGTGAGTACTTATATCAGAAAGCCTACATATCCGCGGACTGCGACCCCACCCCATCCATGGCCACACTGGCGAACCGGAGCCTGCGGATGATGGCGAGAGCATGAGTGTGGTGACTGACATCCGGGCCGCGGCGGAGATGCTTACGAGCACAGTCGAGGAACAGTGCACTGAGCTATGGAGTTTCGCGTCGCGCTTTGGCGACGAGCTCGCCAATTATGCGGTACGACACGATGCGCATGAGGTAGAGAAAACCCCACCCCCTCCTGCGGACCAGGCTGCGCGGTTGGTGCCATTCCCGGATGCCACGGTGAGTGAGGAGAGACGCACGTACGCCGATGCCACTGCGAAGACGGCTACGGCCAGGGCGCCTCTGCGCCATGCGGCTGCGGTGGCGTATGCGCATGCGAGGGAGCGTCAAGTGATGGTGGACCGCTCCCCGCAAGTAGCAGTGAACGGCCTCACGAAGCTCAGCGAGAGGGAGCTCGTGGAGAAGGCCAATATTGCGCTGGAAATGGCAAAGACGAGTCTCGGGGACGGGAAGTGTCCCGTTGGCGTGCAGCGGCGCCATCTTGTTCCACATGTCCACTGCGGTGGCGGCTGAGTGGATTCGTGTCCCGGAGCGCATGAACGCGTTCCTCGCCGGGATGGGGGGAACGTCTGTCTTCAAGCCCTGGCCTTTCTCCGTGTTTGTGGAATTCGTACCCGTGACGTTCGACCCAGAGCTGGAGGGTGCATTAGAAGGTGTCGAGTACGCGAATGGTATTGAGCGTGGCCAGCTGGTGAGTGCGCGGTACGTGAAACCCATACACCGGCGACACCCTGGCCAGCGCTCTGCGCACGCGATCTTTGGCTTTGCTAGCCCTGGTGCGGCGAACCATGCGATCCGCCACAGGCTTTTTGTAGACGGGAAACGCGTCGCGCCGCGCAAACTGGTATCAGAACCCATCCGGTGCCTAAGGTGCCAGATTATCGGCACCGACCATACGGCGGTGACCTGCCCCTCGCTGCACGATGTCTGTGCCAGGTGCGGGGAAATGCACCGCACCAACTCGTGCGAATGTACCGACGAGCAGCGCACATGCTCGAATTGTCGCGCGGCGAAGCGTGCGTACAAGGGGCACGGCGCAGCGGACCGCAACTGCCCCGTGTTCGCGGACAAACTGCAGTACGCGCTTGAGCGCAATCCCGATGCTAACTACAGGTTCTTCCCCACCGACGACCCAGACTCCTGGGAAAACCTGGACGCACCGTCACCGGGCCTCAACAACCAGGCAGTGACGTGGCAGGATGGTAACACATGGGCAGGAGGGTACGCGATGTTGGACGGGCGCACGAACGTGTCGAGGGGAACGGCGGCGGCATGGGCGGCGCCCGGGCTGCAGCCAAGGGCGGCGGCGGCCATGAGGAGTCAGATGGTGGCGTCGAGCAAGTCAAGGGCGGTGGACGCAGGATGGAGTGGGAGACCGTTGATGAGGCAGACGACGCTGTTCGAGGAGCTGCGGCCCCACCCGCCTACAGCGGGCGGGGGGGCGGATGCCACGGTCAGCAACAATGCTGGAGAGGGGGACGCAGGAGTGGACGCAGGAAGAGCAAACGAGGGGAGGGGTGGTACCCCCCTTCTGGGGAGCGAATCGTGGGCGGCGTCAGAAAAGAGATTGGCCGAAGGTCTTGAAGTGGAGGCGGAGATGGAAGTCAGCAATGACGAGCTGACACCGCAGGAAGTGGCACGGAACGAGCGGGTGCAGAAGGCGCTGCGGTCACCTCCGCCGACGTTCACGTTCACGGATGACGACGAGCCTGCCCCGACGGCAGTGTTGACGGGCCAAGCGCCAGTGCCCGTGTTGGGCGAAGATGTAGTTCCCCCCGAGAGCATTGTGGGGCATTCACCCCCGGAGTCTTCCATGGCCGACCGTCGATGAATCAAGCCCCCGCTGCGAATCCCATTACGCGCATGCTAAAAGTTTGGCAGCAGAACCTGAACAAATCCCTTCATGCCCAGCACGAAATGTTACAATCTCTGAAGCCCCAAAAGTACGACCTCGCGTTAATCCAAGAGCCATATCTCGACCACAACAACTGCTCGCGCACCAACCTCCGTTTCACTGCCGTGTACCCGACGCTGCATACCACGGAGTCAGCAAGGTCCCGCTCCTTGATCCTCGTCAACACAGCACTCCCTTCCAACTCCTGGTCGCCCATTCCGCTCCCGTCCTCTGACCTCACTGGAGTGGAGCTCCGAGGACCGTCCGGTACGATTCGAATAATCAATGTTTACAACGATTGCGACCACAATGACGCGCTCGAAGTCCTCCTCCAGTATCTGCGGGCCCCGGCGAACGCAGCGCAGCCTGGCCACCCGATCCAATATATTTGGGGTGGCGACTTTAACCGCCACCACCCGTTATGGGACGAACTACGAAACTTCCATCTGTTCAGTAATCGCAATCTGGCGCTCACCCAGCCTTTATTAGACATGTTATCCAGATACTCCATGAAAATGGCGTTGCCCCGCGACATCCCTACACTGCAAGCCTCCGGCACGGGCAATTACACGCGGGTCGACAATGTGTTCTGCACGACGCCCCTACTTACCTCCTTTGTCTTCTGCGACACTATCCCCAGCCTCCGCCCCGTCAACACTGATCATATCCCAGTCATCTTCGAGTTGGACGTCCGCCCAGTCACCATCGAGCACCAACCACGCCCGATGTGGAAGAAAGTTGAGTGGGATGAGCTGCGCACCACGCTGTACATCCAACTGTGCGCCGTCCCACGTGTGCAGAGATACGGTACACGGGAGGAGGTTGAAGAGGCGATCCGTGCACTGGAGGTCGCAATGTGGGCAGCCGCTGATCAGCACCTAGAGATGTCGAAGCTGTCGCCCTACACCAAGAGGTGGTGGAATGCCAGGCTGACGGAGCTGAAGAAGATCAGCCATCGACTTCGCAATGCCTCCTACCGCCACCGTATGCAGATAGAGCATCCCGTCCACGAGGAAGCCCGAGCGCACCGTGAGACATATGTTAAGGCAATTGTCGAGGCCAAGGCCAACCACTGGGTGGAATGGCTGGAGAACTTGGGGAGTATGGACCCCAACAAGGTGTGGGCCGCTGGCCGTCTGGCCTCGGGCGGGCCTTCCGATGGGGGACGGGCGCGCGTACCCACGTTGAAGGGGGTGCACGACCCGGTGACGCGTGTGGTAACGGAGGCCATCACCAATGAGGCGAAGAGCGCAGCATTCTACCAGGAGTTTTTCCCCCCAAAGATGCTTATCCCCTCCACTCCGCAAAACCCTGTTTACCCGGAACCGGCGTATGCATGGCACCCACTTACGGACGCCATCCTTCATCGCACTATCGCCAAAATGAAACCATACAAGGCGACTCGAGCGGGCTCTTTCCCCAATATGATGTACCAGTCCAACGCTCACCTCCTCATGCCGTATTTAGGTCCCATATACCGCGCACTCGACGAGCTCGAGTACTACCCTCCCGGGTGGAACCACACAGACAGCATAGTCTTGCGCAAGCCAGGCAAGCCGGATTACACTGTCGCCGGGGCGTACCGCCCCGTGGTCTTGTCGTACGGGAAGGCCCGCATCTATCACGCAGCGAAAACAATGCAAGTCACAACCGAGTCGGAGTTAGTGGGCATCCTGCCCAACAATCACTATGGCGCAAGCCCGGGACGGAACGCGTCCGACGCACTCCACGCCGTGGTCAAGTTCATCAAGGACGCGTGGCGGCGGAATGAAGTGGCCAGTGTTCTGTGTATGGATGTTAAGGGTGCGTTCCCCAGTGTCGACCTTGACAGGTTGATGCACGATATGCGGATGCGCGGTGTGCCGAAGCAACACACCGACTGGATGCGCAGGCGATATGAGGGGCGCCAGAGTCGTATCGTCTTTGACGACTTCGTTTCAGAGCCTTTCGACGTTGATCGCGCCCTCGACCAGGGCGATGCTCATTCGGGCATCGCTTATCTGTTCTACAACGCGGATCTGGCGGAGATACCACGGGAGAAGGACGGCGAGGCCGCGGTGGTTTACATAGACGATAACACATTGATGGCCGCAGGGAAAACCTTCCACATCACCCACAAGAAGATACAAAACATCCTGGAACGCGAAGACGGTGTCGACGAGTGGTCTGTGGACCACAACGCCAAGTTCGGACTTGCCAAGCACCAGTTGCTTGACGCGACCCGCGTCCGAGTAGCGCCACCATTCCAGCCGAAGAAGCGCGTGCCCATACCGCGGTTTGGGCTCAAGCTCGGTAACCATGTCATCAAGTCAGTGCAGTCAGTCAAGTTTCTGGGGATCCATATCGACAGGGAGTTGCGGTGGAAGGAGCAGGGCGCTTCCGCATTGGCCAAGGGCCATGCGTGGCTCGCGCAAGTTGCGCGCTTGGCTCGGACGTCGAGGGGTATCAAGGCCGCGCAGATGAGGCGGCTATACCTCTCAACTTGTGTGCCGCGTATGCTATACGGCGCAGACATATTTCTCAATCCTACAAGCGCTAAGACGAGATCCTCCCCCACCAGAGCCATCCTTTCAAAGCTTCGCACGATACAACGGCGTGCTGCGCTCGCAATCACCGGTGCGATGTCATCCACGCCCACGGATGCCCTCGATGTCTATGCCAATCTTCTGCCGGTCCAATACCTCGTCGAGAAGGCCCGCTACGGCGCTGCCATGCGGCTGGCAACGCTCCCTGCCACGCACCCGCTGTACAAGCCCGTGGCGAACGCGGCCAAACGCTACGTGAAGAGACACCATACGCCGTTGCACGAGCTGATGGCGGAATTCGAAATCAAGCCGGGGGAAATGGAGAAGATGAAGTCGGTGCGATTCGCCGCAAATTGGGAATCGAGTTTGGCCGTCGAGATACGGAGCTCGAAGGAGGAGGCGATCGAGGCCGAGGAGGCAGACAAGGCGCGGTGGAAGGTGTACTCTGACAGGTCGGGAATCGACAGGAAAATAGGTGCGGCGGCGGTTTTGTTTCGCGATGGCAAGGAGATACGGTCCAGCTGTCTCCACTTGGGCCTCGCGGCGGACCACACAGTCTTCGAGAGCGAAGGGGTGGGGGGAAGTCTGGGGATGGAACTGCTACGGAAGGAGGTGGTCGTGGCAGGGGCGGTATCTTTTTTCGTTGACAGCAAACCAGCTATCCAGGCCACGGAGAGTCCCGCGTCGAAACCCTCCCACTATATTTGGGACTGGCTGCACGAGCATGCCGCGGCCGTCAAGCGCAAGCATCCCGCTGCACACATCACTATCAGGTGGGCGCCTGGGCACCGAGATATCGGTGGGAATGAGCGCGCGGATGTCGAGGCGAAGCGCGCGGCCCAGGAGGGCTCCTCCTCAGCCGCGTCGCTTCCCCGAGCCTACCGCGACGTCGTTCTTCCCCAGAGCCGCTCTGCGCGCAAGCAACTTTATAACGCGAACCTGAAGCAGCGGGTGGTGACGGCATGGCGCAAATCACCGCGTTACCACAGGATCAAACGATTTGACCCTTCCTTTCCCTCCGACAAGTACCTCCTCCTATCCGCACGCATGCCTCACGCTCTCGCTGTCATCCTTCTCCAGCTTCGTATTGGGCATACCCTACTCAGCAAGCACCTTCACCGAGTCAAACGCGCAGAATCCCCGGTGTGCCCATGTTGCCACCGCGAAGACGAAACCGTGGTACATTACCTGCTACACTGCCCGGCCCACACCAACGCGCGCGCTGAATTTCAACGTGTCGGCGGCCGCGACGCCCGAGACGTGAGGAAGATGCTTACCAAGCCCAAATTACTTCCCGCGCTTTTCCAGTTCATTGAACGCACCAGCCGGTTCCGCACCGTGTTCGGCACCCTGCCCACCCTCCCCCCGCTCGATACCCCCACGCGTATGGAACGCATCGCAGAGCTCAGCGCCATCCCCGTCCCCGCCGCGCTGTTCGGCCCGCGATTTCCGCCCCGCATTGGACCTGACGACTGGGTCCCGCCGACCTGAGTCCTCCCTTTCCCTCTTTACGCTCAATTAATTTACTCTACTTACTACTGATATTACTTTTTGATGGGGTTCCCCCGCTAAGGGCGTGCTCCGTGCGCCCTTAGAGATGCCGAATTTTCATACCCACCCGCATAGACACAAACTCCAGTTCATATTTACATACAGTACATTAGAGATCCTTACCGTATCGCACGCGATAGAGAGGAAATAAAACTGATTCAAAAAAAAAAAAAAAAAGCTGCAACCTTATGGTGCGGAACCGAGAGGGATTAAATGGGGTTTTGCAAGGGAGAGGGAGAGACGTACAAATTATTCGACACCATTGGACGTGGCTTGAATACTGCCGTCGTCCTCAATCTCTTCTTCGTCCGGGCAGTCCTCCACTCCAAATGACAAGGTCTGAATAGCCGGAAATGCCGATCGGTAAGAAGCCTTGGGATGGGGGGCTCGACGCCTGAAGATACGCAGTACTTGAATGTTGCATCCTGATCTCGATATTAGCGCGCGAAGTGTATCGATTGCATTCGCCCCGCCGAGCAGTCTTTCTGCAACTTGCAGCTTTCGCAGGGCCGGGACGGTCAGCGCATCGATCAATGCTGAATGAATGCGGAGTGGCCTGGAATCCGAGTTCAACAAACGAAGCGATTCCAAAAAACTAAAGGTTTTATAGGATATGAATCGAGAGAAAAGAGACTCGGCCATGGCCGACGGAGATATGCGTCTAGATGGACTAGATTGGGGGTATGGTCCAGGATTTTCGCACTCTGGTCCGGAGTCAAAGTGAGGGCGAGCGTTGTAATTTGGGTCCAGGGAACAAGGAGTTCGAAACGATCGAAATCACCGAAACAGTGAAGAGATATCTCCTGTAATTGAGGTGCCTCATCGAAGGCGCGCAGCTGCCCCCCCGTCCAACCACGGGTTTCCTCGGAACGGAATACCTCCAAGCGACGGAGTAGTGGCATCTGGCCTCCAATGAGCCGAAAACGCCGCCTCGTCTAGATTGACCAGTTCTATATATTCCCAACGGGCGCGATGACGACTCATCGCTTTAATGAATGGGGTGTCGGAGGCGGTAGCGAGTCCCCAAATTGAAATTGAAAAGCGGAAGGGACCCGGAGCGATTTAGCCAATCTTCCAGGTGTTCAAGTCGGCTTGCCATTCTCCTCTCAGTCGGCTTCCAACAAAGGTTAATCAACATCGCCTGCCAAAGTCTAGGAATGGCGAAGGCGAGTTCTCTCCACTCATAGCATATGTGGCCCAATTTTGTGGGCGAATCATAACTGGTCCAATGACTCCGTTCCGGATAGCCGTGGAGGGACTTGATGAAAATCTCTGAAACGATTTCGTTCGGTAAAGTGAGGACCGGGTATCTGTAAGCATCGAGCCGAGCCTGAGCCAACTCTCTCTCATCGAGGAGGGAAAGAAGGGAAAGTTTTGACGCCGATATTTGAGCTTCCAAGTCGACAATAAGAGCACGATCAGCTGCAAGGGCAAAAGTTTCGCTCGCAGTGGGCTTCCGCAATAACACAGCTGGCTGCTGGCGGCGTAAAACCATACTCCAGGCGGTGGCAAAGCCTACTTCGCGCCTAGATTCGTGAGTAAATACGTATGGAAAACGCGTAGAAGCTCACTTGTTGAGCTCCGAGTTCTGTGGCAGCTTCTGCGTTAAGAGAGAGCAAGAGAGTTTGAGAACGGCGTGGTCAGTCACGCCACGTTTTCGCTGTGACGCACAACTGATGCCGGCTTTCGCTGGGTTTTCAACTTTCGTTTTAGATTTTAATTTGCAGCCTCCTAATGGCTAGAGGAAATTTTAATATATGACTATGCTCTGTCCTGCTCCGAACTCAATTCCGTCCCCACCCGGTGATCCGTGTCCATCAGTGGTATGTCGTCTAGGCGATATCCACCTTTCCACATGCTGCCCACAGTCATAGAGGTCTCCTGGCTGTTGACAGACTTGTAATCTGCGCTATCCCTCCCTAAAACACCGTCTTCCTTCTCGGGACCGCTGTCTGTGCACCCGGCGTCCGACGGCGAATTCTGTGCCTCTGCGTCGATACAAGGAGCGAAGCTTTCATCGTCGTCTTCAAGATACACGAGGCGTTCACGAAGGAAAGCCACAATTCCGGCACCTTCCGATCCAGGCTGGCCGCCTTCTGTGCGGAACGCAGGGAAGTCTTCATGCCAGTTTTGCACTAGTTTGCGTCGCTGGAACATATGGACGATCCCAAGGGCAGATAATGGTCTTCTCCCTATATATATCTTTAGCTCGTCGCTTTCAAGGAGTGTATATAGAGCGCATGCTCACCAAATAGAAAGTACAAAACATTTGCGCCAAACAAAAGTGCAAAAGCGCCGTTCACAAAGGTCCAAAATCCACCAATCGTTGCTAGTCCCGCTATCGCAGATGTTTCTGTGTACTCCTGAACAAATTTCAGAGGCCCGGTCTGCGGTTGTATAATCCTCAATGTTGTCTCGTTAGCTTGAGAGTTCCTGTATAACGGGTCTGGTTGAATGGTATTCAAATTAGCGACGAGCAAAGTTTTGACGGGCTACAATACAAGACCAGGTTATTCAAGACCTTTTCCCAGCATTTAGAAACCGACCGCTAAAGACCCCAGGAGCGCAGGGAGCCCCGGGGTAAACACTTGTATCTGCGTCCAAGAGATACTGGCAAGAATGTGAGATCCAGGAACTAGCAACACTGTGGATGTGTATTGTGCAATATCTTCAACATTGCCTTGGCCAAACTGAATATAGGCCGGTGAAGAGTTGTTCAGCTGGAATTCAACCTCAAAATGTGGTACTTTTCTCCATGGAATAGAGCCTTATAGCACGATGACCCTGAGCAAAATATTTAGGATATGACGAGAAGGAATTTTACACCACCAAAAATTAGACCGATATCCCATTGGAATAGCGGATTCCTCGCGCGCCTTGGCAGTGATATTCCCTCCATGCACCACACCATCCCACAGGAAATCTTCGTGTAAAGCTACCGTTGGCGGGCCTCCAGGTTCAGGACCCAGCTCATCAGGACCCAGCTCAATCCACTGAAAATCATGTTCTGAGCTCGTTGTCTCTGCACTATAATAACTTGACACGCACTATTAAAATGCCCCAATTTGGTCCAATATCGGCTTGATCCTGGAATGAAAAAACGGCATGGTTGGCGGGGCTGGCGGGTTGCATCTGCCGCGTGAATACTTTTGCGTTGAGCGGGGAAAGGATGATGGTGTATAGTCCAAGAATGGGCAATAAAATGCACAGGGTGCTGAGGAGAGCACCACGAACAATTGCAATGGCTCGGAGTTCGCCCCTGGCATACTTGGGATCAGCATAGAGGATAAGTGTATAGCGCCATGAATTACCTGACCAGTGGCCTACTCACGGAGCGATTTAGGAGAATTCTGAAGGGTGTGTATGTAGAACGGGATTTCCCGCAACCGCCTAGATATTCAAAACGTTGAGCAAAGATGTCTTCAGGACATTTCATTATTGTGGCCATGCAAAATATTGCAGAGATGACCAGTGCTGCCAGCTGTAAGGGCCGGAGTACCAATGCTATGCTGAAATCTTGTGATACGAAATACCATACGTAGATCAAGAACCCCAGGTACCCTACCACTTCGATAGACGTCATCATTGAGGGTTTTCAGAATTCAAAGTGTTCGTGCTTACTACAGATCTCTAAGAAATTTAGGAAACAATCCAAAACAGCACTGAGTCGATGTGTGAATAAACTGTACGAGTAGACAGTCAGCGCCTGTAGAATCACGAGAAATTGGGAGTCGCACCGAAGTATCTGATGCGTTAGGATGGCAATAGAGCTGACAATCCGGATAACTTTCGCAGAACGATCGTAGAATGAAGCCAGGTTATCCTCAGGGTTCAGAGATGTGGATGTGAGTGGGATCAGGGCGACGGTGATGAGGAGCAATGCACGGAGATTGTACATTCTCGCAGTAGCACTGAAGAGAATTCCTCCGCGGGCTCGAGATGTAGACATGGTGGGATGCAGGACAGCGGTATTATCAGCCATCTCGGACTCTTAATCTATATAGTGTTAATAAGCACGCCTCAGGATAACCTCCGGAGCTGACACCACAGTGACAGATTGCCGATGATATCGATACCTACCTCTTCCATCGAAGCAAGTTTGCATCAGAATGTAGCACGATATCACCGGAAAGCACGGGGCTACGTTTTAATCTTGCCTCAAACCATGGTTTTCCGTACCTCCGAGAGGTGTTCGAAAAACGATTGAACCCACCAGCGACGATACCGAGTGCGTTTGATGAAATTCAACACAAGATCAACCAGACCTTGGCATCTCTGATCCCACCGGAGACTATAGATGTAACCCCGGAGCGATTCTTCTCTGCGGAGTGGTTTGAAGACGATGGGGCATGGGTTAAGGATCATCTGCTGAAGCACTCCCTTGATAGCTCATCTGAAGAAGATGCTGTAACATATGCAGACATCATGGAAATTCCGAACGAGGACCTGACATACCTGTGTAATGGATGCGTTCGCCGGGGGGCTAGCCCTTCAATATGGCTCAGGACCGCAATCATCGGCCTTCTCAAGAAAGGGAAACCTGGTGAAATTCCGAATAGTTATCGGATCATTGCACTGGAGAGCTGCCTGCTCAAAGTTCTGACCTTGTTGATCCATCGCCGCATTACACAATGGGCCGCGGCGCGAGGCTTGATCCCGGGCTGGCAGAACGGATTACGAGAGAAGTATCGGACGAACAATAACCCTTTCGTTCTTCGCTGTGTACGCGATTTGGCCCGAGCACACGGCAAAACTGTATATGTTGCTGCCATTGATGCTACAAACGCGTTTCCATCGACAGACCACTCTACGCTGTGGCTGAAGCTTGCGAGGATGGGATGGCAGGACCAGTGTCCGATTGGCTCCACAAGACGTACATTTCCATGGGATATTACGTCAAGCATGGGGACGCCAGTTCCGACGAGTTCAAGGCGTTGATCGGGCTATTGACTGGAGACCCCGGTACTCTGGAATCTATTCATGGCCGATCTCGTAATGCTGCCTGATCTGGACGACGTGGTCCTCGAGAACGTTCGAATAGCAATTATGGCACAAGCCGACGACGTACTTCTGATCTCGCTCTCTGCGAGAGGTTTGCGCGCAAAGCTAAGAACTCTCCAGGAATGGTGTGCTGTGAATTTTATCCTGATCAACATGTTGAAAACTGTTATCTTGATACTTGGCTCACTACCCGGTCCTCTGCCCATCTTCATGTTTGGAAACGAAGTGCTCAAGATCACCAACGAGGAAAAATATGTCGGTGTAAATCTACATTCGGATACTCAAAATCTCTTCGAAGATCACTACAAAGCAAAAGCAGGCACCGCGAGGTATTGCGTGCACCGCATCATGGCCATCAAAGATAAAACGGGCAGACTTACTCCCAAGGAACTGAAGTTGCTGTACATGGCACGCATTGACTGTCATCTTACTCATGGTTGCGAAATTTCACCCGACTGCGAAGATGTTCACGTGAAACAGCTCTGTGAGGTTCAAGCCTCATTTATCCGTCAAATCCTCAATCTCCATGGGCGCTCCATGCTTATCCCGCTATATACGGAAATGGGCATTGTACCTCTACGAGTCCGCCGATTTATCCTTGTGCTTGGTTGCCTGCAGTATCTCCTAGAACTCCTTCCCACCCACTTTGCTCGCGCCGCTGTGAACAGCTCAATAAAACTTGCTGCACTGGGGAAAAAATCTTGGGCAAGAGATCTCATGACTGCCGCAACCAAACTTCCATTTGCTTGCCTGGGGCTTGAACTTGCGAACACTACAGCTAAATCCATAATGGAATACGCAAAACAGGTCGATAAATTGATGCTGCAATGGATCCAAGGAGAGGTCGACTCATCAGACAAACTGTACCTGATCCAGGGACGTCGCGAACCACAGAAAGACAAACCTCCTGCACTGCAAACACTACGCTTATGGCACTATCTATTCATGGTGAAGACTCAGAGGCATAGAGAAGCTCTTACCTCTCTTCTGCTGTCGGCTCATCTGCTGGCCGTTGAAGTACTGCGATGGGGGGAACGTCTGCTACCACGAGTGGACGATTGATCAAGATGTGTCTGCCGGTTCTGCAAAACTGAGGTTGAAACACCTGAACATGCTCTGTTTGACTGCGACGCCTCCACCGAGGTCGTGTCCCTGAGAGCAGCATTTCTCTTCCAACTTTTCACAACTGCACGGAGCCTGCGCCGTCACATGGATGAAGAAGATTCAATTGAATTCTTTAAATCTGTGGTGTATGAAAGATCAACCATTGCCCTCGACGATTCCCGTGTTTCGACTGCCAGCTGTCTAAGAGGTATACATGCTTATCTCGTTTTCTTTTCTTTTTTTGTCTCTGTGTGTTGACGAGTTCTACAATGTGACGGGAAACTGGGTGCGTGAGCTCGGCTCGGGGATTCATAGAGGTCGGGGACGAAGGTGTACATAAATGCCTGTAGTACACCGGGATACTTCCTGAAACTGGTGTTCCTAAGCGGGACCGTGCCGTGTAATTCTACCTACCTACCTACCTACCTACCGTAGCATTCATGTAGGTGTCACATGTGTGTAGTACGGCTACCTGTTGTTTCAATTGGGACCGCACAGGCAATCCTCCTCCTCCCGCTTCAGCTCCGAATGAAGATCTTTGACGAATGACGATCAAAGTAGTCTGTTGAAGAACACTGGATTACTTGGCAACCATCAAATAAACGGGATAGAATGCACATAATCAAACGTCAAATACACTTAGCCCATACTGATACCGTCTCGGCAACTGATCAACTCTTAGAACATACGCCCTGGTACCCAGCTTTTCGCCAATGGTTTTCGCGGCCCAGTTTCTGTGCGCCGACAAGGAAAATACTAGTCGCCTCAGGCCTGCCATGCCCGCGAGAACCTCTGCAATGCGGGAGAAGTCCAGCAGGTCGAGCCCGGCACGGGCGGGCAGATTTACCACTAGCACAATGCGCTGTAAGACAGGCGAGGAGAGCTGAGATAGGAGGGTGGGAAGCCGCGCAACGGCGGCGGTGTCCAATAGGATGCCGGTGATTTGGAGGGTGCGGAGGGCGGTGGTATGCGAGAGGTCGAGGGCTGCGATAACATATAGCGGTAAATGAACCAGCTAACTATGATGAGAGAGGGCTTACAATGATCATCGTCTAGGGTATAGATATTGAGATGCTCGAGGCAAGGGCCCAGGGCACGGAGTACGTCGGAGAGGAGAGAGACGTATGATTGGCGGTGCAGCCGGCCAATTGCGAGGCGGCGGATGCACGGCTGGTGAGCCAGCCAGAGGAGTACCTCGGTCGTACCGAAGGAGTCCAGGACTACGTCTACAAGGTTATCGAGGGAGGTATATGTTCCCCTCCGCAACGCTTCGTCTTCCGTGGAATCGGAATCTTCATCGTGCCACAAAACCGCGACAAGAGCCAGGCGGCGTAGGTGGGGCAGCCCATCGCTGATCTGGAGGAACTGCGCGAACGACTCGAAGTGGATGGAATTCAGTTCGAGATCGGTAATGCTGGAAAAATTTTGGGCGAGGGCGTCGATAAACGTGGCGAGAAGGTGGTCGTGGTGGTAGTATAAGCGCAGATATTTTAAGTTTGGGAGGCCCGTGAATCGTTGTAGGTCGTCGTTAAATTGGAACATCTCGTTTGGTCCGTCATCGAAATAGTCACCGATGACGTGGCTCTCGAGATTCAGGCGCCCAATATACGCGCTGAGACGTTGGCTGGCAAGGAGCTGGAAGACTTGTACCAGGTTCTTGCGATGGACGTAGATGGTTCCAGCGTTTTGAAAAAGATGGTAGGTGCTCGTCGCGTGCCATGTCCTGCACACTAAAGTGCACGCACACAAGGTGCGCCGGTCATTATGCAGGTGGTCGATGATGTAGTCGTGCAATTCAGAAGGAAATCTGGCAGAGATCCTTTGCGAAAGTGGAGACAGGGGATTAATAAAGAGAGGGTTGGGTCGCTGCTTTTGCTTTTTCGGGGTTTTCAAGGCCCTAGTCACTGGTTGTGATTCCGCCAGTTCTTGGACGGCGTCCATTCCCGGGAGCCAACTCGACTCCGAGTGAGTCGAATTCAAGTTGGTAAAATCGTCCGTGCCAGTGAGGAAAGGTTCGTTTCCAAGCTCTGCCATGGGGCAGCTAGTTCCGAGGGAGGAATCTAGTTTCCAGTAAAATCCTTTCAGCTGTAGAAAGCTCGGAAAACGCTCGCAGCGCTTTCTGGTGATGGTCAGGATCAAAAGGCGTTGGCTTTCAGACCAAATCCAGACAAACATCTCTTCATTTCTCCTCTCCTGCGGCTCGCCCTTGTCGCAATTTGCGAAGGGGTCACACGTCATTAAGTGCGTACACCTCATTTTGATCACTCCTTCCCGCCTTGAAGTCTCCGAGTCGACGTCGGTGCCACCGATCAATATGCTTCGCGAATCGCGGACTTGCTGTTTTGGATGGAGAATATTTTGTTCCGTCGCTGCTACCTGGGAACCAGCGTGCAGGGAACAAATAGCGAACACACGGACTGAAGCACAGAGCCGGCGGGAGAGGCATCGAAAGGCTCCTTGCCCATCTATCTTCAGGCAGCGCTTGTCTTTCGTACGGCGACAGGAGGCCAACGCGTCTCTCTTCCTATGCTTTCGGCGCAATCTATCCCTTCCTCATCAGTCGTCACCTTCCTTTTCCGTCGTTCTGCCGCTCTCTTCAAATGCTGACTTCTTTTTCCCCAGACACCTTGCACCGCTACCTCACTAGTACACGAACAAGCGAGAGTTCCATGAGGCGTACTACTGACTACACGATCAAGATGATCAAGATTATGCGTGGGTCGAAACGGGCTCAGGACCCTTATCGGCCGGTGCGTCTTTCTTCTCTTAATCGTTTTCCTTTGTGCAGCCTTTCGTCTCCTTCCCTATCATCTTCCTTTTCCGCCTCCTTGTGTGGGATCCATTTCATTTGGCCCTGGAAGCTTTGTTGGGGCGGAATGCTTGACCGTCGTGCGTCCCACGGACGTGACTCGCATGCCCTGAGAGAGGCTCAACCTGTCGATCATCCTACATGCGGGCCCTTCGAGGCCAGGAGCAGATCTCCAGGGATGGCTGAGGTGATCCTGCATCGGAGCGAGATGGGAGGCCCACTATCACCGTCACGCCTTGTGGCTCCTGCGTGCCTCGGGTCGCCCTCCCGCCTCGCGGACCTTTTGGGGGTGGTGCATAACGAGAAGCCGGCCGTACTCTCGGGGACGAGCACCTCGCTGTAGCTAGACTGCGGCAAGGCAATGCGGTGGACCCCGTAGCCGTGAAATGTGGATGGCGGTGGGATGGGAGGCCGCTCCCATCATGTCTTGCGTTCCCCGGAGTGGTCTCTTGGCACGCGGACCCTTTGGGGAGAACGTCGGTCGCATTCCGGCCACTGGTGCTGCGGCTGGTGCGGGAACAAGCACTGTGATGTAGCACAATCGTGGCGGGGCAGTGTGGAGGGTGTCCATAACCGTGGATCGAGGATGACGGGTCGAATATGCGGCTCGGCTCTGCGTGGCTACCTGTGCGTGTAGTCTCCAGCACGTCCTGCAGCTTGCACTCGACGTCGCTTTGGCTTTATCGGGATCCACAGAGAGGAGTATTTGAGGCTGGTGTGAGGGTGCTCTCTGAGCTTGAGATGTACCAGCGCGTCTACCGGGTCGTGCTGGAGAGGCCGCAGTTTTGCCCTTCTGCCTATCGGGAAAGGACATCCCTATGAGACTGTCGGTGGTCCTCGCAGTCTCTCCTTCACGATTCAATGCATGCCGTCAGCCTGCACCTGCACAGACGCGGAATACTACATTATGGACACGTATCTCCGCTTCTCTTTCAATTCTCCTTCCGGCTTACCTCCTTCATACGACTGCTCTGTTGATCTCATCTGCTGGATATTATGTATCCTGTCTACCTCCTCCCCACTTCTGCATTTCCGTAGTACTCCGACTTCCAAATACATTTTTCTAATGTCTGATGTCCGATGTCCGATGTCCGATTAGTGCCGATATTCTCGTTTGAGATGCGGACATAATTGCTGGTGCCACTTTCTGCGAAAAACTCAGTATAAATGTACACAAGAGAAACCAACGCCCGTACAAGGTTACCCGCCCGGGGTATTATGGTCGTCTGCTCAAGTCCATATTCTCTCCCCATCGTAAACGCATGGATTCGCGTGCATGAGCTCGTGCATGTCTGCATTCTCTTCCATTTCGCTATAGCGCCATGCAGCGAGGTCCGGATTTTGAAGCGCAATAGCCTTGAGCTGCAACCATACTGATGGCCGTTGCACGACAGCCTGTAGGTTGGGATCCCGGAACCAAGTTTGAGCGCGGTAGAGAATGAGGAAGGCTGCGAACGAGATATTTCCGGGTGTAGATAACGCGGATAGGATTATATGAAGGGATTCTAGCGGCGGCACCTCCAGGGGGGCACCACTGCAAGCCAACGCTTGTAAAAGGCTCTCAATCGCCAGGGCGGTCGTGTGATCCCATTTGTTAGGATCTCCAACATCGCTCCTGTTTTCTTCCCATGATTGTTGAACGTGTTCCAGGGCGGCATATATCCACTGGACCTCCACTTCCGGTGCGTTGGATTCGTGGATATGTGTTGCAACGACGTCCAGATCTTCGATATTTTCAATTTTGGCGAGTGAGGCTGCGGATGCTAGCACATTGAGGTTTCCGTGCGTCCGATGGAATGTGCTGCAAAATCGCGACATCGCCATCATCAGATTTGCCATATCCCATGTGGTGGTTGAATGTGCCTTTTCAACCATATTACCCGCTATTTGGGCAGTGGTGTCAATGACTCTGGCAATCGGAGTGTCGATGGGGGCGACTTGGAGTCCCTTGAATAGCTGGATCAACAGTTTGTCCCGGAAGCGGCTGTGGAAAATTTAGATCGCGTGCTCATGTGAATGACTTCCGACTTACCGCTTATCTACTTCCGCTGCGAGTTGAGGATTAATAGGTGCAAGAAATGAATTGACACAGCAGAGGTAATTTGTGAAGCTCAGGAGGTTGAACCTCGGAATATCGTCCTCCTGGAAGTGGTTGAGAAAATGTTTCGCTTTTTTCTTGATTCCCAGCATCGGAGCCAGTGAGGGAATAACATACAATGCCCACTGGTTGTCCAGTGCCGAGTCCTGATCATGGACAAGCTCTGGCCATTCCTGGATGATCCGGATGAGATTTATAAGTTGCGCAAATTCAGCTGGATTGTCCATTTCATCCTGGGAGTTGAGTTCGCTAGAAATGCTGTGGTATCGCAAACGATTCCAATCATAAGTACCAGATGCTCGAGCAATGAGCCTGAGAGAACAATATATCCTGCCATAGGCGATTGCGCGGCTTGTCATACCGCTCCGGATACCGAGGAGGTAGGTCATATTCTTTTCGGTCCTAAGATGGAAACACGAAATAAACATGTCGTTCAGGCGATCCATTGATACTGTAAGGTCAAGATCGAGTGGCCATTGGAGGTCAAGACCAATTTTAGCCGCAACCTCGATCATTCCTGGGTCGGTGGAGGTCTCCAATATCCACAATACAGCGGGAACCTCGGCCGACGGCGATGAAAAACCACAGTCATTATGGCAATCTAACGGTTTCGATGAAGCTGATTTAAATGTGTGTGATGAAAAGCAGGGCAAGGTATAGGTGTCCAGAAAGCAAGATGACGACCTAGTAAATTTCCTAAGTTTTATGACAGCGGATTTCAGGATACGGGTGATCGGCGCAATGAGTTGAAGGAGGACGGGAGTGAGTGGCGTTTGGAAAGGGGAATCAGGAGAGGCCATGGCGGAAACAAGAAGGAAAATATATGAAACGAAGCCGAAGGATGTCAGGGCCAGGACGATGACCGCAATCGCAAGATGGACGGTCCATAAATAAACCGACAGAGCGGTTGAAAACAGCAACAGTGCGAGCTGCAGAAGTAGGGGGAACATCTGCAGGACCATGTCGAATTTCCATCTGCACAGACCATCAAGTTTGCGCTGACGCTCGAGCCCACGCTCCTCGATGGTACCTCTGCTCCCGGCTGCCTGGTAGTACAGGATCCATTGCTTTCCTTGGACCGCGAGCAAGGCTGCCAGGAGGGTGGAGAATAGGCTGGTATATAGAAGGCTTTGAACGACGACGATGACATTGCTCGGGGGGTTCGGGGTGAGTTGTGGTTGTATTTGTATGATAAACGCGGAGCTGACGGCCGAGAACAGTCCAGCCTGGAGGGCAAGTTCAAATGCTGAAATTCAGTTAGAGCAAAGAGACCACGCACAAAGATTAAAGCGGTATCGAGCTCGGTGCTGTACTTCTGCTGAAACTCCTTGTCATGCTCGTCCGCGAGTTTCATATACGAGTTCCAGAACGCCATCTTGTCAGTGACGGGCGCTTGCGTTTTGAGCGCTTCAATTGCCCGATGAAGTCTTTGGGCCGTTTAGTTCCATATATTTCACGCAGACATAATACACACCTGTCCGTTTGCTCGTCGTGCTTCTCAATCAGGTCCGAAAAGCACCGTTGGAGTGCAGCGATGAGCCTGGAGCGTCATTGTCACTGTTATCACGGGATCTGTAATCGTACCTGGCGTTTTCAGAAACAGGTTCGCCAGCTTGGTTTGCAGCAACAAACATTCTTGCATCGACAGAGGCGAGGAGTACACCAGGGTACGAACGTGACAGCCAAATGACGGCATCAAACTTGCGCGTCAATTATGGTCAAGGGATCCAGCCAAACACCCGTAGACACGCGTCCACTTTCTTTCACCGCTCCAGAGAGTCGAGACCAACCCGAGACGCAAAGCGACGAGATTTTGTCCGTCCTGCATCAAAATAGTGAGCTGACGCCAACGATCCTACACATATTCCTCCTAACATGTCGGAGATTGGAGACGTCATCCGCCGCCGAGCCATAGAGCGGGCCATGTCTACTAGCAGTGCCCGTGCAGCAGATCGTGCTAGAAATTCAGAACTCGAGGCTGAGGTTCTCTATCTGGAGCGCATAATTTCAGCGTTGCGAATCGAACAAGCGGCTATCCAAGAACGACTTGGCTCCTACACGTACCCTGTCCTGACTCTCCCGAACGAAATCATATCCGAAATCTTCACCCAATTCCTTCCGATCTACCCACTTTGCCCACCGATCGTGGGGCTCCTCTCGCCCACTTCCCTGACACATATCTGCCATAAATGGCGAGAAATAGCTCTCGCCACCCCGAGACTGTGGAGCGCAATATCGTTATGCTACATGGGCGACAATACCAATACTCTCCAACAGCTTGATATGCAGAAGGCTTGGCTCAGGAGATCTGGCTCCTGCCCCCTTTCCATTCAAATGGATGGCAGTGGCTTTATAGCCCAAATTCTTGCGACAATTATTCCTCACCGCGCACGCTGGGAATATGTGAAATTCTCTAACATTTCACTACGCGATCTCGACATGATCGAAGGCCCGCTGCCCCTCCTCCGCGACCTGGATGTTACGCTTTACAACCGTATCGGTCCCCACCCTGCTGCGACCTTTCGCCAAGCGCCTCGTCTACGTGTATTCACTGACACGCGTCTGTACGACGAATTCACCTATTCTCCCGACTTTTTGCCCTGGTTCCAATTGACGTCGGTAACCTTGGTGCTTGTAACGCCCGCCGAATGCACACCTGTTTTAATGCACACTGTCAACCTCGTTCATTGCCAGTTGGCTATGACCGATGGCGTTCTCAATCAACCTGACATAAAACTATTGTCTTTGGAATCATTGGTTTTGGTAAAGTTCGATCCAGCGGAAGAGGTACAACTCACAGAATACCTCAACACATTCGTCGTCCCTGCTCTACAACGGCTTCAGGTGCCCGACGAATTTCTTGGGCCGACTCCCGTTGCTATTCTTGAATCATTCATTTCAAAATCCGGGTGCAAGCTGGAGGAAGTTTGTATCACCGGCGAAAGATCACTGCCCAGGGAATCGTACCGCAATGTGTTTCCCTCCATTCCGAACTTCACATTCAATCGGGCACTAACCCACTGGGATGACAATGACGACTTCGACGATGGGGAACCTGAAGAATCGGGCGACGAGAGCGAATAGCGGATCTTTGTGTGCGCTCAAATTTCTCTCGTTTCCCCCCCCCCGCTTACCTGTGGCGACAATAGTTGGACAATGCTTCGCAATGTTTTAATGACCATACACGTACTACATGCTGCGTTCGATCCCTGTAAAATCTTGCGACTATTTTCCATAACTAAATAACCTTGCTTCATTCTCATACCAGAGTTCTTCGCTAAACGCCCTTGCTCTCACCACAGCATTCTTACATCGCGAGACAACGCAGTCAGTTCGGTAGACCATTGGTTATAATTGCCGCGAGAATTTGAATTTAGATTCGCAACCCTCAGGTATCTCGCGGTGATATGGTTCTTTCGCCCACGTTTTGTGGCGAGTCGCACCCGGACTTCAACTTATGTGGAATTTCAATCGATATGTGGCAGCTCAAATGCAAGGTGCACGAACCGTTCTATATAGCTAGTTCCTCAGGGACAGGCCTTCTTCATGCACACCATAGTTGCGCTCAAATAAAAGAACAGCAAATGCCGAAGCAAAGGGCTGTCAGAGCAATTCACTTGAACTTGAACTTGAAGTCAGGGGAGTATGCTTAAATGCTGTAGCTCTGTTCTTCGAGTTATAGCCTCGAGATGTCTACCAGGCGCCAGGCTTTATCAGCGCGCATGACCGTTTCCCAATTTCACTTGGATATATTGGATACAAGCTGTGATATGCAAGAACGGTTATCCAACACGACTACTGCACTATCGCCTGGTTCGGCAAGTCTCTTTTGACCTGCATCTCCAAGGTGGGGTACCAAGCGAGCGTCGGATCCGTGAGCTGCGGGCTTTGGATCATTTTCTTGTGCACGCCAATTGGCTTGAATCTGCTTGCGTCGATTAGAACGGCATTGGTGGGCGGCAGAAAATTGCGTACCTGATTTCCGTGCTGGGGCCTCCAGGGAGCGCATGGGGTCCGATGTTCTGAGCTATGACAATCACGGTGGCGTAATCCTCCAGCCCACCGGTACGCTTCTTCAGGGCTTCACGGTGCTGCCTGTGGAGTTCTATCACATGAGGGCCGGGGTTCGCGCTCCGTGCTTGCGCGCGATGATAGCCCATGACATCCTCGATCCGGGCCATGGGCGTGACCACGGCTGAGACGAGGTCGAAGCGCGAGCCGGCTTCCGCGTGGGGGCGGGGGCGGAGAGAGACGACGAGCCCAACCTTGTCGATGTTTTCGGGGTGTTTGTGCAACTCGAGGGCCACGATCGTAGCGCAGACCAGCGAGCTGTTGAAGCGGGCGGTCCAAAGACGAAGGTGGCGTTGAAGTGGAGGCTCGCCGCCTGTTTCCGGGTCGACTGGAGGCGGAAAGTCCTTTACCGACTTACAATAGGGCTTATGGTTCGCCCAATCTGCCTCTTGCAAAAGAGGTCAGCCGGGAATGATCCAAGAATGTGTTGACATACTTTGGCATTCCCTGCTCTGCGTGCAAAATAATGAATCGCTGCCGCAATCGATGTGTAGAGCTTACACAGTACATGGCAGTTCTGAGGAGATAGCTTAGTAGATACTTTTTCAATAAAGCGAAGACCCCCACCTGCATCGAGCGCATTTGTTGAGGTTCTCGTGGTTTTTGCAGTCCCGCAGGTCGCACATCCGAGTTGTCACTGTATTGGGAACGATCTGCTGCTCTTCGCTCGCAATCACTGGTCGCGTATGGTTCCAGCATCTCCGGCACCCTGGTTGTGCGCACTGACCTCCGTACTTGAAGACAAGTTCTGGCATGATGGTGGTCGGAAACAAAGGCGGCGGAGTTGGAATTTATGGAAAGAGTTTGATGGAGCACGTCACGGTGGAGTGACATATACCCATTTGATTTCGAGCGGGCGTTCCAGCAACCACTTTTCCCAAGAAAAAAAAAAGAACGTAAAAACATACACGAGAAGACAAGGATACGTGTGAGCTTAAATGTACAACCAATCACAAGTGATTAATGTCGGACTCGAACGTATCGAGGACAATGGAGGGCCATCTACTTGGCAATTGGATGCGGGTTTTTAGACCAGCCTTTGCGAGATCGCGGAACTGCTGCATCGCAGTTTCGGGGAACGGGCTATAAGCTGCAGGAGATTCGGGGTGGTAGTGAGACCGAAGGGTAAGCTCGAAGGATTTCAGAGTTTCTTTGCCTTCGATACGTCGAGAGCGTAAGACATCCAATAAGGCGCCGTAGTCGTCTCGCACTCGGTTGGCGGCAATGGTCAGAGTATGCATCGAGGGCAGGATATCCGTCATGCAAAGTGGATGGATAATCTGATGTAGTCCGGAAACTCCGTGAAGCATCAGGTGGAGATCGACGACGGTCGGGACGAGTTGGAGGAAGAGCTGAAGGTCTTCGGGTCTCGTATTCGCGTATTTATCTAGGTCGAACGAGAGCCTCTGCAATTGGAAGGATGAACGAGACAATAGAGCGCGGAATGGCTCAATCGCAGACGCGATTTTCCCGGACAAGGTCATCTGTTGAAGGCGAGGAAGTGTCAGATGGGGCACTATAGAATAGCCGTCGAAAGTGGCTTGGAGAAAGCGCAGATGCTCGAGTTTTATGTGCGGCTGGCTGAATGTCTCTATCCGGTTGTGCGGTAATAGCATCATAGCTCGGTGCGTCAGACGCGAGAGGCGTTCCGAGCACTGGTTCAACATGGGCAAGCACACCGCCGCAGAGGCGAGTGTTTCAATTTTGAGGCTTGTGAGTTGCATCCACGGAAGCCGTACATCGACGTCGTCGCCGCCGACCGCGACGACATCCGCTTCGCGTAACATGGGCGCGTTTTGGATGACGGTAGTTCGCGGGATGGCGCGCCAGTCCAATAGAACCACTTTTCGAAGGTTAGGAAAGCTTTTGTTCGGCCCTCCGAGGTTGGCTTGGGAAGTAATTCGGACCTCCTGCCATCGCTCGCAGTGAACTAGACTGGCGTCCATAAGGGACTGTGCCAGTGCCTGCCCCCCATCGTTACTCCCGAGAGAAAGAAAAAGAGGGAGGGTGGCTGAGTGCTTGAGCCACATCTGCAGTAGCTCTCCACAGTCACCATACTGTTGCCCGTCGTCCAGGGCGATGGATTGCCAGAGGCTTGGGGTCGCGAGCGCAATCGCGCGCCACTGACGGCAGATTTGTGTGAGGAGCAGTGGGGCGGTGTGCCGGGATGGATTAGAGTCTCTAGGAATCGACTGAATGAAGATATCCGACGTGATCTCCGATGGAAGGGTCAATACTGGATAGACAATACGATCCAATTCTGCCTGCAGATGCTGCCGCTCAATAGTAAGAGAGTTGATGAGGGTAATGAGCTCCGCCAGACGATGGCGAGCAGTAGTCCAGTCTGTGGAAGCGTGTGAGTTCGACGTAGCCTGCAACATGACGAGAGGTTTCTTTTTCAAAGGGTGATGTCATGTTTGGTACTTTGTTTCGTGTGGCATAGGTAGGGTTAGGGTTAGCCATCTCTGTCTTTCGATCTTCCGCTCTAGACATTCGGTCGCAGAAAAAACCAGTAGCTTATATCGGTCTTGCGATTGCCGCACACTGTGAGAAGGATTTGTCATGAATTTCATGACAAAAGTCGTGAATTTCAAGATTCATGATGTTTGGTTAGGATACACATTTTGAATTTCAACATCCCTTTCATGATCTACATTTTGTGGTAAATTGGGTATTTTCGCCCCACGGATTTCGTCACGATTCGTCGTGAAAATTTGTCGTGAAATGGCACAGGCCTTCATCCAAGTTCAACCGAAGCCGGCCGTAAACAATGATGTCATTACCCCACCTGTGGAGATAAAGGAACTACCCGCCCCACAGCTCGCTCTAACTCATACCACCACCATCCTCTTACCACCCGCGCCGTCGTCTCTCGCCTCGACAGGCTGAGGCTCGAGCTCGCTGTCACCACCTGCCGTCATCGCCGTCACCATCGACATCGCCACTGTACCCT
The DNA here is from genome assembly GCA_029281465.1 of Mycena epipterygia. Lineage (NCBI taxonomy): Eukaryota > Fungi > Basidiomycota > Agaricomycetes > Agaricales > Mycenaceae > Mycena > Mycena epipterygia. The sequence goes on along the minus strand of JARJCQ010000039.1, from coordinate 421,485 downwards.
TGATCGTACCCGCGCTGATGTCTCTTAACCGCTCGTCTAGGTGCCGCAGTCGTCTGGATTTCCACCTGCTGGGAAGGACTTTGGGTCAGCAGCATTGGCAGGAACATCGGCAGTATCACAAAGTGTGTATATCACATTCATTGGCCTCATTCCACATTAACTCACTTCCTAGTTTCAAACGACGACGACATCCGGTCATGACCTCATGGTGCGTGGCCCGACATTCCGAACAGCCGATGTTGTGATGGGCACCATCGAATGCGGCTAGAGTAGCTGAGCGGCCTGAGCCTAGCTGAGCATCGGGGATCAATGTCGATCCACATTTTGTAGGGTATTTGTGAGGGTATTTGTGTAATGATAGTCGAAACCACTTGAATTTCATAACGATTCCTTACTATTTCATGATGTTTCGTGAGGAATTTGGTAACTGGTCCCAGCAACAGGAATTAGTGCAAATATTCGACATGAAATATCGTGAATTCAAGACAATTCATCGTGAAAAATACATCATGAATGTTCCTATAAACCTCGGGAAATTCAAAACCACTGTTCCTAATGTATCATCGTGAAAACCTGTCGAAACATCATGAAATTCAAGGCAAACCATCGTGAAGTTCACGCCATGAGATCATGAAACATGTGCGGAATTTCACGATGTTTACTTCTCTCAGTGCGCAGTAGAAGTCGCACCCTTAACACGGCGCAGGAAATTGCTTGACACGCGAGCTCAGGCTGGCCGCTGCTAGACTCAGTGAGAAATTTTTACTTCGGATGTCCCGCATCCAGTTCACCTCTTTTAGTCAGGCTTCCGACACCAACTTCTTCTTTGAAATGGACCCTTTCTCATCTGACTCACAAAGTCAGAAATCCGCGCGAATAGCCACCCGCGCGCGTATCTCAGAACTCAATGTCCAGATAAGCTCTGCGACGCTCTCGCTGCAAGCCATGGTTGATCAGCGAAGGGCATGTGAAGAATTCCTCGACACGTAAAAATACCCTGTTCTTACCTTGCCGACCGAAATCACCTCTGAAATATTCGTGAACTTCCTCCCAGCCCCTCCGGAACGCCCGCATGCAGTTGGGCCTTTGTCCCCGTCGTTTCTGTGCCGGATCTGCCGCCAATGGCGAGAGGTGGCATTGTCCACACCGTCGATCTGGAGCGCGATGGAGATCGACCTCGACGAACCGTCTTTGCACCAACAGCAATTGTGTCTCTTACAAACTTGGTTGAAACGCAGCAAAGACTGCCCACTATCCATCACACTCGGTAGCCACCAAAGTACATACGACCCGGAGGACACCCGCGAATTTTTAGAAGCAATAGTACGCCATTCCGCCCGGTGGGCCGACATGACGCTTGTGCTCCCGTATGAGAACCTCCATCTCATCGTGGGCGACATGCCTTGCCTACGGCGGGTGATCTTCGGCCCGGACAACGATATGCTTCCATCTGCGGTGCCTTTGGTGGTATTCGACCGTGCGCCGAAGCTGAGGCATGTTATCTTGTCAACATGCTTCATTCCTTTCGCCATTATTCTTCCGTGGTCCCAGATTACTACCCTCGAGGCCTGCCTATATGATAGCGAGGCTTTGGAGGTCTTGCGCCACACAGCGAAACTTGAATGCCTCTCACTAGCCTTGCCGATCAGGAACGAACTCACCGAGTGCACCATGGTCCTGCAACTACTGCATCTCACTTTCCTCAGCATCAGACCCCATCCAGAATTCCAGCTTTGTTACGCTGCCAACCATTTGTTCGATTCCCTGACAATGCCTGCATTGCAGATCCTCCAACTTGATGAGCGTGTTTTGGGTATTGAGCCAACGGAGAGCATGTCCTCCTTCGTTTCGTTCATGTCACGAATCCGGAGCCTGAAGGAGCTTCGGATCACCTATTCAGACATGCCTCGGGGGTTCTACGAATCGAAATTTCAAGCTTCAGTCTCAAACATCCACGTCGAATCGGCTAGTGTGCACTCCGACAATGCTTTCTAATCAAATACCCCATTCTATCTTCGACTCGGGCTATTCCAGTCGATATCCTCGGCCCTCGTTTGTAGTTTTACTCCGAACAATCGGCTGCATATGATTTCTCTTATTTTGAGCGACGATTTCGTTATGTATGTCGATCCGTATTATCTTTGGATTTGGGTACGCAATAGACTGAATGCGCATGGTTCCACCTCGAACTTCGTATACAAAGCCAGACCAATGTATGATCTATCCCACAAATTTGCGTTTGGTACATTTTGAGCAGTTTGATCTCTTACTTTGACTGCTGAGGTCCTGTGTCGTGATCTAAATAGCTCATATGGGACGCAGAGATACAGGGTGAGGGTTTGTGAAGAGAAACATGCTTATTTATGGGTGCACACTTTTAAAAAAAATTGATTCAAGAAAAGAAAAGAAAGCAGACGGATTCCGAATCGGCGCTAATCGGACATCGGATATCGGAGGCATATCCAGAAGTCCAAGTGCAAGCCAAGGTCGTATCATAGTTGTATGAAGGAGGTGAAGTACGCGAAGGAGAGAAGACACACGTTGGAAATAGAGACTGGTATGAGCGGTCTGTCTGTCTGGTCGCACAACGAAACCATGCCCATGCCATGCGTGGTAGATATTTGGCGAAGGGACCCGGCCACAGGACGCTCGCTTCGTGATTGTCCCGACCACAACGGCGGGAGGAGTAAAAGAAAGACGAGAGTGCAGCTTCCCGCGGGAGGTCATTGGCACCATCCTGGGCGATGCGGGCCACGTAAGCCTGCCCATTGCTGTGGGGAAGGAGCAGAATGAATCCCGCGACATGGACTGGGCCAAGGAAGTAGCGTCGGTAAAGCACCGATGGTGCGCAAGCAGGACAGGACGCGTTGCAGACTAAGCGCACGGCAAGCCCGCTCTACCCTGCACCCGCGTACATATGCATATCCGTACATCCACATTCCGCGCCCACTATCATTCCCATTCTACGGCTAATGACACCCTCCACATTGGCCTGCCACGGTACTCGTCCCGCCCGCACCAGCCACCAGCCACAGCTGAAGCATGAGCGATTCTTGTTACAGATTCCTCTTGGTGCACGGACGTTTGGGAAGCACCCCGGGGAATGCAGGTGCCGCAGCCCAGCGACATCGAGCATCTGCGTGGCATTATACCACGCAGCAGTGGCAGAAGGTCGAGAACATGTAAGTAGCGGCCCGCCCTCAGACACCCCTGCACATCCTTCGCGCATGATATCGTCTCGCCGATCCCGAGAGCAGATCTCTGGAGGACGATGGAGAGGGCTAGTCTCTCTGGGCCACCTGCAGCTCCTTCCTCTGAAGAGGGCACAAATGATGCGGCCGGAGCATCCCGCCCGCGCCAGGGCCAGATAAAGGAGAGAGACCTCAAATACTTTATTAGCTCATCTTAAGTCCTGGGTGGTTCGACCGCATTTGACTCTTAAGTTTTACATATATCTTAAGTTCTGCTCAGGTAAGCTAAATCTTCGAAATATCATGCCCTTGACATCTCCCAGGGTCAGCTCAAACTTAAGTTGGCACCTCATCTTAAGTTTGCGCAAGACTTGAGTTCGAATTCGAGATCAGTTCATATAAAAAGAGATATATCTAAACAATTGATATACTTCAGTTTGATGTTCCTACTACTCAAGTTCTGTCGATGAACTTGAGTTGTGGCATAACTTAAGTTCTACGGCAGAACTTGAGTTCCCACACAACTTAAGTTCTATGGCAACTTCAGTTCCCTATCAAGCGTCCAAAGCCAGTAATTTCGTACCTATTTACATGCTGCCGCTTGGGTTTGGCCGGATTTGCGCGGTGAGGAAGAGTGAACAACGAGGTGAGGGAGGAGAAGCGGCAATGGGTGCTGATGTCGTACGGCCACGTCAAGTTATTTGAGCGCATTGGGTGTGAGGTTGGGTGGCACTCAATCGGAGTCAAAGTGGCAATCCTGAAAAATTCAAAATAACCTATTGAACTCAATAAAACTGTGCTCAGAAGAAAACTCACAGTGGGCCATTTACACAGTGTATCGCTGGCAAAAGAGGCTGCGACGATGGTGGTGGAGGAAAGAGAAGGACATGATACAGCCACCTTGATCGCCGCGGCTCAACTGATGCCGAGTCACTCCTTGTCACCTGTCACGTATCTTTGTCTTTTGTTCTCCTCTTTCACGAATCGCACTCGCTCCTCACTCCGAAGACCCTGCGGCTGCCCCTCCCGCTCTTTACTCTCTCGTCCGAGACATCGACTTCCCCCCTTTCGGCACGACACTCACAGGCAATCCGCGCGCCGTCTCAGACTCGGTCTCGTTGTGCCACCGACCTCGAATGCGCCGGTGGGTTGTGTGCCACCAACCCCACCTTGGACTTTATTTTTCGAGGCTCACACCATCTCGTCCACAGCCATCAAGAGTACAAGGACTATGATTACTGTGCGTTGCATCTCCCTCTCCCCCCCCCCCCCCCTCTCTTTTAAAAACTACTCGGTATTAATCCATGTACAGTGAACCTCCTCGCCATCTTTCCCTGGTTCGCCTCGCCGCCGCCGTAGTCAGCTTCCTGGCGTCGTCTCATGCGCGCAAGAATGGGTTTAAATCTAAGGTAGCACCCGCGTCTAACGCTGAATCGAAACCTTTACCGGCGGAGCCTCCTCGCTCTCCTTCTCTCTCCTTGTGAGTGACAATTTTGTGTCACTATCCTCCTCCACACCTCCTGTGTCCGATCTCCCTCTCCCTCTCCATTTCATCTTGCCTCTCAGCCCGTGACCTCTCAGCCCGCGGCGCCCTCGCCAAACTCCTCGAAAAGCTCGTCGGCTTGGGCAAGCAGAGCATCCGTAATAACACCATCCTCGACGGCGTCAACGCCGTCGTGGGTGACCGCCGTGCCAGCATCCCCGCTTCCATCCTCGGTGGCATCCTTGGGACCAGCGTCGCCTCTGCGCTCGGTAATTGGTACGATATTGGATGAGCTGTTAGGGTACGGGACTTAAGTCATCTGACTCAAGTTCAGACGGGCTATACAGGATACCCGTACACATGTAAATAGAACTTAAGTTTTATAACAGGACCCAATTTGTTGGCAAAACTTAAGTAGTAAGCGAAAACTCAAGTTCGAGCATGGGGGGTAGGTTGCCCCTGCACGGCGCCTGTGCACCTGGGGCACCCATGTCCCGGAACTTAAGTTCCGGACGAACTTGAGTGCCAAAAGCGGTCCCACCGCGCAGAACTTAAGATGTGCTAATTTTATTTCATAGAGACCTCGACCACGCTATGCCCCCAAGAAAGTGGAAAAGTGGACGGAGGCAATGCGGCACCTCCACAACTAGAAGGGAAAACGCACCGGCCATGTATTCGCGATGACCTTGACTGCGGCGACCAAGTATGATCTTGACCATCTTCTCCTGTGGTATAGTCACAATGTGTGCTTGTGAGGGGAGTCCGAAGGTAGCGAGACTAGGTGTCTGGGAGAAGAGAGGTCAGCATTCGAAGAGGAGAGTATGTACAACGAAGAAAAATTAAAGGGAAGACGAAGATGTGAGATTATAACGATGAAGAATGACAGGGAAGACAAAGATGTGAGCCGAGAAAAACAGAGAAACGCGCCGGCTTCCCAACACCGTCAGGAATGACAGGTTTCGTCTGTATGGAACTCGACGCAGGGCGTAAAGGCTAAGTCCCGTTATCACCGCTCACGCACCCGAGCCCGCTGAAGTCTTTCGGCGCCTCTCCGACTCTATGGTTTCGTTTGTGTGGTCAGCACCATTCACTTCATGTGGGTCGGCCCCAAGCTAGCAGACACGCAGTAAATCGTTCGCCATAAAGATAAGTGGCGAGCAGAATATGCGTGGACACTGATTGGGTGGCACCTCGGACGTCGACGAGACAGGACCGGGGCGCCAAGAAGCCGAGATAGAATTCGAGACAGTACACGCACTGGATATTCGGTTGGATGCGCAGTTTACGAGTACTTATGTAATAAGGAATCATCTATTTAAACAAACTTCATACGAGAATTTTGATGACCTGAATTTTTCATTTGATCACCTCAACTTAGTTACTCGTTTAGTGGCTGTGTTTGTAGTCTTTTTTATTGAGTTCAATACAATTTTTGTGATAAATTAGTGGCTGTCCTATTTTTAGGTAATTGTGCAGTCACCCATTCGAACCCTCTGTTATGCATCCTTTTATTTTTGAACCTTTTTGAAACCTTTCGTCGCCATTTATCTCACATGGCTATTCTGCTTCATAGCTAATGTACTTTTATGTGAGCTGAACTTCATTTGACGCACCACATGTTTTCTTTTTCATCTTGAACCCATATATATCTATGTACCAACTCCCATGCATCTGCCAGCAAGTAGAATCTGAATTACTCCATGGCCTCTCTGCCACTTGAGTGCTGTTATCTGTTAATAATGTAGAAAGTTCCTAGATAATATTGTTATTGTTGGTTATCCTTGTGCAATTGTTTGCTGTAATCAAATTTATCTCAGACTCGAGCAATGATGCATCAAAGATATTTTCAAACTCTGACGGCACACGCCGGCAGTTCAAGTGCGGGCAGTATTGTTGGCTATGTCTTTGCCAACATTCCCTCAGGGAAGCTGTAGGGCATGAGATTGATCCCTTCCATCTGCATTCCTTTTGTTTTCTTTCCACTCTGTCAGATTTTTCTTGGTCTTTTTGACCATGTAATTATCATTGTCATTCCATCAGATTCTTGGTGTATGTATTGATATACTGAGTAGGACTACATAAGTACGAAGTTTCTGCCGGGCCCTGCCACGGCCCCACACCCCAAGTTCAGAGAAGGGTGAGCATGAGGGGTATGCAATGGCGCCGTTTATAATTACGAGGATGAGGAAAAGAGTTATTTGTCCAGGTTTGGTCTGAAGGCCAACACCTTTTGATCCTGACTTCCACCTTGCTTTCACCTACTTCTCGGGAACCGGGACCCGGCAGGCGCTGCAGCGTTCTACGAGCGTTATATACCTGAAAGGAATTCACTTGAAACTAGATTTTTCTCTCAAAACTGACCGTCCCATGACAGAACTCGGAAACGAACCCTTCGTTATAGATGATTTTATCATTTTACCAATCCTGACTTGAATTCGCTCCCAGGGATGGATCCAGTGACCAGAACCCCCGAGGCCTCGAAAATTCAAAATAATTCCCTGTCTCCTCCTTCGCAGGGGATTGCTAGACTTCCTTCTGAATTGCACGACTACATCATCGACCACCTATATGATGACCGACGCACATTGTGTGCATGCACTTTGGTTTGTAGGAAATGGAACGCAACGAGCACCTACCACCTGTTTCAGAACGCTAGCACCGTACACGTCCATCGCAAGAACTTTCCCCAATTCTGCCAACTCCTTACCAGCGAACGCCTCAGTGCGTATATCGGGCGTCTCAGTCTTGAGAGCAACAGCCCCTTTGCCGACGGACCAGACGAGAAGTTCCAATTCAACGAGCATCTTCAGCATTTCAATGGCCTCTCTAACCTGAAACATCTCCACCTCTACCACCACCATGAGCGCCCTTTATCCTCGTTTGTCAGCTCATATAGTCAGGATTTCGAGATATCTGTGGTATATATACTGCAGGGCTATTGCGATATCTCTGGTATGTAAACCATCCACCTAATATGAAGATAATAAAGGTAAAAAAACAGGCAAAAGAGTGCATTGAACCGGCGACCTTCCGATAACGGCCAGGATTCATAGGAAGGGCAATAACCAACTAGACTAAACAGCCAATATAAAATCACATTGGCTCCCAGCTAGGCTAAGTTGTCCTTACCCTGCCTGGGACAGCTAAGACCCAGACCTAACCATTGAAGCTTACCAATCAGCCTCAACAACGAGATAATATATCCCTGTACCCCACCAATAACTCTAACCACTAACCTGACCCCTAAGGTGGGGCCATAGAGTGTGTGAGTGTTTGTGGGACAGGAGGCCCCGATATATAGAGATGGCTGGAATGGATGTTATCAGCTCTTTGGCCTAGTTGGTTACTCTGTCACTTAGCGAATTTGTCGTGTAGTCAGAAGGTCTTGGGTTCGACTCCCGCACTTCGTATTGTTTTTGGCCTTTGTTACTTGATCACGTGCACTAAAATTACCATATATGGTTATACCAGAGATATCGCAATAGCCCTGCAGTATATATACCATGGATATCTCGATATCCTGAGCTTATGAGGTGCGTTTGTCGACGCCTTCACCCGGAATTTTTTGAGCGTCACCGCTCTCGAACTGAGGTCGATCCACTTTAACTCGTTCGCGCAATTTATGAAAGTCAGCGACGTGTTGCCGCTGCTGCGTCGCCTCGCTCTCGTCGAAGTGGCGTGGTATGATACGAATACTTCCGATTTGACTGAAGACGAGTCATTGCCAAGGGCGATGTACACCTCATCCAAAAATAAACTCGTAGACGTGGTCTTGGACTGTTTTGGCATGGTACGACCTCTCCTATGGCTGGTGGGCTCCCAACGGTCCATCCAGCGGCTCGCAATCGGCCATCTCGCCCTCAGCCAGCGCCGTCGCCAACCGCAAGTGGCCCTCCTCTCCGATGTTCTGCGTGCCCTGGGTCCTTGCCTTGAGCACCTGATTATCTCGGAGACCGACAACAATCGTAAGCCTCATCAAACCCCACTGTTTTATTGATATTATCCCGCCGCAGTCCTCGACCTCTCGCGCACTACCGCGCTCCGCACCCTCCAAATGATTGGCATTCGCAGTGTCGTACCACCGCACACCAGCGTGGATGTCGCGTGGGTCCACAATCTCCTGTCTGGCATCTGTTCACCTGACCTACAGCGCATTGTGTTCGCCGCGAATGTCCATGACTGTGCGGGGCTCGACCTCCTAGACCTCCCTCGCATCGCGCAGGCCTTCGCGAGGATACGGGCCTCCAATGGGTGGATTTCTTCGTGCCGGGAAACAGGAGTAGCGCCTTCTTCGGGGCCATAGATGAAAGGCTGGCTGCCAAAACGTATGTGCTAAAGGTTGAGGAGAAGTCGATTCTGTCCTATGCGTATGGGCTAGGAGCATTCGACATTTGATGTTTGAATCCAGTTTATTCTACATAAACAGAGGATCCCGTAGACCCCAGCGAGGCCTTTAACTTGTCGCTTCAGTGTGCTGTGGATTTGTAACAATGGGAATGTGGTTCGTTCGTTGAACTTTGCATTGCGTGCTTTTGACGTAAGGAAGTAGTTTCTGGTGCCGAACGCTCCTTGTTTAGCTGTACGCTGCGAACCCGCTACAAAATGGTCAAACAACTGTCGTACCGCAAGAGCTCGGTACCCAGATCCCTGAGGCAACTTCTTCTACTTCTCCTCCACTGCTGAGCGAACAACTCTGAAGGTAGGTGGCAAAGGTAAATTTTAAATGCCTCTGGGGATGCAGCGGTCTCGGCAAAAGCAAGTGCATTTCATTGGAGGCTCTGGTATTACAAAATGACCGGAGAACGGCCATTTTTGATACGTAGGAAGGGAGATTTACAGAGTTGTACAGAGATAGCATGGTGATATGTTTTTTTTACAAGAATTATCCCTAGCATGTATTGTTAATAACTTTCAAGCGGGAAAGAAATTTGGAGCACACATCAAGATAGTACAAGCCTATTCGCTCTCGTCACCCGATTCTTCAGCTTCCCCAGCGTCCGATCCCTTGTTGTGTTTATACTGAGTCAATGCCCGATTGAATGTGAATTTCGGAATGGATGGAAATGCATTGCGGTACGACGCCTTGGGCGCCGACCTTTCGCCGGTAATACAGACTTCCTCCAACTGGCACCCCGATTTCGAAATGAATGATTGGAGCATATCAATGGGATCCGCCCCAAGGTATTTGTCAGGCACTTGGAGCCTGCGTAGGGCAGGGACGACGAATGTGCTGAGATACGGTGTGTGTGATACTGCTTTCATTAGATCGAACTTGATCAAGACCAATGATTTCAAGCACGGAAGTTCTATGTCAGGTTGGTTGGCATTGCCGTGCCAGAGAATCAACTTGCAATGAACGAGGTTGACCGTCTGCGTTAAAATCGGCGCGCAGTTGCCAGGCGCTACGATTATCAAGGTTACCAACGTCAATTGGAACCAAGGTAAGAAGTCGGGGAGATAGGTGAGATTATGACAATGATGACGCCTATCCGTGAATGCACGTAACCGAGGCACTTGACGAAATGCTGCAGCAGGAGCAAGAACCTTGCTGTAAACCAAAATGTCTAGGTCACGGAGCAGATGCAACGGGCCGTCGATGGCGATGAGATTGGATAGAGAAATATCAGAGACCTCCAAATATTCCCAGCGTGCGCGGTGAGGAACAATTGCTGTAAGGATTTGGCGTGCGTACTCTTCCGAGTGCATAAAAGTAGCACGCACGGTAATCGAAAGGGAGCAGTAACTAGATCTACGGAGCCGGGATCGCAGCATATGAAGTTGGAGAGTTCTGTTACCCTTATCGTCACGGTAGCAGTGTAGCGATATTGCTCTCCAGAGAGCAGGTGTGGCGAGAGCTATTTCCCGCCATTTGCGACAGATTTGTATCAGACAATCGGGGGAGAGAAGGCCCAACATTGGTGGGCATAGTGGGTAGACCGGAAGGAGCCGTATGAAGATCTCGGATATGATTTCATTTGGCAGAGTCAGGACCGTGTAGGTGTAGGAGACAAGTCGATCTTGGATATTATGTGCTCGTTCGATTCGCAACACGGATATCCGGCGCTGTAGATGGAGGATCTCGGCCTCTATATCTGCATTTCGAGCACGACCTGCTGCTCGGGTGGCCGCGGTGGACATGGTGTAGCGTAGCGGCGGTGTCAGTCAGGCTGCGGGCATCGAGACCATGATTTAGTCTAAAATATTTCTGAGTCTAGGAATGCTCCCCGGCCTCCTTGCTGTAATTCCTGGGACAAAAATTCGAGAAGTTTGAGGTGAGAAGGAAAGCTGAGGCGCTGATGGACCACGTCAACCATGAGAAAATTGCATTTGAAGTCACGTGTCATGTTCAATTTCCCAACTCCACCCGGAACATTCAATCGGACTTTATTAGTACTGTACCATTTCGACCGTAGGTTCAGTGACGGGTGACGCTCATATTTTTTTGAGGTGTGCAAAAATCGCCTTGAATCGAAACAAAATTTATCGGACTTCTCGGATGAAGATTTTCGGAAATTGATGAGCCTACGGTCGAAATAGTACAATCGACCGCGCGCTCGGACGCATCCCGCTTGATGGACACGCGACGTCTCAGCTCATGTCATACTCTTGCCTTCTCCTACCGCCATGATAACTCGGGCGAAGGGCGTCTCTTGCAGCGCCGATGACGCCAAGGTCGACGCAGCGAACCCACTACGTCGCCGTCGCGGCCGTGCCCATCTGCGCACAAATTCCCGGGACACCCGTATTTGTTTCTCACCCTTGCGTTGGATCGCTAACCGAGTCATGAACTGGTGATGCCGCCGAGCCCCGCTGACAAAGCGCCGGGATGCATCTGCGGCGTTCCTCTCCATGGTTGGCCAATCATGGCAATCTAACTGAACCGGCTTGGAGCCTGAATTCACGCGGTTGTCAGTGCTTTTTTTGAACTTCTCGTTGGAATGGTCTAAATTAAGAATGGCCAGTCAGATTCTAGCGGAAGGAAAGTTTGTGGTCACGATATACTTGCTGATTGGATATTTTCTTTTCTGTGAAACAAATCATCAGATGTTTTCACAGAAAAGCTGCCTATACCTTCCTATACCACACCAAATACACCAAATGACACCACCTGATATTAATTCAGAAGTCACCCACACCCGTGGGATGCCACTCGGCAGGAGTATCAGGGAAGCTGATGAAGAACAGATATAAATGGAGAGGACTGTATATAAGACACTCCTGAGCTGTTACCCACCTATCATAAAATGCCCCACCAACCCACCATCACTGCCCTCCGTTTGGAGAACATCATAGCCTGTTTGAAACCTGCTGTTACAGTACTGGGTGAAATCCATGATTCATTTGGCACCCCTTTTGTTCAAGCCATTGTAAACACAACACTGTCCTTGATCACTGTAGTCCAGGTGCTTGCTTTGGGTCATGGGTCCAGCTAAAAATCTGACTTGGGCTCAAGAATACAAAAAGAAACAAAGAAGAATGCATCCAGCTCATGGAAAACATCCATGGAATACTTTTTGCTATTGTTGATCTTCACATAAAGTCTAAGCCTGATGGGAACATGGCACCAGACACATTGCAGCATATTGGCAAATTCACAGAGTATTTTCATTTTATTCTTTTTCTTGAGTAATTTGACTGAGGACTTTCCAGAACACTTCAAAAAATACATGTGTTTGGTGAAGCCCAACAAGAGGGAAACAAAATCAAATCTTTCTTCCGCCAGGGTGAGATGAAGACGCTGCTCAAGGATTGTCAGATGGGATTGCAGCAAGCTGTGGAAGTCTTCAAGGTGAATCCAGTATAAGTGGATGTGGACATGGAATACTCATCCCATATAGATTGACACAGGTCTCAAAACATTTGACAACATTACGGAGATGGAGAGGAAAATGGAAGGCATGCTTAAGGACCTCCTGGAACTCATTTCAACTCTATCCGATGGAACCATCACAGACAGTTCAACCTCTGTATGTATATGATTCTCATTGTTAGGACAGGGGCACTTATCTGAGAAACAGATATACCAGATGGTTAACAACAGTTCACGAAATAGGTATGATGAGCTTCATGATAAAAACAGATGGCTCAACTTCGACTTATGTGGTTCTAGCTCAAATTCATTGTCCATGTTACCATCAAAGCCGAAGATTTTCCATGGTCGTGACACAGAACTCATTAACATTGTGAAAATCCTCAGCCAGGACTCAGGCAGAATAGCCATCCTTGGAGGAGGAGGCATGGGAAAAACAAGTCTTGCAAGGGCTGTTTTGCACCACCCTGACATTGGCCTGAGATATGAATATTGTTTCTTTGTAGCCTGTGATTCAGCTGCTACTGGCATTGAAATAGCTGCCCTCATTGGACCCCAAATTGGACTAAAGCCTGGCAAAGATCTTAGAAAATCTGTGGTCCAGCATTTTGGCAGAACTTCATCTTGTCTCTTGGTTCTGGACAATCTAGAAACAGCTTGGGAACCAAGGGAGTCACATGGTGGAGTTGAAGAATTTTTGTCTTTGCTCACTGATTTATCACATCTGGCATTGATGGTAAGGATTCACTCATTCTTTGTTGCACTAGGTTAAATTGTGACAGATTACAATGCGAGGTGCAGAAAGACCTGCCAAAGTTCGGTGGACTTGCCCATTCTTGGCACCCTTGAAGCCATTAACGGATGATGCTGCTCGGCACACATTCATGGACATTACAGAGAATTTTTATAACAGCGAGCAAATTAGCCAAATTCTCAGCCTTACAGATAACATGCCCTTGGCAGTAGACCTAATTGCTCATCTGGTGGACTATGAAGGCTGTTCCAGCGTTCTCACACGCTGGGAGACAGAGAAGACTGTGATGTTATCTGAAGGAAATGACAAACAATCCAGTTTGGATGCATCAATCACAATGTCACTTTCGAGTCCCCGACTTAAATCTTTCCCTGGTACAGATGATCTATTGAGCATTCTGTCAATTCTTCCAGATGGACTTTCTGAAACAGAGCTTGTTCAAATTAATATTCCTACCCACAATGTTCTGGGGTGTAAGGCTGCATTGCTGGGTACCTCCTTGGCATACACTGATGATAAGAAGCGGTTGAAGTCATTGGTACCCATACGAGAACATATTCAGCATTACTCTCCTCCTTCCCCAGTGCTTATTCAGCCCCTGTTCCGATACTTTCATGCCCTGCTAGATGTATATCAGAGATTTCAAGGGACTCACCAGATAGCTGGGGGAATCAAGCAACTAAAGTCAAATCTTGGGAACCTGAATCAAGTGTTAGGACGAGGATTGTATGCTGACAACCCAGAACTCTCTGATGTGATCAAATGTACAATTTGGTTGGGTGGCTTCTACCGCAACAATGGTCATGGTCCACTCATCTTAATGAACCACATTCCTGCTGTTCTTCCTCAACCCTGTGACCACCGACTGGAAGCACTATTTATCACAGAAGTTTTCAAGTCAAAGACCCAAGAACTCTTTAGCAATCCAGACCTGCTGATTGCTAAAGCTAGAACTCACTTTGAAATTTTGAATGACCCGCTCATTGAATGTGAGTTTCTTTCTTTTTTTTGCTCCTAAGTAAGTTTTAATAGAACATGTGATAACAGCTGATTTTTACGCTGCGGTTGGTGATGAGTACTCTCTTCGGACCTTGAACACACCTGCTGCCCTGCATTACTTTGAGAAGGCACTTGGATTATCAAAAACCTGTGGTGCCATCAATGAACAGTGCAGTGCATTGAACAATCTGGCTGCGATAAAGTGGAGGACTAGTGATTATTCCGCAGCGAGAATGCATGCTGTTGAGGCAGGAACACTTGCCGAGTTTTCTGGAAATTTCTTTGAGCAAGCAAGAGCATTGCAAAGTGAGGCTGTGTGCTGTATAAGCTTCAATCACTACAAAAATGGGCTATTTCTTTGTCACAGAGCAAGAAAGCTTTTAGGGCTGTGTGGCATGTCCGGAGGCAGATTAGATTATGGAATCATGACTGCCGAAGCAGAGGTCTATTTACTGAAGTCAGAATATGCTGAGGCCCGGAGCATCAACATTGAAATTGTTCACACCACTTCTGCTGAACAGGAGCCAGTGCACTATGCAGTTTCCCTCCTCAACATTGCTGAAATTGATATCATAATTGGAACAGGTGAACATGATGTTCACCAAAACCTCGATGAAGTGCAAGCAATATTTAGCACTCTCGGATGGACAATCGGAAAAACAGCATGTGAATGTGCACTTGCATCTCTCAATCTGAGAGAGGGCAATATTATTACTGCCAGGAATTTATTCCACCAGTGTTTGAGTTCATCTTGGGTAACTTCGACTGAAGTTGTAGCTTACTGTCTAGAGAGACTTGCTGATGTCGAATGGTGGGGATCTCCTGAATTTGATTGGTCATCTACTTGGACCGTGGTATACCTAGCATATGCACAAAGATCAGGAAAGAGGTTGCCACTGTATAAGGCACTTGGCTTCTTAGGGGATGTACTCCTCTTTAAAGGAGATCAAGACACTGCACACAACCTTTTTGTTGTTGCCTTGAAAGGATTTAGCTATATGGATATTCATCAAAGTCGTGCACAGTGTATGTTCCGTCTTGGAGAGCTTGCACAACACAAAAGAGATTTGATAAAGGCAGCCGAGTGTTGGAGAGAAGCTCGTTCATTGTTTCAGCGGTCACTGCAAGCAAAAAGTGTCGCTCAGATTGATGTCAGGCTTGCTGCGCTTGAAGGAAAGGATGAAGGAGCACTGGAACACATCATTGGAGGATCTATTCCATGGGGTCAGGAGAAAATTGAGGAGGCAGCATATTCAGTTCTGAATTATGAGGGAAACCCTGTGTCTCCTACTGTAGTTTGATTTCCTACACATCTTCAGCTCTTTCATCAGTTATTTCTGCCTGTACTTGTACTTGACCATGCACCCCATAGTTTGATAATGTGTAAATATCTGAATGTATAACTTTATTCATTCCACCCATTGGTTTCTCCCAGACACATTGGGTAATCAACAGACTAGGTTTCAGATTAATTTTTGGCCAGATGCATCATATTCCAAGGTGATGTGTTCCAAGGTGCAGGGAACATCGCAAACATGGCATTCTCCACATATCTCGAGTGTGTTAATGTGGGGCCAGAAATCACCGACCCTAAATGTGTTATGTATACACTTCCAGAAGAATTCTTGTGTCAGGCGTTGTTGCAGTGTCAACGACCGGGTTGATTTCCAGATGGTTTCGTCAGAAGGTGTGTATTTGGAAATTTCTTGGACTGAAATTTGGATACGGTCAAGATTTATAAATATAGATTGTCGTTGTGACTTGAATTCGCTCCCAGGGATGGATCCAGTGACCAGAACCCCCGAGGCCTCGAAAATTCAAAATAATTTTATCAATTCCCGGTCTTGGGTATCCTCCTGCTTATTCTGCAACGCGGTGATCCTGGGGTCCAGAAGGAAAAGGTCGGCCTCTATATCTGTGATTCGGGCACGATCTGCTGCACGGGCAGCCGCGCTAGGCATGATGATGTGCGACGTCACTCGCACTAAGATCTTGTTCAGTCTGCAATACTCCGAGTTCAGTGAGCTGACTCACCTCCAGTGGGCCAACGATTCGAAAGTCGAGATGGACCAACAGATGGGAAGATGGACGACTCTCTTTGAATCGGAGCCAAAAGTCATTCACAAACAGGCACTGTTTGTGCTATTGACCATCGCGAACATCACCAAAAGCGGGGAAACCTGCTATGCCCTGATGTAAGTCACATGGCCGGATGACGCATATCAGGCCATATAGGGGCTTCACCAGGCTGGCGGCGGCTCACAAGGCCATAGATGGCACATATAAGGCTGCTATAGTTTTGTGTGGCTGGTAGTGCCCTTTTAATGCTATATAAGGCTGCGTCCGGCAGATAAAAATCCACGACACTGTCATAGATTGCTGTGACTCGGAACAGTACTGTACAAAACCATCCACAGCCTACAGGGTATCAATTACTATCAAATTCCTACCTTCCATCCTCTCTGGGACCTCTTCAACTCATCGTCTGATCCTTTCTCTTCGGTGGCTGTTTGGCTTTTTTCGTTCTCTTTCTCCGCAATTTTAACCCTCATGGTCCAAGGATTAAAAAACAGGCATTTGCAACCCACATGAGGAGCTGATGAGGAGCTGTACACGTTCAAAAATACTCACGATCTCGCGATTTTCGTGCCACTGACCTATCACCTACTATTCTCGTTTACCGGCCGCGGGACGTACATAATCTGACACTGCCCTTCCAACCAAGGGTACCTGTATTTAGTTTGTGGGCTCAAACAGGTACACTGGTGCTGTAGAATCGGCGTGTCGTAGAATTCTCTGTGGTGATTTGCAATCGAATGGTGAAACGTGTTACGCGAAAATCGCCAAGTCCATTTCAAAGTCCGCCCCATCACGAAGTGGCGTGATCGATGGTTGGTTGATGCCACGTCGCATCTCTGCTTTCTTCCCTCACCTCTCCTGCTCCCTCGCCCTCCGCCGTCGCGCTTTCTCTTATGGTGCCGGTCTTCAAGCTTCAAGGTTCGGGTGCCTCACGCCTTCAAGTCTCAAACCTCAGTTTGCTCTCTTATCTCGCCTCCCCCGCCGTCGCCCTTTCCCCTTGCTCTTATGGCGCCGGTCTTCAAGCTTCAAGCCTCAAGCCTCATGCCTTCAAGCCTCAAGCCTCAAGCCTCAAGCCTCAAGCCTTCAACCCTCCAACCCTCAATCCTCAAGCCCTCAAGCCTCAAACCCTCAAGCTCGCGTGCATCTCACCTTCAAGCCCATCAAAGTTGGTCTTACTGTTCCTCTCGGGCTTCTCTCCCTGCGCGCTGTGATGGTAGCGGTCGAAGCAAGAGTGGGATGGTGGGCGGAGTTCTTCCTTTGGGCCAGGTGTGTCGATCTGTTCTTCCATTGACGTGTTGGTCACTGATCTCCCGCCAGAGTCGTCCACGGCAAGATGCACCCCGGCCGAGTCAACTCCACCCTCGCGCACCTCGAAGCCACCCGATTCGCTGCCATTCCGTCGCCTGCTGCTACTATTTCGACTGTATACTCTGGTGCCAATGATATTGTTTTGCATTTCTGCTTTATTTGTGTGATCTGGCGGCGATTTGAGCAACCTGAATCATCCTGAGCATGTTTAGCAAGTATCTTGAATGTGTGTTAACGGTGTATGGCCTTATATGTAGTAACGCGCATCGTGGATGCTGAAAAGCATGGTCTGATTGTATCAGGCTCTTCCATCTTCGCCAGGCTGAGACGCCCTTATCAAGAATAGGGATCTTATATAAGCCCTTTTGAATTCTTCACCAGGCTGTTAACCCTTGCATGCCTTTTGGCCCTTATATTGCCTTATATGGCCTTATCAGTTTCGCCCGGTTTTGGTGATGAATGTCCGCGATCGGCTTATATAATCTGCAATCTGATTGGCCCTGGTCTTTAACTGAGTCGCCGTGTGCCGTCGGCAAACCCCGTGTGCACTTGTACAACTGTTTTTTCTTTCGCACTTTCCTATTCAAGAAAATTCCCCTCTCAGCTCCTTCAATATAACAATCCTGTTGGGCAACTCTGTTACTCTGTCAACATCCTTCAAAAGCCACAATCACTGTCCTTCCAAGAAAGTTGCTGCCTCTGCTTCTGCGAAGACATCCCCAAAATGAGTCAAATCATCCTCGCATTACCTCTCAGGAGCTTTTAATTCTCTGGGGATTCATTATCTCAAATTTCTTTTGTCAAGCGATCTTAATATGATTTATGCCAACATCTCTCCTCTCTCTGCAACATTCAAATGAATCAACTGCTAGCATCTACTTCCTTCTTCCTTTGTCTTCAGGGATTTTGGACGAAACACTTTCCGGTCCCACCAAACCCAGAATCCAGCCGATCCCGCCACGATTCTGATCACAATTGGAGTTGTTTCTGTGTCTAAAGCGACCATTTCTGTCGACAATTGGCAGGTGCTGGTGATTACTTGCGTCGACAAGTTATGTTTTTTCTATCCTGATCAGTCATGGAGGTCTAATTGAACAGGTTGTAATGTTTCGCTCCGTGGCTCTAACAACTCCAAGTTGTATCGGCAAATCCAAACCTGTGAGTTCCCCCCGTGTCGCCTGAGCACCTCAACATCTTCACTTCACAAATGTTGCTTGCCGGTCCTTCCAACATTACTGCACCTAATGCCTCCTACTATGCTATAACCTGTAATGCACTACAACGGTAGTGATGTGGGGTCTCCTCACCGTAAATAACTCTACGGATATCTCAGTGTCATTTTCAATTTAACGCTACTACGCCACAGATATGTAACTTTTCTTCTCTGTTTCCAAGTTCAAATCGCCTGTTTGTGCCTGCCGCTCGCGGTCACTTCAAATCATTATGTAATTTCCTTTTCCGGTGCTCACCGACATTTGCAAAATCCAAGCAAAATCAGAAGATAATATTCATTCAATGACTTCACTCTGACCATTTCCAGGGAATACATAAGCAGCTGCCGTTTTTAAACTGTGTTTCTCAATAGGGCCCTCGTAATCGCTTGGCTCCAAAGTAGTCCCTAGTACTGTATAGCTGCCTCGGTCAAGCCTCCAAGTTTTATTACCTGTGCATTAATATGCCTGATTCATATCAATTCGGTTTCATTTCCGTGTGTTTTTCTTCGCTCGCCCATCTGTAGACAATGGATAGATACTCAGCATGTCGCTTCAAGGCTTCAAATAATTACAGTATTTTGTTGGCGTTCTTTCCGAAGTCGACGCAATTGTTGCGGGTCTGAGCCGAGGACGATCGTAAGGAAGAGCTTGCACGGTTCTCGTAAGAGAGGTTGTGTGGGATCTGAGACGTTGGAACGCAAACTTTGAGGTCGCAGCGAGTTAATCAATGACGAAGGATGATGCACGATGACCCGCATTAGCGGCTCGAGCCAAATGCGAATTAAATTGAGATGCGGTTATACAGTATTGCAGTTGGGAACGGAAATGCAAAAAATCAGGGCTCGTCCATACCCACGAAGCTTCCCATTCCGCTCGCGAGGCCGCTGACCACGCCTCCCTCCTCATCTGCGTCCTTCTGCGTCTTCGTCTGTCCGTCCGACTCTGAAGCGCTCTCGAGCAGCACCTTCACTGCCTCGCCCGTTTGGTGTGCCGCGACAGACGACAGGCTGGCGGGCGGCACGTACTGCTTCACAGCACCAGCGATGGCGGATGCCAGGTCTCGCGACGGCATACCGAGCGCATCGGCCAACGCGTTGATGCGGTCTTCCACCGTCTCGCTCGTGTCCTTCTTCCCTTTCTTCCCCTTCGCTTGAGGCTTATTGCCGTCGTCATATTTAAGCTGTGGTGGGCGCTTCCCAACCGCAAGGTTCCACCTGAGAGTGAAGATTAACGCGCTGAAATTTCTGCGAATGGATATTGAAACGTACCACCCGCCGACCTCCGTCTTCCACTGGATCACCCTGTAACCGTAGTACGCCGAAAGAAGGGTCGAGAGCAATAGTAGCAGGTATATGAGACGATTGAGGCGGGTCCCGGCGAGCGGTTTGGAGACGGGTGTAAGGGACGGGCCCTCGCGTTTCGGTGGCAAATCGGAATTGTTGGTGGAATTGGACATGGTGATGAATGAAGGCGGGGGATGCGGGCGGAGACAGAGCCAGCGAGTATATAAGGGAATGCTGGGAGCTACGTCATGTTCGGTTTTGCGACGTCAGCGCGCGCTAATCCACTGATGCGATACATGTGTATACACGCACAAACAATTGTCCTTCTTGCGCGAGATTTTGTTCTGGAAAACCACTCGTGGGTTGATGTTAATGGCTACATCCTTATGTTTTCTGACGTCCTGAAGCTTTCGACGTTAATACTACCGCTACGCCGAGCCCCACTGGCGTGAAGCATAGTGACCTCCGAGTCTCCGACGCCGAGTCATGTCTAGCTCGGCCGCACGCCGTGCAGCAGATCGTGCTCGAATCGCAGATATCGACGACGAAATCCGGCGTCTGGAGCTCTCCATTCGCGTGTTCCGAAAGGAGAAGAAGATTCTGCAAACCCGTCTCAATTCCTACATGTATCCGGTCTTGACGCTCCCTAACGAAATCGTATCCGATATCTTCACCCAGATCCTTCCCGTTTACCCACTCTGCCCACCGTTGGTGGGTCCTCTCTCGCCACATGAGCTGACACAAATCTGTCGCAAATGGCGCGAAATAGCTCTCACCACCCCTGCTCTGTGGAGAGCAGTATCGATAGGCTCCTCAGATTTAGACAATGTTTCTCCCCAACGACAACTGCATATACTGCAGTCTTGGCTGGGCAGATCCGCATGCCCCGTTTCCATCCAAATCAATGCAGGCTCCGAGTCAATGCGTGACTTCATATCCCAAATCTTTACGATAATTGTTCCTCACCGCGCACGCTGGGAATACTTAAAGCTCGAGACGACTTCGCTACCCGATCTTCGTGCTATCGAAGGCCCGATGCCTCTCCTCCGCGCCCTGGAGGTTTGCGTTTACGACAACGCCATCTCTCCTGCTGCAGTCTTTCGCCAAGCACCTCGCTTACTTGCATTCACTGACACGCGTCGGTCCGATGACCTCGCGTATGCTCCCGACTTTTTACCTTGGTCCCAATTGACATCGGTAACCATGTTGGACGTAACGCCCGACGAATGTGCGCCTATTTTAACGCAGACTGTCAACCTCGTTCATTGCCAGTTGGTCATGTGGAAGGACGGCCTTATCGACCCACCTGACATCCAACTATCGTGCTTGCAATCATTGGTTTTGTTGAAGGATCGTAAAAGACCTACACCACTCACCCACTATCTCAACACATTCATCGTCCCTGCTCTACGCAGGCTTCAAGTGCCTGAAGAATTCCTTGGACCGTCTTCCATTGATACGCTCAAATCATTTATTTCAAAATCGGGGTGCCAGCTGCAGGAGGTCTGTATCACCGGCAGAAGATCGCTGCTCCGAGCGTCGTACCGTCATGCATTTCCCTCCATTCCGACCTTCACGTTCAACCGGCGATTGACTCACTGGAAATGCGGTGGTGGACCGGACGATGAGGAACCCGAAGACGAATCGGACGACGAGAGCGAATAGTCTTCATGTGCGCTCCACCCCTCTAGAATTCTTCCCTCTTACCCATCTCAAAAGTAGTACGACTAATATTATTCAATTTCTATGCACCTATACGTTTACAAAATCTTACGAGTATCCCTTTGCACGCGTCAAAATTTCCTTTCTCCGTGTCAGTTTATTTTATTACAATCGTCACTAAAAACCACTTTCTCCCAAGCCGCACGCGCGGCGCGTACCACGTAGCCTTCCCGATGATCCCGACAATTTTGTATACGAGGGCATCGAAGGCGGGCGATGATGGGTCAGAGAGCGAGGATTCGGATGACGAGCTGTATATATGGTGATAACAACTCCGAGTGGGCTGCAGGGACCTGGTCCGACTAATTGATGGTCCGTCCCAATCCATCTACGGCAGTTCATGTTGAATTCAATAAATTGCTGCAGATCCGACGCAGATCACGGGGTCGCTGTCTTTTGTCTTTCTTTATTCCTCCGACGAACACCTGGATTGAACATTTCACCTGCTCATCTCCCGCGTCGTTCGACTAATATGCTGGACCGAAGTAGCAGCTCAGTCGCATTTTGGTCTGTTCGGCAAACATCTCGGTGCGTGGGTTGAACACCTCGCGCGGGAAACACTGGTATCTGGGCAGCTTCAATTGTGTTTCATCCGATATATGCTGGAACCAGAATCTTGGATCGAAGTGGCAGCTCTGCTGTTCATAGTTGGGCTGTGCCTGAACTTTGAAGTCGCCGTCGGTCCGAATTTACGACCCTCCTTTGATCCTGTCATCTTCAACGTGACGTATCACCTCCACTCTTCATCCCTCCTGCTCCTAGGCTCCCCTATATGTGGGCTGCTGTGGGCGAAAGCTGAATGGCTCGCTAGTAATCTCGGTGATGCTTCGCTAGGCCGAGTCGGATCTTCGAAGCCTCTTAATCTCCTCAGGTGCACTCGTCCTGACAGTTGCTAGTTAGACTTCGCAAGGGGAAAGACTTGGGTACTATGAAACCGCTGATCCAATCCCACCTCGGTCCCCGGGGTAGCCCGCAAGTGACTCAGCATAAATCCACAACCGAAATGAACGTCTGTCGCCCCCTAGACAATAAAGCCGGCAACAGTTGGTTTCCTGTCGAGACGTCGATGGTCGCTTCAGAGCCCAATTTAAATGGACTAACAGCGAACGCCGAACGCCCAATATAAACGAATTAACGACTGTTTATGTCTCGCATCGTTACATCATGATGCGTTGTTTTTTTGGGCTGTTGTGATCCACACACTCTGGATTGATTGACACAACAGGGCTATCTTGGCTGTACACAACTATACCGGTAGATTGAACCAAATACGCCGCCGCCGTAATATATCGCTCCACGTTCGCTGGGCATTACGGCTTTTTTTATTCCTTCTCATCTCTCCCCCTTCTCGACTGCGATTGTGGCTGGCGCACTCGCACTCTATATCTTGCTTCATACTCTTTCATTACTAAATCGCGAGGATGGGTTCTTGGCTTGCGCTGGTACTCCCACTCCTTCTTTGCGGGCTGCCCGTGCGTGCGGGGGACCCGAGCGTCTCGCCCCAGGAGGCGATTGTACCGCAATGCTCCACGCTGACGGTTACATGGTCTCAGACTGTGCGTTTTTCTTTCACAATTCCCTCCGGACCCTGCTGACACTGTGACTATTGTACCTAGCCTCCCCTCGTAAGACCGCTACTTTCTAGTTCCTTGCTTGATTATTAAATGATCTCAGCACCTGCACGTCCAACCCGGATCCTCAATAACCGTCAGTAATCTGGTCGATTTGGGGATTCAGAATGGCACCTCTACGACCTTTCAAGTGAGCCTCCCCATAGGTCGCTCTATATTTTTTATCTTCTCATTGCACTGGATTACTAACGGTGTTTTTCAGGGCAGAACTTCAGTTTTGCGTACAACACACTAGCAGACCAGTTCACCGTATTCACATGTAAGTGGGAACGAAATTACTCACTCCGAGGGGAATGAAAAATCTGAATCGTCCACCAGCGAGCGTGATGCAAGTGGGACCGGGAACGACGGATTGCCTTCCGCAGTCCCCGTCTGTCACTTCGAAACCTCCTTCCAACCCTTCGAGCGCGTCTCCAGTTGCAGACCCCAGCACCCCACCAGTTACCCCTCCATCTACCCCTCCGTCTACCCCCTCATCGATCCCCCAAAGTGCTTCAGCAGCGATCCTGCCAGGCAGTTCGAAACCATCTACAGGCGGCTCCAGCACCGCATCCTCCGCATCCTCTGCATCCTCTGCATCCTCTGCATCCTCCTCTGCCCCACAAAGTGCTGATACGGCGGTAGCACAAAATTCCGCAGCGGCGTTGACGACATCAGGCAGTTCAAAATCAGCGTTCTCCGTCGGCGCCATCGTGGGGATTGTGTGCGCCGTTAGTCTCTCCTAGACAGAGACACTTCAACAGCTCTGTTGCTTACCGCGGGGTGATAGAATCTTATTATATAATTGTCGGAGCTTGAATCTTGATGTGCCAACATTCTATATCTCTTTTTTCATTAAATGACCCCTCCATCACGGATTCCGGGTATAGAAATAGCGTGTCACACTGTCCAGATTTTTCTTGAGGCTCATTTGACACCGTTTTCAATATTTTGGTTGCATCGCCTCATGTGTCACATCAATGACACACGACTCTGCTCGGTGTGTTGTTCAACAAGCGAGGTACGAGCTCATTTGTTGAAGTGTCTGTCTACGAGAGACTAGGTGTGTCGCGACTGCGATCCCATTGTTTTTTCGACATTGTGGAGAGAAAAAAAGTTGAGGTACACCCATTAGACCGCTCTTGAGTTTGAGCCTTGTACGAAAGCACTTTTTCTGTAATCCAGGTTGCACATCAAGATTCAAGCTCCGACGATCCCATAATAAGATTCTAACACGGTCCGACCCCCACGGTAACAACAGGACTAGTGCGTATTGGACTAACTGCCCCCGGGCATCTCGGGCAATCCGCCAGTGTCAGCCAGTGTATGGTTGAACACTGTGGAACAATCTATACCTTTGTAGAATAGTGTAGAATATTATTATAACTCTGAATGACTTGTTAAGGCTGTTCGCCTCGTAGTATTTAAGAAGTATGTATTCTGCACATATGCATCAATCTATCTTCATCTTGAACTACAACTACTTGTGTGATTATCTCGAGCCGTGCTTACCCCACGTCTCACCAACCCATCTAAATAAACTGCGCCAATACTTCCCAACGACAACTGCATATGCTGCAGTCTTGGCTGAGCAGATCCGCATGCCCCATTTCCATCCAAATCGATGCAGGCTCCGGGTCAATGCATGACTTCATATCCCAAATCTTTGCGACAATACTTCCTCACCGCGCACGGTGGGAGCATCTACACCTTTGGGGAACTTCAGCATCCGATCTCCTCACCATCGAAGGCCCGATGCCTCTACTATGCGACCTTAGTCTCTTATAAACAGACGCTATAACATTTCCAACTCGTACCTCGTTTGTTATAATGCGACCTAGACCTGTCGTTTTACGAGACCGGACCAGCTCCTGGGGCAGTATTTCGCCAAGCACTGCAGTTACGTGCAGTCGCTGACCTCCGTCAATACGGAACCGAGTACCCTCCCAACTTCCCACCCCGAACCCAACCGACGCCGCTGACCTTGGTGATGGTCACGCTCACGAAATGCGCGCCGATTCTACGGGAAACTATCAACCTCGTTCATTGCAAGTTGATTTTCATAGACGACCATGAAAACCAACCTGGCATAGAACTTCCGCGTTTGCAATCATTGGCCTTGGTGAAGTGGCATGGCACTGGAATTACTCCCACAGTACACATATCTCACCACATTCATCGTCCCGGCTTTACACAGGCTCCAAGTGCCCGACAATGCCCTCAGGCCCGATCCCATTGATCAACTCAACTCATTTATTTCACAATCCGGATGCCTGCTGCAGGAGGTGTATATCACCGGTGAAAGATTGCTGTCCAGGAGCTTGTACCGCACGGCATTTCTGTCCATTCCGAACTTCTCATTTAATCGCGAGCCAGATCACTGGGCAATCGAACAAACTCCGGATGATGACGAATCTGAAGTGGGGTCGGACGATGAACAACTTAAAGAATCAGACGAGGAGAGCAACCCCAACTCCTAAACAAGCACGGTGACCTTTACGACGATCTTCGTGTGTGTTTTGGATTTTCTCGCATCTCCTGCCACTAGCTTCTGTTTCTATCCGACAGTACCAGTAAAAGAGCCCAGAATCTCGATCAAAATTTACGCACGTCTCGAGATCTCATGTATATAAATTTTGCGACTATTTCTCGAATGGAGAATCCCTTATGCTCGATAGTGTTTCGTCCTCGGATTCCTTCCGAATCTCACGCAGGATCGACGACCGCTTTCTCGTCAGCTCGAGCCGTCTACTGCGGTGTTCAACTTCCACTTGAATCTAGTTGAATTTAATGGAGGGGAAGGAAGCGACACCAGTTATTAGTTATTATTATTAAGACAAATTATTCACAGTTGAGGTATATATAGGAAACAGCACTTCTGCTCCTTCTATTCCTCGCAGATTTGGCCAGGCCCCCAATGGAATGAAAGGTGCAACTGTTGTTTCACCAGTGCCTTGTTGCATAATTCAAATTTAGCGAGGATCTGGTTCGTGGATTTGGTTCGTGTTTTGGTATATCTGATGCCTTGTGTTTGTCGTGGTCTACCGGACTGTCGGTATACCTGCTGGTTGATTCAACCGGGTGCCTGGTTGACCTAGCGCCAAAGCCGATGCGTCGGATCAAATCGCGCTCGCAAACAAGCCCCAACACACACCGCGTCTCTTTGCTTCTTCCCTTCCACGCGCCATCGCCCAGATATCTCGCCATACGCGCCCACCAGACGCGCCATGCTCAAAGTCGATGCGAAGAACACTGAGGAGACGACCCTCACGGTGACCACGCAACAGGATGAAGAAACAGGCGATGCTGCTGTTAGGAGGCGACCGCGGCCTCAAGATGCAGGAGCTGGTGAGTCCAACGCGATTCCACCTTCATCGATACGATAGTCGCGCTCGAACCCTTAAATAACGCGCCTTCGCTAATTTTGTCGCGTGGAAAGCTCGCACGGATGACGCTGATAGTTCTTTTTTTCTCTCTGTAGGAGATATCGTTCTCGACCGCGGACAAGAACTCAGAGAGCAAGAGAGGCGCGCTCACGACTGATCTGATTAAACGGTGCGCGTCGGACTGTGTTTCTTTTTTGTTTGTTAAATACGCTATATATGCAGGACCCCCAGCCTGGAGAAACTCACACTTGGCTTTGTACGCTCTCCGATCATATATTCGACGCATACGGTGGCTCACGTAGTGTGCTGTCCGGGAATCTTCACTCCTGGAATGACTGCCTCGGGGAACCCCTCATCAAGGCGCTCTCCTCTCTCAAAGAGCTGGAATACTTTCACCACAAGGCGATGACGGCGACGCGACGGACTTTAGACTGTGCAATCATGCGGCTCGTTTCTGCGTGGCCCAAGCTCCGGGTAATGCGTGAATCTGTTGCTGAATATCCTTTGCTTAATACTGATCATAATGCGCTGCAAGCTGTACCTCACGGGCAACACGGACAGGGACGAGGACCTCACGCAAATCCCGCCGGTCACCTGCGCCCTCGAGGACGTCACCTTCGAGCGCTGCATGAGCAACTTCGATGAGATGGCGCCTATATTCGCTGGGTCAACCCACAGCCTGCGCTCCTCCGAGGATGGACGATGGGGCACAAGGAGGTGCCATCCTACATTTATGTATTTCCATCTGCGGCTGACGAGGGGGACGCTAGATCGACGCAATATTTGAACTGGTGCTGCCCTCCGTCGAGTCTATAAAACTCGGCGGGTGCAACCACCCCACGGTCGCATTTATCCGCGGCAGGCTGTCGACCGCGCCTCGCCTCGCCTCGATCCAGCTGGGAGGCAACACCGACGACGACGGTGCCCTCCGGCGGGCGTTCGCTGCTGCGCTTGACGACGGGGCCGATGCGGATGCGGGTGCGGGTTTTGACGCTGAGCAGAACACGAACCCGAAATCAAAAGCGTTTCCCGCCCTGCGGCGCCTTGCCTACCCGGCCCAGGACGGCACGTACAAGACGGGCCGCAGGCGCAGCGCGCGTACGCACGAGCCCGAGAACGAAGGAGAGTCGACGCTGCTCAAGGCGGAGGGATGACGGGGATACGCGTCGAGCGTGCGAGCGATGTCATGTACAAGGTCGAGGACGCGCAGCAGCACGCTGTGTTTGCGCGCCGTGGAGGATATTGGTAGATGGCTGGTGTTGACACTCTATTTATTGGAACTGTGAAAGATACGAAATTATGAAATAGCGTTTCATAACATGTCGTTTTTGAGGCGAAGTTACTGTCAGTACGTGGGCTGTTCAACCTTCAGGTTGGATACGGGTTGAATACAGAGTGAATATTCAAATCGTTAATGCCACACTTGTTTGTTTTTGATTTTGGTTTTAGCCTGGACCTGCCTATTCACTTCACAGTGTGCCGTGTCCACGTCGCGTCTTCATGTTATTTGTAGCATTTTTAAGCCTCGAGCTTGGATTCCGAATTGGAAAGGTGGAGGCGAATTTAAAGTCCGATGGAATGTTCCGGGTGGAGTTTCCACGTGTCCATCAGCGCCTTCTCACCTCAAGTTCGTCGAATATTTTGTCCCAGGAATCACAACAAGGAGGCCGGTGAGCATTCCTAGACTCAAGAATATTCTAGACTAAATTATGGTCTCGATGCCCGCAGCCCGACTGACACCGCCGCTACACCAACCATGTCCACCGCGGCCACCCGAGCAGCAGATCGTGCTCGAAATGCAGATATAGAGGCCGAGATCCTCCATCTACAGCGCAGGGTCTCCGCGTTGCGAATCGAACAAGCACATATCCAAGATCGACTCGTCTCCTACACATACCCGGTCCTGACTCTGCCCAATGAAATCCTATCTGAGATCTTCATACAATTCCTCCCGGTCTACCCACTATACCCACCAATGTTGGGCCTTCTCTCGCCAAATTTGTTGGCACAGATCTGTCGCAAATGGTGTGAAGTAGCTCTCTCTACCCCTGCTCTCTGGCGCGCCATATCGCTAAACCGGTACAGTGATCATATGGATGACAATATTCTCCAACAAGTTCATATTCTGCAGTCCTGGCTGCGCAGATCTGGCTCCTGCCCCCTTTCCATCCAAATGGATGGAGGCATGGACCGTGGCTTCATACTCGATGTTTTCGAGGCAATTGTTCCTCACCGCGCACGCTGGGAATATTTGAAAATCACTCACACTTCACTCTCCGATCTCCTCACCATCGAAGGCCCGATGCCTCTCCTGCGCAACCTCGATGTTGTGCTTTACGACAACGAGATGCCTCCTGCTTCAGCATTTCGCCAAGCACCTCGGTTACGTGCATTCACTGACACCCGTCGGTATGCCCATCTCGCGTACCCTCCCGACTTTTTACCTTGGCTCCAATTGACATCGGTAACCTTGGCATTTGTCACACCCGCCGAATGCGCACCTATTTTAATGCAGACTGTGAACCTCGTTCATTGCGAGTTGGCTATGTCCGGCGGCCGTATCGACCAACCTGACATCCAACTATCGGGCTTGGAATCATTGGTTTTGATGAAGCATCGTAAAAGACATCTACGACTTCCCCGCTATCTCAACACATTCATCGTCCCTGCTCTACGCAGGCTTCAAGTGCCCGACGAATTCCTCGGGTGGTCTTCCATTGATACTCTCAAATCATTTATTTCAAAATCGGGGTGCCAGCTACAGGGGGTCTGTATTACCGGCAAGAGATCACTACACCGAGCGTCGTACCGTCATGCATTTCCCTCCATTCCAAACTTCACGTTCAATCGGGAATTGACTCGCTGGGAAGATGATGAAGAATCGGACGATGAGGAGGAAGACGATGAGGAATCACACAAGGAGGAGTCGGACGATGAGGAGTTTGGAGACTCGAACGGCAGCTCCGTCGTCGAATAGCTGGCTTCACCATGTTGATGTACGCTCACATTTCTCTCGTGTTCCTCCCATTTACCCGCCGTCTTCACAGTAGGACAATGCATCAGAACACGATGCCTCAAGACCCTTCTCAGTAATTTTGCACGTACTTCATTCCATGTAAACTCTCGCGACAGGTTTCTGCTTAAAATGTTCAATACAGTCGACTCTGTTATAACCCATACCTAGTTACGGGCTGATCGCACCCCAAAGCAGTAAATTGATGGCTCCGGAAATTGCCGGGATAGGTAGTCCGACCCCTTCCGCATGTATTCCGGTAATTTCCGGAGCCATCAATTTAATCCTCAGTCCTGCATCAGCCCGTAACTAGGTATGGGTTATAACAGAGTTGACTGTACACCTGATTTGATTAATATTGGCTATTTTCCCTGTCAATTGCAGACGTACCTCGCGGACGGAGTCGAGCGCATTGGGAATGAGGGGTTTAACTAAATTCGAAGCAGGATATTGTGCTTACCCGTGAACTGACGATGGCCAGTCGTCCTGCAGATATCGCCTATTTTTACGCTTGCGCTCCAGTCGTTACCCAGCTCGTCTATCAAAGCCCAAACGCTATCATTTTCCTTGCGGGGTAACCAAGAGTGTCGGGATAGATCGAAAAGCCACGAGGTACATGTCTTTGAGAACGGTTCGGAACTGCTAGCTTCCTTGTACGACGTGCAGTGTTTCCAGGGGACATCCAGATCTGGAAACGAGTGATGCAATAGCATTGAAGGTGACTACGCCCTCCTCCTGAATTTTGAGTTTTCGGAGAGCCGGAAGCGTCAGCGTGTTAAGCAAATGCGTCACGGCGTCATGGAGCATGGATGTGTACAAGGGGCGAGTTCCAGCGATTCCAGATGTGTAAGGCCTGATTAGGGTCAGACCACCAGGACGGACACTGTGGTTGGCGACAATTACTCTGCAATGAATCAGGCTGACGACATGTTCTAGAATTGCGGCGCATTCGTGGTTGTAGATGGATTCCAGGACGAGGGTCGTCAGTTGACACCACGGCAATTCAATTTTTTGCGAACGCATATCTGCAAGAATAATCGTGTGTAATCGTGGAGCTTGAAGAAAGGCAGTGACAAGGGAAGAAACACCGTTGCGAAAATAGCACCGTCGCGAAGCAGAAGCAGGGCGAGCTCGATGCCCCGCTGGATCCAAGGTGTGTGATATTGGCAGATGCTCCACGCGGGAAAAATGAGGAAGGAGCATCCCGTGGAATGGACTCAGAGATATTTCCTGAGTGGGATGGTCCAACTGAATGGAAAGCGGGCAGGAACCTGAGCGCGATAGCCCGGTTTTTAGAACATCCAGGAGGTGAAGAATACGTCGAGGGAAAACGTTGGCCTCGGGCGAAAATTCCTTAAGCACGATGAAGGACATGGCCTCCACAGCATTGACGTGGACAACGCTATTTCCCGCCATTTATGGCATATCTGGCTCAATGAGGTCGGAGAGATGAGGCCGCATACAGGAAGGGATAGAGGGTATTCAGGGAGGGTGCCGACAAATATTTCGGACACAATTTCGTCGGGAAGCGGGAGGACGGGGTAGATGTGTGCGGAGAGCCACGCTTGCGCCATCTGGCGCTCGTTTCTCAGCGAGAGAAGCACGCATTCTAGTTCGGAAATCCGGGCATCAAGTGCTGCGATACGGGTATGATCAGCTTCAAGAGTAGGCATTTCGGCGAGCATTAGAATTCGTCCGGATGTCTGCAGGATTCTGCGGTAGGTGTAAGTCGATTATCCGAATTAAAGGCCCAGTAGATACACTTTCCGCTGCTTCAAATATCAATGCTCGTGCGGTGATTCCGGATGCGTCTTCCGGCTTCCAAGGACTTCTTCTGCGGGCTGTAAGCGAACCATCTAAACTTAAGAGTAAATTGATTCATTTGCTTCAATTGGCGCTAATGGCGATGAAGAGCTGGTGTAGCGATTATTGAAGCGAAAGCAAGGAATTTCCAGTACTTCGAGCTCGAGTCGTGCGTCTGAATGAGCGCCCCAATGATGAATAGTGAAGCCAGTGAAGATGAGAGCGTCTGGAAGGACGGCAAATTTAAAGCTCCGACGGAATGTTTCGGGCGGAGTTTCCACGTGGACCTTAGCTCTCCTTCTCACTCACACCTTTCGAATCTTTGTCCCAGGGAGCACAGCGAGGAGGTGGGTGAGCGTTACTGAACTCAGAATTTTTCTAGACTAAATCATGGTCGCAGCCCGACTGACACCGCCGCATGACGTCGACCGCGGCCACGCGTGCAGCAGATCGTGCTCGAAATGCAGATATAGAGGCCGAGATCCTCCATTTACAGCGCAGGATCTCCATTTTGCGAATTGAACAAGCGCCTATCCAACAACGGCTGGACTCCTACACGTATCCGGTCCTGACTTTGCCAAATGAAATCGTATCCGAGATCTTCATCCATGTCCTTCCGGTCTACCCACTATGCCCACCAATGGAGGGCCCTCTCTCGCCCCACGCGCTCACACGAATCTGTCGCAAATGGCGCGAAATAGCTCTCGCCACCCCTGCTCTCTGGAGAGCAGTATCGATATGTCTTACTATGCGGGATGAAGTTGCTTGCGAACGACGACTTCACATTCTGCACTCCTGGCTGAACAGAACCTCATGTCCCATTGCCATCGAAATAATTGCATCCTCCGAGCCGACAGTGCGTAACTTCATTTCCCAAGTTTTTGCGGCAATTGTTCCCCACCGCGCACGCTGGGAATACTTGAAGCTCGAGACGATTTCGCTATCCGATCTTCGTGCCATCGAAGGCCCGATGCCTCTCCTCCGTGCCCTACAGGTTTCCCTATACGATAGCGCCATCTCTCCTGCTGCAGTCTTTCGCCAAGCACCTCGCCTACTTGCATTCACTGAGATGCGTGGGTACTATAATGTCACATATCCTCCCGACTTTTTACCTTGGTCCCAATTGACATCGGTAACCCTGATGCATGTGATGCCCGACGAATGCGCACCCATTTTAACGCAGACTGTCAACCTCGTTCATTGCCAGTTGGCTATGGACTACGGCGACCTTCCTATCCACCAATCCGACATGGAACTAGCGTGCTTGGAATCATTGGTTTTGGCGAAGTGCCGTAAAAGACATGTACCACTCACCCACTATCTCAACACATTCATCGTTCCTGCTCTACGCAGGCTTCAAGTGCCCGACGAATTCCTTGGGCGGTCTTCCGTTGATACGCTCAAATCATTTATTTCAAGATCGGGGTGCCAGCTACAGGAGGTCTTTATCACCGGCAAAAGATCAGTGCCCAGAGCAGTGTATCGTCATGCATTTCCTTCCATTCCGAACTTCACGTTCAATCGGAAATTGACTCACTGGAAATACGATAAAGAGTCGAACGATGAAGAGTCGGATGATGAGGAGTCGGACGATGAGCTTGAAGAATCAGACGAGAAGAGTAATCCCAGCTCCTAAACGGTGACCTTCAAGACGATGTTCGTATGTGTTTTGAATTTTCTCGCGTCTCCTGTCACTAACCTGTGTTCTATCCGATAGTACCAACAAATCCATGCACGTCCTGAATGTTATCATGTACATAAATCTTTGCGATTGTTTCTTGAATCCCTTGTGCTCGATAATGGCTCGTCCTCGGATTTATTTCGGATCCAACCCAAGATCGACGACCGCGCTCTCGTCAGCTCGAGCCATCTACTTAATTACCGCGATGTTCAACTTCGACTTCAATACGGTTGAATTTAATAGCGGGGAAGGGCGCGACATCAGTTATCAAGACAAATTATTACAGCTGAAGTATAGTAACCAACGGAAACAGACACGCGTACGGGCGCTGCGAATTTCCCGCGAGCTCGAAATCCATATTCAATAGGGCATTGACTCGCTGGAAATTCTGTGAGAGATTAAAGTACGGAGAACCTGATCAGCTGAAAAATCGGAATTCGAAGAAAGGAACGACTAGGGCAACTCCGACTTCGGTCATTCCACGTATTGCGTGCCTTGTAAATTCTGGCGACCAATTCTCGATTTCTGCACGCATTCCCGCACATACAAATTGACTTTCAAAGTCTCTAAATCTCAGAGTCCCGTTTAAAACAGTTGCTCCCACTACGGTTACCACCGCATTCTATCCGCCGCCGGACGACAGTGAGGATTTGGGTGATGAAGAACCGAACGATGACGAGCTTGGAGAATCGGACGACAGCTCCGTCCTCGAATACCGGGCTTGACTACGCTCACAGTTTCTCTCGCGTTCCTCCCCATTTGCCCGCCGTCTTTAGAGTAGGATGATGTTAATAGGAAGGGCTGTTTGACTGCTTGTATCAGACATTGTTGACACACATGCAACTGGCAAGCATTAAATCTATAACGCCCTGTTCAGGTCCGCTTCTGCTGAATCATGTCGACACTCCAGAAGCCAGCAACATCATCGCGGTGATAGAAATGCGTGGACAGCAGTGCGTCAGGGGTAGCCAGAAGTGCTTTTGCAAAGTCGAGGTCGAGGTTGGCCAGATCAGCAGGGAGGGCTCGATGGCGCGCGGCGCTGGTGGATCGAGCGGGATTAGCCGTTCAGGCGGGTGTTGGGTTCTAGGAGATTTGTTAGGAAGGGGTCGAAGCTGCAAAATATTAACAGCAGGAGCGGTGACGGAATGACAACTCACATAGCATTGAAGTTCTTTCGGTAGAGATTGCCAAACTCGTGGACCATGTTTCTATATCGCCGCAGAGAGGATGTCTCGCTCGTAATATATTGCAGCGATTGACGCATAATGAAGCAGGTCCAAGTGGCTGCGGATTGGCCGGTGATCTCCGGTACTGCCGGCGGCATTACATTTGGAGCGTATGGCCGAGGGATGCCTTAAGAAATAGTTCGTAGAAATAAGTGTTTCCTTGCAAAAATGAGGCCTCAACTTACATGTCAAATTTAAAATAAATAAAAAACATCAGTTGCCTTGGTTGAACCTCTTCACAATCGGCGTCTTCAGAATCACTGAGAGTTCCACCCGGAAAAATCCTAACGGACTAGGAGAGCGGCTGCTCTAGTAGCACATACACGTCGACTTCACACAAAAGCTTGATCGAAAATTCATTTTTTCCGGCATGGAGGTACATAAGTACAAACCCTAGTCCCGCCCTCAGAGCATATCTTCGCACTCGATGAATTTGATCCGCGGGTTCCACACCTCCACACAGTATCCAGGTAACCAGAGGTAACCCCGCATGTACAGTAACCAGACCGCCTAAATCGAGCACACAACTTGAAGCTGATACGGAAATAAATACATATTACATACCGTAAGTAGCTATGGAACTGAATTGAATTTTTTTATATCTGTTATCTCCGAACACATTACTTACCGTCTCCGAACACACGTTTACTTGCGCGGTTGCATCATCCTCGAGTATGATGATCCGTTAGATCAACGTCGGTACCGGATCCCCGCAGGATTTAAATTTGTCTTGGCTCGGCGAGCCGCCAGTCGGAGATGAGACTTCCCGCTGGTTCAACGTCAACTTCGGCGTCCCCCGGAATATTCCGTTGAAACCGCAATTTTCGCATCTCGCTTGGACCCACCGGCGATTGAGCGTTGATTCACCAGTGCGCCACATCCTACACTATATTAGCAGCAACTCGTTAATTCTATGCACGACATGCCGTATTCATTCATCTACTTGCGAACATCTGCACTCAGACGTTTTTTCTAAATTAACGGATACGTAATCAGTTGACGGTTAGATCTTCGGGAGGCTGTGCCGACGGCGTGTGTTTTTTTTTATTCCTCGACGTCGTGTGTCTTTTTATTTTTTATTTTTAGGATTCTTGGACGTGGGGTGGGAGTGGGAATCTGTGGGAATTACATACTTCTATTTGAATTTGCATGGGAATTCGAAGGTCCCATGGGTGCAGGCGAAGGCGAGGCCACTTGTTATCAGGTGCGGGTGTTGTCGAGCAGATACTTATCTTGATTCTTCAGAATACTTGGCTGTGGAGATGTGATTGGAGCATTTAACACATTGAGGGATGGCACGGTGAATCGATAGCTTCCGAGTACATCGAAGGGTGGATAATATCCCCCTGGAAATTAGTAGAGACTAATAGTTTGTGGCGCCTCGGGTGTTGCGAACTTCTAAAGTCGTAAACCCTACCCGTCGATCTCGTATAGTTGCCTTCTTTTAATTTATTCGGTCCTCGAGAAAGAACCTCCGCGGGCGCGCATCGCAAGCCACCAAAAGCGTGTCAAACCGACCATGTCGCACCCTTGTGGGCTACTGTGGGCGATTCGTTCGTTACGATCCGCGTAGATCTCGCCTCGACATATGATGATCTCAGCTGGGCATGCACATGTACAATGTATCTGCATATCTGCAACTGTCTGCATGTTGTATGATGATCTATCTTAGGATTATAAAGATGACAATCTGCCGCGTGTCGTCGACCCTTGTACGGCCCTTGACCCATATCGCTAGCACGCTTCGTTACCGTCGCATATTAAGCCTATTCCGTCGAGGTCATCCGTGATAAGGCTGGTATTTTAAAGTGTTCCATCAGATCTGAGATATCATGCGAGGCCGAGTTATCGGGTCCATCAAAATGGATGGGAGCATTTTCGCATTCAGCGGCATTCCCACGAGGCTTCCGTTTTAAGGCACTCCATGCTTCTTGTAGTTACTGACTCATCCCATTGGATCTGAGTTCCCGACTCGTTACAGTTTGAAGATGGAAAGCTGTTTTATTTCGTGGAACTGGTGGCCAGTTCATTTACCTCCAAATTGAAGCAGGTCTATATGATCTGTTCCTACCGCGAAAAGGAAAAGGAAAAACGGTGTTGAGCCCCTAATTTTTTTTTGCTGTGGACGCCAAGTGATGTCACCCGAAGGGCGATCAGGGTGATTCCGTGACTCCGTGTGCCGGCTTCCTTTTCGGCTCCCACGACTGTCATCGGCAATCTAAAAATGGCAGCTCATCAACGGAGACTTCTTTTAAACAAAACAACGTGAATTCTGCCATCAGACAACAAGTCCCCCCGCTTCCTCCCGCTTCAGCCCCACTACCACCACACTCACGGCTACAAACTCCCTCCCCCGCTCCCGACGTACTCCGATGGCCTCGAGCAGCATATATCAGGTACCTCGCCTGCTCCCCCCTAACACAGCCTTCAGGCACTAATATCCCACCAGCATAGGTCATTGGGACCTGCAGGAGTGCCTCCGCAGGATGGGGCACCCATCTACAATGCGCGGGGCCTCTCAGACACCCTAGATCGGGTCAAGCAGGAGTTCGATGTGCTGGCCAGTGAACTGACCATATCGCGCGACCAACGAGAGAGATACGAGTCCACCAGTACGTGGCACTTATTGTCTTCGTTTCTTGATAACTGACTTTACCAGTTGCATCGCAAGCGGATGAGCTCGAGAAAATAAGGCAGGCACTCCATGATCTGGAGGCCCAGCACACGAAAGTGCGCCAGCAGTACGAATATGAATTGCGGATGCTGCGCTCCGAGGCGCATACCTCCCGCCAGGCCCGGCCAGCATCCGCAATTGCCACGCTAAGCTCACCAAGCATCTTCATGGGTGGCTCCGCGCCATCTCCTGTGCTGGATCCGCATCACGGTAGTGGCTCCTCCCGGGAGCGAGAAATCCGGGAGAGAGATGCTCAGCGAGATGCCCAGCGCGCGCGTTTCCTGGAGCAGGGAAACAGCAAGCGCATCAAGCTGGATCAACCAGGTGCGCGCCATGTTCCCTTTGTCTTCCCCAGAAACAGTTTTTTGACCTTTGCCGTAGAGTCCAACAGGCTGCCACTGATTGGCCCAGGCTCGAGCCCCACCTCGCGGCGGGCGCCCACACCAGCAGCGCCCCCTGCCCCGCCGCAGCAATCGGCCGCCCACATGAACGAGTTCCTCAACGACCTCGATCTGACGCGGATCCACCCCGAATTGAAAAAAGAGGGCAGCGACTGGTTCGTCATGTACAATCCAAAGCTCAAGCGTACGCTCGACGTCAACCTGATACATACCTTCATCCACGAGACGTGCGTTTATTTCACCAATGTATGTTGAGTGCAATGCTGATTTTGCCGCAGGGTGGTGTGCTGCATCCAGTTTTCCGGGGATGGCAAGTACCTCGCAACTGGGTGCAATCGGACTGCGCAGATATACGACGTTCAGACCGGACGGAAGATATGGTGCGTCGCAGCGTTTCCGGTTACATGGATCGAGCTGACTGGGGGCCACAGCGTTCTGGCCGACGATGCATCGAGCAAAACGGGCGACTTGTACATACGGAGCGTGCGCTTCAGCCCCGATGGGCGGTACCTCGCCACGGGCGCGGAGGACGAGCGCATCCGGGTGCGTCGTGCCCTCTCCACCCCTCCCGTCAACTGACAGCCGCCACGTAGATCTGGGACATCGAGAAGCGCACGATCCGCGCCATCTTTGAGGGGCACCACCAGGACATCTACTCGCTCGACTTTTCGCTCGACGGCCGGCGCCTCGTGTCGGGCTCGGGCGACGCGTCCGTGCGCATCTGGGACATGGACGACTACGTCGCCGCGCGCGTGCTCACCGCCACGCCTGAGAGCGATGCGCCCGACGACGATGCGGGCGTCATGAGCGTCGCGATCTCGCCCGACGGCGCGCTCATCGCGGCAGGGTGCGTAGACGCGCTCGTGCGCGTATGGGCGGTGAGCACCGGCGCGCTCGTCGAGGTGCTGCGGGGGCATCAGAACAGCGTGCACAGCGTCGTGTTCACGCGCGACGGCGGGGGGCTGGTGAGCGGCGCCCTGGACAACACGATCCGTGTGTGGGACCTGCGTGCGAAGACGAAGAAGGAGGGGGTGCCGTGCACGGTGTTTGCGGGGCATAAGGTGCGCAGTTCCTTTACCGGTGAAGGACCAGTGGCTGATAGGGCGCAGGACTACGTGCTGAGCGTGGGCATCGCGCGCGACGCGCAGTGGATCGTGTCCGGGTCGAAGGACCGCGGGGTGCACTTCTGGGACTCGAACGGCGTCGTGCAGTGCCTGCTGCAGGGACACAAGAACTCTGGTGCGTGTCGGTTTCCGTCGGTCGACCTTATCCCCATCTAACCACCTTCCAGTGATCTCGACGAGCCTCCACCCCGTGAGCAACCTCCTGGCGACAGGCAGCGGGGACAAACTCGCGCGGATATGTACGTCCTCCCCTCTTCTCTATCTTCGCGCCGTTGCTGACTGGGATTGCATGGAATAGGGAGCTACAACCTTTTATGAGTTGCCGCGGAGGGCGATGTTTATCCTTGATATCAAGAATCTCGCCGCATCATCTGCCGAGGCGGACGCGGAATAGTACGTATAAGATCGGTCATGGGCACCGCAACGTAATGCGGCTGTACAACAACTGAAGTAGGGTAAAAACTTAATACTTATGGGGTGGTGTAAGTAATTTAAATTAGCTGTAGCTATCGCAGATGTACTTGCTTTGCGGGTTTGCAATTGCTGTCGAATGCATTTTGTATGTTTTTGAGCAGTTAATAGCGGGTTAGGAGAAGTTACTATATCGGGCATGTGAATCAAGGGTCGCTCTTATGTAACTTGGAGGACGCCACAAGGACGCATTCTCTTCAGATTCACCCTCTAGCATCAGTACGCTCCCAGCTCCACATTGTTTCTACGAAGTAGCAGACTTACTATCTTACACCCGCTCGCAGAACTCTTCGAAAACGCGAGGCCATTATCGGCTACCGAGTCCTTCAAATTGGAGCGCCACTCGTCTTCAGGAAATTGATATATCGACCGAGGAACGAGCGAGAATTGATAAAGTGTCTGCCAAGAGAGACTATCTGAACGGCAAGTTAATCATCCACTGAACCATCCGCTCCGATAACCGGCTTACACCCTGCCACAGAATCCCGCAGACCCATTTCAAGCCTCACCGCAATGCCTGCTACGCTTGAAGCTGATCGTGCCCGTATCGCAACACTTGATGCTCAGATTTTCGACCTTGAACGCTCACTTCTCTCGCTGAGAAACGAGCGCCAGACGGTGCAAGCGCGGCTCGACGCACACTTCTACCCCGTCCTTACTCTTCCCGACGAAATCGTGTCCGAAATCTTTCGAGGCACCCTCCCTGAATACCCTCTATCCCCTCCGATA
This sequence comes from Mycena epipterygia, assembly GCA_029281465.1. Classification (NCBI taxonomy): domain Eukaryota; kingdom Fungi; phylum Basidiomycota; class Agaricomycetes; order Agaricales; family Mycenaceae; genus Mycena; species Mycena epipterygia. The sequence continues at coordinate 381,524 of JARJCQ010000039.1, read as the reverse complement.
TATGGCCTCCTCTCTCCGACCTCATTGAGCCAGATATGCCATCAATGGCGGGAAATAGCGTTGTCCACGCCGATGCTGTGGAGGGCCATGTCCTTCACCGTGCCCGAGGGAATTTCGCTCGAGGCCAACGTTCTCCCCCGGCGCATTCTTCACCTCCTGGATGTTCTAAAAACCGGGCTATCGCGCTCAGGTTCCTGCCCGCTTTCCATTCAATTGGACCATCCCACTCAGAAAACACCTCTGAGTCCATTCCTCCAGGTGCTCCTTCCTCATTTCACGCGCGTGGAGCATCTGCAAATATCACACACCTTGGATCCAGCGGAAGATCCGTTTGGGGGTATCGAGCTCGCCTTGCCTCTGCTTCGCAGCCTAAAATTCAGGTGCTATTTTCGCAACGGTGTTTCTTCCCCTATCACCGCCTTCCTTCAAGCTCCACGGTTACACACGGTTATTCTTACAGATATGCGTTCACAAAAAATCGTATTACCATGGGGTCAATTGACGACCCTCGTGCTGGAGTCCATCTACAGCCCCGAATGTGTCGCAATTCTAGAACATGCCGTCAGCCTGGTCCATTGCAGAATAGTTGTCGCCAACCGCAGTGTCCGTCCTGGCGGTCTGACTCCTACAAGACCCCTCGCGCATTTGGAATCGCTGGAACTCGTCCCTTTGTTCGCATACATGCCCCACGACGCAGTGGCGCCTGTGCTTAACGCGCTGACGCTTCCGGCTCTCCGAAAACTCAAAATCCAGGAGGATCATAAAGCAGGCTTCATCGATGTCATTGCAGCATTCCTTTCCAGATCTGGGTGTATCCTGGAAACACTGCACATCGTCCAAACAGAGGATTGGCGGCAGCTAACTACGCCCCAACACGTGTACCTCGCGGCCTTTCCATTTATTCCGAAACTATTGGTTACCGCTGAGGAACAAAAGAGGGGGTAACATTTGGGCTTTGATGGACGGACTGGGGAACGACGAGAGCACAGACGTAAAGATGGACACTCTGCTGGATAGTTGGAGGATGACTGGCCATCATCAGTTCACGGGTAGACACAATATCCTGTTTCGAATTTATGCTATATTCGTTCCCCGCGCGTTCGACTCGGTCTGTCCTATTTCCCCTGGCAATTTCAGACGTACCTAGCCAATATTAGGTGTGAATATTCTAAGCGGCTCGGGGTACGGAATTTTAGATAGATCCAAAGACGCGGCGGTATACGTATCGAGACCCCGTCGTTTTAACATATTCAATTTGACACGCAGAAACGTGATCTACATGGAAGGTAGTACGCGCAAAAATTAATGAGAAAGGTTCTAAGGCGTCGTGTTCTGAGGCATCGTCTGAATCCTACCATAAAGACAGAGGGTAAATGGGGAGGAACGCAGAGAAATGTGAGTGTACATCAACATGGTGAAGCTCGCTATTCGACGACGGAGCTGCCGTTCGAGTCTCCAAGCTCCTCATCGTCTGACTCCTCATTGTGCGACTCCTCATCGTCTTCCTCCTCATCGTCCGATTCTTCATCATCTTCCCAGTGAGTCAATTCCCGATTGAACGTGAAGTTCGGAATGGAGGGAAATGCATGACGGTACGACGCTCGGGATAGTGATCTCTTGCCGGTGATACAGACCTCCTGTAGCTGGCACCCCGATTTTAAAATAAAGGATTTGAGCATGTCAATGGAAGACGGCCCAAGGAATTCGTCAGGCACTTGAAGCCTGCGTAGAGCAGGAACGATGAATTGGTTGAGATAGCGGATGAGTGGGACATATCTTTTACGGTACTTCATCAAAACCAACGATTCCAAGCACGGTAATTCCAGGTCAAGTTGGTAGATATAATCCTCGAACACGACCAACTGGCAATGAACGAGGTTGACAGTCTGCGTTAAAATAGGCGCGCATTCGCTGGGCGTTACGCGCACCAGGGTCACCGATGTCAATTGGGACCAAGGTAAAAAGTCGGGAGGATACGTGAAGTCGCCGCCGTGCCAACGCGTGTCAGTGAAGGCACGTAACCGAGGCGCTTGGCAGAAGGTTGCAGAAGGGGTGGAATCGCTGGAATCGCCGTCGAAAGGAGCAAAACTCAGGTCGCAGAGGAGAGGCATCGGGCCTTCGATGGTGTCGAGATCGGATAATGAAGTACTAGCGAGTTTCAAAAATTCCCAGCGTGCGCGGTGAGGAACAATTGCCTCGAAAACATTGAGTATGAAGCTACCATCCACGCCTCCATTCATTTGGATGGAAAGCGGGCAGGAGCCAGATCTGCGCAGCCAGGACTGCAGAATATGAACTTGTTGGAGAATATTGTCGCCCGCATGATCACTATCCCGGTCTAGCGATATGGCGCGCCAGAGAGCAGGGGTAGAGAGAGCTATTTCCCGCCATTTGCGACAGATTTGTGCCAGCAAATTTGGCGAGAGAAGGCCCAACATTGGTGGGCATCGTGGGTAGACTGGGAGGAATTGTATGAAGATCTCGGATACGATTTCAGTTGGCAGAGCCAGGACCGGGTACATGTAGGAGTCTAGCCGTTGTTGGATAGGCGCTTGTTCGATTCGCAACAAGGAGATCCTTCGCTCTAGGTAGAGGATCTCGGTTTCTATATCTGCATTTCGAGCACGATCTGCTGCACGGGTGGCCGCGGTGGACATGATGCGGCGTACTAGCGGCGGTGTCAGTCGGGCTGCGACCATGATTTAGTCTAAAAAATTTCTTCAGGAGCGAGGCTCACCCGTCTCCTTGCTGTGATCCTTGGGACAAAGATTCGACTCGGACAAGCTTGAGGTGAATTGAAAGGGTAGACCACGTGGAAACTCCGCCCGGAACATTCCGTGATTTCCGTCGGACCTTTGAATTCGCGACGCTTTCTCATCTTTACTGGTTTCACTATCTATCGTTAGGGCGCTCATTCAGACGCCCGGCTCTAGCTCGAAGTACTGGAAATTCCTTGCCTTCGCTTCAATAATCGCCACACCAGCTCTTCACCGTCATCAGCGCCAATTGAAGCAAGTGAATCAATTTACTCTTAAGCTTGGATGGTCCGCCTACAGCCCGCAGAAGAAGTCCTTGGAAGCCGGAAGACGCATCCGGAATCACCGTGCGAGCATTGATATTTGAAGCAGCGAAAAGTGTATCTACTGGGCCTTTAATTCGGATAATCGACTTACACCCTACCACAGAATCCTGCAGAGGCCCGGACGAATTTCAAGCCTCGCCGCAATGCTCACTACGCTTGAAGCTGATCGTGCTCGTATCGCAGCACTTGATGCTCGGATTTCCGAACTAGAGCGCTCACCTCTCTCGCTGAGAAACGAGCGCCAGACGGTGCAAGCGCGGCTCGACGCACACATCTACCCCGTCCTCACTCTTCCTGACGAAATCGTGTCCGAAATATTTGTCGGCACCCTCCCTGAATATCCTCTATCCCCTCTGGTATATGGCCTCCTCTCGCCGACCTCATTGAGCCAGATATGCCATAAATGGCGGGAAATAGCGTTGTTCACGCCAATGCTGTGGAGGGCGATATCCTTCACCGTCCCCTCAGAGTTTTCGCCCCAGTTTTCGCTCGTGACCAGGCTTTTTCTCGCCCACATTTTTCGCCTTCTGGATGTTTTAGAAACCTGGCTATCGCGTTCTGGTTCCTCTCCACTCTCCATTGGATTGGATGATCCCACTCTGGCCGCGTCTCTGAGCCCATTCCTTCGGGTGCTTCTTCCTCATTTCGCCCGCGTGGAACACCTGCAACTGTCCTACAAGGAAGATCCAGCGGAAGATCCGGTGGATAGCACGATGATCGCGTTGCCTCTGCTTCGCAGCTTAGATTTAGGCAGTTATCACCACACTCCTATCACTGTTTTCGCCCAAGCTCCACAACTGCGTACGGCCATTCTCAGAAATGCAGGTGCCTGCGAAACCGTATTGCCACGGGGGCAACTGACGACCCTCGTTCTGGAATACATCTCCAACGACGTATGCGCAGCAATTTTGGACCAGGCCGCCAGTCTGGTTTTTTGCAAAATAGTTGTCGTCAACAAAAGTGTCCATCCTGACACTCCGATTCCCATAATACCTCTCCCGCATTTAACAGCACTAGGTCTTACATCCTTCTACCCCTCCATGTCCCATGACGCAGTGACGCCTTTGCTGACCGCACTGACGCTTCCGGCTCTCCATAGCCTCAAAATCCAGGAGGATCATAAGGCAGGCTTCATCGATGTCATTGCAGCATTCCTTTCCAGATCTGGGTGTATCCTGGAAACACTGCACATCGTCCAAACAGAGGATTGGCGGCAGCTAACTACGCCCCAACACGTGTACCTCGCGGCCTTTCCATTTATTCCGAGACTATTGGTTACTGCTGAGGAACAAAAGAGGGGTTAACATTTGGGCTTTGATGGACGAACTGGGGAACGACGAGAGCACAGGCGTAAAAATGGACACCCTGATGGATATTTGGAGGACGACTGGACATCGTTAGTTCATGGGTAGACATAATATCCTGTTTCGAATTTATCAAACACGTTCGACTCCGCCTCTGCTATTTTCTGTCAATTGCAGACATACCTAGCCAATATTAGGTGTGAATATTCTAAGCGGCTCGGGGTACGGAATTTTAGATAGCTCCAAAGATGCGGTGGTATCGAGACCCCGTGGTTTTCACATATTTGGACAGAATCAATTTGACACGCAAAAAACGTGTCGCGAAAATTTACATGGAAGACAGTATGCGCAAAAATTTATGAGAAGAATTCTGAGGCATCGTGTTCTGAGGCATCGTCTGAATCCTACTACAAAGACAGAGGGTAAATGGGGAGGATCGCGAGAGAAATGTGAACGTACATCAACATGGTTAAGCCCGTTATTCGAGAATGCAGCAGACGTCCGACTCTTCATCGTTCGAATATTCATCGTCTACCCAGTGAGTCAATTCCTGATTGAACGTGAAGTTCGGAATGGAGGGAAACGCATGGCGGTACGATGCTTGGGGTACTGATATTTTGCCGGTGATACAGACCTCCTGCAGCTGGCACCGCGATTTCGAAATAAAGGATTTGAGCATGTCAATGGAAGACGGCCCAAGGAATTCGTCAGGCAGTTGAAGCCTGCGTAGCATAGGGACGATGAATGTGTTGAGATACTGCGGGAGTCCTAGCAGTTCCGAGTCGTTAGAGCACTTCACCAAAACCAGTGAGTCCAAACACGCTAGTTCTATGTCAGGTTGGTCGATAAGGCCGCCGAACATAGCCAACTCGCAATGAACGAGGTTCACAGTCTGCGTTAAAATAGGTGCGCATTCGGTGGGTGTGACAAATGCCAAGGTTACCGATGTCAATTGGAGCCAAGGTAAAAAGTCGGGAGGGTACGCGAGACTGGCATACCGACGCGTGTCAGTGAATGCACATAACCGAGGCGCTTGGCGAAATGCTGCAGCAGCAGGCATCTCGCTGCCGTGAAGCACAACATCTAGGCTGCGCAGGAGAGGCATCGGGCCTTCGATGACGAGGAGATCGGAGAGTGAAGTGTGAGTGATTTTCAAATATTCCCAGCGTGTGCGGTGAGGAATAATTGCCGCAAAAATTTGGGCCATGAAGCTGGCACTGCCATCCATTTGAATGGAAAGGGGGCAGGAGCCAGATCTGCGCAGCCAGGACTGCAGAAACTGAACTTGTTGGAGAATATTGTCGCCCGCATGACCACTGTACCGGGCTTACAGAATATGAACAATGTCGCCCACATAATCACTGTGCCGGTCTAGCGATATAGCGCGCCAGAGAGCCGGGGTAGAGAGAGCTATTTCCCGCCATTTGCGACAGATGTGTGCCAGCAAATTTGGCGAGAGAAGCCCCAATCTTGGTGGGTATCGTGGGTAGACCGGGAGGAATTGTATGAAGATCTCGGATAGGATTTCATTTGGCAGAGTCAGGACCGGGTACGTGTAGGAGTCTAGCCGTTGTTGGATAGGCACTTGTTCGGTTCGCAACAAGGAGATCCTTCCCTGTAGATAGAGGATCTCGGCCTCTATATCTACATTTCGAGCACGATCTGCTGCACGCGTGGCCGCGGTCGACATCAGGCGTAGCGGCGGTGTAAGTCGGGCTACGACCATGATTTAGTCTAGAAAACTTGTTCAAGAGCGAGGCTCACCCGTCTCCTTGCTGTGATCCCCGGGACAAAGATTTGACTCGAACAAGCTTGAAGTGAGAAGGGTAGACCACGTAGTCCTTTGGTTACCGCGCCGATTAGTACCTGGTATCCACCCTTATTATGTAAGCATCCGTTCTGGGAACATAGCCGAGACGCGTTTCTTTTCTTTACGTCCCAATGAAGTCCTCGGATGCTATGGAGAACATTGAATACACCTATACTACACACCAGGTATGGTTGGCTTAACATAATAGAAATAATAGGATGTTTCTGAGGAATGGGCAAAATCAGACAAAAATATTCATGCAAGGACTCCACTGGCTCGAATCATTCCAGGACAAATTCAGCAGACGTTTGAAAGTGTTTATTTGGAAATGGGGCCCTGTTATTTGCTGCTAGTCCCCAGCTGCTTCCGTAGAAATTCCAGCAAGTCAATGCCCTATTGAATATGAAGTTCGAGCTCACGTGCAACTCGCAGCGCCCGTACGCGTGTCTGTTTCCGCTGATTACTGTACTTCAGCTGTAATAATTATTTGTCTTGATAACTGGTGTCACGCCCTTCCCCTCTAACCGTATTGAAGTCGAAGTTGAAGATCAAGGTACTTAAGTAGATGGCTCGACTCCGATCGAGCTGACGAGAGCGCGGTCGTCGATCTTGCGTTGGATCCGAAATAAATCCGAGGACGAGCCATTATCGAGCACAAGGGATTCAAGAAACAGTCGCAGAGAACTATGTACATGATGACATCCAGGACGTGCATGGATTTGTCGAGATTCTGGGCTCTTTTGTTGGTACTATCGGATAGGAACACAGGTTAGTGACAGGAGACGCGAGAAAATTCAGAACACACACGAACATCGTTTTGAAGGTCACCGTTTAGGAGCTGGGGTTGCTCTTCTCGTCTGATTCTTCAAGCTCCTCATCATCCGACTCTTCATCGTCCGAATCTTCATCGTCTACCCAGTGAGTCAATTCCCGATTGAACGTGAAGTTCGGAATGGAGGGAAAGGAATGACGATACACTGCCCTGGGCACTGAACTTTTGCCGGTGATAGACCTCCTGTAGCTGACACCCCAATTTTGAAATAAATGATTCGAGCATATCAATGGAAGACGGTCCAAGGAATTCGTCGGGCACTTGAGCCTGCGTAGAGCAGGGACGATGAATTTGTTGAGCTAGCGGATGAGCGGGACATGTCTTTTACGGTACTTCATCAAAACCAATGATTCCAAGCACGCCAATTCCATGTCAGGTTGGTGGATATGGTCGTCGAACATGACCAACTGGCAATGAACGAGGTTGACAGTCTGCGTTAAAATAGGTGCACATTTGTTGAGCGTTACTCGCACCAGGGTTACCGATGTCAATCGGGACCAAGGTAAAAAGTCAGGAGGATACACAAACTCACTATACCAACGCGTGTCAGTGAAGGCACACAACCGAGGTGCTTGGCGAAAGGTTGCAGAAGGCGTGGAGTCGCTGGCGGTAACATGCAGGTCGCGGAGGAGAGGCATCGGGTCTTCAATGGTGAGGAGATCGGATAGTGAAGTGTGAGCGATTTTCAAATATTCCCAGCGGGCGCGGTGAGGAACAATTTCCTCGAAAACATCAAGTATGAAGTCATGGCCCATGCCTCCATCAATTTGGATGGAAAGGGGGCAGGAGCCAGATCTGCGCAGCCAGGACTGCAGAATATGAACTTGTTGGAGAATATTGTCATCCGTATGATCACTCCGATCCAGCGATATGGCGCGCCAGAGAGCAGGGGTAGAGAGAGCTATTTCTCGCCTTTTGCGACAGATCTGTGCCAGCAAATTTGGCGAGAGAAGGCCCAACATTGATGGGCATAGTGGGTAGACCGGGAGGAATTGTATGAAGATCTCGGATATGATTTCATTTGGCAGAGTCAGGACCGGATATATGTAGGAAACGAGTCGATCTTGGATATATACTTGTTCGATTCACAACTTCGCGGAGATCCTGCGCTGTAGATGGAGGATTTCGGCCTCTATTTCAGCTTTTAGTCTAGAATTTTTTTTCAGCGAGGCTCACCCGTCTCCTTGCTGTGATCCCTGGGACAAAGATTCGACTCGGACAAGCTTGAGGAGAATGTTGTATGACCCTCACAGCATTTCCCGACCGGCCCGACTCGCTCACCGCCACCATCCCAATACGGCCAACGACACAATAAATGTCTCAAATATTCGATCTTGTCCTCAAGAATAATAAGGGCAAAGGTATTTGTTCCTATAGCCTCTCGCATTATTCCCTCCATGACTACCTACTCCCCAATTGTTCCGACTCATACATGAATGATTCGTGACTTAGTATTCCTACTTTATTTGGCACAATATACGGTACCGCTACATGTATAAAAGACTTAGCTACTGTATGAATTCATCAGAATTCTCTCGCCCTCTTCGACGTCTGACCGGACTCAGGCCCGCCTCGAATAGGCCGATACCACAAGAAGGGTAGACCACGTGGAAACTCCGCCCGGAACATTCCGTCGGACCTTTAAATTCGCGACGCTTTACTGGTTTCACTATCTATTGTTAGGGCGCCTATTCAGACGCCCGGCTTTAGCTCGAAGTACTGGAAATCCCTTGCTTCGCTTCAATAATCGCTACATCAGCTCTTCACCGTCATCAGCGCCAATTGAAGCAAGTGAATCAATTTACTCTTAAGCTTAAATGGTTCGCTTACAGCCCGCAGAAGTCCTTGAAAGCTGGAAGATATACCGTTCACTTTGTACATTTAATCATTCGCACAACAAGTGCAATGCGCACTAAAATAAATGCATTCGCGCACAGCTTTCGACTTTCGCGCACAACTTTCGACTTTCGCGCACGGTTTTTCGATTGTCCTCGGCTTTGGTTCAGGGGAGTATATACAACTTTAGTAGAATAGGCATTCGGCCTGCTGCCCGAAAGCCTGCTGATGGCGCGACTGCCAATTGTCCAATCGCAGATTGATCACCCATCAATCCTCAGATTTTGCATAAGTCCCTCCTTGACCAGCATTAAACATCCCTGCCTACTAGAACTAACCAAAATGGACTGCAAACGCTAACCTCTACCTTCTAACCACTAATACTTAACCCAAACCTCTAACTGGAACCTTTAACCGCTAACCAGAACTACGAGCCCCTAATCCGGCAAGATCGGCACAAATGATGCGACTGATGGCCTTGTGTGATCATGTTCGCGCCGTCAATAGGCGTTCAGACGCCGGTCCGAACGCCTATGCTGCGCTCTCGATGTGCCCGCAAGCGGCAAGTGTGCCCGCAGCTTTGGCAAAGGACACGGTCCGTGCCCTTACAGCACAGGCATTACACTGGTTTCTGTCCTTGTCCTTTCCCCGACGACATAGGTAGGGTCAGACATGTTGAAGGGAGGAGGCTACAGACAATGAGACGGCAAGGAAGGAGGAAAAAAATACTGTCTTAAAGGGGACTGAACCCAGGCCGCCGTCGATAACCTCTGTTGGGGTCGGTAGTCCTCTTGAGTTGAGTCTGCTCATTCGAGCTCATTTGAATCCGTAGTAAGAGTTCGAGGAAGCCTAAATAATATTCATTGCACCTAATAACAAAATACTACCCTTGCGAGCAGCTGTTTGGTGTTATATGAGACTTCTTGACGAGTTGACGGAGACTCTTGACGGTGGAGGAGGTTGTAGTAACACAGGAACAAATAGTAGTTGGCATCCCAGAAAGGAAATAATGAAAAGGTGTGCGAATTCTACCCAAAAAGTGTGCGAAAACACAGAAATCGGTGTGCGAACTTAAATGTACAAAGTGAACGCCATAGGAAGACGCATCCGAAATCACCGCAAGAGCATTGCTATTTGAAGCAGCGGAAAGTGTATCTACTGGGTCTTTAATTCGGATAATCGACTTACACCCTACCGCAGAATCCTCCAGACATCCGGACGAATTCCAATCCTCGCTGCAATGCTTACTCTTGAAGCTGATCGTACCCGTATTGCAGCACTTGATGCTCTTATTTCTGACCCAGAACACTCACTTCTCTCGCTGAGAAACGAGCGCCAGATGGCGCAAGCCCGGCTCGATGCACACATCTACCCCGTCCTCACTCTTGGTAATCGACTTACACGAATCCTGCAGACATTCGGACGAATTCGAGTCCTCGCCGCAATGCTTACTCTTGAAGCTGTTCGTACCCGTATCACAGCACTTGATGCTCAGATTTCCGACCTAGAACGCTCACTTCTCTCGCTGAGAAACGAGTGCCGGATGGCGCAAGCCCGGCTCGATGCACACGTCTACCCCGTCCTTACTCTTCCTGACGAAATCGTGTCTGAAATCTTTGTCGGCACCCTCCCTGAATACCCTCTATCCCCTCCAGTATACGGCCTCCTCTCTCCGACCTCATTGAGCCAGATATGCCATCAATGGCGGGAAATAGCTTTGTCCACGCCAATGTTGTGGAGGGCCATGTCCTTCACCGTGCCCGAGGAATTTTCACTCGAGGCCAACGTTCTCCCCCGGCGCATTCTTCACCTCCTGGATGTTCTAAAAACCGGGCTATCGCGCTCAGGCTCCTGCCCGCTTTCCATCCAATTAGACCCTACCACTCAGGAAACATCCCTGAGTCCATTCCTCCAGATGCTCCTTCCTCATTTCGCGTGCGTGGAGCATCTGCAAATATCACACACCTTGGATCCAGCGGAAGATCCGTTTGGGGGTATTGAGCTCGCCTTGCCTCTGCTTCGCAGCTTAAAATTCAGGTGCTATTTTCGCAACCCGGGTGTTTCTTCCCCTATCACCGTCTCCATGGTTACACACGGTTATTCTTACAGATATGTATTCACAAAAAATTGTATTACCATGGGGTCAATTGACGACCCTCGTTCTGGAATCCGTCTACAACCACGACTGCGCCACAATTCTAGAACATGCTGTCAGCCTGGTCCGTTGCAGAGTGGTTGTCTTCAACCGCAGTGTCTGTCCTAGCGGTCCGACACTTGGGCCCCTCGCGCATTTGGAAACGCTGGAACTCGGCCCTTTGCTGAGATACATGCCCCATGACGCAGTGGCGTCTGTGCTTAACACGCTAACGCTTCCGGCTCTCTGAAAACTCACAATTCAGGAGGAGGGTGTAGACGCCATCAATGCCATTGTATCACTCGCTTCCAGATCTGGATGTCCCCTGGAAACACTGCACGTCGTGCAAACATGAAGCTTCCGGGGCCGAATTCTTCCCGAAGAGGCGTACCGCGTGGCTTTCCGATCTGTCCCGACACTCTTGGTTACCCAAGAAAGAACCCAATTGTCAGGGCTTTGATGGATGAATTGGGGAACGACTCGAGTACAGGCGTAAAAATGGACACCTGATGGATATTCTATTTTTTGGTAGGCATACTATCTTGCTTTGGATTTCTTCGTCATGTCGTCTCCCCTTTTCTTTGAATCTTCTCTGTCCAAATTTACAGCAATTGGCAGTACCGAAGGCGCGACCAAAAAATTTCCATTTTGAGCTGTTTTTGATCCCCACGAAAGAATTGGCGATATCTCTCTCAGTTTTCGATGGATTGGGCTGAAAACTGGATAGATCTACTGTACTAAGTCATACGGAATTAGTGATAGAGAGGAATAGATAAAAATACCTTTTCTTTGATGGCCTGGCCACTACGGCCCTCCCGCGCATGTATCCTGTTTGGCATGTCCAGATCATCTCCAATCGGGCTGGATTTTTGGGACAAAGTAATAGTAGGGTATACACTGGGTGTGATAGACTCAGAAATGTTCAATTATTTTTCCTGGCTGCTGGCTGCTTGTTTCGATAGATCTCAAATAGGAAATAATGAATAGACTATATCTACCTGGGCTCTTGCCCAAAACAGTTGGAAAAAATACCCAGGCCAACGTGGGCCATCGCCCTACATTGTAATGGAGGCCCGCCACGTAAGAATGAGTGTCTAGAATACAAATTGGTGTATCACATCTGAACTCGGCGCCATCAAATCACTCCACCGCATCAGATTTTCGCTTCTGCGACCGGGTTATATGGTCAGTCGGAACATTCTCCTCGTCGGAAGGTGGTTCCATTGGGGTGGCTTATTCAGGGAATGCAAGAGGTCCTGTGTCGGTGTCGTGATCAGAACCGGAAGCCAGGCTCAGGGAGACTCGGAGGGATGCTTGAAGCCAGGTGACAGCCTGGGCTCTATCTGCACTGGCTAAATCCCGTTTGCGTTCTCTAGCTGCTGCGAGACTGGCCTTGGAGGGCATCTACCAGAGTCGTGCGATGCGCATCTATGTTGTGGGCGCGCGCGGTGATATGGCGGTCGTATAATGGAGTGATTTGATGGCGCCGAGTTCGGATGCGATACACCAATTTGTATTCTAGACACTCATTCTTACGTGGTGGGCCTCCATCACAATGTAGGGTGATGGCCCACGTTGGCCTGGGTATTTTTTCCAACTGTTTTGGGCAAGAGCCCAGGTAGATATAGTCTATTCATTATTTCCTATTTGAGATCTATCGAAACAAGCAGCCAGCAGCCAGGAAAAATAATTGAACATTTCTGAGTCTATCACACCCAGTGTATACCCTACTATTACTTTGTCCCAAAAATCCAGCCCGATTGGAGATGATCTGGACATGCCAAACAGGATACATGCGCGGGAGGGCCGTAGTGGCCAGGCCATCAAAGAAAAGGTATTTTTATCTATTCCTCTCTATCACTAATTCCGTATGACTTAGTACAGTAGATCTATCCAGTTTTCAGCCCAATCCATCGAAAACTGAGAGAGATATCGCCAATTCTTTCGTGGGGATCAAAAACAGCTCAAAATGGAAATTTTTTGGTCGCGCCTTCGGTACAGCCAATTGCTGTAATGCATGTATAGTTCGCCGACTTCGTTTATCAAGTCGCATAACTTACTCGACTGTAATTTATCTCAATACCGAGGCACACAGTCACTCGCCATTTAACCTTTTCCAACTACGTTTACAGTTGTGGATGCGCTACTATTCTTCGAGCCTTCGGATTCCGGAACCGGTACAGTGATGTATGAAGTTCATACTGATTCGATGTTCATTCGTAGAGCTTATCCAAGTTTAGAAATCGGTCCAGTATACCCACCACACCTCCACACACCGCCCCCGTCAGTGTCGAGCACCAGAGTCGGATGATTTCGCGACTTCAGGTTGCGAAAATCCGGAATTTTTAACCCCTCGGAGTCGTGTCAGAGCCCAGATTCAGATTCCTGTGTATTTTCCAACTTGAAGCAAGTAATTTGCCTGGCGCCAAGAGAAAGACGGTTAGCCACGGAATTTACCCTGCACATCCAGGTTGCGGAGGAAGCAGTCACACCATCAGTGACTGTCACCCACTGCTTGTCAAGTCTCGTCTCTTTCCTCCTCCCATCTTTCTGTGTCTTCTGCTGTGGATCCGACTTCGTGGAAAACGTTTCGATGTACCTCGTTCGGATGTACTACCTTTTTCAGGTGGGATATGTGAGTGCAGGGAACAGGGAACCGGGCGACGGGCGACGGAACTTCGTAGAACTTGGGGCCCCTTGAAGGCGGCATGGACTCGGAGCTGAGTGCTGCAGTGTGGTCGCTGCATAAACTTCGGGATATTTTCTTCATGTCCATTGTCGGCCATGTCTCTATTGGCGATGTCTTTGTCAGGTCCTTCGGGTCTGAATTTCGGGAGCGCCCACCATTGTGTCGGCTTAACTGGCTTCTCTCCCTGAATTATAACGGGGGATTCCAGTTGGAAAAAAAAAAACGCCTCAAACCTTGGATCGCGTTTTGTATCTACTTGGATCGCCGTGACTGCGCTTAAGCTTTGACACGCTTCTGCGCTTCCTTATTCGCTTCCTTCCATTTTCGGAGACCGGTACTCCATGTATAGCGCATACGATGGGACCCGCGCCTCGAGCTTTTCTCTTGTCGAGTTCTGGGTGGCCATAGTCGTCCATAGATGGAGTGCTGCGGCCTGCGCTTTGACGCGTCTAATTCCTTTTGGGCTCCCTTTTAACCTCAGACGTAAAGATCGACACGTTGATAACATTTTGACCACTTTGACTCATTCCCGATCTGCGCTGGGCTTCTTTTTAGCGCCTACGCTTTCTTTCTTCCACCACCACCATGATTTCAGGTCGACAGCGTTTTGTTTACAAGGAATGGGTGCGCGACCCCAAGGGCAAGCTCCTCGAAAAACCTCCTCCGAAGGGCAAAAGGACAGAAAATAACATCATTTGGGGACATACCCTCGACGACTTCTATTGGTGCCACTCATCTTTTTTTTTCGAATCCGATAGCTCTTGTTGACGACGTCTCGCAGGATCTCTCGCATACCCGGTGTCAACGTCCTTACCATTTGGTCACGCAGCATGATTCAAGAGTACGGAGAGAACTATCTCAAGGAAAAACACGACAAAGAGCCTCAGCCGCGGCGTCTACGCCCGTGGCCCTGTTTAACGCTGCCTGGGCACATAAAGTCCGCCTCTGAACTCGGCCACATCGACGAGGACTGCGGACATCACCATGAACGCCCGCTGCGACGGATTCAGGACGAAATCGCGAAGACACCGAAGGTTGCCACCGGCAGCAAAACCAAGGCAATATGTAAGCGTACCTTTTTTCTCTCAACGATCACCGGCCGATTGAATACCTTGATATGTATAGGCGGGTTCATTGACGTTCTTCCAGCTCGTCGTTCCCAGTTAAACATCAATACTGTTACCGTCAAATCAGGTTTGTTAAGACTTCTGCTGGCGTTCATCTCATTGACGATTCGTGTATGTAGTTGACTGCGCCGCTTCTGCCTCCGTCGCTGCTTCTGGTCAGTCTGCATTCTTGCGCCCAATGCTGTTGAGCTCACGCCACCACCGCCCCAAGATATCTCCCCCACCGCCCACGACGTCGCCTCCGCTACTGTTGAAGGTATGTGTCTCGACGTCTGTCGCGTTGATTAATCTTCATTCTCTTCCTAGTCGCGGTCCCCGAGGCGACAACGCCCATGGACGTAGACACTCCCGTCGCTGTCTCAAGTAAGTCCACCGTCTCCGCACTGTACCTTCGCCGCTCAGCACGCATTCTCCAGCGCCCCCTTCCCCGCTCCAGGATGCCTCGTCCCCCGCAGGTGCGCCTTAGTCATCCCTTCATCCCGAAAGATACTCAACAGGGATTAGACTCCATGAAGACTACGAGCTGGACGACCGATGGCGCCGAATGGGCAGCGGCGAAGATCGCGCTACCGCCGGACGCAGAGCCTGGTGCCAGTGCCGAGGTAGCCATAACGAGTGGTGCGTTCGCCTTCGTGCTGCGGATCCCGGACCTTTTTTTATATTCCTTGACAGAGACAGCCGAAACGGGAGACTTCGGAGCACAAGCTACGAAGGTGAAAGACAATAAGGCCGATGCTATGGTTATAGATGCCCTCACAACAGAGGCAGCCCTTGTGGACAAGCCGGACGTCGACGGTATGTCCTGTGATGTATTATATCGGCCTTGGTCCTAACTCTTGGCAGCGCATGTAGATGTGGGTGGGTCGGAGATCAAAGCCAGTACTGAGAAGCCGCTCGGGAATGGTACGTCCTGCATCATCATCTTCTCTCTCTAGACTCTGATTATTTGCAGTCGCAAGCGAGCACGTTCTGCTAGGGGCTCAGACGGACTCCAGCACAGCTGGTGGGACTTCCCGTTCTTGCGCCCGTCTTTGAAGCTTGCTAAGTCTTTCCTGTTACTCTAGTTCCGAATGTCGCTAGTAGGGTCGATGCCAAACCTGAGGCAGGCCAAGATACTTCACCGGTTGCGGTGCCGTCTCCTATTGACGATGTAGCGACGTCCAAACCCGCCACCACCACCACCACCAATGCGAAGAAGACTACAGAAGTTTTGCCACCCGGACTGCCGTCAGTGTCCTCATCGCCGACTCCAGCGCCTCTTCCTACACCAGAGGTAGCTCCTTCTCTATATCGGCGTTGGCCAGACTTGCGCTGAATCCTCTTCTAGCCTCCCAAACCCATTTTCCACGACCTTCCCAAACTCGAGGAGTTTATTCCCGAGGAATATTTCCCCGACATCCTCTACGTGAACGACCCAGACGATAACACGGCCATAGCTCACCATTATTATGGATACTCCACGAAACCGACCGAGAAGCCACAGTCGCAAGAACGCGTGCCTCGCAAATACAAACGCGTGTGGCCCCGTTTCGCGCGCGATACCGAGCCGGCGACTGCGTTTAACACAGACGTCGCCTGCCCCTCCATCAAGTTCCCCACCCCACCCGCCCCTTCTCCGCCTGTGGCATCCACTTCCCCGCGCGTGGTCCCAGGGCCCGAGACCAACCTCCGCATCGCGCATCTGAATCTCTCCTCTTCCCCCCGCCTCGGCGTCGGCCACCACTCGGTCGTCCACCGCGCGGCCCTGCGCCTCCCGTCCCCGCTCGGCGCGCACTCTCCCGCGGGCGAGGTCACCGTCGCCGCCAAGATGGGATTTCCCGGCGACGAGGCACGCCAGCTGCTGCTCAACGAGGGGAAGATCTACGACGCGTTCCCGAAGCATCTGATGGAGGACTGGTGTGGCTTCAATCTTGTTGCACCGATTACGCACCCTGTCCCGGTGCGTGCGGTCGTGCCCAAGTTCTACGGGTACTACGTGCCGGTGCGGGAAGACATCGAGCGGGAGAAGCAGGAATCGATACGTGCGTGGAAGGAACAGTGGAAAGAGAAAAAGCAGAAGGAGAAGGCGAAGAGGGCGGAGGCGAGGGCGGCGAAGAAGGCAGAGAAAGACCAGAAGAGAAAGCAGGCCGAAGGAGATGGACAGGATGTGGATGTAACGGTGTCAAGTGGCAAGGCAGAGGATGGCGCATCGGCAGTAAAGGTCTCTGAGGCGGTCAGGAAGATCGAAGATAGCGAGGAGGAGGAATCCGAGGATGAGGACGATGGCATCGACGAAGATGCAGTCGAGCAGGACGGCCTCGAGCGGTTCATGAGGAGCAGCAGTTACAAGGAGTGGCAACGGATGTCTCCCATCCTTCTCCTCGAAGAATGCGGCTCGCCGATTGTGCCCGCCAAGTTCACCGACGATGCCAGGTATGTCTCCCAGATCGTCCCCAGTCGTAGCCTCACCCGTTGCCCAGGTCGGAATGCTACTCTCAAGCTCTGCGCCTCCATTATGCCGACTTCACGCAAGGCTCTTTTTACGAGCGCAATATCCTCGTGCAGCCGGGCCCGCTCACGGTCGCACCTTCCGCACGCTCTGACCGTACCCCGAGCTTCCGCATTATCGACTTTGGACGCGGCGAGTACTGGCCGTATGAACTCGAGGCGGCGAAGACGGTCAATGAGAAGCGCCGGCACAAGTCCAAGGCGCAGATACGGGACATGATGCAGGTGCCGACGGAGGCAGAGATGAAGCGGCGGGTGGCGGCCGAAGAACGATACGTGCTGCTGGAAAAGGAGACACTGGAGCAGTGCGGGACGAAGTGGTGGGAGTCGCGGGACTACGAGGTGCGCAAAGCGCACTCCGAGCTGAAGATCCGGGATTTCAATTATTAACGTGTATCACCTCGCTCGCCGACTAATTTCTTGTACTTTCTGGTACGGTCTCATAATATTAGCTACAGTAGACCCGTTATATAGCAGTGTGTATCCAAGAAGATGTATTCAAGAAGAAGAATAAATAACCGAGACCAGAGAAAGGAATGTGTGAACAGTACAGCTGCTTAGTGGGAAACGGGAGACGTGGATGGCCGCTCCTTGAGCTCGACGACCGCAGAACCCGATTCGATATCCTCGTTTTCAGAGAATTGTAGCTGTTGAGTGAGCGTAGTAGCCGTGGAGGACGCAAATTTGGAATGCGCCGTCTTAGAGGTCCGCTGCCAGGACGAACTCGGCCGCGCCAGACCAAAGGATACGCGGGCAACGATTAAAGTCGGGGCAATGCCCTGATTCTCTCAACTCAGAAATCGTGCATATAATTAACGAAACGCTGCAACATACCGTCATCTGGACCAGAATAGCTTGCGCATAGCCGTCGTTATTGTTGGTGTCAGGGCCGAAGAGGAGCGCGATATAGACCACGAGGGTGGCGGAGTAGAGGAGCGCGGACTCGACCACCATCTCAATAATGGCGCGGTACCCCGAGAACGCTGTGCCGGCGTTGTCGCGAGTCAGCCAGAGGATTCGGAAGACGATAAGGACGGTCGCCAGCATGGTTGTGAGGAGGCACATGGTGAAGTACGGTCTTGCGAAGTCCACGAAGCTATTCGGGTCGCCGCCGGATGTAATGAAACGACCGGTCTCAAACACGGTGAGGATCCCGAGTGCTAAAAAACAAACATGGCTGAGAACGTTGCTAAAAGAATGGCTAAGGGAGAGAGCACCTGTTCCACCGATTGTGCTCAAAATCGGGAGGACGATCACTCGCCAATCGTGATTCCAGACCGCGAAGCACCTAAAGATCTATAATCCACACAAAAGTTGGCCGAGATTCGAACGGGTCGAGAAACCTATGCACGTACAAGGACACAGTCGGCGAGGAATGTGTTTGCCACAAGCATCGTCGCTGGCATCACGGTCAAAACGAACGTCGGCTGGGACAAGAAATTGGTTGTATCGTCCGGGCTGCTGCCGTGCGTGACGAATGCGTTGCGGATTAACGCCCAGTGCACCCCGGTTTGAATTGTGGCGAGGATGTACATCAATATAACGACAATGAACAAGGTCTTATGGGTTTTTCTCTTGAAAACTTAGGCGCAGCATTAGCGATCGTTACATTAGCATCCGAAACGAAAAGACATACTCATCGCATATAAAGCCAGGAAGAACACGACGGAGTAAACCCCTAATCCCATCCGATTAGTGAAACTTGGGAGACAAGTATCGGGCTCACCATTGCCAAACACCTCAACAAGCGTGATATTCAGATAGACATCCCGCAGCGAAAAAACTTCTGAATCGTCTGAGGACATGGCGATTTCTTGCGAGCCCTGTCTTAAAATGCGTTCGTCTTATACAATGCAGACGATGTATTAGAAAGCATTTGCGACAGGGCACAAGACAGGGCAGACACGCGGATGAGCCTAAGATGAACGGGGATACGGAGTAGGAGAGGAGAGGCATCACACTTAGTCTCGTCAACGTAAAACCGGCGCAGGAACGGACGAACTTGAATTGGAGCGATTTTTCGTCTGCACAGCAACCAATGCGAAGACGAGCGATCCGCTTTCGACAGTTGTAATGCGGGCCTATCCCGAGGCTGTACGCCCAAGGTTGAACCGGAGTGTAAACCGGAATTTGCGGGTTGCCCCTCGGGAATCCTATTGGTACGGGTTTCAAGTAAGCAGGAAGCTCGAGAAGGACTATTGGAATGGTCTAGTGCAGCCATGCGGCGCATTACCTCAACAACGGAAACTCGGGGTGCCTGTTGGCGTCAATCCGGGGGTCAAATTGGCTGACCTGCATCAGCTCTCCTTGAATGGTCGTCAGGTTTTTGAATGCTAAAATCCCTTGCATTGACAGCGGATCAAGATATACAAACAAGCGGAAGAGGTCAGTTGTCAAAAAGACGTATCTACCAGGGCGCGGCGTTGAAACACGAATTGAGTCACAAATTATCCCTCGAGGTAGACGGTGAGGTCTGGGAGAGATCCCATACTGCGCTCCCTCGCCCAGCCTTGGATCTTGTTAAAGTCTCTGCACGTGTGCAAAATGTCGTCCCGCTGCTCAGCTTCCTTGTATTTAGTCGACCACTGCCAGACAATGGGACTGACATCCGCGTAACACATGAGAGCCTGTCGTATCGCGCCGATACAGTGCCGCAAGTGCACCGTCGACTGGTGAGTGTAGTTGTGGCCGGGGTATAATTGTTGTCGAAGAATATCCTAAGTATTCGCATTAAGATTCCGAAGAGAGTGAATGGGTGCGAGAACATACAAGACAGTGCAGTTGATGGAAAACGTCCAAAGCTAGCACGTAGTTTCCTTCCTCGCGAAGAATGGGCCACGTATTATTCGTCATTTTAACCACCTCGGACTTCGGGACCCGGGATGCAGCGTCTGTGGACGGGATGAGCAGATGCGCAATTTCCAATGGTGATTTCGCATACAAGCATACAGCTTCCTCCAAGCCTCGTCAACCTCTGCGGACGGGGGGCGTTCATAGATAGGGATATCCTCCTGCAGTCCACGGTGAAATTTGACGGTCTGATATGTGATCATATGCTGGGCCGGTGCTGGAGCTAGGTTTAGGTCCGTTGAATGCAAATAATCGCCCAAACTCACAGTAACCGGCCTCTGGAAAGCTAAGAGGTTTCTGCGAGACAATAATGATCCACTTGAATGTCAAGATGACGTTGCAAAGCAAGGAGAGTGACAAGACGAAGAATAGGGTGTATCGAGAGGAAGTTCGTCCTTCTCTCTCGGGATATGTGTCGTCGGAGTCAGTTGCCAGTGGCAGGGCAGAATATCCCTTAGACATGACTTGTAGAAGAGCGTCGAGAATTGGTACGGTGAGAAGGATTTGGGTTTAGATTGGGCGAGCCAGAGTCCGCTTCTGCGCAGGAATGCGATGCCGGCACAGGATGGAAAGCCGCGCTTGAAACGTCTGAAGGCATTAGGCTTTAGCCACCGTATCAAGCAGCCGTATATCAGATGTACCCCAAACCGCTAGTCGTAAACCAGATCCGCGTACTGGATGCGGGCGATTCGGACAGAAGCAAGGCAGAAGAGTCGCGTATTTTGCTCTCCGTGGGCCGTGGATTAGAACGGGCTCGGTGTTCTCTTCGTGGTGGGCGCAGATTCTCTTCGTGGGGGCCTGGGCAGAGTTTCGAATTGAAGATTCACCGACAGTCACCGACGATCCAGGTATCCGGCGCGCTTTTAGTATTTACAAGAGCGCGCCGGGGCACTTCGCGCCCCGGCACTTCGTCTAAGTGAATCATGTCGCGGGGCTGTCGGAGAGGTCCGAGCGGAGTTTGAAGGCTTCAGACAATTTTATAAAGAGTAGAAAGAGTAGAAGGGACGTGGTCGTTACGACAAGGAAATGGGGTTAGGGTTATAATTCACCTTGATTGGATCCCAACGTTCATCTGCCCAAGTCCTCGTTGGAGAAGATATTGTGGCTCACCGGGACTGTCTCAGAACGCTATGTCTTCTGCTAAGTGCACCAACATCGTTCTGAATCCTCACGCCAAGTTTGTGGGTGCCCACACCCATTGAATCATGATAAGCTCAACCAACGGCGCCGCCGCCGAGGAGAATCGATGGCTAGGCAGTCTATCTGGTGGGTCTGATGCCGCGGTACCTCCCGGTTACACCTGGTTCTCTTCTGGCGCCACATGAACACCACAAGGCGACGATGCAGATACTCAAAGAGCACATCGTGCCTATCTTCGATATCGAAGTTCTGGCCTGAGGCTGGCCCGTTATAAAGGTTAATCGCACGTACATACCAGTGACCCCCCGGGATACTCTCAATCGTTGGCCTCATGAAGTCCTATATCGCGCTCTTAGTCTTCGTTGGGCTGACATCCGTCTCCGCGTCTCCTATCGGTCCAGTGAGTTTGGGTGAGCGGATTCGTACCTCACAGCGCCAGAAACCTTCACGTTAATTAACTTGCGAGACTCGCGTAGCGAAAACCACAAACACATCCCTTTTGTTAAATACCCGTCCGAGGAGTTCGTCGGCCGTCTCCCATCTCTCTTATCTGGCTTATAATTGCCCCCACAATAGCCGTGTCAACGACCGCAGATCACCAAGTTAGCCTGTTCTTGTTCCTTAGCTTATTTAATTGACGATTTTAACCAGTCCATGTACCATTTGTGCATTATCCAGGAGGCTCCGAATTCGAAGAGTACCCTTTTCTTAATTTACTCGATTGCGCATTCAAGATGTTACCTGACAGAACGAAGGTCGAGCCCGTCGCTGACGGAAACAAGGGCAACGACCGCAGATCACCCTTAGGTTAACCTATTCTTGTTCCTTAGATTTCTGGTTGACGCTTTCACCAGAGCATATACCATTTGTACATTATCCAGGAGACACCAAATTCGAAGAGTATTCTTTTTTTGAATTTACTCGATCGCACATGATATTCAATATGTTACCTGACAGGACGAATTCGAAGGGCGACTCGGTCGATGGCAACAAGGAAGCACGAACTCCTAGTCGGTATTATCTTAATTCTCGACGCCCCCCTTTCCGATGCTGCGTTAGAATATCCCTGCAACACTGCGAATTCTCATTGCAAGCCTTTCATTCAATACCCTTCGGAAGAGTAATTTTCTCTATCAAGGCTGTGAAGTGAGTGTTATCCCTGCTCCCCAGCTCAGACCTAAGCCGTCGCAGGGATTTTGAATCAATTTTTTTGAGGTGGTCAAAACGTGTAATTAATCGAAGCTGTAAGCCATGACAGAGGCGTAAATGTACCAATCAGTTTCGAGTTTCCCCCGTCAAGTTGCCTTAATATTGAATCCTTTCAGTTGATGGATATTTAACAAGATCTGCGCACTCCCTCTATCCATCGCGATTTGAGCGGCGTCTCACTGGGCATCGGGCTCGTTACAAAGCAAATGCACTGTCTTTCTAACGGGCGGTAGCAAGTATAGCAGGACTGCGGCGCAATCGCGGCGCTCTACTAGGAACGCCGCTGTTCAACCGCCTGTCCTTTTAGCTGTCCCGTCGACAGGATAACTGATCGATCAGAGTCAGTGATTGTTTCGCTGTGGAGCTACTTGCATATGTGCAGCTTTGCTCGCTCCATCCAAGTTCCATCGCGTTCCAGTGTCAAACCAGTGCACGCACTGATGGCTGCATCACGGCGCTGTGCAGAATCGGTCACTTTCACCCTCGGTTTAATTTTCGTGCTTCGTCGTTGGTTCGACTGCGATGCATAAAGGCGCTGTCCAGATTTCTCCAAGGCTATCTATTATTCGACGCATTCCCTTCACATGAAGCTCATCCTATTCAGCCGCGCTCAACTTGTTTTATTATTCATTGTGCCAGCTGTGCTCGCGCATCCCATCCAGCTTGGTGCGTACGACGAGGTCCCTTCACCGACGGATGCTGAGGGTGGCTTAGCGCATGGGGAACTGGATACTCCCATGCACCCTGATCTGTCTCGACGTTCCGGTAACATCGCCAACGAGGCCCAGCATCTCCCCTTCCGAAATTATCCGTCCGAAAAGTCAGCCCTGCTCACTAATATGATCTTACTCCTCCGCTGACAACATCCAGTGATGAAGAGGACGCCGAAGATTTACCTGGGCGCGACAGTGACAAAGAAGACACATCTGAGCATCTCCCGTTCAGGAGTTATCCGTCCGAAAAGTCAGTCGTGCTACTATAATCTTACTCCTCCGCTGACGCCATCTAGGGATGACGAGGACGCCGAAGATCTGCCTCCAGGCGATGGTCAAGAAGAGGACGGGCCTGGTAGCGCAATTAAGCCCCAGCATCTCCCGTTCAGGAATTACCCATCCGAAAAGTTAGCACAGCTCAGTATGATGATTCTCATTCTTCCGCTGACACCATTTAGGGATGACGAAGACGCAGCGCAGATTTTCCGTAGGTTCCATACCCTTCAACCAGTTGAAAATTCCAAGGTCCCCGCGAGCATCACGAGAAAGCGCCCGTCGTTAATATCCGTCGCAAAAGTAGGTGATTCCAATGTACGCCATACTAATGCACACTCAGTAGCGTTGCATCCAGGGATGATGGGAGACAATCCAGAGCGTCGAGGGATCCTTTACCGGTGGATTTCTGGCTCCGCGTAGGCGTAGGATCTTCGAGTTAAAGAAACCCCGACTCAGTTATATAAATACCACGGTGCTGCCTAAATTTCCCCCGGTCGGCCATTTGATGTCGTACCAATCTTATTGTTAACAAAGAAAAAGAGCGACAACAATTCATCCATGTCGCGTCGTCTAAGTTCGGTATGGGTAATGGGAAGAAACGCGGGAGAAAATTAAAACATCCATGAAGATGGTCACGACTCCCGTCATCCTATTCTTCAGGTTCCTCAGCATCCGATTCTTCAGATTCCCCATCGCTCGATCCCTCATCCCCCCAGTAATTCAGCGCCCGATTGAATGTGAAGCTTGGAATGGAGGGAAATGCACGGCGGTACGACGCTCTGGACACTGATCTTTTGCCGGTGATACAGACCTCCTGCAGCCGGCACCCTGATTTTAAAATAAACGATTGGAGTATATCAATAGGATTCCACCGAAGGCATTCGTCGGGTATTTGAAGCCTGCGTAGAGCAGGGACGATGAATGTGTTGAGATACTGCGCGAGTCGTACTCGTTCGTCAGAGTACTTCATCAAAACCAACGATTCCAAGCACGCTAGTTCTATATCGGGTTCATTGAGAGCGTCGTCGGTCATAGCCAACTGGCAATGAACGAGGTTGACAGTGTGGATTAAAATCGGCGCGCATTCGTCGGGTGTGACGAACACCAAGGTTACCGATGTCAATTGGAGCCAAGGTAAAAAGTCGGGAGGGTACGCGAGATCATGGAACCGACGCGTGTCAGTGAATGAACGTAACCGAGGCGCTTGGCCAAAGGTTGCAGCAGATTGGGTGGAACCGCTCGGGCTGGACCAAAGCGAAATATTCAGGTCGCAGAGGAAAGGCATCGGGCCTTCGATGGTGAAGAGATCGGATAGTGAAGTGTCCGTGACTTTCAAATATTCCCAGCGTGCGCGATGAGGCACAAATGCCTCAAAGATGTGGGGTATGAGGTCGGAATCAATTAACACTCCGTCCACTTGGATGGAAAGGGGGTAACAGGCAGACCTGCTCAGCCAGGATGTCAGGATATACATCTGTTGGTCGGTCCAAGGACCACATAACCATATTGCGCGCCAGAGTGCACAGGTAGAGAGAGCTATGTCTCGCCATTCGCGACAGACTCGGGTGAGCAAACTCGGCGAGAGAAGCCCCCTCATTGGCGGACATAGTGGGTAGATGGGAAGGAAATGGATGAAGATGTCGGAGATGATTTCGTTCGGCAGAGTCAGGACCGGGTATGTGTAGAAGTCGAGACGCTCTTGCAGTCGCTCCTGCTCGATTCGCAATGCGCGACTGGAGCTAGGTAGATTGCGAATTTGGCCCTCGATGTCCGCGATACGAGCACGATCCGCCTCAAGGACGCTCATATCGCTACCCTACTGAGTCGGAGTAAGTAGATCGCCTGTATCGCATGGCATCAGTCCCGGATGCATGGATTCATTGAAATTTGAGACTCATGCCTGGGTAGCTGATTTTGGAGCGAATCTAAACAATTTCTCGTACTTCGACCTAGAGACGCGGGTCTGCCTAACGATGGATAGTGAAGTTAGTTGAGGTAGAAGGCAGACGCGAATTTAAAAGTCCGATGGAATGTTCCGGGCGTCGGAGTCTTGGTCGGAGTTTCCACGTGTCCCCACACACCTCAACTTCAGGCTTATAGAATCTTTGTCCCAGGGATCACAGCAAGGGGACGGGTGAGCCTCGCTCCTGAAGAAGTTTTCTAGACTAAATCATGGTCGCAGCCCGATTGACACCGCCGCGACGCTGCATGATGTCGACCGCGGCCACGCTTGCAGCAGATCGTGCTCGAAATGCAGAAATAGAGGCCGAGCTCCTCCATCTACAGCACAGGATCTCTATGTTGCAAATCGAGCAAGCGCCTATCCAACAACGGCTAGACTCCTATACGTACCCGGTCCTGACTCTGCCAAATGAAATCGTGTCCGAGATCTTCATCCATGTCCTCCCGGTCTACCCACTATGCCCACCAATGTTGGGCCGTCTCTCGCCAAATTTGCTGGCACAGATCTGTCGCAAATGGCGGGAAATAGCTCTTTCTACCCCTCGATTGTGGAGCGCAATATCGTTGGAGTACAATCCTCTCGAATGGCTCCCCATGCTAGAATCCTGGCTGAACAGATCCGGCTCATGCCCCCTTTCAATCCAGCTGGACGGAGGCGGATGGAATGGCTACATACCCCAAATCTTTGCGGCACTTGTGCCTCACCGCGCACGCTGGGAATATTTGAAAATATCTGACATTTCACTATCCGATGTGCTCACCATCGAAGGCCCGATGTCTCTCCTCTGCGACTTACACATTGAGGCTTACGACAGCGTTCTCGCTCCTGCTGCAGTATTTCGCCAGGCGCCTCGCTTGCTTGCATTCACGGACACGCGTTTTCATTATATCACCTACCCTCCCGAATTTTTACCGTGGCTCCAATTGACATCGGTAACCTTGGTGTTCGTTACACCCGACGAATGCGCGCCAATTTTAATCCACACTGTCAACCTCGTTCATTGCCAGTTGGCCATGACCAGCGGCCCTCTCAATCAATCCGACATAGAACTAGCCTGCTTGGAATCCTTGGTTTTGGTGAAGTACTCTGACGGACCGTTACAACTCACGCAGTATCTCAACACATTCATCGTACCTGCTCTACGCAGGCTTCAAGTACCCGACGAATGCCTTTGGCGGAATCCTATTGATATACTCCAATCGTTTATTTCGAAATCAGGGTGCCAGCTGCAGGAGGTCTGTATCACCGGCAAAAGATCAGTGTCCAGAGCGTCATACCGCCGTGCATTTCCCTCCATTCCAAGCTTCACATTCAATCGGGCGCTGATTCACTGGGGGCAGGATGAGGGATCGGGCGATGGGGAATCTGAAGAAGAATCGGATGCCGAGGGACCTGAAGAATAGGATGATGGGAGTTGTGACCATCTTCATGTGCGTTCTAACTTCGTCTCGCGTTTTTTCTCGTTTACCCATACGCGTATTATAGTCGACACTAGGCGAGATACGTCTCGCGAGCGACATGAATGAATCGGTGTTTAGGTCGGATCCAAAAATTGTTATTTCTCTTCTTTTGCGCGGACACTCTGAATATTGAAAGATTGGAGAAATGTCCGGAGTGGCCGCTACGGCGACCAAGTAATAATTTTGCCATCAACATTAGTTTGGTTGGCCAAATAACACGCTTACCTTTCACCGTCATCCTCAATTTTTTTCGTTGTCTAGTACATGTACAACCTCTTTCCTTGGCAGCCTTCATTATTCTGAATCCGAAACATTACGTCACCCAAACCACCCCTAGGACCTGAAGCCGTCGCTCAGCCACTAATATACCGAGTAAATGCTCAAGCACTACTGCTTCATCAGTGTTTAGAGAGCGTTTATTTTCGCGCCTAGCCCTCGGACTAGCCACGGCGCAGTGTACGTCGCACGAGTCAGCCTTCGCGCCTTTTCTCCCCCCCGTTCCCTGATAAGAGCTCGCGATCTATTCGAATCTCAGAACCTGGCCAAAACTTCCAACGGGGCACTGAGATACATCGTACAGCTCCAAGAAAGACGAACGTAGGGAAATCTATTTCCGTACGTCTATAAGTAGTCGATCTATACTTGGAAATCCGTCACAAAATTCCTAGCCGACTTTAGAGGCAGTGCATATCTCCTGATCTTACTCTACCATGGCGGACTCGCAAGACACTGAATGGAAAGCTCCAATGTCGGATCTCTTTCGTGTAGAGACCATTCACAACGTCCACCCACCCAAAGAAGTCCAGGTTCGACTCAGCCCGCAGATCAAGCAATTCCTCGAAGACCAGGGAGAGGTAGGCTCTGTACCTTCGTCGAAGTGCCCACCGGCCTAACACCTCTAACAGTCTGCGGAGGATGTGCTTCAGCGCCCGGTGGTATGCCCGCCCCCGGTGGACGACTCGTTCCCACTAACCCACTATTTTATTTCGTGCGCACACTCACTCCACACGCGGTCCAGCACGATTCTCACTCGCGGATGTCCACAGGTCGTCGCACAACACCTATTTGCTGTCGCGCCAGCTGATTGGGCGCGCCTCTGCCGCGTCCTACGGGCACGTCATGTCGCGGAACGCGCGCTGTGTCGAGATTGACGTCTGGCCATCGAAGAAAGGGCTCATCGTGACTCACGGTTACACGTTCAGCAAGGCCGTGACGTTCCAGAGCGTGTGCGTCGCTATCAACGACGCGGTCAAGCCGGGCGACTGGCCCGTTATGGTCAGTCTGGAGTGCCACGTCGACGTCAAGGGCCAGGAGGAGCTCGTGCGTGTTTTGAAGGGCGCGTGGGGCGACAAGCTCGTCGACAAGGAGCTCGAGGGCGTCGACGATGCCGTGGTCTCTCCCCGCGATTTCAAGGGCCGTATTCTACTCATGGTACGCGTCTCGATCCTGCGTACAATTCGATGGATGATTAAAATCAATCGCATTAGGTCGAGTACTATGCGGCTCCTATGCAGGGCACGGGCGTAGAAGAGGACCTCAGCTCAAGCGACTCTGAGCCTGAGCTGGAGGAAGACGACGGAGACGCTGGCATGATTCGGATCGGCAAGGTCGAAAAGGCCAAAATCTCAGAGGAGCTCGCCGCGCTCGGGTTCTACGCACGCAGCATGAAGCCCACGACGAAAGACTGGTTCACCGAGAGTACGCTTCCCCCTCGTCCTTCGTCTTAGGCGCATCGCTCACCCCGACCCCGAGCACAGAGATAACCGACCCGCTGCACGTCCTCATCAACATCTCCGAGTCCGCGTGCGGCGCGCTCCTCCCGCACGCGGCCGCGCAGCTCATAGAGCACAGCCAGACGCACCTGCGGCGCATTTTCCCCAAGGGCACGCGCATCCGCTCGACCAACATGGACCCGCTGCGCTTCTGGCGCTCCGGCGCGCACATCGCGTCGCTGAATTGGCAGAACTACGACACGGGCATGCAGCTCAATGAGGGCATGTTCGTCGGGACCGCCGGGTGGGTGCTCAAGCCCGCGCGTATGCTCGGGGTGGACGGCGCGGTGGGCGGGCGCCACGTCCTCGCGGCCGAGCTCGTCGGGATCAGCGCGCGTACGTGCATACCCTGCCTCCATACCGAATGACCAGCTGATTGGTTAATTGCTAGTGCCGCCGCCGAACGGGCGTGCAGACAAGTCGTATTCGGCGTACGTGGACGCGGAGCTCTTCCACTACCAGCAGGACCAGAAGTGGCACTCTAAGACGGTGAAGACACAGGACGTCCCCGGCGACGGTGCGGACGTCATGTGGAACGAGCGCTTTGAGTGGGAGTACGAGGTGGACGACCTGGCGTTCATCCGGTCCGTTCTGGTCTTGCATATGTGTATCCGTGGTGCTGACCACGCGCTAGGCTGACTGTTATGGAAAGCGAGTTCGGGCGGGACGACAAGATTGTCGTGTTCTGCGCGCGCGTGGACCACCTGCAGCAGGTACGTAGGGGATTGCCGTATTGTCTACATAGCTGACCGTCCCACAGGGCTGGCGCGTCGTGCGGATGCTGGACATGAAGGGGAAAAACTCGGGCGCGACGCTGCTCGTGCGGTTTTCCCTTTCCGTCGTCAACTAATCGGGACTCTGAAGTAAAGCATATCTATAGGATATTTATGTATCTACGCAGTGTACAGTATGTAT
Organism: Mycena epipterygia; assembly: GCA_029281465.1. Taxonomy (NCBI): domain Eukaryota; kingdom Fungi; phylum Basidiomycota; class Agaricomycetes; order Agaricales; family Mycenaceae; genus Mycena; species Mycena epipterygia. The sequence continues at coordinate 351,925 of JARJCQ010000039.1, read as the reverse complement.
GATAGAAAGTATCAGTATAATGTACCAGCCTACTCGTACACGAGGGATAAAGCAAGAAGAAAAGAAAAGCGAGAGACGTTCATTTGATATCGGCCAGCTGGCCTCCCGCCGCGCGCTCGATGCCTTTCGTCATCTTCTCGAGCTTGCTCGCTGCGTCCGCTCGCCGCTTGTTCGCGCGCGCCCTGCCCACGCCGGCCTCCTCCTCCTCGTCCGGCTCGTCCGCCTGGTCACCCGCGACCATAAAGTCCGCGACGAACGCCGCGATGGCCTTCTCGCCGACCTCGCTCTGCGCGCGCGTGCCCCAGCGCCACTCGTACGTCTGCCCCGCGTCGTCCTCGCCCTGCGCCACGCGCCCGCGCTTCCCCGCGCCCTTGCCCTTCTTCGCCTCGCCCACCTGTTGCCGGTCGAGGAACCCCTGCCGGATCAGGATGGTGAGGTACGCGTCGAGCGTCAGGCTGCGGTGCGTCGACGCCGCCGAGAACGCGATCGTCCCCGTCGCCGGCAGCCGCAGGCGCTTCAGCATCGCGCGCAGGTCATCTGCAATAAGTATTTTAGCATCTACGGTGAAAGTGACATAGAGTAGACTCACGGTCGCCCATGACGCGCCCGCTCACGAGGATGAGCGCGAGGATCACGTAGAGGATGCCGACGGGGCCGACCTGGTCGGCGGTGCTCCATGACAGGATACTCCCGTAGGTCGTGCTCCCGCCGAAGTCGTCGTCGTCGTCATCGTCCGACGCCGCGTCCGCCGCCTCGCCCTCGAGGATCTCCTCGCGCGTGAGCGCCGCCTCCTCGATGAGGCGCGCGTCCAGCGTGGAGCGCAGGATGTATGTCTTGGACCCCGCGGCCGCGGCTGCGATGTGGCACGATCAGTCGGACGGCGACATGAATCACGTATGCGTACCTTTCTTTTTGACGCCGGTGGCTTTGCGCGCCTCCTCGAGGTCGTCCTCTTTGCCGGGTGCCGCGGTATCCTTGTCGAGCTCCGCGCGCGAGCGCAGCTCGACGAGCTCCATGCCAAGCTTCGAGCGCAGGACAGCCTGCGCGGTTGCGAGGACGCGCGGGAAGGCGCGGGTATTGGAGCCCAGCACTGGGAGTGGATATCAGCTTGCGGCGAAAATACCCACAGGCTAGCACGCGCCTTTCTTTGAGATTTCGTCCCGGCGGAGGGGCACGCGTTTGTGCTCGGTAAACATGGCGAGTCGCACGAGCGCGTAGGCTGCTCGCTCGATGTCCTGCATGCCAATGAGCTATTGTTGAGGCCATCACAAAGGATACACACCTTGTCGCCACCCGGCTCATCGTCTGCATCATCGTCGACGTCCATATTTCGGCCTTCGTCTTCGTCTTCGTCTTCCTCCTCCTCCTCCACCACCTCTTCCGCACGGCGTTTCTGGGAGCGCTGGGTCTGGCTTGGCTGCGCCTGGGACGCTTTGGCCGGTTTTTGAGAGCGTGTTGCGCGTGGCATTGTTGTAAACCTCGGGTATTTACTAGTACAGCCCTGTGGTCAGAAATCAGGCGTTCTGGTGTATCGTGAAAGCAATACCCCAAACGGTGCCGAGAGGAGATGAAGGAACGTAAAACGCGGTGTGACCAAAATGTCACATATCTCGTGTGGATGTGACTAGGTCGACGAAAACAAACAGTCGGAAACAACCCGTGCGAGCAACCGTCGTTTTGGATTCACAGCTCTTGGCCAGGAACCAACCAGGAACCCAGCAGAAAGGCAAAGAACAACAGCAAGTTCCAGGTAATTGAAGCAAATCGTTTAGTAGCTCCAAATTGCCTGACGCGAGGCCATCGTACTTCTTAAAAACTTGAACAGGCAGGCTATAGCTCGAAGGCACGAAGGCAGTCCGTCAACCACTGCGAGAAAGATGTCTACTCTGGACAAAGAGCGCGGTCGTATCACTGCCATCGATTCGCAAATCGTGCAACTCAAAAGCGAGAGGACGCCCCTACAAGAACGGCTCGAAGCCTACAGATACCCAGTTCTGACCCTACCAAACGAAATTGTGTCCGAGTGCTTCGTTCACCTTCTTCCTGCTTACCCACTACGCCCTCCGTCGCATGGTCTTCGGTCTCCGACGATGTTGGGACATATATGCCGCAAATGGAGGAACATCGCCTTCTCGACGCCTGCGCTTTGGAGGGCACTGTCGGTGACGATGGACCAACCAAGTCTCAGTAAACAGCTCCATCTGCTAGAAACATGGTTAAAGCGCTCCGGCTCCTGCCCACTTTCAATATCCCTGGCAGACGATACAGACGACGGCGAAGTTGGACTCATGGACATCAACAAGTTCCTCCAGACGATCTTCGTTCATCGAGCGCGTTTGGAGTACCTGGAGCTATTTGTCCCTCTGGGCGATTCCAATATTCACCTGATCCAGCAGCAGCTGCCCTTACTCCGCAGCCTCGGAATCTCCCTGCAGCGGTTCGACGTGGAGCAGGAGACGCCTGTGTTCAATGCCGCCCCCGCGTTGCACACGCTCACTCTCCACGACACCCTCCTCCCCGCCACCGCTACCCTCCCTTGGAGCCAACTCACGCGGTTCACCTGCCAACTCGCCCACGCCCGCTGTGTGCACCTCCTCGCACAAACCCCGGCCCTCGTGCACTGCTCCCTCGCACTCGACGCCGTGGTCCACGGCCTCGCCGAGATCGTGCTCCCACATCTCGAGTCACTGACTGCCACCCTGCAGCGGGGCGGCAGCTTCGGCGCCGGCTTCGTCCATGCGGACGGTCTGCTCGGCAAACTCACGCTCCCCGCGCTGCGGCGGTTGGAGATCACGCAGGACCTCCTGGGGGACGACCCCCTCCAGAAGCTCGGGGCGTTCATTGCGCGGTCGGGGTGCAGCCTGGCGGAGCTGCGCGTCCTCGCCCCCGGCCGCACGCGCGGCGAGTACCACGTAGCCTTCCCGACGATCCTGACAATTTTGTTTACGAGTGCGTCGGAGGCGGGCGATGATGAGTCGGATAGCGAGGATTCAGATGACGAGCTATACATATGGTGACGACGACTGGAGCGACTATTTAATGAATTGACGGTCCGTCCCATTCCATCTACGGCAATTCATGTTGAATTTAATAAATTGATGCAGATCGGACGCAGAAGAGATCACGGTGTCGCCGTCTTCTGTCTGTATTTATCCTTCCGACGAACACCTGGATTGAACATTTCACCTGCTCATCTCCCGGGTCGTTCGACTATATATGCTAGACCGAAGTAGCAGCTCAGTCGCATTCATACCTTGTTCTGTTCGGCGAACATCTCGGTGCGTGGATTGAACACCTTGCGCGGGAAACACTGGTAGATGGCAGGTTCAACCGTATTTGCTCGATATATGCTGGAACCAGAATGCTGGATCGAAGTGGCAGCTCTTCTGTTCATTTTGGGCTGTGCCTGAACTTTGAAGTCGGTTTCGGTCCGAATTTACGACCCTCCTTTGATCGTGTCATCTTGACGTGACATATCACCTCCACTCTTCGTCCATTCTGCTCCCAGGCTTCCCTATATGCGGACTGCTGTGGGCGAAAGCTGAATAGCTCGCTGGTAATTTCGGTGACTCGCTGGGCCGAGTCGGATTTTCGAAGCCTCTTAATCTCCCCGGGTACAGTCGTCCTGACGATCTGCTAGCTAGACTTCGCAAGGGGAGATACTTGGGTACTATGAAACCGTTGATCTAATCCCACCTCGGTCCCCGGGGTAGCCCGCAAATGACTCAGCATAAATCCACAACCGACATTAATGAACGTCTGTCGCCCCCTAGACAATAAAGCCGGCAACAGTTGGTTTTCCTGTCGAGAGTCGATGGTCGCTCAGAGCCCAATTTAAATGGACTAACAGCGAACGCCGACCGCCCAATATAAACGGATGAACGACTGTGTATGTCTCGCATCGTTACATCATGATGCGCTGTTTTTTTTGGGCTGTTGTGATCCACAGACTCTCGGCATCATGGATTGATTGACACAACAGGGCTATCTTGGCTGTACACAACTATGCCGGTAGATTGAACCCAAATACGCCGCCGCCGTAATGTATCGCTCCACGTTCGCTGGGCGTTACGGCTTTTTTACTCCTCATCTCTCCCCCTTCTCGACTGCGATCGTGGCTGGCGCACTCGCACTCTATATCTTGCTTCATACTCTTTCATTCCTAAATCGCGAGGATGGGTCCTTGGCTTGCGCTGGTACTCCCACTCCTTCTTTGCGGGCTGCCCGTGCATGCGGGGGACCCGAACGTCTCGCCTCAGGAGGCGATTGTACCGCAATGCTTCCACGCTGACGGTTACATGGTCTCAGACTGTGCGTGTTCTTTCACAATTCCCTCAGGAACCCACTGACGCTGTGACTATTGTGCCTAGCCTCCCCTCGTAAGACCGCTGCTTTCTAGTTTCTTGCTTGATTATTAAATGATCCCAGCACCTGCACGTCCAACCCGGATCCTCAATAACTATCAGTAATCTCGTCGATTTGGGGATCCAGAATGGCACATTCACGACCTTCCAGGTCGGCCTCCCCATAGGTCGCTCTATATTTTTTATCTACTCATTGCATTGGATTACTAACGGTGTTTTTCAGGGCAGAACTTCAGTTTTGCGTACAACACGCTAGCAGACCAGTTCACCGTATTCACATGTAAGTGGGAATGAAATTACTCACTCCGATGGGAATGAAGAATCTGAATCGTCCACCAGCGAGCGTGATGCAAGTGGGGTCTGGGACTACGGATTGCCTTCCGCAGTCCCCGCCCATCACTTCGAAACCTTCTTCCAGCCCTTCGAGCTCGTCGCCAGTTGCAGACCCTAGCACCCCACCATCTACCCCCTCATCGACCCCCCAAAGTACTTCGGTGGCGATCCTGCCAGGCAGTTCGAAACCAGCTACAGGCGGCTCCAACACCGCATCCTCCGCATCCTCTGCATCCTCCTCCGCCCCACAAAGTGCTTTTACGGCGGTAGCACAAAATTCCGCAGCGGCGTCGACGACATCAGGCAGTTCAAAATCGGCATTCCCCGTGGGCGCCATCGTAGGGATTGTGTGCGTCGTAGCAGCCGTGATTATCATCGCCCTCCTACTGTTCTGGAACTCGCACCGCCGCTCTATGAAACTCTTAGCTGAGCTCCGTTCCGACCCTGAGCGCACCGCTGCCCCCAAGCTGTCTGCGCCGATAATACGCCGCGGCCCGTCAGACCCCATCACACGTAAGTTGAAGTGTTGCACCCAAGAGATCTACATACGCTGACGGACGGACCTCGCCCGTATTTAGCTTACCAAGAGAACGCCACTCCACGCCCGACAAGCACCAACAAGTCATTTTTTACTGGCATGCAAATGCGAGAAAGAGAAAGCGAAACCGTGTCCAGCTCGGGTTCTCGCGACACTGCGAATATGGTTGTACCACCGCAGGACGTGATCGTTGAGCCCCCGAAAACTCGCCGGCTTGCGCTCAGGTCGCCGGTGACGCCCACCACAGCGCCGCTCTCCCCGCGGGTGCACACCGATGCCGGTGTGCGCATCCGCGATCCTGAAGAACTGCCACCGATGTATCATGATTACAATAATAGCTAGGGTATTTATTTGGGTACCAAGTGGTCTAAGCAATTGGATTTTGCGGAAATTTCAACGTTCTTGAAGACTTGAACTTCAAGTTGCCATGATTGTTCAACCATGTTCAACCATGTTCAACTTGAATTCGGTGTTGGTGCTGTTCATATGATCCACACCCCAAGACCAATCACCTAGGGATTATCGGGCCATAAATTAGAGATTATACGGCCATAAAATGTTACAGGCTTCAAAAACGAATATTCAGATACTTCAGAGCTGTTTGTTGAAACGGAAGGCGTTGGTCACATCAAAGGACACGCAAAAATAGAGCCAACTTGATGCACCGCTTTAACGCGACTTCTGAGTGGCGCCGTCAACAAAAAGAGAAACTTGACCTCTAACTTGGAGCTTCATTCTCCTCCCCGTTTTTTTTTCGTCCTCGCGGCTGTGCATCTAAACCGCACCATTCGCGCACCAAGATGTCCCAGAGCCGGCAGTGCCACCACCGAATTTCCGAATCCTCAGCCTCTAGCCTTGACGGTGACACCAATCTGGATAGAATCGAAGATGCCAGCTCTACCCTCTTAACCATCGTCAAGACACATATGGAAACAGCAGGACCGCCTCTAAACCCGAGATATAGGATCCCTCATGCGCGGCACTGCTCAATCGGTGTCGCCTTCAATTTCAAATTATAAGCCCCTGTAGGCAACTCAGGTGACCCATCCGTCGTGCGTTCTAGTAGATTCCTAGGCCACTTTGTTGTACAGTACTGTTACATGAACCCAGAATGCCGCTGCCGGCCCAAAAGCTATGCGACGAGATTCGCAACCTACTAGTGGAATATATCAACGACCCGCCAAATCGTGTATGGATGCCCAACTCACGATCCAAAGACCCCAAAGTACTGGCCCACATGACATCGCGTAATTTTCCGGCGTTGGACGCAGGTCCGAGACCCCAGATAATCCCAGTAGCTTTTCCGACGATCCCATACTTTTCAAGCGCATCTGAAACATCTTTATTCGGGGCAAGCAGACATCAGTTATTATTGCTTTCAAGCGGGAACATATATTCTGACGACGTCTACAGGTTTCTTGTGAATACCTCCGGTTCGGGAAAGACAAATGTCACGAATGGGGGATTTACTTCACGGCTGACCCGCGGCGAGCAGACCTTGGCTCTGACGCGATGCCAAGTATCTTCCGTAATATGCAGTCCGAACGATCATTCAGCGCGGAGTTTTCCCAATTTCGCATCACAGCTTGCGAGAAATCACGAAATCGCATACTGTCGCTTCAGCGATCTTCTGCTGTCCCGTCTGCTTATTTTCCAGATGTTTGCGGAAATTATCCATGACATGGGTGTGATCGAAGAGCGCAAGAAGGGTTGGCCTTTACTGCAGCTTCAGTGTGCTCTGGGAACACATTGGGACGTTTTTGGACTTCTAGGCCGCCAGCTCAACAAGACGATGCAACATTTACGCGAGAGCTTATTTCGGACATCCTGGACCGCCTTCGGGAGCTATTTGGTCACAATTTCCACATGTTCGTGGCATTGGTCGAGAGGCAGTCCGTGATCGCCAGATTCTCGCGGGCGTTTGACGACGTACCTGGGAGACGTCCAGTTTTGCGAGAGATGCTTAATGCGTGGAGCAGTCATCCAACTTATAGCAGTTCTTTTGTCGTGGCGGCGACCAGGATTGCGCCGGAAATGGTACGAGATGCAGAATATGCAGATAAGTGTCGCTAGATTTCTGAAATGAAAGAGGTCGTGGTTGATGAACCTATAGTTTTGACTGGCTCGGCGTTGTGGATGAATGCAGCACCAAAGACTACGACCGCTTCGGATGATCATGACCCCCTCACAATTATTTGACCGCCCTGCAGCAGCACGGCGGTGAGTGATTGATTGCATCATTTTCTAGCTTGTGGGTGAATTTTGCGCAACCACAGAGATGTACGCCACACAGGAATGTCAGCCTCCGATCCAAGACATCGCCAGACATGCCTTCACAACTGGAAGTCGCACACACAGGAACACTTGATTTTTTGCCCCCTATATGGTTGCAACGCAAAAGCAAATCTTATCTAACACACGTGATCAGGCTGAGGGCTGGGGTACTTATGCAGCAAACAAGTACAATTTCAAGTGTACGTGGCTGACAGTCCTTGAGTCAAAGAATGGCCTCAAAGTCGTTCATTTCGTGAGTTATTGGGACGTCGTTAGTCGCAAACGGTGGGGCTTTCTCAGGCGGTTCGAACGCCGCCGGACTTTTAGCCTCCACGACGAAAATTAGCAGTGTCCTAAAAAGGAAAGGGTCTAGACCATGCTGTGCAAAGAGCTTTGTCTGCTGCGCGAGCTCTCCCGCGGCCTCAGCGGATCCCTAGTATCGCTTCATGCACGAGCGCATCCGCATCCGAGGCTATTTTAAAGATCTCAGTGTGTCCTTGTAATCCATCCACCCCAGCTTGCTTCCTAACCCGCGTCAACGCCACACAAAGACATTCTACGTGGTTGTTCCAAATGGGATTCCGCTCTTGTTGGCCCCGCAGGTGCTTAAATCGTGCCTTATACTGTACCATTTCGACCGGATGTTCACCGGGTGTGACCTGTGACCCTCAAAGTTCATCCGCCAGGTGTTCAAATTACCTTTTTGGGCGATTTTTCGGCATTTTCCGGAGCCAAAATAGCCCATTTTGCACGAAAACCTCGATCTAAATGGCTCAGGACCTGCGACATTTGTCAATTGTTCAATTCAGCGGCGGCTGTGACCAGTGACTGAACACTTGGTCGAAATGGTACAGTAGGTGCTTATAGGTCTGTAGATACGCTGAATATCCATACTAATACCCCCACGCACATACATGCATGCCCAAAATCGACAGCACGAAGCCTAGGGCTGCGATAATGCGAGGTCCATACGATGCCGATCGAAACCGCACAACGCCCCGAGAAGAATCTCCATCCCCCAAACGAGATACCGGACTCCACGACACGAATGAAATGGGAGGCGATGGGAATATGAGGAAAGGCGGCATTGGCGCCACATTTTGTTGCACTGCCGGATGTGTTAAGTGTTTCATTCGAAGAGAAATGAGGTGCGCACGTTGATCTGCTGTATTGCCAGAGTCAAAAACTAGCACGCCGCAGTTTAAAACAGGCGCGGGTGTCGGGTACACAGATCCGGACCGTAATGCGGGAGGTAGTTGTAGCAGGGGGACTGGATACAGCGAGTCTGGTTGATATCGCAGACGAATGCCTCCTCTGGCAGCGTCTTCAAGACGTAATGCATCAGTGGGTAGTCGAAAGTCGCGCCGCCTTGCTGCACCGGATGGTTTCTCATATCTCCAACCAAGGTGACTGTCCTGTGGACGACAACAGAATGCACGAGCGCGTCGAAAACCAGGTGTGCGTTGATATCGCAGCGGAGAGGGTCGTCGAAGATTTCCGGCGGGATTTCGAACAGGCCCAATCGCACAGCTCCTGGCACGGTGGCGAGACAGGTGAGAACAATGGAGCACGTCGAAGGACTCCACTTACCCGATTCGATTATCCAGAACACAGACGACGTCGAGCTGCGCCCACCACATCGGAAGGTGACTCTGTACGCGTGGTGATACGGGCAGGATGGGAGATTGAACTGGAAGTTCTCCTTGATCACAGAATTGTCGAAGGGGAATTCGGGTGAGAAGACCGGGGAGCCAACGCGGAGCAAGGAGTACTCTGACCACTCCTGGCGTAGGTGTTCCACCCACGGGACTACAAGCCTACGCAATTCATCGACGATAATCTGCTTGCAGTATAGTGCGAGAAGATCGTCCATGAGGTGGCGGTTGTAAACGGATCGTGTTTGGACCTTCGCTCGCAGAGACGGCTCGACAGGAGGGCGCGAGATTTGCTGAGGTTCATAGCAATTTGGAAGGTGTGACGATACCAAAGCGCATCAGCTTTCGAGTTAGTCTCTTATGAACAGACGCTACAACAGTTCTAACTCGTACCTTGCGTGTTGTACTTCCGAGTCCAACAGTCCCGTCGTGAAAATAATAAACCGTAGTTCCCCGCTCACGGACACAAGTAGTACCGCCGTCGTCGAGCTGAAAAAAAAATGGACGGAAAGTATGGCTGAAGCTGGCAAAAAGGCGAGGAAACGTCCTTTTATTTAGGAGGTGCGCGCCACGCGAATCTCCCAAATGACCACATGCTGTTAGCTGGGCTTGCGGTAACAACATGAGAATCATTGCCTCATGCCAAATCGGTTATTATAAAGTTCCGAGGCAATCTTTTTGTGGCGTCCCGCGGGGTTGGCGCAACAAGGAAAGGAAACACACGCTCCGCACACGGCAAATACATTCGCGAAGTGTCTCGCCTTCTATTTTTCTTGAGCGTTTGCCTCAAAGCCAAAACTCACCGATATCTTCACATTCTCAAACCCGGTTCCAGCATGGGCGAAGCAGACGGCCGAGGTCGTGGAGGCGCATGCAACTTGCATGCAACCGAGGGTCAAATCCGCGACACTGTTCTCCCTGGTGCCGACTTCGTCAGTCCCCTGGCAACAGGCGCGAACAACTTGGACGAGACCATAGCGTGATTGGAAAACAAACATCATACACCCTTCTGCATCCGGCCGCCTCGAATCCTGATTTGTTGTTTATTTTGAAGCTCGCCAAGGGATCGTTCATCTGGGTTATCGTGAAGACCACGCCAACAGCAAGCGATGGCAACGATCTGTTCGAGTATCTTGAGGAGGAGAGTCTGTTCCGCCATGAGGTAGCGCACATATTTTCAGATCCGTATCCATATTGACTCTCAAATCCCGCAGGAGCGCGATCCCGAATATACCTTTCACAAGCGCGCCGTAGCACTACTGAATGCCTCACCCAGCGGGCCCGGTAATCGAAGAGCACATCACCTCTGTGCTTCGTGTGGTCGCCTCGTTCGAGGACCAGATCACTCTAGCGAAGCCCGCGGCAAAGGCCGCGCCTCATGCCAGCCTTTCGATGGGCATGTTCCGTCAGCTTATGGCGGCCGTGTCGCCCATGGAGGTTGTGACGCGCATTGTGACCAATGTTCTCCGCAAGACGGAGGAAAGGCCCGAGGCGGGGAAGGGTGAGAGGCGAGACAAGAAACGGCAGAATACGTCGCCTGCTACTTCTGGGGATGAGGGTGAAACTGATCAAGGGAGAAGAAAAAAGAAGGCGAAGGGGATGCCAAAAGTTGATAGATTTTGAGCCCAACATGCGGGTGCTTGACTGCAGCGGTAGAAGGCCGTCAGATGGACCATGTCAACCTCTGGCAGCACTGTTGACTCTGGGAGGCCACGAGCCAGGTCTTGGGGCAATAGAACTAGTGATGTTGAGGGCCCGGCCTGGCCTGGAAGCCCCGGCTTGGGCCCGACCTGACAGGGCTTCAGATTTCTCAAGCCCAAGCCCAAGCCTTCAGACAGGGCCTCAGGCCCGGGGCTTTGGGCCTGGGCCCGGCCTGGGAGGCAGCCCCACAACCTTCCAATGAACAACACTACCAGACAGAACGGCATGTTGAATGCATGTGAGCACCACTCTAGCCTGCGGGCTCAATCTCATTCCTTTCTCTCTCTTACTTTACTCTCTTCACTTAGCTTGTTACGATACGCCCGCCACGAACCTTAAATTTATTAACACTCTCATAGCATACTCACTACTGTACTCGTCCCCCAGCTCTCGATTCTCTCTACGAACCCCCTCCTTGCCTGCTAGACCCCACCATGTCATACGTAGAAGTGCCGCATGGGCCCCAAAGGGCCCGCGCGCACTTTAATTAATTTTGAAATGAAATGCATGTGAGCACGATATCATATGCAACAGAGTGCTGACTGAGTTCATTTCGAACAACCATGGCAACAAGAAGTTTCCATATTCGGAATCTGGAATTGGACTTTTCGAACCGGGTAAAACAGATGAATCTTGTTGTTTTTGAGGGCCAGAACTTGCCTGCAAGTCGGATGCATGAAAATCAACTGAATCTCGGAGTTTTCAGTCAAAAATTGACCCTGTAAGCCAACTCTATATGGGGTACTCAGGCGCGAGCTTCAGCTTCAGGTGCGGGCCTCGGGCTTGAAAAATCTCAAGTCCGAGCCCTGGGCTCACTCAAGCCCTGTGTTGGGCCCTGAACATCACTAAATGGAACTCCGAACCACCAACACCGACTCTGCAAGACAAAGCGGGATTGTGATGATGAACTCAATTAGCGTGCCGGCGAGTCGCTGCACTGATACACGATATTCTTAGTCTCTCCTGCCAGTCTCTGGCTCGTTCCTGGTTCTTCAGGATATTTTATGGACACCGTCGGCCGGGATTGTCGGATAATCGGACCGGGTTTGCCGGTGTTGCCCCAAAGGAACCATCTCCATTGGGTAATCTGGAAGTAACCAATCACTTTCGTGATATTCTTGAACCGCTGCAATCTTTCGACCGACGGCATTGTTGATTATTGCCCCCATAGCCTCCAACTTTGCTTCTTAAGCCCGATATCTTGAAGCTTGACCGGTTAAGTTGCTTTACACCAACTTTAAACCTGCTTCAAGTTTGACCCGATTTCCATCATTGGTTTCACCGTTACAACCATTCCAAACCATTCTTCTAAATCTAATAGGTGAGATGAATCCGGCACACTGGTAAATGAACGCCATAGAATGTAGGAAGCTGATACTGAGTTCTGTTCAAACAAGAGGTCAATAGGAGGTTGTAGTCACCTGTCACTGCGTTCAGCGTGTTACTAGCCAGGGTCGGCTAGACGAGGAACGCTGTGGCTATATATAGTCCAGGTGACGACCATCATAGGCCACCAAGACCTAGCCACAGCGTTCCTCGTCTAGCCAGCCCTGGCTGGTAACACGCTGAACGCAGTGTGTATCGTCCTTCTTCCACTTCCGGTGATTATTGTCGCTTAGTAGATGACAATCATGACAATAGATCCCATGGCAGTTGCGTATTTCTTTCTTTCCCATTGGGACATAAAGGCCGCCGGTGGCAAATCAGCACGGCCCACACACAATACCACAATACACGGACCCACAGACACCCACTCTCCCAGAATGCGTCTCGTACCTCCCTGCGGAGTGAGTTCAAGTACGTGCTAAAATCATTCCCGAGGAGCATGGTACCTGTATATACACCGTTAAACCTGTGGACATGTTTCATTTGAGGCATTTTTTTTCTTTTACCCGCTGTCCTCGACATCAGCTTCTACGGACGTGATCCGTCCAGAGAACAAGAATATCCAGCCCTCATTGGCGCTGGTTACTTGTTCTCATCACGACTATTGTTCTTCGTTGTTCTTCATAGATATAAATCCTCCTTTAGGCGCCATTCACGGGCATCTTTCTTCCCCCATCCACGATGACGATGGGCGACACCGACCCTCCTACTCCCCAGGACTCTCTAATATTTCAAGCGATCGATGAGCACCTCACATCTGATCCACCGGACGTGGATCAAGCGGTTTACAAGATGCTTCCGTATACTGGCGTACCTATGGATGTCTGGTTTGCAAACTGGACCAAAACGAAAGGCAATCGTTGGAGTCAGATGCAATTCACAAAAAAGCTTCTCGCTGCCCATGCGCATAGGAAGTACCAGCCCGCCATAGAAAGGCGTGCGTTCTCTTTTATTTTCTGTCTCACGCTGTCCCTTTCTCAAATGATTTATTTATTCAAGTTGCGGGAAATGATATTGCCTCCCCAGATCCCCTCTTCTCCGCCAACGGGGCGCAGAAGCTTGAAGATACTATGTATAGAATCCTTTCTCCGCTTCGGCGAAATATGGAAATACTTGTGTCGGGCGGGAAGGGTTTTCGGATGTGGTCTCCAAAGACCGGAGGCGAGTTTGAGGACTTCCTCGCCAGTCTCAGAATCCCGGTCGATACCGAGATGAAGCCGGACATGCTTCTTCATGAACTCGGGCGCTTGGAAAAGGATCCACGTTTTCACGACCGTCTTGAAGAAATATTTCAATCGGACTCCCGTTCACACAAGTATGAACGTTTTGTTAACGTGAATGATCGTTGAACCATTCGCAGATTCCTTGTCAACACCTCTGGATCTGGGAAAACCCGACTCTTACTTGAAGGCCTGTGCAAACACTGGGGGATCTATTTCACCGCAAAAAGGGATACACTCCACCACGGCTCCCACGATATGCAGAACATCATTGATACCGTCCTTCTAAGTACCCCAGGTTTTTCCGAATGTCTCTCCGAATCTCTCCCCGAGAATTTTCAGAGAGATCTGGAGCTCAATCGACAAATCGCAAGAGGGCACTTCAGCTATCTCATGCTTGCCCGGCTTCGCGTATTCCGCATGTTTCTCGAGACCATCGAGGCCATATCAGCGGAGAAACGAGATTCCGAAGATGAATATCGGAAGCGGTGGCTGGAACTACAAATCCAACCCTCCATGCTGGGCGACCATCGCGACATTTTTCACTATCTGACGTCGACTCTGATCTTGGAGTTTGCCGGACAGATGTCGGAGTTCGAGCTGGCTCACTGCATAAATAATGAGCTCAGATACATCTCCTCGAAATGCGCCCTCCCTTCTCAGCAGCCGGCGACGATTAATCAGACCGACTCTAGATCTGATCCAGATACTTCGTTCGTGCTGTTTATTGTCGTCGACGAAGTTCAGCATGCCGTCGAAGAGCATTTCGACGCCTTCAGATCCCATTCCTCCGATAAAGGCAAGCAATTGCTTCCGCGGCCGGTCTTTCGCGAACTGCTCCATGCTTGGCTAGGAATATTGGGATTTATCATCGTCGCTGCTGGCACAGGAGTCGATGGCGATGTTCTTGAAGAAACCATGAGGTCTGCAGTTGCAAAACACAAACAATACAGGTCACTGCATGACACTGGCGCGTTTGATGGAAAGGCAATTGACTTGGAGGCTGTAAACGCCCAGAGCATTCATGGTCAATCGACACAATTCGGGTATATATTGCGTTTTATACCGCCAAAGTTGAGAGAAATACATATCTATGTGGCGCTCGTTCTACGCATGTCCTATTGGCTCAGAGGCAGGTGAGCAGCAGTACCACTTGTCGATTATCTGTTACCCACTCAGCCCATCGTTAGATTTCGTTTCACGGCAGGGTTCATTTCAGAACTCCTTGCAGCGGAGTTCAAGTACCCCCATGAAACGCTAAATGAGTATATCTATCAACTCACTTTACCCCCTAAACGAAAGGATCGCACACTCATCGACACACTGAACTCGATACATGTCGGGTTTATTGCCACCGATGGCGCGCAATACATCGATAAATCTGTGCGCCGGGTTCTTTCTAAACGGACCACTTTCAATTTTGAGAAGTTAACCAACCCGATTCGTCAGTGAATCCGTTTTCATTTTTTTTTTCCGCGCTAACTTAGCATATTTAGATTCCAACAAGCTGGCGACGATCATCAAGATCGCAGTACAGTTTTGGTTACGCTACGACCTCGGAAACATGAATATTGGCAGATTCGAAGCCGACTTTGTGCAATGGGGATTCGCCATGTTTCGCACCGACGAAAAGTCTCAGTTGGCATCGGGTCGGATGGACGAACCAATCGTGTTGCTCGCTCTAGGGCAATGGCTGAACGCCGGATTCTCTGAAACCATTTATCATAAGTTGGCCACCAACATCGGAACTCACACTGCGCTGGGAGTAAACACCCTGGAGAATTACCTGGCGTTTTGTTTTACCGGACTTTTCAACTGGGGTTCTCGCCGTTTGGACGAGATTTTCCTCTTCCCTAAAGGAGTCCCCAAGTGGGCCAACCAGACAGCACAACTGGTGTCGCTTTACAAAGAGAGTCCTCAGCTGGAACTAGAAGAATCTTCCGTCGGTTGGTGGTCACGGCCATCGTATAGCCTTGGGACACATTGCACAACCGCGGATAGCACAGTGGAGTGGCTCAAGCACGCAGCTCGGGCCCCCATTTGTTTTCCTCCAATCTTGTTCGGCCCAGATCTTCTCTTCATCCTCCGCCTCGAGGATGGAACGAGGATCTGGGTCGCCGTTCAGTCGAAGTACGAAAGTACGTCCCTTCTAGAGGCAAAGAAATTAGTAGGAGGGATACAAAGCGTAACTCCGGCCAACTATTTCTCCTCCAATGTGAGCGTGTATATATGTTTATCCCGGCAACAGCACTGATTCTCGCCACCATAGCCAAATGATCAGGAAAAAATACTGAAGCATCTTTTGAAACTTCCTGGACGCAGAGACGATCTTGGCAAATACAGCTTGTTGCGGGTCATTGTTAGCTTCCCGGGAGAGACCAGAGTTTCCAGAGGAAAAAACCTGACAAACTCGCATTTTTATGACGATGAACATCCACTCGCTGTCCTCAATATGCAGTATTTGGCGGCCATGACCCGAAACATGGAGCCCAAACATTTTCTTACCACGATAGAAAATGCGCCGCTCTTCGTTGGTCATGAATACATAAAGGACGAGGCCGCTGACAATTGGTTTCCGAAAGACCTCCATTCCACCAATGTCGACATCCTTGGGAAAGCATATTTGAAGCGCCGAAAGGAAGCCGCCTCTCAACAGTCGGATACCGAGGGGGAGAATCTTCCAGGTCCTAGCAAGAAAGTAAAACTCACGGCCACAAAAAATGCGTTTGCCTCCAGTTCCGGAACACAGTCGCAGTCCCTCCCCAACCCCCGCTAGCTCAACCGGAGCATATACGCCAGGTATTCTTTCACGGCCCGAAAACCGTTTTTCTCTATCGCATCCAAGAGCAGCGACGAACTTTGACAGCATGTACTATTTTCACCATACCACCGTAATTTATGGAGACTTAATGAACTTCGGACAATACGAAACTTGATGGTCGTACCTCACGTTTGTAGTTGTGTTTACCGCATTGTTACCGCAGGGGTCCGATCGTCTAGCTGCGTTATTACGCAATCGCGGAGTTTGAATTCAAGTCGCGTACGTTTTTTCATGAAAGACCGCTTATTTCATAGGATTCTGACACAACGCGGATTGCCTTTGCTGTGCCTTCTGTCTCTTCAGAATCGCGAAAGGCGCCTTCTAATTCCTTGTACAAAAAGCGCGATTCCGACATGTGATTTTTTGGTGCGACCTGAAAATAATCAAAAGTGGCTTTACTGTAAATGGATGGTGAAAAGGGTAAAATGGATGCAGGAGCTCTAAATGTTTATGAGATGAAGGTTCCACAGCAAGATTTGTGGTCTAAGGCCTAACACAATGCATCGTAATAACGTGGCTACACGATCGGACCACTGTGGTAAACAACAGACTTCAACAAGCGAGGTACGAGCTCATATTGTTGAAGCGTCTGTCTACGAGAGACTAGCATGTTTGTACTTACGGTTTATAATTTGAACAAACAAATTTACTTGAACCAAATTCAGGAGACTGTTCATTGAATGCCCTGTATTATGTAAGGATCTTTTAAGCTCAACCTAATTGTTTCAGACCGTCCGCTGACCTGATTTTTTCAAGAGCATCTCTCAATTCAGCGAATTTCTGAAATCAGAAATGATCCTGCTCCGGACCGGTTTTCAAATATTAATACCGGTTGATTCTCTATCACGGTCACAGTGTCACACGTACCCTGTCGTCCATCAATGAGCATTCCTCCCCCGACGTTGGAGGAAGGATTAGCGTTGCTCGCAACCTTCTCTGTCGAGAGCATCCAGGAAGCTGCCGAGGCACTATGTCTTTTAGTGGCCACATATTCGGCGCTGCCCGGGCCGGCACTGGATCCACGCTATATGACTGACGAGGCATGCCTTGAACTACTCAAGGACACACCCGAGTTGCATGAGCTGTTGAAGCATGCACACGCTGAAAAGAACTACGAAAGTGTCAGAAACTCAAGTGCGTGTTGTCGATGCTTTCCCAGATGGATAATATATTTTCGAGAACAGTTTTTATTCGCAAACCCCCGTTACCCCCGGGTGCCCGAGAGCTTTTGGATAGTATCAAGCCTTTCCTTGCGGCCTTCATCCGCTCCAAAAACCCCATCAAAACCTGGATTTCGAAACCCAAGCCGACCGATCCCGCTATCCTCGAGCACATGAAGTCGCTTCAATTGCCGACCTTGGATACATATGTGCCTTTGCTAGTCCTGAAGGATTTGGGAACTTTTGTCCATGATCCAATCCTCTCGCATCGTGTTAAAAACTTATTCGTCCGGGGAAAGAAAACGTAGGTTCGATGACCATCTGTAAAATCCTCTTTAACCGCCTCATTCAGTGTGCTTGTAAACACATCAGGGTCAGGCAAGACGCGACTACTATTTGAGGGTCTTTGCTGTGAATGGGGCCTTTACTTTACAAGCGCATACGATGCCAGCAACCTTGGATCGAGGGACATTTCTCGCGTCATCGATGCGCTGGAGAACGATCGTAATTTTTCCAAAACCCTTTCGACACATTCCGCCGATTTTTCCAAAAAACTGCAGTATAATCATCACGAAGCGCATCGGCATTTCAGCCAAGCGCTTCTTGCTCGGCTTCTCATTTTTCGCATGTTCCTTGACATCGCAAAGGAGGGTGGGATGACGGAGGAACACAAAACCCGATGGCTGCTCCTTCAGCTCTTCACTCGTTTTGGATTATATTTCGACATCTTTGAGCAACTCACCACGGAGATCTGGAGAAACGACGATCGCGACACTCAGGAAAACATTTCAGATGCGATTGATGGCATCCGCGAAGCTCTGGGGCCCGACTTGCACCTTTTTTGCGTTCTGGATGAAGGGCAGGCAGCTGCTGGTGGTTTGCCCGCCGCATTTGATGCGGAGGTGGGCAAACATCCTATCTTGTTAAAGATCCTAGACACCTGGGAAAGCTATATTCCGCAAGATCTCGGTTCCTTTGTCATTGCGGGCACTGAAATTGCCTCTCATCTTTTTGAGGGACCGAAATATGCTGGGCGCATGCGCTGGACGTCTGATACGGGTGCTTTTGACGACCAGTCCGGTCACGAACAGTACTTGCGTCGTTTTCTTCCTCCTTCACTTCTGGCTACCCAACCGGGGGCGGAATTCCTCCGGCGCGCATGGAAATGGATGCGGGGAAGGTGGGCGGCACACCTAAATTAATAGTAGAGTGTTGACGTGCTTTCTAGGCATCGGAATACAGACACCCTAATATCGGACCTTCTTGCATTCAATTTCCAACAACCGCATAACGTGCTGGATGTCTATATTCGCAAATTGTGTCGGTTTGAACCTACCGAGGCCCAGCAATTAGTCCAAGTCGAGCACAGTGTCACAGTGATAGCACCGCTCTATCTTCATGAACTGCAAATGCATGGTATTGATTTTTCGCGCGTCGAATACCCTAGATGTCAGTTCCAAGTCTCACTTTGAATCCTCGTTTCTGATCTATCCACAGTCTCTGAAACTCAAGGTGTCCTTCAAGATCTGCTGTTTCACTATCTGGCGATACAGCGAAATCATCCGCTGTTTGACCAATCGCAGATAAATGCCGTGTCTTTGGGTCTTGGACGTTTCGTTGACGGCGAAATGAAGCAGATCGCCATCGATGAGTCCGTAGTTATTGCGGGTGCTGCCCTGTGGCTTAATCGACCGCCCGGTGTGACGCAAAGCGGACCCAGAGTTTCGTACACTCCTCCTCCTGAAACCGTCCATAACTACCTCACCATCCTCCAGCGGAATCCTCCGCGCACGGCAAACACATTCGCAAAGTGTCTCGCCTTCTATTTTCCTCGAGCGTTTGCCTCGAAGCCCAAACTTACCGATATCTTCACATTCCCTAACCCGGTTCCAGCGTGGGCGAAGCAGACGGCCGAGCTCGTGGAGGTACATGCAACTGAGGACGACCAAATGCGCGACTCTACTATTTCCGGTGCTGATTTTGTCGGTCCCCTGGCAACAGGCGCGAACAATTTAGACGAGACCATAGCGTGGCTGGAACACAAACATCATACACCCTTCTGCATCCCGGCCGCCTCGAATCCCGATTTATTGTTCGTTTTGAAGCTCGCCAAGGGATCGTTCATCTGGGTTATCATGAAGGTCACGCCAACAGCGAGCGATGGAAGCGATCTGTTGGAATATCTTGAGGAGGAGAGTCTGTTCCGCGTTGAGGTAGCGTAAACTTTTTTCAGATTCGTATCCATATTGACTGTCAAATCCGCAGGAGCGCGATCCCGAATATACCTCTCACAAGCGCGCCGTAGTACTACTTAATGCCTCACCCAGCGGGACCGGTACATCGAAGAGCACATCACCTACTGTGCTTCGTGTGGTCGCCTCGTTCGAGGACCAGATCACTCTAGCGAAGCCCAAGGCGAAGGCCGCGCCTCACGCCAGCCTTTCGATGGACATGTTCCGTCAGCTTATGGCGGTCGTATCGCCCATGGAGGTTGTGACGCGCATTGTGACCAATGTCCTCCGCAAGACAGAGGAAAGGCCCGAGGCGGGGGAGGATAGAGCACAGAAGCGGCAGGATTCATTGCCTGTTGACGGTGATAGCGATGAGGCCGATCAAAGGGGACGAAAACCGAATGCGCAGGACACGCTCGTCGGGGTCCGGTCGCCGTCGGTCAGCAGTAAGGGCAAGAGGAAGGAAAGCCCCGAGGCCGGGAAGGCGGACGAAGGTGAAGCCAAGGCGGCGAAAACAAAGAAAGCGAAGGGAAAGCCAACAATTCCGCCCAGTACGCGGAAGCTCCGGTCGCAGGCAGGGAACGAATAGGCTGAAATCCAGTCGTTTTATGTCCCCCAACTTATCGCACGTTGGTCTGCATGAGCGAACGCAAAAATGATTTGGAGCCATAACACGCGGATAATGGATCAGGACATGGATTCGGCTCACGAATAATCAAGATGCAGTCTGTTGCTGCAGCTTGGACTGCATTACATTGACTAGATAGTTCATATTTTCCCGCTTCTTACTTATCGTTTCCTCGAGAGTCTCCAGATTGGACCGAATGTAATCTACTTTGGCAGAATAATGCTTCAGAGCTTGCGCTCGGGTCTGAGAGATGTCGAAATGAGCGGGCGCACCAGAACGTCTGTATATTGGTACCTTTTGTACAAAATATCCGGTTCCAACATCGACGATAACATGGTCTGGGTCGGACAGCTTCCCGGGAACGTATAGAGAGTTTGTTAATGGCACGAGGATGGTTTTGCCTGATCGGACGGTCAATCGCATGCAAGAACAGACAACGCAAGACTACCTTTATTCGACGGTTTTATCTCGGCCACATTCTCGATACAGGCCTTGAATTTCGCTTGCGCTTGTTTCAGCTGCGCGAAGGAGTTTGTGAGGTGATTGAGTTCCTGAAAACGCGATCAGATGGTTCGGCGCGGGCCCAGAGCATCCAAATGTGAACCTCTTCAAGCTGCCTGCGGACATCGGCGAGCTGAGAGACGTCCAAGTCGGTAACGCTGACTTGCTGTGCCTGCGACATGGAGGCAGGAAGGGTCACGGTGTGTGACCGCAAACGTGACTCAGTTATTGTACTTCTCCTACTCCACGACTTTCGTTTGCTCCATGTCCTCCCTGGATTCCAAAGGGCGATACCCCCAAGATATAGGTGCGAACCATCCTTGTCGTTTTCCAGCACTGTCTTTGTCGCTGATCCATGCGCAGTTGCAATCTTTCACGCATCATTTCACCCTACACAAGGAAATATAATTGACTGGTCGTTGAAGGCCAACGATGGTGAGCGGAGCGGAATGCGCTCAATAGCATCCAAAGGCTGACTGCGACGAAAAAACCAGATCTAAATCTCGATAATCTGGAGTTTAGTGCTCTTCCCAGTGGACTGCACCTCGTCGAGGAAGATGTCGTGTGCGTTTCCGATCTGATTTTCACCTCCGACTCGTCTTTGCATCGGTGTATGGGCTGGGACACGTTGGGTCCTTTGGCCGTTGCTGCGGATCTCCCTTGGGGGCTAATGTCTCACCTGGAACGGGTTTTGTCTTGGA
Organism: Mycena epipterygia; assembly: GCA_029281465.1. NCBI lineage: Eukaryota > Fungi > Basidiomycota > Agaricomycetes > Agaricales > Mycenaceae > Mycena > Mycena epipterygia. The sequence continues at coordinate 330,412 of JARJCQ010000039.1, read as the reverse complement.
GCATGACGTGGACCGGCCCATATGCGTCTACCCTCAGTCTGACTTTGCGCTAACTCTTCATCAGTTACTTCACGAAAGATGGCCAGCGAGGCGTCTGTGTATTCAGGCGTCGCAAGACCGTCGACCAGGGGCATAGAGGGTTCCGACTCTCGTCCCTCGGCATCCTCTTGGCCAAATCTGCGCGCCCCCGGCCCTGGAGACACACGGCCGCGCTCAAAGAGCTCACCAGCCTGATTTACTCCCGATTCGAGAGCTCCGTTTCGCTGGTTCCCACCGAAAGCGATTGGGACCCGGCACGCACCTTCTTTAACGAGCGCAAAGCTGTTAAGGCCGACCTTGGAGGGGCGGGAGATTGGAATGGGTGGAGTAACGAGCTTCTGGAACGGGTGAGTAGCCCGTCTCGTCCTTTCCGCACTTTTTCATCTCCCACCAGCTTGACGACGACAGCGTGGAGCAGAACCCGACACTCCACCTGCCCCATCTCTTGAGGATTCTCGGTCCCTCCTCGTTGACCCTCTACAAACATGTTGTCGGTCGGCGACGGATCTTGATCTACACCCTACCGCCAGTGGAAGCTGCGTCGATACTCTGTCAGGTGGCGGCAGATATGTGCTACGAGCAGCAGGTAGAATACACGACCTCCCCGGGATCGCCTTCGTCGCGCTTGCACGGCAAGTGCAAGGATGGCATCAGCGTCCTAGGCATGGTGACCCTCAACGATTTGGATAGACTGCAGATGGAGGGCAGTAGTGGGCGGGGCTGGGTTGCATGTACGTTTCTTTAACATCTTTCGTTTTCTTGCTGACCACCTTACAGGCACGACCGATGCCATTTTCTTGGAGAAGCCGTCGTGCTACGACCTGCTGATCGACTTGACTACGTCCACCCCCAACAAGGCTACACGCCCGACGTTTTATTCGTCGCGACCCGTGCAGCCTGCCTCCCCTGGTCCTTCCAGACCACGAGGACCGACACACCGCCTGTCCGTTGTCCGCTTCTCATGGAGCGACGTCAGGCTGGTATGTACCCCCCGTAGCATCTCGTACCCACAGCTGACCAGCATACATAGTGGAACGAATTGAATCGCATCCTTCAACTCGATTCGTCGTCTGCACACGACCACTCATGCTGCTCCCTGGCGTCGCTTTCGCAGGATCCCAAGTCCAAATCTATCACGGCCTGGACGGATGCGTGGCGCGTCTACGAGGACGTGTGTGTCATCTGCGCCGGGCTGTGGATGGGCTCTTGGCGGGGTAACTCCACCATGTCATACTCGACGGCGGACGGCGCGTCCAACTGGGGCAGCGTACGCTTGGAGGGTGACGACGACCTCAGCCTCCGCGCCCTTGGTGTCGAAGCGGCATCGGGTTCGAGTGGCCACGTCCGGAACGTGGGCATGGGCATCGAGGGCGGGCCCAAGGTCGGCGCGAGCGGGAGCGTCTTCAGTCCGACGACGAGCAAGTCGACGCGCCGCTCCAGCGCCATGTCGTGGTCCAGCAGCAAGGCCACCGTGAACGCCCCTCCGTCGCCGTTCCCGGGCGCCAAGGGCAAGGGGCCTGTGGTGCCGACGGTACCGGATGAGGACGAGGAGACGTACGACACCGCGCGGCGGGACGGGCAGATCCTGACGACGCTATCGCTCCTGCAGACTTTGCACGCGCATACCGCGTTCCAGCTGTCGACGCTCGAGCCCTTCCTGCCCAAGGAAAGCGCATCCAATAAGACGATCTCCTTCACGTCCAAGGACATGACGGCGTTTGAGCTCGGGCCGATGAGCGGCATGGATGCGCGGTACTTGGAGTGGCTGGTGCTCGAGTACGGCGGCGGCGTGGGCGTCGTGATCAAAAGAGGCTGGAAAGAGATGTTCGGGGCGATCTTTGGCTACGGGTAGAGTCGACAGAGCCGCTGTATTTATCGCTAATTTGTATTCCACTTGCATAGTTATACCCCCACATTTTTGGAAAAAATTCTGAGGCCGAGCAAGGATTGCCCAACGCTGTATGCTCGAAACATCCTCGTTCCTCAGCGTGAGGTACAGAGCTTCGGAATTCTTCGGACCCCAAATCGGGTTTTGATTGCCAATTGATTGCCATCATAATCCGATAAGGCTGAACGGAGATCTTTCCATCTGCCACCCTTGTGAAGTTCTGCGATGTTTCCCACCTGCTCGGAAAATTCTGAGAATATTCAAGGACCTCTATGACATGTCAGAGAACGGCGACTCTTTCTAAGACGAGCGGACAAGGCGTGCAGTACCGTTTCTCTGCTGAAAAAGTCCGATGACTTCGATCCGGTATTGTGTAACGGTCGACCACGGAGAAAATAAATAAGCAGTGGGCTCTGTCGACCACGGGGCTCATAAATATGGCGCACGCTGCAGGACCATTTTTTGTTCAACCGCGCTTGGCTGCGCCCAAGTAATCTCAACCAGAGCAAGATACCCGCTTGTCAAATCAATCAGGTTGGCGGGTTGTCCGAGTCTCGTAAAAAATAAAAGAACAAGTTTAGAATTATGGTTGAAATTTCAACTAATGTTAAAGGAGTATGTAGCATGACCCAGGCGATGAATTTTATGGGAACAGAAGGAAGCTAAAAGCTGGACTACTAATAGGGAAACTGGTCGGCCGGTGAAGTAAATGAACGGATGTAGCGTAAATAGTCGACTGAAGTCGCTCTCTTCATCCGCCGATCCCTTCTACTAAGACGGTTGTACCGCGAAGGCCCGACGCGCTCGCCATCGGCGGCGAGGGAGAATAAATCATCCCTCGGGAATCATTGTAACGGTTTGCGAACGTGGAATAGTCGAGCCTAGCAAAAGGTATGGATGAGCATTGAATAGTATTTTTCAGGCGGGTTGAACTTACCTAGACATGGGCTTTCGAAGGCGCGGCGGCGCCGAGTCCAAATTGGGAGGACAGCGCGCCGAACGCAGACTCGTAATCCTTCGATGCCGTGCTCGACCGGGGTGACTCGACTCGGAAAATGGACTTCTTAAAAGTCGTAGACCTCTGTTTCTTGGAGCGGATGCTCGGCGCCTGCCCAACAAGTCCGTACACGGACTGCAGCGTCGCGAATGCTGCTGCATAGTCTTTAGGCTGGGAAGAGTTGGATGACTGGGATTCTCCGAAGGACGCGACGGAGGAGGATGTAAATGAGGTAGACATTGTGAATTGAGGAACTTTTGGTTGAGACGAGGACTGGAAGACGTCGGTGTTTATTTTTTGACATTACCGGCTTGGTCTAAGGTCTTTATATATTTTTGACAAGCGAGAGGGTGTACGCAGTTCAGGAACTCACTTAAATTTCAGTTGCGCAGCCCTTCGCGCAGTGTGCCGCTGCGGTTGCCTGCGGTCCTGGTTCAAGCCGCCATCACTGGGACACCTAAGGAGTCGCCTAAAAGGTCACGTGAGGGTCCTCTTAGGTGGGTTTCTCTGTACTAGCTAAACGAGGAGGCAGACCCGCGCTTCTTTTACATAACCGGCCTCTCCTCGGGGCGGGTGCCTCTCCACTGTTGATGGCATCAATTTATGAGCCCGCCGCGTCGGGAATCGGTCTGGCAGCCTCCGCGGTCCGCAAATATTCACCAAATTTGCCCCTCAATAAATACCCTCATGTAGCTCTGCATTTATACTTGATGTTCAGCCTGCCGTTTGACACCCACTTAGCTCCCTGCATGTCCAATCAACAGATTTGAACCCAATAGCTAGGCCTCCGGGCGGTCGCCTACTACATATATATTAGCTCAATTTTCTTTGTATGCTTGGTTGAAGTACTGGAGAGTATTTTCCTCTCAAATTTCGGCACACTATTTCATTTCCCTGCTCAAATTCACCTTTCGGGGATCTCGGCGATGTGTGGAGGCCTCTTGCATCGCCAGCAGACAGACACTGACGGTCAAGTAGCACAGACCTTTAATCTTTCAATAAATTTCACTTGCTTGAGCTGAAACTCCCAATGGTTGAAATTCCTGAATGTTCTACGGAACACTCTGGAGGCCTCCGACAGATGTGTTCACTGCTTTTTGGGGTTTTTCTCCGACCTCTCGGCAGGAAAATGTCAAAGCTCTGTTGTTCCTGAGCCCCTCCAGATGATAACTCTCAATCTTCCCTAGCCAGGGGAGGTACTCTCGGCCTCCTGTCCTCAGTTCAAACAGTGTGTTCAATTTTGTTTATTGGATGAATTCGTGGAGTTTGAGTTCATACAATGTGTTGAGTTTGTCTCCATAGAATGCAGCCCATTAGGCCAAGTAGTATTTGACACAAGATGGAGTGTTCCTGCAGTGATTAGTTGGTAATGTTCAACCTCCTCTCAAGCGCCACATTCTATACACTGTATTATGCAAGACTGTGCAAGTCTCAGGTACCTAAGGGAAGAGACACTATTTGCGACTCGAGTTTATTCGGGGTGCTATGTTCTACAACATAAAAATTTGGTGACCTCTTCTACAGTTCAATAACGATGATTACAGGCCAGTAAATCGTTTCAACCCTTGGGAACAGCTTTCTTATCTCCGATTAACTTAAAAATCACTTGCACAGTCTCAATACTCCAATTTTCCGGTCGTCTTGGTATTTCGGAGGCCTCTGTTCAACATCTGGGAGGCCTCCGTTCAACAGGATTTTCGGGTCTTTGAATCACTTGCTGCAGGAGTCACAGGCGAAATCATTGGTAAACACTTAAGAAACTCATCTGTGGGTGTCGGATGAGTTTGAGTACCTGTGTTGCTGCACAGACCATCAATCTGTTAATTTCTCATGTTCCCCCACCATATTTTGTTCATAATCTTCCCCGTAACCTTTGGTGACCATTATAATTCATTCTAGATCGGTCCTAGAGCATGTAAAGTGATCCTAAATGTGTTGGAAATCTATTGAGCTTCTTGAACATAATATGCTTGTAAAGTACATGGGTTTCGACACTGAACTTTGGTTGGCTTCGATGACTTTTCGTGCACTCGGAGACTATATTTTGTGAGGGCCGGTGGTGGAGAATCCGTTTGATAATTCGACACCGGGCATTCATAAGCTTCAATTTGAGCAGGGTAGTAGCCATCTTCGTCACTTCGTTACTTCGCTTATTTCGCTTATTTTCACGAAACCTCGTCACTTTGATCGCATTTAGGGAAAGTTCGTTACTTCTGATGATTTTCTGTGGAAGTTCGTCATTTTGACTCGGCACGTTCAAGAACCTGGAAGCATCGGCCATCGTTGTTACTTCGGCACAAGGCCGGGCGGGTTTTCGGCCATTCTCACACAAAAAGTGTTTTGAATTCACAATCACAGGTGGATTTGGGGGCCTAAAATGAGAGGGAAAAATTGCAGCCAACTGTTCAAGGCAGCATTTGATTCACATAATTTTCTCGAACATATCATAGGTCTTTTGAGTCACCAGAAACACTCTGACAAGAGTCCGCCCCATCCCGCCGCCTCCGCCATCAGCTGCCATCAGATCTTGTCTTACAAATCATGGGGTTTTCACATAGCGGCAACCCCGGGTATCCGAACATGGGGGGTTTCCAAATATATTGATCCCTCTAACCACCCTAACCACCTAACCCAAACCCCTAAATGCCTAACCACCTAACCTGAACCTAACCGGCCACGCTCGGCACACTGCTGATACCCATCACTTCGTGATGTGCTGAGGAGTTGCCGTGTAACAAACAACTCACGAACTTTCCCAAAACATGCCAATGTGACGAACATTCACAGGTTCCCATCAAAGTCACAAAGATCCGCGAACTTAAGCGAAGTAACGAAGTGACGAAAATGGCGTGGACTCATTTGAGCACCAAGTACAATTTTTTTTAGGGGCATATGTATGTGCAATGAAATTTTTAAATTAGACCCACCTTTATTTGCGCTCTGATTGGTTGATCAGTCATCGGGCCGGTACCTACTTGCAATGAACATAGGGACGTAACGAGTATCTGTACTGGTTTGCTGTTCACTAGATACAGTCCCTGTTCATTGCAAGGGACTGATAGTGTCTTTGCTCCCAGACAAGGAGGCCTCTATAGGAACGGAGACCTCCAAATTTCGCTTTAATTTCTCATTCTGCCTCTGGATCGTGGTTAACTCATCTTCAAAAGAATGCTATCACAAGTAGATTCTTCGATCCTCTTTCTAAATCGGCGGGCGATCCCATTACTCCCTGATAGAAGTTCTCCGAAGCAACGGAGGCCTCTGAATTTCTGGTTCAACTTCTCATTCTGCTTCGAAATCAGGGACGAATCATCGTTATATAAGTGAGTTTTATTGCAGGAATATTTGACTTTTCATTCTGTCTATAGTCGTATTTTTTATACACCTGCTGGTATCGAGTCCTAGTCTGCTACCCTCCGACCTCAAAGTACACACATATTCCAGGGCTCCTCTCACAATCAACGAAGACTTGGTGAGTTCAAATTCAATGTTTCATTTTTGAATTGCTGATCCCCTACCGCTTCTGGAGTTCCCTCTGGAGGCCTTCATAATTTTTTGTTTGACTTGTTGCATGCTTGTATGTTCAGGGCTCTCCAACATTAGAAGAAAATTAATGAGAATGACTAGTGTACAAGTCTACTGGGCGATGCAAGACCAAGTCTGCTGGCGATGCAAGAGGCTCCACACATCGCCGAGATCCCCGAAAGGTGAATTTGAGCAGGGAAATGAAATAGTGTGCCGAAATTTGAGAGGAAAATACTCTCCAGTACTTCAACCAAGCATACAAAGAAAATTGAGCTAATATATATGTAGTAGGCGACCGCCCGGAGGCCTAGCTATTGGGTTCAAATCTGTTGATTGGACATGCAGGGAGCTAAGTGGGTGTCAAACGGCAGGCTGAACATCAAGTATAAATGCAGAGCTACATGAGGGTATTTATTGAGGGGCAAATTTGGTGAATATTTGCGGACCGCGGAGGCTGCCAGACCGATTCCCGACGCGGCGGGCTCATAAATTGATGCCATCAACAGTGGAGAGGCACCCGCCCCGAGGAGAGGCCGGTTATGTAAAAGAAGCGCGGGTCTGCCTCGTTTAGCTAGTACAGAGAAACCCACCTAAGAGGACCCTCACGTGACCTTTTAGGCGACTCCTTAGGTGCACTGGGATCAGGTGGACCGATGTGTGACTGATGTGACTGGACGTGGTTCAATTTTGGTTCAATGTTGGACGTAAATAGGCGCGAGGGTCCTCCTCATTGTTTAAATATGCGGCCTCGAAAATCCCTCAAAATAGCCTGCCCCACACGTAAGCAAATTTTCTTGTTCTGATTAATTTGTGGTTGTCTCACACAAATCTCGGCTTCTGGTCGGATGTCCGATCTGGCCACTCGTTACCATCCTCGTGGAACATCCATGGGATCTGAGCATCGCAGCCGTGCGTATATCTACGCCTAATAAAATCACAATGTTGCTGTACTGAACATCTGACCAGGCCCATTTTCCGGATCGCAGTGATGAACAGGGAAGAAGAACTTTTCAACATAAGAATTGCTTTTCTCAGTGTCCGGCGCTTGAGCTGACCCGATCGCGGTTGGGTCCTAGTAATTTTGGCAGATCTTCCGAAAGTCTAGGAGATATGGTTTTGACCTCACGGAGCGCAGATTATCCTTGAATGACGGAACTTCGAGAATGGAGTCGACTGTTAAGGATAGAAACAGATGACTATCGTCAATAATCTTCACATTCCCTCTTTCGTCGGTCTCGGTGTTTTCTCTCATGCCGCATCTGCTGTTCCCGATAATCAACATCAGTTTCCCAGCCACATGGTGCAAGCGGACTATAAATACACCGACTAGAAATAATCCTCGCCAAAGGACAAATCTGGAAGATAGATCCCAGCCAAAAGAACAAATGTACCTCCAAATCCTTTACTCAATAACTCACACTAGGTTTATCGAGACTAATACCGGGTAGCCCGATTTGCCAGGTATAGCAACCAATAGAAATTCAACCAGTCTGTCGAGACTTGATTGCCTTCTTTGACAACTCTTGACAGGAGGATTGGAAATTGGCACCAACCGGAGACATGTATCGACTCAGAACCAGCCTGCCTACGATTGGCAACAATGTGGCTAAAATCATGGGCGCAACCTGGAACAACTCCAACAATTGTTGTGTGGGTGGAGCTTGAATTTTTGAGTGGCGCCCGCCGTCACCTTTGTCTTCTTTGTCATCTTTGACACAGAATCAGCTCCGAGTTTGACAGGAGGACCAGAATAGGGACCAATGCAATTTGCCCAGTGGACACATAGCCCCATCTTGACAGCAGGAGTAGAAATACACGCCAGAATGCATCCGCAAGCCATCAACCCCTCATTCATTCCCGGCCATGGCTCTGGAAGGCACAAATGACAACATTTATGGCGTTGTGCTGATTGCAGTGGTACTCTCCGCATTGTGAGTCACCTGGTTCATGCTGGATATTCAGATATTCACAGTGACGGTCTGCAGCTTATACGGAAGTGTGTTATTCAATCAACTCAAACCACCGACTCTCACCCCGGTATGCAGTTGGAATCTTGCAGTTCTGGCTGTACATCCGCAGGTACCACTCCACAGATCCAATCCTGATCCAATCTGTGGTATGTCTCTCCTCAGAAGAATTTAGGACCGGTGCTCATGCCCTCAAGGTCGTCGCGGTTCTACTCTGTGATACCTGTCAGCAGGTGCTATTGACGCACGCGAGTACGAAACTGCCGTACCTTTTGGACTAATCTCATTCCCCTTGTAGTATACAGAACTTTAGGTATGTCGGTCATTCAAAGCACTAGCCTGTTGGAATGACCTCAAACAGTGTCCTCAATGGCAAATCCATCGATCCTCACTTCCAACGTCAAGTAAGTAACCCAGTCTAGATTATCTCACATCTCTTAATAATACAATGCGTAGGACTGCACTCCTTCAACTGTACTTTGGTGGTGCCGTCGGGACCCTAGTACAACAGTTCGTTGCACGCCCACCCTTGGTGTTTGAATTGTCCCTCACAGTCTACAGATTCTTTTGCTGGCGAATCTACAAGGGTATATTTTTTCGGAAATGTATCCTACGTGTGCTAAACTTTTGGTAGTTGGAAACAGGGTGGTATTGCCAGGTGCTGTGGTATGAGTATTGTTTTCTGTATTCATTGTCTTGGATTTATCTTTCAATAACAGGCTGTGATTAGCTGGGTAACATTTGGTAGGTTTTACACATATTAAATGTTGTTGTGTTTTCTGACAGTCGCAGTGCTGTTAATCTGTAAGATCATTCTGCATTTCCTTCTTCGCTCAATCTAAATGTCGACACAGTCAGCGTCACCAAATTGTAAGCAAGTGAAAGCTACATGGTGCTAGTAATCAGTGGTTTTCTAGTGATTCGCTGCTGGCCGCCAATCATACCTTGGAGGTAGGTTAGTGTTGAATTGCGCTTTCCTCATGCTGAGATTACTATTTCAGACTTTGGTGATCGTAACGAACAGTCTCTCTGCAGCGGTTGATGTGATGATATCGGCCATTTTGATCTTTCTGTTGTACTCGGTGAAAACCGGGTTCCGCAAGTCAACGGACATCCTCAATAGATTAGTAGGTGCTGAGAATCTGTAAATTTTTTCGAGACTGACCCGCTGCAGATCGTGTTCACATTTTCGACCGGTAAATCAATGCAACGTTAAATCAGAATTGATTAAAACTATCCCCAGGGCTGCCCACTACTGTCTTCGCTTTACTCACGGCTATTTTTGTGAGACAGAGTGCATGGTATCAAACCTTCGAGCTGACTCTTGGCAGACATCTGCGTTCCCGAACACACTTCTCTAGTACGTACCTCAGCCCATCTTCTCAGTCACACAATGATGTTTCCTCAGCTTGTTCTTCTACATCCTCAGTAAGTGTTTGTGCATCTCGAGAGGGAAAACTCTCCTAACTTTTGCTTGCAAGTGGGAAGATTGTACACTAATTCACTGCTGGTGACGCTCAACTCCCGGGATTATATCAAGTTCGGAGGTGGAAATCCTACCGTCAGCGGCGAACAATATTCTTTCCCCAGAGTGAGTTTCCCGCTTGCAATTTTGTCGAGTTCTCCATTTAATCTCCCGCAAAAGTTACCGCCACAACAACCCCGAGACGCTATCACGGTTCGCATTGACACTGACACCATGCACGATTTCAGTGTACGCGACTCTTTTTACATGATTTGATTATCTGTGACATCTCTATAGCCTCAGGACGCTAAATACGGTGCGAGATCTGAGCGGCAGGAGGATGTCGGTCGCTCTCTATAAATCAACTTTATGTAACACGCGGTTCCGAAAAATATGTATCTCTTATCTGCCTGTTCTACCAGTGCGTCAAAGGTTTTTGGAAGTTTGTTCAAGTCCCTCTTCGACACCGGCCAACTGATTCAAGATTGTCAGAATTTCTCCAAGTCACGCCCCCTTTCGACCTTAGTGCATTTTGGCAGTTTTTTCAACCAACGTGCCGATTTTCCAGAATTTCGTTCAAGGTCGACTCTTCGACACCGGCCAACTGATTCAAGGTTGTCAGAATTTCTCCAAGTCACGCCCCCTTTCGACCTTAGTGCATTTTGGCAGTTTTTTCAACCAACGTGCCGATTTTCCAGAATTTCGTTCAAGGTCGACTCTTCAACACCGGCCAACTGATTCAAGATTGTCAGAATTTCTCCAAGTCACGCCCCCTTTCGACCTTAGTGCATTTTGGCAGTTTTTTCAACCAACGTGCCGATTTTCCAGAATTTCGTTCAAGTCGTGCCCCCTTTCGACCTTAGTGCATTTTGGCATTTTTCAACCAACATGATGATTTTCCAGAATTTCGTTGAAGTCGCGCCCCCTTTCGACCTTAGTGCAATTTTAGCATTTCTCGACTTAGGTTGACTTCGCTGCGCTCATAAACAGTGGGTGTCGAACTGGCCGCCCATCGCTCCGCTCAAAAATACTTGGCCGAAGTTGCGCCGAATGGCTGTGTATGAGATCAGTGATGACATCATCTTTGATAACAGATGCATCACAGATCTTTCCCCGCAGCCGCTGCCTTCCCCCTTGCAGGGAGAATTCTGAGAATATTCAAGGACCTCCATGATATGCCATAGAGCTCGTCCCCGGGTGCCGGAAGTATTTTGTATGCATTTGATGTAACGAAACCTAAAATAATGACCTACTATCCGATTTTGGTCTGCTTTTCTAGATATTCGAGCATCCAACCCTCTGGTACTATATACCTGTTAGTCAGAGGCTCCATAACTCCGGTATGGTGTAACGGTCAACATTACCGCTTTTCACGAATGTTACGTAATCGTGCGCTGTGGTGACCGCGGTAGCTCGGGGTTCGATTCCCCGTACCGGAATACCTTTTTGGACCCTTCGCTTCGCTCCCTAGGATTTTCTTTTTCTTCGTCAGTACACCCACTAGTAGGTCTGTCGACAGCGTTGATGGCTGAACAGATAACCACGCGCCTTGGTGGTGATTACCATGAAACAATTATGAAAATAGAATGTGTATATAATGCAATGTTCGTTCAAGGTAACCCAGTGAGTAATACAAATTCTAGCTAGGTTACACGGGTTATACCTTTGCTTGACGGGACGTGCGCAAGCCGTAATTTTGCGGTTCTGTATCAGCACATTTCCCCGCAGAGGACGGGACACCAGCCATAAACAGCCCTCGTCACACTTGCAAAGCGGTGTACCACAGTCAATGTAGCCTAAGGTCCAAATTTCTTTTGCCTATAGCCAAAAATACATGTGTGCAACTGAGAAGGTCTTAGTTTTCGATGTTCAGTGGCTCGCATGAAAGAATTGCAAAAATGACTCGGAACAGCTGCAGTTTGAACCTTGAGGGCTTTTTACTTTATGGTTCTTGACAGCCGAAGAGAGGAGGTGCGAGGGCATGCAGGTTTCTTTGTATGGACAGGTAGGCTTCAATAATGTCTTGAGGGAACAGGCGGCACGAGCTGACGATCGATCAATATCGTCCCAAACGGTTGCGATTGATAATGGATTTGATGGCACTTTCTAACACCCATACCAAACCCCGTACGCATTTCATGTGTAACTTGACCGTTCGGGTTGTGTATTTAGCGCTGGTAGATTTATTACCATGTTGCGTCCAGCCCGGCACCATGTGTGGGACCGAGGTTGGCGGTGTAGAGAATCTTGGGATCTTTTCAGTCAAAATTGAGGCTGCATTCATGTCTGGTTCAGTTCTCGGGGGCTTCTATCGCTTTTTCACAAAGCTTCAACTCAATTTGGGGTCACTGACATCGACTAAGTCCACCAGTTACGAGTAATATAATACTAGCGTACAAGCACCGAAGTATCAGCCAACATTAGTTCATACAGGTAAGGGACACAGTCTCTAATGACACAGGAACAATAATGATATAATGAACGTGGTACGATGCGGTGGGCTATAGACCATGAATGCGAAAGAGCGTTGAGTGCGAGAAAATACAAATAATCCAAAGTCCAATGAGCGTAAAGTAAAGTAAAGTTAAAGTAAAGATCATTTCCAGAACGGGTTCTTGGATTTCGTGCTGGAGGATGCAGGGGCCGTCAGCGTCAAATAATACGCCCAAAAAGCGCGACGTCGCCGGGATCTCGCGCTGGACGGGCTCCTTGGGCTCGGGCACGCGACGCGGCATGCCCGTCACCTGCGACTACAGCGACAGCACTGACAGGCTACTCGCGACGGACGCATGGCGGTTGTGCCTGTGCTGAAAGTGATGGTGGTGGATCTCCGCCACGCACGGATACTCATACGACGCGAGCAGCTTTTCCATGTCCCTTGCGTCGCACGCCTCTTCTGCCGCGCGTATCTTCACCATATTTACTGCCTCCGACTCGCCAGGAGGTGGCACCTGTGCTCAGTGGCTCGCGCAGTGCCTGAACAGCTTCTCGCCAAAGCGCAGGAGCCGCCAGCGGGATCGAGCTGACGCTGAGTCGCAGAGTGCGCTGTGTGCTGCACATGTTGTTTCCACGCGCAGCAGCGCCACAGTCATACAATGAGGAGGAAGATGAACGCACCCGAGCACCATGGTGTTCGGCGACGACCGCGGTAGCTCGGGGTTCGATTCCCCGCACCGGAAGACCTTTTTGGCCATTTGCGCCCTGATCTTGCCATCAGGCTAATTTTTCTTTGGTCGGTGAGCCCCTGGATTCACCTTTCTAAAGGGTACGAGTATCATTTTTTGTTGTTCTTGAAAAGGTTCCGGATTGGAGAGAAATTTTAAAGTAGAGTGTAAATGTTCCATCATTACGGTTTTAGCCACCTCCTGATAGAGTGCGTGGAATACAATTGCTGCTTGGAAGATAAAGGAATAATATGTACTGTAATACCCGCAGGTTAGTGTAACCAGCATTTCTGGTTGAATGTTTCTCAGGCATCTCCGCTTGTGCGGACATGATAACTGGGCAGGTCCACAGTGGTTGATACTGGGTGAATCACGGCAGCAGAGCATATTGCTGGTGATATGGCCTTGATTTTCAGAGGCGATCGGGGGTGGCTTTTGCCATCATTTCCTTTGCGCACAGTTGACCGTTACACCATACCGGATTCACCAACTGTAGCTCGGAGTTCGATTCCCTGTACCGGAAGACCTTTTTGGCCATTTCTCCTTAAAGTCTCCGTTCCAGTTTTTTGTCCTATCAACCAAGATCTGCTAAGATCTGCTTCCTTCTTTCACCAGTCAAGTCCTACTTCTCGGCATAGTTGATGAGTAAACAAACAATCATGCACAGCCAGACAGAAATTGCAAGTGCATTGCCTACGATTCAAACAGAGTTGGGGTAATATGTACGACTTGTGCGCAGGGAACGAGCTGTCCTTGGGGACTTAACAGTGGGAAATCGAGTTGGATAAAAGCAGCAAGGCAAATACCGTGAAATAAATAAACAAACTTTTTGACAAGGCACACTTGAGCTTTATCGAGCAAGGAACGAGCTAATACGATGAAGTGTCTGTCATGAGACTAGATGCGAGTAACTGCTCAAAATAATTAATGGTTTGACGAACGACAAGGGTCAATTAGCAACGAAGACCTATCTGCTACCATAGTGCATACACAACTTTTGTGGTGTGTCACTGGTTGAATACTTCAAGTTTTTCAGTGAAAAATCTAGTGAAAAATGTTTTGAATTTTACAGCAATTTTTCAGTGAAAAACCAAGTGAAAAACTTGAAACTTCTTCATGAATTTTTTGAACTTCAAAACATTTTCAGCACTTTTTCAGAAAGTTTTCACAAGGTTCAAAAAAGTCACCAAAATGTTTTAAGTTTTTCACCTACTTTTGTGGCGAAAAATTGCTGTAAAATCCAAAACATTTTTCACCAAAATTTTCAGTGCAAAACTTGAAATGTTCAACCAGTGTGTGTTGTGTGCAAACATTCTTCTCTCCAATCAAGTTCCAAAAATATGCATGTTTATTGAACCAAACCCACACTTCACATTTCAAATGCTTCCGCTCTATCTGCAGTCAGCGCGACTAACGAGCTTCGGTGGTACCGAAGTCTACGACTACGACGCGGCAGGTAGCGGAATTGATCTGTGTCGTTTTGTCTTTTGTTAAAGTTCCTCTGAACAGCGCTTGCGCTTCCCTAAAGTGATTGCGTCCACCATTTTCTTCAAAATTGTGGTGACTGGAATCGTCGTTGCGAGGGTCTTGAACAAGCTTGTGTTCAAACTAGCGACGCCCCGAGTCACAGCCAACGTTAAGGCATCCTCGGCTACTGTGTATTGCACAGCCCGACCATCGCGTTGATGAAATGCAACAATATCGGCCTTCTGCTTGGTACACTCGGGAATATTCGAGTGGGGAAAGGAGAAAACTTTAGATATTGGATATCCTTGTGCAAATGCGTGGGTGAGGTAAATCACCAGAGACGTTAAAAAGGTGTATGAAGGAGGCACGTATAGCTGGAGAATTTCCAACGAGTCTCTCGGCAAGTCATCCTCGGAACGGGAGTACCCAACAGGGTTGCTCGAAAGCCATCGTGCTGCAGCGACGAGCATGAGCGGCTCATCGATAACGATGCGCGACATTTGGTCATCGAGAAATCGACCAAACGCCCGATCTATAATTTTAATATCATCCACACTAAAGGGTTGGGGGGGTTGGCCGGTCACTGAATGAAATAGAACGTCCCGGATTGCTGAGGTCAATGAGTTAAAGGCGGCTAAATAAGCGGTATAAATCAATCTGGGCACGCATGAGGACAGGGGCGGATACGGAACGCGAGGACATCACAGTTTATTGGGGAGATCTTGATATCTACCCGTTCTTCAGTTTCGGTCCGCACAAATTCCAGGTTATTCTTCGGACGGTAGCCGGTAGACTAGGCCCCAAAAAGCCTCCCCGGCCTTCGTTTCAGCATACGACGGAGGCAAGTAGCGCGCGACAGATTCGTGGTCTATACCCTCGTCGTCGAATGCCCCACCACCGGTGGCGATCCACGTTTCAGGAATTTTGGAACCCTGATTTTGGTATTTCTGTTCCCACCGTGACGAGCGGGCGATGGAGCTCATCATCCAGGCCATCGAGGATCTCGCGTAGGATTGGATAATACGTGCCATTTTCGTCAATGAATACCCGAGCCAGATGTACTCTATTAGCGAAGTTTCAAACGATTGGTTCACTTACGTGTGGTGCCAGCCTGGTACGCTAGGCAGACCCGAGACAGTAGGCACCCGGCGTAAACAAGGAAGTATTTCACGCACCATGATTTCTGAGAGGGTCAAAATTTCTCGATGCATGAGATTCTTTCTACATTGCATATAGGTCGTCATGACGCGTCAGAATGGGTCTGCACCGCTCCAGGTTCGTGTAAAGCACGTCGAGTGGCAACAAGTCGTCATCCAAGAACGCGGCGACAATGAGGCAAAGCGCTTGGGGAGCATTGTCGAATATCCTCCAAGTCCGCATACGCGTCGGGGGCCGGAAGATGACTGGGATTTTCGCCGGCCATGGCGGAAAGGTATACGGTGCGCGGGGTGAATCCACAAACGACTGTTGACAGACATCCGCGTGACCATTGACCACACTGAAAGGTGCCATTTCGACTACTTCGCCCTGTTCTCAGTTTTCCCTCAGATATTAAGCCGCTTCAGATTCGCCATCTGCGTATGCTATATATTTTCCGGACAAAATCCGAGGGTCAACCGTGAAGAGGTGCAGACGTAGGACTGCCATCAAAAGTGGATGTGTGGACCGCACCGTCACACTTACCTACCAAAATTAATCCAAAACTTGACAAATGTGGCCAAGGATAGTATCTGCAGGGGAAAAACAAAAAAAAAGAGATCGCATAAATCAGGACTAAGGCAGAAAAAAAAGTGAGCAGTGCATAGGTATGTATGTAGTAGGCAGGCGCTATAGCGCACCGCACGGTAGATAGATGATAGCTGGGTGGGGAAAGGGGAGGACAATTGGAGGATGGGAAGGGGGGAATCAGAGTCATTCAATCGTAACTTTCCGAGCCATAATCCTGTCTCCATTGAACCAGACCAGACTTCCGCCTCCATCCCGCGCCGTTTCGCACGTCATCCATCTGCATTCCGTATCTTGCCCCATTCATGTATTCCGTATCGTGCCCCATTCCTGCATCGTGAATGTCCAGCCATGCATGGAATTCCTCCAGCAGCTGCGGGCGAAAAGCGGTCGGTCGGTCGGTCGGTCGGTAGTGATGTCGATATCGCGGGGGCAGGTCCGTGGGTGGGACTCCTCTTAAATTTAGCGTAGTCTGCTTGTAATCATAAATCAGCGCGCTGAGTCGCAAAGTAACACAGGGAACTTACGAGAGGCCACTCATGATCACGCGCCTGCATCGAGCCGCTCGCCGCGCGCGAGCACGCGCACGACACGAGGGCTGACTTCCATCGCAAGTGCAGCGGGCGGGCGCTCAACGAGGCCACTACCGCCCTTGGGTCCGCTTCCAGCCCCACCGCCCCCGCCACGCTTCGTCTGCGTGCCTGCCCGCGGACGCCGGGGCGGATCCGTGGCGGTGGGGGTGCTCCCGCCATTCGAAGGGCCGGGATTTGCGTTGGGAGCGTTGGTGGAGGGTGCGATGGGGAGCACTGTAATGCCTCCGCGCGCGGCCCAGTGGCCCACCAGCGTGCCCATCGCACGAGGCTCGTGCTTGCTGAGGGCGCCTCCATCTGCGGTGCTGGTGGGTGGGGTGGCGGAGGAGAGGACCGCGAGGCGCACTGTGCGCGATGGGGCGGTCTCGTCTTTGTCTTTGCCTTCCGTGGCGGCTGCGTTGTCCAACTCCCAGCGTGCACAGCACACCGTGCGGCGGACCCACTCGGGCGATGCGTCGAGAACATCTGCGGGGGCAGTGGTGGGAGATGTGGTCCGTAGAGTCGTTGACTCGCTGGTGGTGGTCGGGGCCGTGGTCGACGTGGCGGGGGTGGCGCAGGGCGCAGAGAAGGGAATGGCATCCCAGGGAACGAACGCATCGTCCTGCTGTACGCGAATACGGGGGTTGGTACCCACTTGCGCTTCCAAAATGCGAGAGGCAGCGCGAGCCCGCTGTGCGAGTGCCGAAGTACCTTTCTTGAGTAGATCAAGAGTGTTGAGAGCTGCGTCAAATGGTTGGTTAATGCGTTCAAGGTCGGACAGAAACGGAGAGGCTAAACGTACCTTCGAGTGGCACAATGACGACCTCCGCGCGCCCATCACGACACCACTTCTTCACTTGGTGCAGGGCGTGTACGAGCACGCTGGCGTCGACCACGACAACATCTGCGTCCTTCTCATCCTCCATTGAGCGTCTGACGCTTGCGGGTGGTGTGTCCCTCGGGATGATCAGCACGCCAGCATTCTTCTTCCGTGGGGCTGGCTTAGCCGTGGTGGCAATAGTCGCATTACTACCCGGCTGCGGGCCACGCTTGGGCGACGACTGAGGGTTCGGGGCCCGGCTCCGCCAGTTTCCTGAGGCAGCAGACTTCTCTAGCTGCTCCACTTGGTGATTGAGAAACGCGGCGCCTAGTGCACGAGACATGGCCTATGGAATTGGTCAACTGCATGCAGGAAAGGCAAAGAAAGGTTACCTTTTTGTCTGCCATTCGGTGAGCGAGGGTAATAGGGTGTCTGTAACCGGGTAGGTTCCGTGCTCTGTGGCAAATCTGTGGGTCCAAGTCGCCTGCAGATAGAGTGATTGCTGGTCCTTTTTGAAGATTGTAGATGCGGTTTGTATCAAACTTCCCGCAGAGAAGCGCTTGAGGCAGGATATCGCCGTTACAAGGAGCAGCAAGCAAGTAGCAGTGGCACGAAGCGGAAGCGGGCTTTAATTATGTGCGCTGACAAAGCAAATCGGCTGCGCATTTCGTCTTGGCGGTGTTCCTCCAAGCCACGAGTCAAAGCACAGGTCTGTCCGCACCGCATCTCTGCACTGTCCGGGTAATCGAAGGTCCAATTACCCCAAAATTTTGACGATGCATCGCAAAACGGAGATATTTTACCGGCGGCTTCAAAAATACTACCTTGGCAAATGCATCGCCGACTCGGAGCACTACCGAACAAGCTCACGAGAAACTCTGAAGATGACCAGGTTCACAAAAACAAGGAAACACTCCAAGCCTCAATTATCCATTTTTTTTGCATGGACCGCGGCTTGTCTTGACAATAACGCGAACGAACAATTGACTGCCTTGTTCAGCCGAGACACAAAACAAGGTCACCAGGTCTATATCCACTGGGAATTGCCTAGCACAGTTCTGCCGTACTCAGGGACCCGATACTTGGGTAGATGGCGATGATCAGTGCGGAAGCGCTATGTACTATACTAGTCCTTGCGTGGATTTTTTGGCGCGAACTTGTAATATTTCATGCGTTCGCTCTGCTCACTGTATATAGCCCCCTCTGGTTCCATTTCCCCAATGAAAACCTTCCGGCGCTGGCAATGGGGTTAAATCTGAGGTGCTCATAGGACCCAGCGATATCATCATTTTCCACCTGGACCCATGACTGCGAATACATAAACAATCATGGCAACTCATTCGGGATCGTCTTCTGCAAGTGGCTAGACTACAATTGGGTCTATTGTAAGCTTATCCATTGTTTACTTCTTTTATTATCACGCATTTCATACCTCCAGAATTACGCAGAACACTGGATTCTCCACCGCAAGGGCGCTTGGATGGTGTAATTTGTATGGGTTCATGTGGTAGGCACAGGAAAATAGTTTCAATCGCACTCCTCCAGAAACTCTGTCAGAGCGCGGTTCGCAGTAAAAGGCTTTTAAAGGTTGTCGCCAGCGGCGAGCGAGAGTGAGTCCGTAGTCACAACCTTCTTCGAAACACTTGAAGATCACCTCATGAAGTCAAGAGTATTAAGGCATCGGCATTGCTGAACATTTTTGCGTCATACAAGGAGGCCCTGCTTTTCCGATTCGTCGTCGACTTCAAGACAACTTCGAGAGACAGAACAAAGACACAAGGATAGGGGGGCATCACATCAGACATCAATGACATCAGGCTTCTTTCCTACCTTCAGCCAACAATTTCATCGGAATTTCCCCCTTCAGGACAGTCATCTAGATATCCAGGATGCAGCCACTTGCGAGGATCGTCGCCGCCGAACTGAACCCGTTGAATCCATTGTATACTGACAGGGAGCTATGCATGGCATTATTTGGAACTGGATACGTAAGTAAACACTCCGGTCTTGTTCAAAGCCATCCTGAGTCTTTTCTTTGCAGATGAGGCGCCGTTAACGATGCATAGGTTCGATACCACGAACAAAGGAAAAGGATCGTATCAACACGTTTTTGGACAAAATTCGACCACGCTTTGTGAATTTCATGAATAGTGACAATGCGTTCAAGCGGCGGACTCCAGATCCGGATCTCAAGCCAGATCCGAGTGTCGTTGCGCATATAGAATCTCTGGAAATCCCTGCAGTAGGAACACGGCCGAGCCTCCCTGAGATTCCAAGAAGATCCTAAACTCAGAAACCGGGTCGACGGTATCTTTCAAAAGAATGCCAATACGTGAGTCGTCAGTTTGATGCATTCCCAGAACCAATGCCTTCCCCAGATTCCTCGTCAACACTTCCGGGTCCGGTAAGACGAGGGTCTCTGTCGACATTGGGGATTCTATTTCACCTTGGTCCGCGACGTGAATAACCTGAGAGCGGCCGACATCGGACCGAAGGTTTATCAGAGACTCGATGGTTCAACGAACTTTCAACGACAACTACCTCCCGCGGATTCCGCCAGCTTTTCCAGTGCGCTGACAAGAAACATCGAAATCACGGACGACCGGTTCAGCCTCGTTCTGTTGGCCCGGCTGCTCATGTTCCGGATGTATTCCGAAATCATTCAATCCATTGGAATCACTGCAGAGCATGAAAAAAAATGGCTCTTATTTCAGCTTGTACCACAGCTTCCCGGCGATATAAGTACGACATTTTGACAGACCTCAAAATTTACCCAGAGGAGCTCGAACCCAATGAAGTGTAGGAGCTTATCGCTGTTATGTTTTTCTGCGCTGCGAAAAATCCACGCGCGCAGTTCCACCTCTTTTACGTCGTCGACGAAGCTCAGCTAGCTTCGCGTGAAAACACCGGCGCGTTCAAGCACGAAAGCAAACCGTACTCTTTCCTTCGCGAGATTATCCAGAGGTGGGCGGTCAAGTCGCAGCCCCAGGAAGCCTCTTTCGTAGTCTTGGGCATGGATATTCCCAAGGACGGTTTTGAATCCGCACCGTTTGCGCGCGCGATTCGCTGGACCTCGGATACTGGTGGCTTCGACGACGAGGCCGAGCACCGTCGTTATTTATCACGCTTTCTAACACCCTCCTACAGAGTGTCGCCAGCAGGGAAAATGTTCCTCCAGTGTGTGCGGAGATGGTGTAGCGGCAGGTACGTACTGTCCAACAACTGCTCTTATGACATCCAAAATCTTCTTTGCAGGTATCGTTCCACAGATGCCCTAATCAAGGCGCTCATTGACAGATTCAAAACGCCGCATAAACTACTAAACGATTACATCGAGACGACTACGACACATCGTCCCACAGATTACGAGGACGATGAATCGCTTCGTTATCCAATCGATGAATGGATGAGCCCATGTTCCTGATCAGGGCCGCGCGATGGCTCTGTGAACCTCCCAAACGCTAACCTGGTTTTCCTCGAGTTGACCTTGAACACAATTACTTTACAGTGCTCGGTCGTCACCAGCCAAACGCCACTTCTAGATCCTTCACCTCTTTCCTCACATTTTACCTCACCCGGGCCTTCGACAATGGTGCCAACACCCTCGACGGCGTGGCTCGATCAGCCCGAAGGCGCGGCATTCTGCCTCACCCAAAGCACAGACCCCGATCTTATCTTTTCCTTGAAGTTGGAAAACGGCAGATTGGTCCGTGTCATCCTCCATTCCATTCTACCGCAACCGAGACCATCCTCCAAAATCTGCCGCTCAAAAAACTCATGGGCCGACTTGCACCCAAAAATCTGTTGCGCGAGGAGGTATGTGTCTCGATTTCATCGTAGCTTATGCATGTTTAATAATAATGCTTGCAGGGCGATGACGAGGATTCAGCCGATCACACCAGTGTGGTCGCGAAACTGCTGGATACCACTCAGAGCGATGGAACATTTTGTGTTCTTCGCGTTATCACATCGTTTCCCGCCCAAACTCATCTAAAAACGCTCCCAGCCCCCGAAACCTCGAAACCTGTCGGCAACCTCAATACCGGCCTATTCCAGCGGCTCACAGAAGACATCCCGGTTTCCGATGTTCTCGAGCGGCTAGCTGATGCTGTAACGATGGGCTCAAAATGGAAGCGAGACTCTCCTCCTCCTCTTGACGTTCAGCGGAAGAAGGCTCGGCTTGAATCCATAAGCTCTCCATGTTATCGGACACGCTCTCGAGGGAACAAAGAGCCTCATGGTCAAGGAATGTCTGATTGTTGCTGGGTCGGATCCCTAGATCGCTTTCGGGTATTAAATCACAATTTGCTCGGAATGCGTCAATGGTGATACTATTATTTCTCATTCTACAAGCCGCTGGAGGAGAACTTGGCCTACTAGTTGTCTTGCTAATTGTAGATTGTTTTCGAGAGAAAGTGCGACGCCGGTGTCCTTGCATGAATACACGACCCAGTGCTTGCTGTCTGTTCATGTCTTTCACCCTTTACTGTTTACTTCTTCAAGTTTCTATATTACTGTATAAAATCATTCTCCATCAAATATTCTGGTTTCATGCCTATCGAGCTTCCTATTCACACGCACTATTCTGTCAAGTTTATTATCAGAGTGCATACTAATAAAGCTTTGGCTGTGGCTGAAATTTTAGGAGTTGCGAGTCCGATCAAATATAGTTGATCCGGATTACCCAAGTCGAACTTCAAGTTTAAGTGTCGAATCCCGGATAACTTCCAAGTGGAGGCTCGAATATTAACGAAATATTTTCCTCCACTGCATTACGCGAAATAATAGACCATCCGAATGCGCCATCGAATCCGATTACCATCGATCCCACCGGGTTTGTTTCCTCCTCCCTCCCCCAAATTTTATACAGGAAATTGAACTTGCTGCTGGTTTCCGGCTCATCCGAGAACAGAGGATAATTCGGTTATAATGTAAAAAGTTGACCAATCAGTTGGCGGAACTAGGCAGAACTTCCGGAAGTTGCACGCCATCAATTTTTCCTCATGGAATTCGTCGGCTGGCTCAAACATTTGGTGCTCACATCACGGATCCGGTTGGTTGACCGACGCGGCGGGGCGACGCCGTCAATTGATCCTCGTGGAACAGGCGACTTGCTGAAACCTTTAGACGACATTTGGGGCGTGAAATCCAAAAAGACTTGGACAGATGGAGACTTGAACTCCAGACCTCCCGCAACCACTCCGGCGTCTAAAGCAGAAATGCTAAGCGGGCGTGATAACCATCTACACCATATGCCCGATGGTGGACGTCGGAAATCGGAATATCTGTCGAGGAAAGAGCTGTCTGGGTGGTACTAGTAGGACGATTGAGCTTCACCTATTACTGTAAGGATCAGATACGGAGAAGGAGGAGAAGGAATGTATATTACTGTGGGCCT
Organism: Mycena epipterygia; assembly: GCA_029281465.1. Lineage (NCBI taxonomy): Eukaryota > Fungi > Basidiomycota > Agaricomycetes > Agaricales > Mycenaceae > Mycena > Mycena epipterygia. The sequence continues at coordinate 307,388 of JARJCQ010000039.1, read as the reverse complement.
TGAACACTGATAACACGATACAGTGTTCTATCGGAGCCTCCACCCAAGACCACCACGTGGAGGGTCGCGAATACATCTATCCGCTCAATAATTTGCTCACATCGCATTTGAACGGTTATTGTCAGAGGATTAGACGGAAGGAATGGTCACAGATTGTTTTATTGCGCCCTGAAAGCGTATACGGAACTCAATCCCTTCAGTACCCGCTCCCTTTTACACGGCTCTTCAAAGTGGACACTGCTGGACTGGAAATTACGTACTCGGATGTAAATTGAATGAACTTCGCCAGCGCCAGGGTGACGTTCCTCAAAATGGATCCAGGAGCCTTGGGATATATCTGGTTAGGGTGCCTCTTACTTGTCTCTTCCCCAGATGAGTATGCTTGGATTGTCCGACGATGTTGTGTTGGAGTGCGTGTATGGAAACTCAAACTCTGGCTGCGGTCTGTGAATCGTGCCTCACAACGCGACCGCTTCTTCCCAGATAAAATTAGGTTTGGACCATTCGCGTTGAAAAAACAACTGGTATTAAACACCTGGAGTGGACTACTTCTGGATGAGGATTCACTGCCGGATGATTGGACATACGAGGGGGTTTTAGTGGGTATGCGGCCCATGAACGAGAGACATGGGATAGGATAGATTTTCGGGCCCGAGTCCCACACTGGTTTAAACATGTGCATAACAGCATTTCCACCTGGGCAAATTCTCACCGGCAACGACTGGCTAAAACCCAGTGAGTCTGACACAAGCGGATGAGCTTGGAATGCTTCTGCAGACTGAGTTTCATTATCCCAAATGCCCTCCCCCCCCCAAAAAAAAAGGAAATTCAAACTCCGCCACCAACGATGATGACATTACCGGCCCGAACTGGTGCGTGCCGCGATTCGCTCAGTTTGACGAGTAGCTTCGCCGACAAGAGACGTCCGCGAATAGGTCCAAATCACGGACGATACTCTGCAAGCCCCACTGCACTCAAGACCTCCGAGGACCCTTGGAAGACCCTGTCCTTGCAAATCGTGTGACGGAAGTTTCAAGAAAGATAAGCGCACGTGAGTGCTTTTTGTGTTGCTGTCTTCTGTGCCATCTGGTTCCCTTTGAAGTTACTTAGTAAATAATTCCGGCTTTCACTACATTATTCTCGCTTTCGTTGATGTGTCTCATGTAGGATGATGATGATCTCACCAAACGCGCAACGGAAGCACCCGAGGCGATTCCCCATATTCTTCGCGATCGAGTCGTCGCATCTCCGAGTCATCCCCAAATACACTTAAAGCGGCTACTCCAACAAGTACTCGTTGAATCGCAACCCTAAACACCGGTTATTCCAACGAATTATGGAGGAAACCCCTCTCGCTGAGCTTTTTATAATCGAATGATTCGACAGTCACAGCTGGAAGGCGCGAGCGGCAAGCCATTACTATATCGACCGACACCGGGGCAGGGACTAGATCCTTGAAGCGACGGAAGTTAAGCAGAATACTTCGTGCGTGACTTTGTATATGTTCTTGCGTACTCGTATGATACATCACGTTTCCAGAGTAATAATAAATTCGGCGTCAAAAGATCGAACATGCCGGCTTTTGCATTAAGACCTCTGTCTTCATGTTCCCATTCAGCGTGAGTCGGCGTACTCGTCGTCCGCCCCCTTCTCCCGGCAGTTTATGAATTGCTGGGGCGTGGCTCGGGACACACGCTCTCCGGGGCGCTGTCGATCTGTATGTCATTGGCTGAACATATCTCGCTGATTCCGCGGGTTTCGTTCTGTTTTAAATTTGCTTGTGTCCCTGACGGCACTGCCGTTAGAAAATCCTGCTGCCCGATGACCACGGGGTCAAGATGTTAAAGCTTCGCCCTGTTGTCGCACCCATTGGGTTAGCTCATAGGCCCCAGTTTTGGTCAGAAACTGCAATGAGGGGATGACCAAATGAGCCTTTAAACGTTTCCACTGATATCCAGAGAAGATATATTTTTTGTCTAAAAATGACAGACGGAAGGAAATTGACCGGCTCCGACTAGTTACGGACGTCCGGCATCGAAAGATTCGGCGGTTTCTCGGTGAAATGTTACAGTAAGTGGGTAGCCCCTCCCATTTTTATCCTCCTAAATCGCCTGTGATTCTGAACCAAATCGGACGCATTACCGCGTCCGGATAGCTCCGGGCAATCAATTGCCGATCTCCTCATATCCTCCGCTGCCATCGTCCTACACTTGTCCTACACAGCAACTCGCCACACGCCTGCATTCTGTCGGCGCGGTGTCGGGGATGAAGGAGGACGCGGAAAAACATCCTTTGAATGGATAACTTACCCGTCTCCGTCGGTAGCCGCTTGGTAGTCGCTTGGCAGCCGCTTGGTACGCGCTGTTCGCCATTCCCGGATGGTAGTAGATGGTAGTTTAATTCAACGGAATCAGGGTCAACGATAAGTACTAATATGTTGAATTAGTATCTCGGGTTGCAATGTAAGGATGCTACTTTGCAGAATATCCACACCCGGATCAGATTGTCCCCGATACTAATACATTTATTTAGTGTATCGGGTTGCAATGTAAGGATGCTACTTTGCAGAATATCCGTGTCCGCATCATATTGTTCCGACAGGTCCCATGCGTACGGCCTGCGCGGATTCGCGGGCTTTCCCTTTCGCCGATGTTATGTGGATCCATAATCATGTGTTACTTAGAGTTTCAACACAAAAAAAGCTCGTAAGCAACTCAGTAGTAGCCCGCCCGACAGGTCTCTCCGCACGCATGATTGACGCAGCATGGCCGACATTTGCCGACACCGGTGGAAGGCATTTTGCGGCGTCGTATAAAAGCGGGGGATTCACTGCGAACTTAACAGGTCACTTCAAAACCATGCACTTTCCTTCACCTTCCAAAAATGTTCTAGCCTTGGCTGTCGCCCTTACGACTTTAGGTGTGTTTATAAATCCGTTGTCGAGCCCCCGTCTCGATTTTTATGCTTTTGCAGCAATTCCTTCTGCCTCGCGTATTATTCACAGAGATGCCATTCCTTTTGACGGGCAGTACATCAACGCGAACTCGTTGAATGAAGCGGTCGAATGGTGGTGGGGCCACGCTATCGCTGAACCCGTAGGCAACAACCCCCCCGCCGCGTTCCAATACCTGTTCTACCAAGGTGAACATAGCCCGCATCCACTGAAATTTCACCCACTCATTTTTCCTTCTCAGGTTATCCATTCGCGCTTGGCCCTCGTGATCCAACCGCCCCGGAATTTTACATCGTCATCAACGGATTCTTCCCCAACGGCACACAATTTAATGCCACCATCCCTGCGACGTCAGGCACCGTCACCGCAGCTGGCGAGGAGGTCACTGGGACTTGGGGAGGTGCAGGGGGCTTCAAGGGCTCACCCGACCTTTCGACATTCACCATCACCCTTGACGCACCGGAATATGGGTTCGAGGGCACAGTGAAGCTGACATCGAACGCCCCGCATCACTTCGGTTGCAACACCACCACCGACGCGTACTTCACCTCCGTTATCCCCGCTGGTACCACGCTCTCCGACGCCGAGAATGTCCTTTTCACCCAACTGGGCTGGGCGCCGACTATCCCCGGTAAGTAAATATCGTTACACGTTGAGCCAGCAACTCAACATATGTAAAGGTGCAGTTTCGCAAGTCGATATGACGATCAATGGCGCAAAGCTGCGCTTCACCGGGCAGGGGTACCACGACTCCAACTGGTCGCCCGTTCCTCTCAACGCAGCGGTGTCGTCTTGGTATTTCGGCACGGCGCAGGTCGGGGCCTACGACCTCTCGTACATCTCCGTGACGCCGACCAACTCCACAAAAATCCTCAACACGGGCTACCTCTCGCGCAACGGCGTGACACTCCAAAACCAGTGCAGTCTCGACGGCACGAAGACGACAGATCACAGCATCATCACGCCGTACGGCCTCGAGCACGATGCGGTCGCGGGCGTCGACGTCCCGACGGGTTATATCATCGAATATATCCTGGCCAATGGAGAGCAGTTCAAATTCAACCTGAGCTCGATCGCGGGGGCACAAAACCCGGATCAGAACGTCTACCATCGGTGGGTGGGGCGTGCAACTGGGGGAAAGGTCGGCGAGGCACCCGAGACGGGTCTGACGGTGTTCGAGTGGTTGAATCCCGGGCTTGTCACGTACTCCCCGTGAGCGGAGTACAACCATTAGCTATGTTTTGGAGTTTCGCACTTACGACTCGTAAACATATCTGCTCGTAATTTTACTACTGAACAATATCATTATTTTAATATTTTGCTTTTTTCATTCGCCCATGGCAGTAAGAAATTAAACTCGAATCCATTTGTTTGCAGGAAATAAAATCTTTCACCTTGCATATCACATAAGTAGCTAGCTCCATGGTAATACCCAATATTTCAACACACCGAAGCAGCGCAAATGGGCGCGTATAGAAGGCCCGTATCTTATCATTCATCGACCTGCAATCTCAACCTCGAACGGGTAGATGGATTTCGATATCCGTTTAACTCGGCATCCATGATATGTCTCCTCTAAGTTTAATGAGATTTTATGCATGCATGGTGGGGAGGTTGCGTTGACTCATAGCCGAATTTGCGAGGACCAGTCGATTCGGTCGGCACAAAACCTGGATGAAATTTGGACGCAGCCTGTACCTGGTGGCCTTCAAGAAGAAGTAATGTTCGAGCCAATACATCTCGTCCCTATGGATGAATTGAGACGGCGCATTCCAGAGAAGACGGGCTAATGGCTGCCATTGTAATGTCGCCACAATGCATCGGGGAAGTTCCGGCGAGGTCGTGTTAGAATGGATTGCTAGTCGCAAATCCTTACAGAGTTAGAGAATCATTGTTACAGTTGTAGTACAAGCGCTGTGATACAGGACTGGTATAGCCTTGGTACAGCCTCACTTGACAGCTCTACAGCTTGGACAGTCCTTATATACTTGTGATATGTCTGTAGTTCTCTGTCCCCTGTATGCCTTCAAGGATATCGCTCCCTTGAGTCTCCGCGAGACCGACCGGTCCTGTTATCGGTACGCGACGCGACGCGACAGTGACTTCGCGCTGTGACGCTGCACGTGGGATAGACCGTCATAGAACAAAACAGAGTGTCACAAAGGAGATCTGAAATAGCGTGACAAGGGCGCCTTTTCTTCCTCTTCCTCTCACTGCTCTCACTTCCTACACAATACCCTTCTCTCTGCCCTATATCATGGGATTAGAAGAACTGTGAGTAAATACCAAAGTGACTACGAACACATCCAGTATTGATACCTGATCCCAGTCGCCGGCGCTTCGCCCAAGATGAGAACCTCTTTCTCCCGCAAGGCTTGCACAGCGAGTCCAACATCTCTATCGACACGAGGTATGGGCCCCCGACGAACGTCCCCGTCGGAACTCGGTGGAAGACACGGTAAGAGCGTGCCACTCGCCTGGCGACTTGGACAAAGAAACCCATCACTTCCACAGGCAGGAATGCAGCAATGCGGGGGTGCATAAGCCGACCGTGGCGGGAATAAGTGGCGCCAAGGACGGCGCATTTTCGATCGTCATGTCCGCCGCATACGAGGATGCCGACGATGGAGACACTTTGTGCGTCTTTCACCCTTTGCTGCATCTATCTGTGACTTAACCTGAATGATGTAGTGTTTATCTTGGAACAGGTTCGTGTTCTTTGTCTCTTAGCTTTGGAAGCAGAGCCTAAAGTTTCTTTCGGAAGGCGGAAAACAAAACTCGGCGTTCGGGGTACGTCTGCCGCTGATAACACTGCGATTGGAAATCTCAATCTTTTTAGTCTTCTGGCCCGCAGGTGGCCGACCAAAGTATGGATCACCCGCACAACAACTACCTCAAGGTAGGTTCTTCGCTATCTTGATCTACCGAAGCCAACTTCTGTCATGTGCAGAAATCCTTCCAAAATGGACGACACGTTCGCGTCGTTCGGGGCCCGAACGAGGCGAGTCCCTGGGCGCCCACGGAGGGGTGAGTCTTTGTTTGCTCCCTTATAATATGCTAATCGATGCCATTGTAGTTATCGATACGACGGGATGTATCTAGTAACAGAGGTGTGGCCTTCTCTATTCTTCTGCGATGGCGCCGTGACTTATCGACTCATCAGGCATGGGAGGACAAGAACCCTTCAGGGTTCAAAGTCTGTAAATTCCGATTTGTGGTGCGTGTCCCTTTGCCGTTCTGCATCCTTATTTACCAACCGACTTCAGCGTGTCCCTGGACAGCCTCCCCTCAAGCGTAAAACCAGCACGACCGCCAAGCGCACAACATAGACTTTATGATTTTCGCCGTTATGCCCATGTACATATATATCCACCGACCTGATACCCTGCACCTGTAAATTTATGTTCCTTCATCCATTTGCATTCTGACTGCGAGATTGATTTCGATTCAACGGAGTGCACGAAGAATACATAATATCTGGTCGGAGACTGGCACTGCCTCATACTGAATTCCTCCAGCTTTCTTTTGAAACTCGACCCGCTCTAGTGGCTCAACTGTTCTCCGTCAGGTTTGGATTCCGTCATTTCTGTGGTTGCGCTGAGCGAAGACGATGGTGCCAGGTTCAGAGCGGGAGCTCGCTGCGGGAAGCTTGGGAAGCTGGGATCCCACAATCGTGTCGGAGATGGACCGTTGCTGGTTCACGATCAGGATGATCATTAGGGGCAGTATCGCCTGGATTTCAGACGTGAGTTCAAAGCAAGAAACCCTGAGAGGACGTACAGAGACAAATAGACAAACAGAATGAGTGCGCCCCAGAGTCGTGAAGTTGTATCGAGTGGGCTGATCCCCGGCACATCGTTACTGAAGTTCAGGGCCACGTTGATAGCCTATAGTATATGAGGAGGCGATCAGACCACCACGAGAGTGGAACTCACCTGAACGATGCAACATAGGACTCCAGATTCTGTGAGCACCAACATCATTTTGCCGGCCTTTGGCTTGCCCGGACCCAGGGTCTCCGCCATGAATCTGTGGAACGTACTGAGCAAAATTTAATCGTGAGGGAAAGTTTGGAAGGCAAAGGGCATGCTTACTATGTGCGGTAGCCAATCAATCCCACTGCACAGACATTGGTGGCCAGCGGGAAAATCGCCCCCAAGTACTGCACAACGTAGAGCGCCGATCCAAAGGGGATTGCCGGGACCGGGGGACTGTTTAGGACGTTGTATGCCACACAGGTACCTGAACGCATTAGAATGGCTTAGTAGCGGACGAGGAAATAAATACAGACCTAAGCTGCATGCGAAGAGGAAGATCACGAAAAGGATGGGCTTCGTGCGGTCAGCCAGAATGGCCCAAGCACGCCAGACCGTTACGGCGTCGCCGATTAAAAACTAGGTCCTATTCGTCAGCCATCCGTTCGGAAAACGAAACGACTGTTCAGAAGCTCACCATGAGGCCACAGGTGCCGCCGAGCCAGCTGTTCCAGACCGACACACTTTCTATGCTCTGCGCCGCGAGCGCCATCCGAATAGGAAGAGGTTCATTTCCGTTTTCAATAAACGTGGCGCGGATCATGCCAAAGAAAATCGGAAAAAAACAAAGACGAGTATCCGGTAGTCATAACAAAGGTCACGACGACGGAGAGCAGGAGAATCTAGGTGGCGACGGTCTTGGGATAGCCTCGACGTCTGTGGGTTGTTCATTAGAGTAAACCAAGGAAGTTTGTGCGCACAGAATGCCGTACAGGGCCGTCACCACAGTTACAACATAACCACCTGCGAATTGGAGTTATGAGTACATCGTTTGGATGTGCCAGTGCAGAATGCGCCATATGCGATCGGGATGGGAATCAGCACCGAGGCGTTGCGCAGCAAGGTTTTGGAAAAGGCATGCCCAAGGAGGGTAGCTTCATTGGGGGTCATTGTAGCGAGTGGAAGTGGGCAATCAGTTGAGGAAGGGGAGAGCTGTATATTATAATGGGTCACGGAAAACACTTCGCGCCGACATACTGTCCACGGGCGCTCAGATAGTAAGCATTCAGATGTGAAGTCGCCTATCAGAGGATATATCACCTGGGCGACCCGCAGGATAGCGTGATTTAGAATGTTGAATAACCCAAGAATGACCGGAAAGTGCGGTTGATATTGTGATAGTGTTCTATGCGGGGATTGATTCACAGACCTGGAACTGACCGAACTAACCTGAAAGGCTGGTGATGGAGCTGAGGGCGTCCTTATGAGGTTGGGCGTCCCGACGAGGCATTGCGAGGCAGAGTTATCACTGATGAAAAAGACCCAGAGAAGACGTACGCAATGAGAGAAAATGCAGCCAGAGCGATAACGAGTCTCTAATAGCTTCCAGTGGGAAGGACGAAGGTTGGGCGAAGGGGACGAAAGAAAGCGCGGTGCCCAGCTCGAACGACAGCGAGCCGGCCCCATGCAAGGCCGGCCAATCTGTAACTTGATTTTCTTCTTAGACTTCGACGCGTCAATGGCGTCCTACGCGCTGGAGACCATTTCGCATTCAACAAACAACCACTCATGCCGGGAAGCATCATGCACTGCAAGAAGAGCAAGCTAAGCGGCTCCAGCATACGCCTGTCTACCCAGTGCAAAATGATTTTTCACTGCATACGCCCATTTCCAGTCAGAGCGGCACACGTCGCCCAATGAATTCAAACTCACACTCACTGCGGCAAGCCTAATCGAGCACAGAATGCCAGCCACAAGGCCTGGTGCAAGGACTAAGCCGCCGAGGTCGACTGTGAGCGCTCGCAGGGAGGCGACTTGGCAGAGCACTTCGACGCGTGGCAGGGATGGGCCCTGCGCTGATTTCGCGCATATGCATTCAAGGTAAACCCTCCCTCACTTGGCCCTCGACCGCCATCCCGTCGGAAAACGTCCAGTCTGTTGATGGTCCTCCATCAGAGGACGTGGAAGGGCCCGCTGAAGGCGATCGAATACGACAAGACGTATGCTTTTGACCCCTCGGAATTCTCCCGCATACTGGGGTGCAGCCCGGATAGTGTAATGCAGCAGGGAAAACACTGGTGATCGTTGCAGTGAAGCCGCGTGACAGCACGTGCCACGCACCCTTCCTCCGCGTTTTGCCGGTGAGGCTAGTCAAGGAAGAAGTCCGTCCTGAGGAGATGCAGTGGGAGGAATAAAGGAGATCATTCAGAACGGGAAGGAAAAACAAGAGGGGGTAAAAAGAACTTTTCGTACGTGTGCCATTAGAGCTTCAAGGCATTCCTACGATTCTCACTGAGCATACGGTGAAAGATCCTCTAACGCCGGTGTAAATATTGGTCGAGACACGAAAACTCCAGCACAGATTTGCTCATGAGATTCTCACTATGAGGTCGAAAATCAACGTGTTCCTCAGACCGGCAGCAGACAAGACTGTTAACTCGACTCATCTTCGTGACAAATGCAATAATTAAGCCCAGAATCAGGTTGGTGGACAAATTGTTTCGAATAACGGCATCTAAAAAGTCTGTACAGTAGCCAGACACATTTTATTGGGATAGAGGTAAGCATAGGGAGGGGTCCGGTCCAGTAATGGCCAAGTTCAGAAAATAACCGGTTGCGATTCCTTTCTGCGTCCACCTCATCCTTCCACAACGGCAGTGTACGGCGTAGGCCCGGTGCGCACGCCATCGGCGGCGAAGGAGAATAAATCATCCCTCGGGAATCATCGTAATGGTTTACGAAAGTTCAATAGTTGGGCCTAGCGAAAGGTATGGATGAGCATTATATATTATTTAGCGAATTGAACTTACCTAGACATGGGCTTTCGAGGGCGCGGCGCCGCCGAGTCCAAATTGAGAGGACAGCGCGCCAAACGCAGACTCGTAGTCCTCCGCGGCCGCGTTCGAACGAGGTGAATCGGTTCGGACGATGGATTTTTTGGAGGTCGTAGACCTGTGTTTCTTGGAGCGGATGCTCGGCGCTTGCCCAACAAGCCCGTACGCAGACTGCAGCGTCGCGAATGCCACTGCGTAGTCTTTAGGCTGGGAGGAGGTGGATGAATGGGATTCCCCGAAGGACGCGACGGAGGAGGATGCAGATGAGGTAGACATTGTGAATTGGGGAGTTTTTTGGTTGAGACGAGGAACGGTGTTTGTTTTCTGACATTTCTTGGCCTTGGTCAGGTCTTTATGTATTTTTTCCAATGCTGCGGGAGGGTGTGCGCGTTCAGGAACTCGATTTGCACGTCGGTTGCGCAGCCTGTATACAACTGCGGTTGCCTGCGGTCCTGGTTCAAGCCGCCATCAAGATCAGCGGTACGGACCGGAGACCGATGTGTGACTGATGTGGACGTGGTTCCATTTTTGGTTCAATCGGAACGCAACTATTTACTGCGTTAAGTAGTGATGAGGATTCCATAGTTTCTTCACAAAATGACCGAACCTAAGTCAGCGTTTACCTCAATCGGCTCCGACAAATCTTTATTGGTTCGGACTCCTTGAAGGCCCTGGGCCCCCAGCAAAATTTCTCACGACTGATGGCTCACGAGTTCAGAAACAATGCCGTGAGCCGGGGATTAATCAAAATCTGCTGTATACCACTCTATACCACTCCTCTGGTCAGTGATGAACGTGAAAATTTCTCGCGGTCACGCGGGTTGGAGACTAGTTTTCAACCCGCGTGATTTTGCATGTGGTTATGACTGCTTTTTAATTCGCCTGGAAGTTGTCTATTTGGGGTCGAAAATACTATGGATCATACATGTGAACAATAAGAGAAACCAACGGATAGGAGGCGCTGGCAAAACTGGGATGAGGAGGAGGAGGAGCGACCGAGGGAGCGACGACGACGACGATAAAAGGTGTCAAGCTTTAAGAGAAATGCAGATGGGTCCACTACTGGAACACCTCGTCTCTTCCTCGGCTTCAGCCGGTATAGAAACTGACCTCCCGCGCTTCCAGCTGCAACCGATCTATTCATTTCCATAATAATCTCTTTCTCAGCTTCGATAATAACCTCCTCCTCGGTGTCAGTCAGTCGAGAAACTAGTCTGGCGCACTGTCCAGCTGTGACTGATTCAATCGTTTCAATAATTGTCTCTTCCTCGGCGTCGGTCGGCGGTTTAGAGGCTGTCCTCTCGCACTTCATAGCTGTGGCTGATTCAACTGTTTTGACGATAATCTCTTCCTCGGCTTCCGAGTCGGCCGGTGTAGAAACAGGTTTGTCGTACTGTCCAACTGTGGCGGATTCAATCGTCTGGATAATAGTCTCTTCCTCGGCCTCGGGCGGGCAAGAAACTATCCTTTCGCACTTTCCAGCGGTGGCCCGGCGAAGAGTGGCTGTTCCAGAAATTGTGAAATGAGGACAGGTGAACTCGAATCGGCACGTACGGTGATTTCGCAGCGCGTCAAAGTCTCTCGATATATGAGCCTCCTTCAACATTGCGTAGAGATTATCTTGGCACATCAGAATGAGTCTGCACGGCTCCAGGTTGGTTTGAAGCGCGTCCAGTGGCAACAAGTTGACATCCAAGGACGCGGCGACAATGAGGCAAAGTGCCTGGGCTGCGTTGTTTATATCCCCATATCTTGGTACGCGTCGATGCCTGGAATGAGAGTGGATTTTTTGCTGTGCATGAGGTATAAGGTGTAAGTTGTGGCGAGAAGTTTTGGTCACTGCGCCCATTGCCTTCGGGTCGGAAATACCATCATTGATGGCGGAATTCCAAGTCTGTCATATTAATCCCAAGACAGCCCAAAACCGCCCAACCAATGAGGCCTTAATGAGGAGGTCAGTGAGAAGGTGAATTCAGAACTAATCACATCTTCAACTGTAGTTGGAACGCTGATACTATCAGTGACTAGGATCCTGGCCATTGGTCAGATATAGGACTCTGGGGTGTGTAATATGTCCCCTTCACATTTTCACAATGGAATATGACCCATTGCGCATCTTGAGACCAAATTTCAACCCAAAGTGATAAGTTGATCCAAACCTGTGCCCGGATTGATCGCGATCCGGAGGGTGAGAATATCAATTTGATAACCCCGTGCGACTGTCTCCCTTATTTCTCGACCAATACGCAGTGGATCCGGAACTTTGGGGGCTCATTCTCTTGCTAGAACCTGGGGCTTCCTTCTTGGTATGCAGTACCCAGCGGAAGACTCGCCCTCTGTGGTCAAATTCACCAACACAATTGGAACAGAAACCCGCCGATCGAACTTTTAAATTCGAGATACCGAAGGACCTTTGAAGACTATGGTTCCAATGCCTTCGACTATCCATCCTGATAGGTAAGGCATCTATATCATCCATACTGCACTCCTTGAACGCTTCCCCCTCCCTCCTGATGTGAGTACAGATAGAAAACCACCCATTTGACGCTGGAAAAAAGATTAAACGTCGGGTTCTCAACAGTATACCTTGAAAGTAGAGATATGCATTCAGGTGGGTCCATTAGGTTCCAATAAACCTCCATGTCACTTATTTTGGCCTACAATGTGTTACCACTGATGCACCAGCCCGATTTAGGTGACAGTATGGATCCCGCCGCCGAGGGCTTTTGTAAAATGTCTCCGCTACTCCACTTTTGCGAGGCCCAATGTATGATATAAGTGCCTGAAATACATTATATGAATCCCATATGCACTATGGTAAATGGTGTGGGCCCTCATTCGCCCCCAACAATGGGCTTTTGAGGGTGGCCAGGATCCCTGTCAATTACCTTTTCGGGAAATCCTTGGAAATTAAATTCGTTGGGCACTCAAAACGGCACCAGAATTATCACAAATATGCTCAATCTCTTCGCAGGATGTGCGCCTATTGCCTAGGGCCCACGAACCTGGGAAAAGCCCCTGTGTAAGATCGAAATTGGGCCCAAACCCCTTAGGTGGCCAGGATCCCAGCGCGATATAGTAGAGTCAGCGTAATTTAAACCTTCGATAAAAGATTTGACAAGTTGAACCTGGACAGATAGTCCCTGTCCCGTGAGCCCTGGATCCTGAATTATTTACGGGCAAGGAATCAAGATGCGCCTAGTGCATATGACTGCGGATGTCCTTCTTCACCCCTACCGCCGCCAACCAGGCGTTGGTTGCCATATATAAAATAGAAGGGAGTGTCTTCAGTTTCAAATTGTTCCTGTCCCTCGACAGGTTGATGTCCCTCTGTCTACCTGTGGAATCTCAGCGATATATTCTCACCAATGGACTACATAAAGGCCTGAGATATTATTTCCTCAAAACCCAAACCACCTACCCGAGCCATTTAAATCCAACATGCGGCACTTCGGTTCTCTACTCGCTCTCCTCTATACCTGGATGCAGCATACCTCGATGTCAACGGGAAGGTACGACGCATCTCGGAGATTGGTGTCACAGTATATATCGTCGGCTAAAATTCTTCATTCTAGGATGGAAGCCCCCTGTTGACGTGTGCCATGTTCAACGAGTGTCTGGCTATCGGCAATATCAACAATTGTGGAGGGCAGGTACAGCCGGCCGGAACGGTGGATAAACTGACCAGCTCCGACGCGTTCTGCAAGACCGTGCCGATCGCGTAGGGATTGCCCAATTGAACGGCGGATTTCGCGTAGTTCGCCTTGACAGATTCGGCTGGACACATACATATACATTGAATTGAGACGGTGGAGTTTGAGTGGAGTGTCATGATCAAGTATCTAAAGATCCCTGAGAAAGATATGCAGCCGGAAGCGTTCTACATAAGCGCTATATTGCAACCACGACGCAGAATGTGCTTCTACTCCGAACGGCAGGCAGCCGTCACACGGCTAAATAGGTGGTGTCAGGCCGCCTGGAGTGTAAGCGGAAACTACAGTGTTTCCAGCTCGCCAAAAATTCCTATTTCCACCAAGATGATGTTGCTCTTGAAATTAATACTTTGGGGAGCAGCTTCAAATAAGATAGAATACTTTATTTCAAGCTGGCCGAGTTACCGAAGCAATAAGCCGAAACCACGATTTCGGCAGGCTTGCTGAGATCTTTTGTTTTGCAGTAGAAGAAAGGCGTTCGTGAAACTATGTTTTAAAAGCAACATCAGTTCGTTGAACAATGGTCCCGAAACGGACAGTTTCGCGGCGCCTGGAATGCTGAACGCTGAAGTTTAGGTATTCATTTCAGCCACATCAAGATGTTAAATTTCAAATATGGTTTGTGACCCATTATTCCGTTCCGGGTATTTCTAGTTTCTGCCTCCATTTCAGCGCAGCTAAAAGCACTCACTTGACCGCGTTCAGTGTTCAACTCACCACAGTTTGCAGATCACGTGCCTTCGGTTGAAAAACTTTGCCTATTTTCGCAAGCTTGTATAGACGCACCTCAATCAAATGAACACTCAACATCACACACAGAACCGAATCTTCACCACAGCCTAATTCATGCGTATGTATGCAACTGCAGTCCATCGTATGAGCTGTGTGTGTGCGTATTGTCTTTATGGCAAGGCGTCGTGATACGGGATACGGGCGTGCGTGAGTACGTGCGTGGGCGTGACAGGAAGCGGAGGTGCAAATGCGGATCGGATCGCCTGTATATATGACGAAGAGGACGGGCGTGAACGTTAACGTGCGTACGGGGCGTGTGAAGTTGAACGTGGTGGGATGCGGAGTGTGTGGAATTGAATGTGAATGTGAACGTGGATGTGAAGTGATGGACGACGTGATGAGAGGAAAAGATAAAGGACGGAGAGGAAGAGGAGAGGAGAGGATGACGAACTAACTACGGCGGAGACGGAATGAAATGGAATGCGAAAGCGACGACAGCAAAATCATAATCAGCAGGCGGACGGGCGAGCGAAGACCAGGACATGGCGGGGGCGCGCTATGACTTATACCCTGCAAAGTACGGGTGCAGGAGCGCGCGCTTCGCTAGAAGAATTTAGTGCGTAAGCTTTCTTACATCTAGAAGCTAGCGAAGAAGAAGCGCACCTGAGATGCGCTTGGACGAGTCGTACATGAGCGTCGCCTGGCAGGTAATACGTCAGGAATTGGAATGGGGTGAAAAAAGAATGGAACGGCGCACCTGGAGTATATCGATCCCGTCCTTGTCGAGCGCCGGCACGACGCGCGCGAGCTCCTGCGCGGCCCACTGCGGGAACGTAGGCTTATAGTCCGGCAACGACTGCAGGCCTGGCCAGCACTCCTCGTCCGGCGTTCCCAGGATCCTGCGCGATGATGGTCAATGTGGGTCCATGTGTGTCCCAGTGCATATTTTTACACACCTGAAGATCTTGAATATCTGGTCGATCTCCGAGTCGCCCGGGAAGAGCGGCTGCCCCTGCATCGCCATCTCTGCGAAAATGCACCCGACGCTCCACATGTCGAGCCCTGTGCCGTAGTGCCGTGCACCGAGGAGCACCTCGGGCGCACGGTACCAGAGGGTGACCACCTGGGGCGCGCGCGTGAGCTCGGTGACCCGCAGACACGGCGAATAAACAAATCAGCGCGCACGTACCTCATGTGTGTACGTGCGCATGGGGACCCCAAAAGCGCGTGCGAGTCCAAAGTCCGCAAGCTTGAGAATATCGCCGTTGCCATGCTCGTCGCGCCCATGCTTGTCCTGCGCGATGAGCAGGTTCTGCGGCTTGAGGTCGCGGTGCAGGATGCGGTGCGCGTGGCAGAAACGCAGGCCCGCCGTCAGCTGGTGTGTGAATTTCTGGGCGACGTTAGCACCCGTCACGAAGAAGGATAAAATGCAGAAAAAGAACAAATAAATGGCCTAAATTCGGCACGTCATGCCCACGTGATGGCGGCAGGATTACATCAGGCGGCGCGCCGGCGCACCGGACCGAATAAGAGGCGGCCGTCTGTCAATCAACGCCCACAGAAAATCACCGACGAAAATAAACGCCCAATCGCCGCAAGGAACATAACGCCGCACAGGAGAAGGTGGAAACGGACCCGGTTACATGCGGCTCGGCAGAGAGAACAATAGAAACGTGTTGGACGCGTTTCTTTTTTTGCCGGCGAAATAGGGGCTCCGGATGGGTGATATGGATATGGGAAAGAAACCGGGGATTTGGGCAACGGTGGGATGGGAAAGGATGGGATTTCGTAGTGGGAAAAAATTGGGGGATTGTGGATCGGATAAAAGGGAAATGATGGGGTGGGTGCGATGGAATGGAGAGGATTTGGAGAGGAAACACCGAAGGAACGAACAAGACATACCTTGACGACATGCGGGGCAATGGGGGCGTGGTCGCGGTTCCCGTTTTCCATGTACCGCTTGAGGTCGACATCGAGGTATTCGAAGACGAGGTAGAGCTTTTGGTCTGCGTGCACGATGTCGAGAAGCCTGGGCGTTCGTGCAGGACGTTGTGACAATTGATGATGAGCCGAGTAAGGAAAAAGGTTAATGAGATGAAGAAGTAATGAGCGTGGGTGGAGCGACAGAGCCAATGGAAGACGCACTGCACAATGTGCTCGTCGTTGAGCTCCTTGAGCAGGCTGATCTCGCGGATCGCAGTGCTCGGGACGCCCTCGTCCTCTGCCTCGAGCCGAATCTTCTTCAGGGCAACTATTGAGCCCGTGGAGACATCGCGCGCTTTGTACACCACCCCATACGTCCCTGGAGTGGCTCTCTTCCAGCTCTGCGCACGCCGCCCACGATGTGGATCACATACCTTCACCTGCGGAGCGGTCAGCGGTGAAAGCAAGGTAGCAGGAAGAAAGACGCACCAATTTTCTCGATCTTTGCGTAACTGCACCACAACGCATTCAGCGGGAATCCAGCGCTACGTGGACGAGCTCACCGGTCCATTCTCGGTGGACTCCTGCCTTGGCGAGTCTACGGGCTCCGATGAGGGAACGGGAAGAGGCGGGATGGGGGTGGAGGCGGCGTGTTATGTATAGCGCTGTGATAGATTACCTAATTATCGATGCATTCTGTTGCCAGCGTACCTGGATGAGAACACTCTAAAAGACAGCGGGGACAGTCCAGGGAATGTCCGTGTGTCAACTGGGACGGGTGTGGATGCAGTGGGTCCTTCTGCGCACCAGCTTCTTTTTTGTAATTTATGCACTGCCACCGCCGCCCAGAGACCCTACATCAGCATCAGGTCTCTCATCAAATGCAGGGCGCTCCATTACTGCATGTAGCATGTCTCATTGCGATTTATTTATGTGATTCATTCTCCCGTTGCAAGGGCAAAAACGGAGAGGGCGCGCGACGCTGGCGTGCATTAATCACACACGCGACTAGAATCCCCGTCTGGACGCGTATCTATCACTCGACGCGTAAGGGTGTAATGTATCTATCACACAACTGACTGAACAATAGCCCATCAAGTATGACGACGTACTTGGCAGCTGTAGGCCTTCTCGGCCCCGCGCAGCTACCCACCGCTTACAATTACCTCGCGCAGTCGGGAGGGATCGCGGTCGTAGTAAAGGAGGGTTTGTAACCATGAACGAGAGCTTCCTATTGTTCTTGTTCAGAATATTATTATATATATGCGCCCACCAAGATCATTCTGTCTTCGCACGTTGACACCCGATGCGATGGCCCACCGGCTAGCGACCCCCGAACCCCGCGATAGCGACGACGGGTGCCGCGTTCCCCATCGCGGTCTCCCGTTCGCGCGGTCGACCGTCGAACTGCCGGCACGGCGTCCGGCAGCACTGTCGTGTGGCTTGATGCTACCTGTACCCCGCATTTATCTACGCCACCGAGGCAGCTTCGTCGTTATAAAATAGCTCTTCGACATACCATCAAGAGGGAGAAGCCATCCGATGGCTATCATGCACGCAGCACGCGAGCGCGCTTCCGTAGGTAGAAGTAGATAAATTGCCATCTGTGCCATCTGTGTAAAGATCTAATTAGCACTTGTGATATTACGGCCTCAGGAAGAAACTGTACCTCAGCCCCCATATATAACCGCGACCTGGAGACCTGGGGGAGCGCCGCACAATCCCTCAGGCTGAATGTTGTTCCACAGGTGTGTGTTCCAAAGATGGATGGCTAACGGATTGGACAGGCCCGTGAAAAAGTGACCACACCCACATATAACGGGTGCGCATGTCGCCGACCTCGTCCTCTGTCGAAGTAATAGGAATTCGGCCACAGCCGTGGATAGCCGTACGAGCAAAATTCGAAAGCTGCATGGATGCAGAGACGCCAATCTTGATTGGTAGGTTGGCTGGCAACTTGGATCCGACGGCACACAGGACAAAAGCGACGAGACCGCAGAAAGATCGGAGCCACATTGGAGATCTAGAACGGATTCGTTGGTAGATACTCGGTGTTCAGATCGATTTTGAAGCCGTGGTTTGGCCGTTGCGCGGATATCAGATACAGTGAAGCCGCAGAAATAATTTCAAGCATCGAGGTTCCCTGGATACAAAATCGGGGCCTTCAGCCAGTTGGGTAGATTGACCGCGTATTTAAGCGCTTGGAGGGGAATGCCAGGGTCAGTGCAATCGAGATGAGATAGAGGTTCGGGAAGAGGCGCGATGGGCACGTGGCGGCGCATCTCTCGCCAATCAACACACGATCACGAGTCCTCGCTTAACGACCGCTAAATACGCGACGCGGACTTAACCAAACTGAAGCGAGGGACTGACGGGAATCCGAAGACGCTCCAGCGGCTCCACGGGGCGGGGTTACCATACGTTAAAATAGATCCTTACTGTATTAGCCTATACGAACCAAAACCAAGGAGATAGAGAAGGCGAATAGCCGTTGCCTGGGCACGGCGATGTAATATTAGCTCGCCGTCGGTGCCGCTTAAGGACATAGCTCTTAAGCGCGATCTCAAGTTTACGGGCGCCTCGATACCGGCATTTCGCGAGGCCCGGTAACTTGAATCGGGGATGAATTATAGCAGGATCTCAAGTTTGCAGGCGCCTCGATATCGGCATTTCGCGAGACCTGGCAACTTTAACCGGGGAAGAGATATAAAAGTGGCTATGAATGAAGTGGATATGAATGAGGTGGAGATGAATTGAAATGGAAGGGGAGAAAAATGTTGAACTGGAGTTCTCCATCCCAGGAAGGGTTTAATCTCCGCTCTAGATATTGGCGGTTTGGCGAGATGTTCGACCCTGTTCAATATAGTCGTAATCTTTGATATAGCCCGATCATGACAGGGAGACTCTGATCAAGGCTTCGGACTTGAATATTCGACGTGTCGACTAGGAATCTAGTTCCTGGCTCCAGAATTCTGCCTTGAAATCTTGACAGTTGATCAACAAAAGCGGATCAATGTCACACAGTCGAATTTTTTGCACCTCAAGTTCCGATAATGCTTTTTTCGGTCGTTTCTACGTTGGAATAGTCATCAAATTCAATACCAGGATCAGGACGGAGCTAAGATACTAACCGCAGGTTGTTGCCACCGGATACACCCACGAGTCTGCAGGGTTATGTATCGATGCATCTGTATCATGATGGAGCGCAGCAGTACTTGGCGCTACTGTAGACTCGAACCAGTCAGCGATGTCAAATCTCGAAGACAGTCGTTCGATCAGTGACACCGAGGGGACCGAATCACCGGTGATTATTAGTACACACAGCGATTGCCCAGAATCTTTAATTGACTTGGCCAAATTTTCGATATCGACCTGTAAAAGTTTTTTTAAAATTCAGGCGCCCTATTGATCAACTATCATCAATATACAGAATAACGACTGGCTCGAGTCTAACGCTATTACGTGGGTCGTATTTCTCGGAACATTCATATCGGGGCGCCGAGCTAGTGTGGTAAACTGATACCAAAAGGCGAGAAGGCTGCTGTAAAAAAAGACACTCCCCGCGTGTTGAGTGCCAGCGAGTTCCTAAATGTCGCCAGGGTAGGATAAAAACACGCCAAGGCGGCGAAGCAAGCGACAGCGAGGAAGACAAGAGCGTCGAACTTCATGGTGGAATTGAAAAAATCTGAGTGGGAGTTGACTGGGAAAAACGACGCCATAGAGGGCCATTTATAGAGGGCGAGATGAGTGAAGAGAGAGAGAGAGAGATCCGCACCAAGTAAGAGGGGATCAAATCACAACCCCCTAGAATGCCTGAGGTGAGATTTCACGGGTGTGTTGAGTATTAAACTCCATCGCGGTGTAATCGTTCGAGCTTGTTGCTGCTTGGGCGGCGGCGGCGGACGTTAAAGGTGAGGTGCGTGAAGCGAGGAACCGATCCCGGGGGTAGAATTACCAGGTAAAAGGGGATCAAAATCAACTAGGTAGGGTCATTCCGCATGCTTGAAAGAGACATTGCTTTACTCGGCTCCGTCAGGCAGAAGGCACGGAGATGATGGAAATATTCCGAACGGTCACGGGGGAATGCCAACTCGATCTCGATCGCGCGCGAAGGCGAACGCGTCTCCGAGCGAGAGACGACAGTGCCAAAAAAATCATTGCGTATAGTTAAAGCTGGCAAAGGAAGAATGGCCTGCACAGGAAGGGAAGCTCGAACACGGCCGCGTTATTCGGGATGAACACAAGCAAACGCACGACCGGTCGCTCTCGAGAATCAAGGTCGCAGAGTCCGGTGTGGAATCGTGGTGGTGAAGATAAGTTGATAAATCGCTGAAAATCAGGCCTAGATAATCCATATTCATGTGGAAGAAATCTAAAAATTCTCCCACCAGAGAGCATGAATCGAAAATTCGTATGCCAGCGAGTTTTCAACGTGACTGAGCGGATCCATCTTTCCTTCAATGGGACTCCTCGGATGCTGCCTAAATTAATCCGTACCGCTATGTTTTTCTTCAGCTTCCAAATCCTCGGCAAGCAAATTTCAACCGTACAACCGTACATCACGTGACACGTTGGAACACAACCAAACAAAGAAAATTTTCATTCTCGCTCCACCATTTCGTTTATTTTCATCTTCTGTTGAACTCGAATATTGCTGTATACTTTCTGCAGCTCTGTAGATCATCCCATGCCCGATGAATGAACAGCACAGGCTTCAGTTCCGTTGCCTTCGACATCTGCACGGGAATGCCTCCACAACGACGAGATTATTTCCCACATCTTGAACTGTTACCCGGATGGTACCCCGATAACGGAAAACAAGGCCCTCATAAACATTGCTTTAGTTTGCAAAGCGCTGCAGGAACCTGCCTTGAACGAGTTGTGGCGGCACCTCTACACCTTTACTCCACTTCTTCGCCTCTTACCTTCAGTACGGTTGGTTGGGCGATCCTATGTGGGTTAAGGCTCTAAAACATCCTATTTGGCCCGAATTCACGTTCTTGGTTCCAAAGGTTCTCACCGGACCACTCTATCCGGTCGAATGGGGCAGATTCGATCATTACGCTCGTCGGGTCAGAGCCATGACTCGCGGAGTGGAATAGCGATGGGATCGCCGTAGACCCATCTATATACCTCCGGATAGTGCAGGAGCATGCAGGTCCACTTTTACCCGGTCTGCGAATGTTGCCCTGCGAACCGTTAACCGCAGAAGCAGTTATTTTCATGAACACATCCCTCCGCTACATCCAGTTTGAAACTTCCGACACCCGTAGAGCATTGATGTTTCTCTCTGCCGCTGCCTCAAAGGCAAGAGACCTCGAAGACCTTCGGATCACGCTCTATGGGGCCTTTGATCCTTTGGTACATACGTGTATCGCGAAATGCGTCATGCGCGACCTGGATCTCAATTTGTGCAACAGCCCCCTTTCTGCATACGTTGAACTTGATAGAGTGCTGGGTCAGTTGGGTCTCAGACAGCTCTTCATTGTTGCCCCAGCCCAGTGAGAGAGAGATATTCCAAACCATACACTCACTTCCGGTTTTTCGGATCTGGAAACCCTTGCAGTAGAAGGCGGGTTCAGGGTGATCAATGCAGCCGTTTTCCGCGTTGAATCAACCAAATTATCCAAGCTTCAAATCACATTTCAGGCCGAAGCTTTCTCAATTCTATCAAGGTTTGAACCCGACTGGAGGTCGTTCGCTGGTTCAATTTTTGCTCGGTGTTGGGCATCTTTACAGTCCATATTCCTCGACCTACAATACTCCTCGGGCCCATAAATTTCACCTCCCCTTTCCAATCCCTTGACCATCTCTATAATTTGCGCGACTTCGGCCTCCTGTGCTACTGGCCCATCAGTATTCAAGATGCCGATATCCAGATATTCGCACAAAAATGTCGTGGAATCATGTCGCTGACGCTTATTGCCGGAAGACAGGAAGAGATGGTGGCACCATCCATTTATTCCCTCGTTCATCTGGCGCATCACTGTCCAATGCTCGTTGACATCCACATCTCCTTGAATTCTGCTGTAGCACTCCCTTTCGAGATACCGCTGGCTGTCCATACTAATAAAGCGCTGCATGTGCTTCATATCTCGGGGATGGATCTATCCCCGGACCCTCACACCAGAAAAACTGCCGCAATTTCCCGACTTCTGGATAGCATCTTCACTCGATTGGAAACGTACCGCGGCCAGTCTCCGCGGGCGTTCCGGCAATCTCCGCGAGTGGTTTGCCGGAATCTCGCCAAAATTGGCGCGCTGTCTAGCAAAAAAAAAAGGAGGGGAACTTTATTAGTCGAATTCATATCCCTGAGCAATTTAACAATCGGAGGCGACGCAGAATCGTCGAACAAAAATAATTGAACTAATGTGATTACAAAACACGATGGTCCTGTTTGGACTGCACTGCCACCCGCCGCCTCCTATCGCTGCCATCATCACACTCTTTGTCCTCCTCCGCCTCACCTTCCACTACTCACCGTTATCGTCTTCTTGGATCTTCTTCCTCGTACCACAGGTCAAATATGAATCAACAACCGGGGGAACAAGAACCTGAAATGCCCACCCGGGTGGACGACCTGTGGTTTGCACAGGGTATGATCATCATTCGAGCGGAAAACAAGATATTCCGGGTTTCAGGCGCAGTTTTGGCGGCCAGATCTACGGTCTTTGGTGACATGATAGCATTTCCCCAGCCCGCAGGCGACACCGAGCAAATCGATGGTAGCCCCGTCGTACGCTTGCACGACCCCGCGTGCGATGTAGAAGTCTTCCTGCGGGCAATTTATGACTCAAGGTGCGCCTGTTAAAGTTTATGTACGACATCCGGTCCTAATATCTCTTCAAGCTACTTCATGCCGGCCCCTGCTCCCATTGAGCTCTGGATCGTGCTTGCCATTCTTCGACTATCTCACAAATATGATGTTCGTTATCTCCATCATCGCGCTTTGCACCATCTTTCTGAGGATGGATGGTACAGGGTCGCGCATGATCAAAATCTGCGGGAACACCTCATCGCGTCAGATTCCGATCTCGCGGATAACCTCGCAATACTCGCCACAGCGACACAGGTGGGAGCGTTGTGGCTCCTTCCCTGGGCATACTATTGCGCCTCCACTTTCCTCCCGGAGGAATTGGATCCCCTCCTCGAAGGCAAAATGAAACAATATATACGGAAATGCCTTGCCGCCCATGCACGTCTGGTCCGCGGAACCATCAGGATCAACGGCTTCCTGACAATGCGTTCGACGTGCGCGACTCGCGCAATTTGCGACGACATTCGTGAAGACAATCTACATGTCTTCTTCGACATCGACGCGCAGCACAAAGGGTCAGACCTAAATCCTCTTGGATACTGGGCAGGGGACATCTCGGAGCAATTCGCAGCTGTAGGGGTATGTGGAATGTGTTGCCAGCTGGCAAAGGCACGGCACCGTGAGGCATCTTCTGCGTTTTGGGACAAGCTTCCCAGTCTGTTTGGACTCCCACCATGGGAAGATTTGCATGCGATGAAGGAGGGTGCGATAGGAGAGTAAGGGAGGGAGCAGCGGGGGGCAGCGATTCCGAAAGTATCTGCGTAGTGTACCACTATTCTGACTTGCCGCCTCTCCGGCGTCCTTGCTGATAACATATGACATTCTTGTTTTTTCCGGCATTACTTTCACAGATCAGTCGACGTTGGTCAATCGTTCCCGACGTATTTTCGTTTTCATCTACTCTCCGATGCTCATATCTGCAGTCCCATTGGTGTCAAAAATCAAGTCGAATGCTCTTCTGATATTTCTAATATTTCTTAAAATCTGACGATTTTTCCAGTGTTCGCCCTAAGGTCTAAGGCCTTAACGCTTAAGGTCTTAATTAAGGCCTTAACTAAGGCCTTACAAAATTTTCAGCCAACCATCCAGGCCTCAATAAGGGCTTAAATTAAATTTTCTGATTTTTCTGCGCCTCCCCGCCTTCGTCTTTGCTCTCCGCTTATAACACTTCAAGTCATATTTGGACGTCTGAAGAAGCCGTGGGTGCCCAAACTGTCAGCATAAGCGATGGAGGAGGAGGAAATTTTTTGTAGACCTCAGCAGATGCAGAAGAAGATGCACATCCTGAAGATGGATCATAGATATTGATTCAAACGAGGAGGACAGGGTCCATAACGAAATTTCGTCTGTGCCAAAGAGTGTGGGATTTTTTTTTGTAAGGGCTTAAAAGGCCCTTAAATTTAAGGCCTTAACCTGAATAAGGCCTTAAAGGTCCGGCGACCCCGATTTAAGGCCCTTAGGGCGAACACTGGATTTTTCATCTTGCTAAAGACCCGAACTTCACGCCGCTGGGTCCCCCAACTTTTTAGCTTGGTACGCCCGCGCAGTGTTCTCTCTCTGGTCGCGGATAATTTACTGGGCGAAGCAGGTTCAAGTACAAAAGCTCAAGGTATCGCCAATGCAATCGCGATCCTCGAGTAATCCTCTGCTCACAGGGAATACGTGACAAGCCCGGGGTTCAACCACTCGAACACCGTCAGACCTGTCTCGGGTGCGTCACCCACTTTCCCCCCAGTTGCACGCCCCACCCATCGATGGTAAACATTCTGATCCGGATTCTGTGCCCCCGCGATCGAGCTCAAGTTAAACTTGAAGTGCTCTCCATTCACGAGAATGTACTCGATGATGTATCCCGTTGGGACATCGACGCCCGAGACCGCATCATGCTCGAGGCCGTACGGTGTGATGATGCTGTGGTCCTTGGTCTTCGTGCCGTCGAGGCTGCACTGGTTTTGGAGCGTCACGCCGTTGCGCGAGAGGTAGCCCGTGTTGAGGATTTTTGTGGAATTGGCCGGCGCCACGGAGATGTACGACAGGTCATATGGGCCGACCTGCGCCGTGCCGAAGTACCAAGACGACACCACTGCGTTCAGAGGGGCCGGCGACCAGTTGGAGTCGTGGTACCCCTGCCCGGTGAAGCGCAGCTTTGCGCCATTGATCGTCATGTCGACTTGCGAAACTGCACCTTTATATCCGTTGAGTTTGCTGTTCAACTTGCCACGATATTTTCACTTACCGGGGATGGTCGGCGCCCAGCCCAGTTGGGTGAAAAGGACATTCTCGGCGTCGGAGAGCATGGCACCAGGGGGGACAAGGGTGGTGAAGTACGCGTCGGTGGTGGTGTTGCACCCGAAGTGATGCGGGGCGTTCGATGTCAGCTTTATTGTGCCCTCGAACCCATATTCCGGCGCGTCGAGGGTGATGGTGAATGTCGAAAGGTCGGGTGAGCCCTTGAAGCCCCCTGCACCTCCCCAAGTCCCAGTGACCTCCTCGCCAGCGACGCTGACAGTGCCTGAGGTCGCGGGGATGGTGGTCGCAAACTGCGTGCCGTTCAATGCCGTTCGGGAAGAATCCATTAACGACGATGTAGAATTCCGGTTCGGTTGGATCACGAGGGCCGAGCGCAAATGGATAGCCTGAGAAGTGAAATATCAGTGAGTGAAATTGCACTCGCTGCGGGTCATTTTCACCTTGGTAGAAGAGGTATTGGAACGCGGCCGGAGGGTTGTTGCCTACGGGCTCAGCGATGGCTTGACCCCACCACCATTCGACTGCTTCATTCGACGAGTTTGCGTTGATGTACTGCCCGTCAAAAGGAAGTGCATCCCGATGGATACTATTACTAACGGAGGCAGAAGGAATGACTGAGAAAGCATCAAAATGGAGAGGGAGGCCCCGGCAATGGAAACACACCTAAAGTCGCAAAAACGACGGCGAAGCCAAGAATGTTTTTGGTGAGTGAAGGAAAGTACATGGCTTTGAAAATGTTTTAGTACAGAAACCCGCAGTGAACAACCTACCTTTATACGACGCCAGGATGTTTTTGTCCCATCATGTTGGCCACATTGTGGGTGCACTATATCAACTGCATACACGGTCTGTCAAGGGGCCCCCTTACTGAGAAGTATAAGGCCTGTTACTATGTTTCAATCCATTGATATGTCTCTCACCGACGCAACCCGTTTCAGAAGAAGGTGATTCAACACACATCCAACAGCAATCAGTCTACGAAAATCAGTCTCCGAGTCGGTCCTAGCCGCGAGCGGCCAATCCTGATATGGATCCGTGGGTTGTTTTACAAGTTACGGGGTTCCGCAGACGCTTCCTTTCTGCTCCGTCGATGGTTGTTCCACGCGTTTCAGGTTTTCCGTCGTCGCAGATTTGACCGGCCGCCTGATCATGTCAGTCCCTGACCCGCGGATGTAATTCTCTATGTGAATTTTTACCCAGGTTAGCTCGCACCTCCTAAGCTGTTCGAAGCTGTGAAATCCAGGCGGCCCTATCAGGCTTCATCCAGCGGGGGTAATTTGGGTGACAAATGGACGACCGCTTTCTAATAACCAACTTATTAATTCCCGAGCGATGAGGAGGCAGTAATCCCAACTTTGCTTGCAATCCCTACACCGACGCTCGCCGAGCTCCGATGCTCGCTAAGCTATTAGAATTTTCAACACGCTATTTATAATTGTTAACTGGACCTGCGCCACGCGTTTCTGGACGACGAAACCGAGAGCACTTTTTCCCTTGTGACCATTAGCTTTCGATCCGAGGCACTCTCTTATCGTTACGCCCCGTAAAGATTGCCCGAACCCGGGTTTCCCAAGGACGCCGCACAAGGTACAGAACTCTGTTGATGCCACCATTCTTGCATGTCATTCAAGTCCTGCGCTTCCGCGATCGCTGCCGGCATGTAGCCGGAAAAGACGTAGACGTTGTGGCCGCCTTGATTTATGGAGCACTGTCTCTTTTCTGCTTCTCGTGTTTTTCAATTATCTTTTCGTATTATAAATATTGCTCAGCAGAACTAACGGGTAAGAGATAGAAAGAACAACCCTGCACGGCCGTTTTTATCATTCCATACGTTCAGCTTTTGACCCTGTTCATTGGTCGCATTCCGACCAAGTCGCCACACCAGTTCACTGGTCTCCCCGGATCCCGCCCAAGGTACAAAACCCTGTCGATGTCGCCAATCCTTGATAACAATTATTCGCTGTGCTTCCGCGATCGCCGTCGGCATGTAGTTGGCTAGACAGTTGGACAGTCTTAGGACTGTCTTAGGTCTACCAGAAATTATAAACGGGCTCCGGCCCGGTTGCCTCGATTCGCGAGGCGTGGCCTCATTCTTCTTTTTCTTCTCCGTGCTTATAATTTTGGACGTTCACTTTTTCCGTGAATCCGCACAAGGTACAAAACTCCGGTGATGTCCTTGATGTTTGATGGCCCTACTCTGCCGTGCTTCGGCGATCACCGTAACATGTAGTCGCGCGATCCGGATGCGCACGCGGTCAGTTCAAATCAATGGAGTGCGGTCTCTTTTTTGAGCGTAAAGCGTCGAAGGAGCAGACTCTGGGCTTGATGATATCCACCGGTTCCCGAATTGAATGCAGACTCGGGTAGTTTATTTCTCTTTCTCTCCACAGGCTGAGCACTCCCAGACGCCGCAAATTATCCCCCGCAAATCCCAGCATTCGAACTCCGGGCCCGCACAAGGTAGATAAGTTCATTAACGTCCTGCATCTCTGCGCCGCATCACCCGCCCGCCCCCACAATCTCCCGTTTCATGCGGCCGGTTCAGACACACCCCACCGGGCCTGTGGCCACGGGACATCCCACCAGTACTCGCGGTGGATTAATCGCGGTACATCCCAATGACGCGTCTCGTGAATGAGAAACCGCGCTTCTTGCGAGTGAGATGCGTGTTGGAATTAATCGGGATTGCGCCTGGACGGCGCGGGCGCGAGTTGAAGTGGGGGCGGGTTTCCTTTTGCCTTTCTTTCTCATTCTATATGTTGATTTTCTCGTTCTCTAGGGTTCATCCGGGAATAAGTCCGGCTTGCCACTCGTAGGCAGACTATTTATGAGTCCAGGTCCCCGGGAGCAACTGTCTCGAGTCTAAATACCAAAGAATTATTGACACACAAAGCTAGTTTCCACGTCTACATTCCCGCCCACGTACATTGCAAACTTCGGCCACGGACACAAAGGCATACTTCGGTTCAACCCTCCAGCGAATTCGTCATTATTGAACTTTTTTGCAACGATCTTCTCGGGGGGCGCACCTACCTCGGCCCATTCCACGAGCTGGGGTATGGGATCGAAGTAGTTGGGCCCGGGGCCGCCTCCGCAGTGGTAAGCGCTGGATCAAGTTCACTGTCATTAGCGAAGGGTGAAGAGAGAAGGAGGGTGGCGCACCCTGGGACATGGAATAGTCTGAACCACGGGTCCACGTTTTCGCCCACCGCGCTTTTTACTCGGGAATAGTAATCCAAAGGATATCTTTGAGGATTTATGCTGTCCGCTAGCGACTACACATCGTTGAATCAAGACGATCACGATACGAACAATTCGCGGGTATGTACCTGCGATACAATCAGCTTCCCTCCTCTTGCGTGGAAGCGGGTTAGATCCGGAGAATTGGCGTCAATGAAGGCACCAAGCCCATCGTGTACCTACCCTGTTGTCAGATATGTGGAAAAATAATAGCAAGAATTAGCAACTTGCCTTGGGCAAGTCTGCATGGAAGTCAAAGTCGTCAAGCGGATCATAACTGAGGTTCATCGCCCAAGTGTTTTCAAAGAGCGCCGTGGTATATTGATTGTATATCGCCCCTTCACCGGCCCATGTGAGCTCGGACCCAGGTACGAATCCGGGATATATCTGTTCGTGCGTAACGGGATCCACTGCTCCCGAGTAGAAGGCTCGTGCGGTAGCGAGCTGAGGCGCAGTGAGACACGAAGAGTTGGATCCAGAGGCCGGGCATGCGAATGTTGCGGGCTCGAAGGAACAGTTCAACGGCGCTGAAATGAGACCATCCTGAAGGCCATCCAACCCATCGCAAGCCTCGAGTGCACCGGCGAATATAAGATCGAGAGCGGATTGAGGAAACTCGCTCGGATCTCCTCCGCTATTTCCAGACTGCGAGAATACATGTTCAATGTTCAATGTAGGGGATGGCATAAATTTCGCGCGCGTACCTTTAATGCTCGAGCTGACCAAGTCAGGGCCATCATTAGCCCACTGTAGTACGATCCTTCCAACCGTCAAATTTCTTCTTCCAGCAATATCAGAGGTCGCTTACCAGGACATCCGGCGTGAATACCATCGAAATCCTCAGGCCAGAGCTCTGCGAGCGCCAAAGCTTGACCTCCACCTTTGAGAAATAATATCAGCCCTCACTTGCTGGATATCGAACAACTTACCTGTAGAGCATCCAGTGAAGTAGCTGTGAACCGGTTGCCGGCCGTAATATATACAAATAAGAGCCTTGCTAGCGACAGCAGTATAGTGATTCGAGTTGTGGATCCAGTCGGTCAAGCCGAGTTGACTGTGCTGGTACGCCTGAAACAAAAAGCCCAAAGTCAACTGGGCTGCCGCCGTGGAGCCAAATACTCGTGAAACGAACGATGAACACTCCTGGCCCGGCTGAGGGAAACATGCATGATCAGCACAAAGTGCTTCCGCAAATTGAAAATGCCATACGCACAAGAAAAAGAACTGTTGAATTGATGTCCGGAATCTGTGCCTGCGACTGCGAATCCTTGATTCAACGGAGTCCCGAAGCCTAGGAAATAATTAGCATCAACCAAAGTATCAAGCGCACAAAGCAAACGCGCCTGATACATCTACTGAACCGACAAACCCGCCTCCACCCACTCCGAGATACCGCCCATTCCAAACCACCTCGTCCGGAAGCCACAGCTCGAACCCGATGCTCCCTGTCTCGTTCGACGGCCCGGTGTGGTTGTAAAATCCAACCAGACGACAGAACGGGAGCCCGTTTGTCGCTGGAGAGAGTGGATTTGAAAGGTTGAGCTGTCCAGTGTCGTAGTGCGTGGTTCTCACGACATTGACGTGTGGGATGGTGGTCACGGAGGTGAGATCGGCACAAGCTGCTGCAGGACTTGTGTGGCTCGAGGAGGCCGCTGTCGCTGCAACGAGAGGAAGGAGGACAAGCTCGAGGAACATCATGGTCATGGTTAATGAGGGATTCCATTGCTGACGCTCATTTAACAGCTGATGCGTTTATCAGATGACCACCCAGATGACACGACAGGAATCCAACAATCAGAATTACGAGTACATGAAAGCGAACGAAGTAAGGAGTGACGTTGAATTGTACGCGATGATCGGACCGGAGAAGGAGAAGGAGGACGTCTAACATAATATAAACTTGAATTTGCTGTGAAAACTAGTGGGATCTGCGTTATACGCATAAAACTTGGATTAATACCCGTAACTTGTATTAATTTTCTGCAGCTGCTACGGGATTTTTAGAGTTGCACACTAATTTTTGCTTGAGGACAAAGTTCAATTCCTGTTTGGTTTGCACGATCTGTCGGTTGCGCTACTATCCCCGCCCACCGGTCCGGACAAGAACATGCCATTCCTATACCGATTTCCAAGATTGTCACCTTGATACATTCCTCAGGATATGCTCTACTAGACGGGGTCTTCATATATACCTGGAAGTCATGGGCCGCATGCTGGAAAAGTTGCGGAATATACTGTTTTCATCCAGTCTTTCCGCACTCATAGCCAAGAAGATGTCACCTGTGAGTCCGACACGAACTCAGATTCTCAGAAATACCTTGCTTGAACTGACCTTGATCTTGACCTAGAATTGATGTAGAATGGGATGGGACTCCCATTATAATTATTCGAATTCACTCCCGCTCAAGACCCCGGGTCAGCCGGCGTCATCCTCGGAATCCAACACACTTATAGGTGAGGCTCGTTATAAAGCAACCCAAGACCGCGCTTTTGCATCCACCCACCGCCCCACTTGCTCCTCTTCGTCCTCCTGCGAAACCCTCGCATCAGGCCCTCGCTGCCGAACGAATTTACACAAAACGACTACACCTACAGATGAATTGGATGGATTTTAGCTCTGGGCACGAATTAATTAACGAGTCCAACGAATTTTGGCGAATCGCCCTTACACTTCCACTTCGATCTTGATGGAGTGCACCAGGCACTCGTTATCACAACTTCGGGTGTTAATATCTTGAGCCACGGCGAATACTAGTTCGTATAATAGAGAAGTTTCTGCGATCAAAATCGTATGGAGACAGTTCCGGATTTTCATTCGGCGACCACATTGAACACAAAGATGACACTTGCTGCAGCCAAATACGAATATGAGCTTCAGGGAGGAGGTGAACGTCGAATACGTCGGGAACGATGAGGCTGATTCGGAGCATCTTGGGGTGGCAACCAATCTCCACGGGTGGTTGTTATATTACCAGGATCTCATCAATATTAATGCTGTGCTGTGCATAGCAAAAAGTAATAAAAATCTTGGGGGATTTAATATCCCTGAGCAGTTTGACAACGTTAGAGATTTGCACCTAAGGGAGCGCCGACGCAGTCACGTGCAGACCTCTTAGGTAGGTTATTTTGTAGTACGGAAACCTACCTAAGAGGTCCGTAGGTGGTGGGGTGGCGTCGGTGGTCCGCATGTCATTTAATCCGTTTGGGTTAAATGGCTTCCTGTGATGTTCCGGCATTTCCCTCCATCTTCCCAGGCATTATCGGCGGCCTTCAGCTACCTACATCGCATACCTCCAGGACATCCTCCACCCACCCCTCTCTGCCTCTCTATTTTTTTATCTCCCTCCTCTATACCTAACATTAAATTTGCATGAATTTTGATGCTTTACTGGTGGAAACTGAATGAAATTCTTGCCAGGTTTGGAGGCCTCTGTTTTCAACATCAGTGCATTTTAAAATTGATTCTGGTCAATCCTGAGGTTCATAAGGAGCATTACAAGCATTTTGCAGTGATCTGGCCCATGGGTGTCTGTTTGAATGGTGATTGGACTGACATCAGGAGGTCTCCAGTAGGTCCTCCAGTCCATCCCTGCTGCCTCTATATTTTGTCTCCTCTATATTTGTCTCTTGTTACGCTATACCAAACATTTAATTTGCATGGATTTCAATGCTTCAATGGTGAAAATAGAAGGAAATTCACCCCCAGGTTGAACACCTCCAATTTCAACATTGGTGAGCTATAAAGTTACTTCCAGTGGATTCTGATGCTCGTAAGAAGCATTGGAATCATTGGAATCATTGGACTCCAATCCCAGGCATCAGATTATGTTTTATGGTGGTTGGGCTCATAGCAGGAGGCCTCCCATCTTTGTTGAACCTGTTGAATTGGGTGATGGGTCTGAGAACCGTTTATGCATACTGTTTTCCACCTTGATCATCATCAGCTCAAAGAAATTGGGGTATATCTCAAAGGGTTCAAGTTCATTGGATAAGAAGGAGGCCTCCATCTGTGTTCTGTTCTGGTTGAAAATAGTTAAATCCATGATTTCTTCCGAGACAATACAAAACCTTTACCAGTGAAGTATTTTGAGATCCACAGATGTAGATCCTGGCTTGGAGCAATGAAGCATGCCCCAATATAAATATTATAGGCCTCCATTCTCATTGTGGCCGAGTAATTACCACAGGTTTCATATTTTCAGTTGAACCACCTAAATGTATTGATATATTCAGTCAAAGGATGGTCCAGGAAAAGATGCTAATAGACTATTTCATGTTGGGATAAAATGTCGCCTTTTGGCCAATATAGGAGGCCTCCAGCCCAGCCTCCAAACCTACACCGGAGGCCTGTCAATCACTAAGAAAAATTGGATCTCTCTCATTAGCCTAATATATGATTTTCCACTCTGAATTGTGCTATCTGGCTATGTTATGGAGGCCGGAAAGAGAACTTCTCGTGCTGTCGAAACACTCGGGCGTGCACCGGGCCGGGAATTGATGAGCCAATCACAGTGTGAATAACGATGAGTGGAATGTAAAACATTAATTAAAAGTTCAGTACTGCACGGAATAAGGTGCCCGAGGTATCAAATGAAAGCCCTAGGTTGCCCGGACAATATATTATCAATAGATCTTAGTATACATCAAGTATTTCTTGCGGTGCACAAATAAGAGGAAAAGTCAACCAAGTTCCATAGTTGAACCTTGAGTACATTACTGGAACATCAGATTTGCAGCCTTTCAAAAAATTCCAAGTGCAAGATCTGTCCATTTAAGCTGTAGGACACCTGTGCTATGCATCAGGATGCTAACTGGTGCTTATTTGGAGTGGTAGGGCATAACTTTGGAGGGTGGAATCATGAAATTTGCTATATGATTTGGCATCATACAAATTGTTGATTATCCCATTTCTATGTTTGGTGAGAGGTTGTATTTTACCATCCCAAGTCTTAGGATTTCACATCCGGATGCCCATTGGAAGGATAATATCCAAATCAGGGTAAGTGGAGGCCTCCTATTCACAAGCTGGAGGTCTCCCTATTCAGAAGTTGGTGGTTTCAAGTAAGTACTTCCAACTGAACTGAGGATTTAAGGCTTAATAAATGACTCTCAAAGCAATCTATGATAGACAGAAGAAGAATTCACCTTCAAGGAACAAGATACCAACAATTAAACCAAAGGACTAAAGCCTAAACAGAGAACTGATGTATGGAACAGCCATACCATTTACTCAAAATGGCAGAGGTGGAGACCTCAAAATCTTAGATAGGTGAGCAGATTTATGAGAGATTCCACAAAAAGAAATGGTAGGCCTCCTTGCATCCATAGCCAAGTTCTATTTCGGTTGGCAGGGCAGCGAGATTTTCTCAGATTGTTCTCTTCTGTCCTACAGCCATAGACACATTTAATTGTCCATGCTGGGAGTCTGATACATACATATGCAATATTAAAAATAATTCATAAATAGAGGCCTCCACTCAAGGAATGCAGT
Organism: Mycena epipterygia; assembly: GCA_029281465.1. Lineage (NCBI taxonomy): Eukaryota > Fungi > Basidiomycota > Agaricomycetes > Agaricales > Mycenaceae > Mycena > Mycena epipterygia. The sequence continues at coordinate 273,461 of JARJCQ010000039.1, read as the reverse complement.
AATACAAAATACATCTATGGATCTCAAAACACTTCACTGGTAAAGGTAGTTGTTAGCTTTGTATTGTCTCGGAAGAAATCATGGATCAAACTATTTTCAACCAGAACAGAACACAGATGGAGGCCTCCTTCTTATCCAATGAACTTGAACCCTTTGAGATATACCCCAATTTCTTTGAGCTGATGATGATCAAGGTGGAAAACAGTATGCATAAATGGTTCTCAGACCCATCACCCAATTCAACAGGTTCAACAAAGGATGGGAGGCCTCCTGCTATGAGCCCAACCACCATAAAACATAATCTGATGCCTGGGATTGGAGTCCAATGATTCCAATGATTCCAATGCTTCTTACGAGCATCAGAATCCACTGGAAGTAACTTTATAGCTCACCAATGTTGAAATTGGAGGTGTTCAACCTGGGGGTGAATTTCCTTCTATTTTCACCATTGAAGCATTGAAATCCATGCAAATTAAATGTTTGGTATAGTGTAACAAGAGACAAATATAGAGGAGACAAAATATAGAGGCAGCAGGGATGGACTGGAGGACCTACTGGAGGCCTCCTGATGTCAGTCCAATCACCATTCAAACAGACACCCATGGGCCAGATCACTGCACAATGCTTGTAATGCTCCTTATGAACCTCAGGATTGACCTGAATCAATTTAAAAATGCACTGATGTTGAAAGCAGAGGCCTCCAAACCTGGCAAGAATTTCATTCAGTTTCCACCAGTAAAGCATCAAAATTCATGTAAATTTAATGTTAGGTATCGTGCAAGGAGATAGAGAGGCAGAGAGGTAGAGGGAGGTGGATGGAGGATGTACTGGAGGTATGTGATGCTATGCAGGGCTCTTTGCAGTCCCAGGTAGGGTAGGGCTTAGACTCGTGAACCAGTCGGTGTCGCAGGCTTACAAGAAAGAAAATCAGCGGACGGACCAGATTAGGATAGAAACCAAACATGCCAAGAGATCTTGCGCAAATATTGATGGTGTGATGGGCGGGTAAGCCTGCTAACCGACTGGGCCCACCCGTTGCTGATTTGGGTGATGGAAATCCTTCCGCCATTTAAGAGGTGCGGACTTAGACAGAAATGTCCAAAATGTTTAAAAAAGTGCTCAAAGTGTATAGATGAAAGATGAATCATTTTCGATTCTCTATCGAATGAGCCTAACATGTTTTTGGGGTATAATTATGAGCTGTACACTAGTAGGGGTCGTCTGAGCCGTCTGAATCATCCCCGGACTCCTCGTACTCGCTCTCCTCATCGTCACTATCCAGCGACCAGTCGCAAACATCCATATCCAAAGATACATTGGCAGTGGTCAAGCGCATCAGCGTGGGAGAGGCCAAAAATAAGTCATCACCGGCATCGAGCTGGCGCTCCTCTTCGTCGCTGTCGGGGGTATCAGCACGGACGATGTCAGCGAGGGCATTGTCTGCCACATTACCACCAGCAGCAGAGTCGACGGGAGGAGATGGGAAGCCTTGCGCAGGGGACTCGTCCAAAGGGGAAGAGTCGCGATCGAGCAGTGAAAGAAGGTCGGCCACTGGCGTTAGGCCACGGCGCACGCGGAGGATCTCGAATTGCTGATTGAATTCAGCAAGCGGGGTTGTCAAAGCGCCGTGGGTGAGAGCAGCCATGCCAACAGAGAGGATGTCAGGGACCGGCTTCTCGTCGTCATCGAGCACACGTCCGTGCTGCAGCGTGTACACGTCGTGCTCGTCGAGGCTGTCCATGAGCGCAGCAATATCCTCCTCCAAGTTGGGGATGGTGTGCTTGGAGCCTTGACGCGCCCCGAGGTCGGTGTGGATGCGGGTTGCGAGGCTCCAGAGAATGTCGACGCAAGGGGAGATAAGGGCAAGCCAATCCCACGAGTGGCTGTCCCCATCCGCCTTGTAGATTTTCTGCCCAGTCGCGTCAGCTATCAACCGCGCGGAAAACAGTGTATAATGGACCTTGATCCAAAAATTTAAATGCTCTTGTACGAGATCAATTTCAACGAAACTGTTCACCTTGCCGGTAGGATTCAACAGCCAGTTCATCATAATGACATGCCTGCGAACACAATAAGTCCCCGCTTAATGAATAAATAGAATAAGACACGCACCGAAGCTCCTTCGTCCAGACGCAGATGAGGTTGTGCAACAAGTGCAGCATCTTGTGGGCGTACTTGGACCGACCGCTGCCCCGATAGGAAAAGACCCACATGCGAAGTATGAGGACGACGCGACCAGAGTCCCCGGCCTTGACAGCGTCAGTGAACTCGCGCGTGAGTAAAGCATCCCGAAAGAATAGAATCGCATTCTCAAAAACCATGTCACCCTTCTTGACGTGAGGGAGCGTACCGTCCGGCTTCTTGCCGTTGTTCGCAGCCTTTGCCTCTGCTTCCTGTTTGCGCTCATTGGGGATGCGCTGCTCCCGGAGTTCTTGTACGAGGTCTGGATCGGCATAGCTGCTATAAATATCCTTGGCGTGGCCGACGATTGCTGCCCAAGAGTTGACGGATGATGAATAGTCGTCGAGGGAGTCTTTTCCAGAGACGAGTAGGAGGCAGTGGAGGACGCGCGCATAGAGGGACACCATGATGAGATCACGGCAGGTGCGGAATGGGGGTAGCGATGTCAGGGTGATAGGAATCCGGTCGAGGACGGTGTTGTGGAATCCCAGGCTGCCCGGACTGCACGTACCCGCATTGGGCTTCCCGAAATGTGTCTCGAGCAAACCGTGGCAGTCTGCAATCTTTGCATGGAAAAGACCCGTCATCAGGACAATATTTCGCCAGGAATGTGCACCACTCTCGTGGCCGAGACGTACAGTGAGAATAGAGCACTGGCGCGCTATGGTCAACTGGTCCCCGGCGACAATCTTGATGTACTTGATGTACTCGGGGTCGTCCGCGTTTAATCCCAAGGACTGGTTGATCACGCTCATGACCTCGATGTTCCCGGTGATGGAGTTCTCGTCAATCTCCATGCTCGGGAGGGGATGGATGGGGGTCTTGTGTACGTCGATGGTCTCGGAGCTCTTTGGCTGCATGGCGTCGAGGTCCTTCTGCCATTTCTTGAAGCCTGGGCCACCGTGACGAACAATGATGCGCAAGATCGTGTGCACCATGTTCTGTGCGTGGAATTCGGCCTCCGCATCGGTGAGCAGGAGGTGTTCGATGCGGAGCGGGGGAGCGTTTAAAATGGATGTATCGAGGCTTGACGTGAGAAGATCGGCGGGCTGGGTGTCGTGGAGGGGGATAAGTGTCGCGCATGTACCATTCTCCTGTGCGTCTGATTCGAATCAGCATGAGAACGCAGATTGTGGCAGCGAAAACTCACTCTTGCGACCGAGGATCTGCTCTGCAACATGGACCATCATGTTGATGTTGTCGTACACCACCACAAAAAGGCCTGAAGACGCGATGCTGCGTGAGGTCGCATTGCACGCGTTCGAGAGTAGTGTGAGGAGCCCAGGAGGGCGCGGTCGCTTTTTGCGCTTGCTCTTGCTCTTGCTCTCAGGACTCTTGGGCTTGGCTCGGTGCTGCTTCTTGGCGCGACTCTGGTGGCCGAATGGATAACCTTCAGGTGGGTCGAGGGCTGGCATGTCGCTGTAATCCACATCCTCGTCGTCTTCTGACTCGGCCGGCGGAGGGGCCGCGGATGAAGCCTGAGTTTCGTTACGGTCAGTCAACCAGCTCACACCCACTTGGATCCAACTCACCGACACCACGGGATCCTCAGAAGCGGTCTATGCAGGTGTGAGTTGGATGTGCGATAAAAAAAGAAAGGTGCTCACGTTAATTGTTGATGCCGCTGCTTTGTTACTCGATACGACGCTGGTGTAACCGAGCGACGAACCGAGAGCCCCGAAAACAGCAAAGTGCTGGCGCGATGCTCCAGTAGCAGCCAGGTACGCGCTGTTCACGGCCTGCGCATAGTTGTTGTATTGACTGGCAGCGCGCAGCAGTGACAACGCCGCGGAGCCACAAAGCTGCCATATTAATTCAGCCTGGTGCTGCAACGTGAAAGACAAGACTCACGATCTCTTTCTTGCGCAGTCCAGCTGCGGAATTTTGACGAAGTTGGCGTGCGGTGGAGGAAAACGCGTCCAAGATGTGAAACGCGGTTGGTGCCATCCCACGGAGAGTTGCGGTGAGTCCAGCGAGACTATAATCAAGGAAGAACTGCTCATTGACAACCTTCTTCGATTTGGTAAGAATGCCGGAGCTTGTGATGGATTGCGCCTCCGTGGACGTTTTCGCTGCAATGAGGCTCGCGGCCCACTCGTGGACTGTAGCGTGGGTCGTTGCGGGGTATTTCGAGGATGTCCAATAGCCGAATATACGTTCAACAATGGGTCTATTCAGAAAGAATCCTCTTCAATGCCAGTCGGATTTCAGTTTGGTTTCCGGATTGAAGACATAATCAAGGAACTCAGCGAGGGTGTATTTCGAAGCGGTCATGTCGTCCAGCACTTTGTCGAAGAACTGCTCGCGCAATAGTCTCGTCTTCTCAGCCTGCATCTGGTGTGATGCGGCCTGTTTTTGCTCCGCAGCCAACCGGGTCGCTTCATCAATTTTCGCGTTGATCTGGGTTTGGAGTACAGTATTAAAAACACGCGATTAACTTAAAGCGCGGAATCAAATACCTTCTTGGACTGCAAAGTCTCGCGCCGTCTTTCCTGGGCTCGCTGGATTTTTAAACGACGTTCGGCGCCGGGAGTGAAGATGAGGTCGTCGCTCGGCGGAACAGATGAGCCTCGCGCACGAGTAGGCGGTCCAGGAAGCGGCTCCATCGGCGGAACAGAGGAGCCTCGACCACGACGAATGCGTGTGGAACGCATCGGTCGACTGGGAGAATCCGGCTCCTCCGAAGATTCACGTTCGATGGGTTGCAACAAAGTAGAGAGACGTGGTAGACGCGAAATAGGGGTAAGTGCGCCATCCGAGTCGTCGGACAGAGGGTCTGGCGGATCGGAGGGAGGGAGAGCGTTGTCGTCGTCGTGCATAGGGTCATCAGAGGACGAGAGGATCATGTAGCGATTCTGTGTGCGGCGCGACATTTCTGGCAGTGGGTGGAGGATTGATTTGTGACCGTCACCTTTTATCTTTTCAGCCTTCACTCCATCTCGAGTCTTCGACTCCTTTCAACTCTATTGCTCAGTCAGTATTTCACTCTGTATGCAATTCCGCAGCTGATATGAAATAGAAATGCCACCTCAAATCTCCGAGAGGCACCATGGAAAGACTCCTAAGCCGCGCGGTACTTCCAATATCACCCTCAAACAGCTCAATGGCATCCAGGAGGAGATGAAAGTATTGCCGCGCCGTGCCCGACTCACTTCCAAGATCACCCCTGAACAGCTCAACGACATCCAGGAGGAGCTGAAATTACTGCCGGGACTGATCAAGACCCACTACATGAAATGGACGAATGGTGCACAAGATTTTCAGCTCGAATGTATGGGTGCACAGAAATTAGGAAGAGAGGTGCTCCTTCATGCGGCGACTGGTTCCGGGAAAACAGGCATTGCTGCAGGTCCCCATCTACTACCGTCAAGTAAAGGCAAGGTAACCTTAGTGGTCTCGCCTCTCCTATCACTTCATGAAGAGCAGGTGATTTCCTCTCACCCTCTCTTGATTCAAATAATTGAATTTTAGTCAGGTCGTTACCTTTCGAGACGAGTTTGGTCTCAAGGCAACCGCAATTAACAGTGTCAATGGCGGATGTACGAAGGCAGTGATGAAGGTACAAATTTAATATTTTGCATCACAACCGGCTGAATGTATCGGTGTAGAGCGTCATCGCGGGTGAATGGCAAATCGTGATTTTATCACCCGAGATGCTCCTGTCTCGACGATTCATCGACGGGGTACTGCGCAAGTCCGAATTTGGGGCGCGTTGCCTTTCTGTCTTCATAGACGAGGCCCACTGCGTGTCCCACTGGGGAGATTCCTTTCGCAAAAAATATGCATCCATTGGGATTATCCGTGCCTTTTTACCTCGCGCCACCTCTATCATTGCGGTCACGGCGACTTTGACTCCTCGCGTCCACCAGGACTTGTTGACCAAGCTTCAATTCAATCCGAGGGACTACCTTTTTTGCACCATGGGCAACGACCGTCAAAACGTATCTCAAGTCATCCGCGCACTTGAACACCCGGCCAACTCATATCGGGACCTCGATTTCGTAGTACCGTCCACCATGGTCCGAGTTATTGATATCAAGAAGACCTTCCTGTACACGGACGACATTCAAGACGGCGGCAAGATCATCGATTACCTCAATGCACGCGTTGATCCCGCGCACGGCTCTCGCGGTCTGGTTCGACCGTACAACACCGGCATGTCCCCAAAATACCGCGCAGAGGTGATGTCATTATTCAAAGCGGGTATCGTACGTGTCTTGGGTTGTACGGACGCGGCGGGCATGGTGAATTTCCAATCTGCAAACACGAAGTTCGAATGCTCACATAACATCGCAGGGATGCGACATCCCCGGCATTGAGCTGGTGGTGCAATGGAAGATTCCAAAGAATCTATCTTCCTGGGTGCAGCGAGCTGGACGTGCGGCCCGTGCTCGAGGCTCCACCGGCATGGCTGTAATGCTTGTAGAAAAGTCGGTGTTTGAAGTCGGAGTGAGTGAAGTCCCGACAGCTCAGATTGGCGGCGCTGGCGGGCGTGGGAGAGGCCGCGGATCGAGAGGCGGACGAGGAGGCGGCCGTGGTCGTGGCAGAGCGCGGGGTGGGACAGTAAAGCACGGCAAGGACTACGCCGTCAGTCACGGGCAGAAGCAGGGGTCTTACAGGGGCTCAGACGACGCAAAGCCACCGGCAGCGCCAGATGACGCCGCAGATATCCCGATGGATGCCCCCGGGGAGGGTCTGTACGCTTTCATCCAAGCTACAACATGCCGGCGACTGGTGCTGGCCGGTATCTTCAAAAATTCGCAGCCGAGTACGTCTTTCCGCTGAGTCTTCTTTCATTTACCTAATCCTTACATGTACAGACGTCTCTCCGCTACATTGCTGCGACATCTGTCATCCCAAGCTTTTTGACGCCACGCGTCCCGGCAAGCCCATCCGCGCGACTCGACAGAAGGGAATTCGGCGAGGACCTCCCGTCGACTCTGTTCGCGAGGGTCTCTTCCTCTGGCGCCGCAACATCAAGAAGATGCACTATCCATGCAGTCTCTTCGCACCTCATGCGTTGCTGGACGATGCGACGTGCGAGCTGCTCGCATCTGTGGGACCCATCGAGACCATGGAGATGCTCAAGCAGCTACTCGGCTCTAGTTGGTCTTTTTGGGAGGAACTCGGCTCTCGTCTGTACGTTTACCTCCACGGCTTGGACATTCCGGCTGTACCCCGGCCTCCACCTCGCAAAAAGGCAGCCACCACCACTGAACCCCTTGATGCGCCTTCCTTACCGTCCCTACCTCCTGCCGCCACCGCTCCCGCCTCAAATAAACGAGCACATCCTTTACACAGCACACCTCAAGATACAGTTGCTCCTCCAGCACAACGACAACATCGTGGGCCCGCAACACCCAACACACCTTCGAACCACCCACCTTCTTCTCACCCTCGCCCGCGCCCACGACCTATTTACATGCCCAATGTGGCAGCATCGTCGTCGCAGGCTCCGACTCCGGTGCCTCAGTACTCTCAAAATAGCCACTCATTTTTTCCCAGTACACCGTTGCCTGTGACGGCTATGCCAGGCATCCCTTCCACCTACCCCGGCCCATTTATGCCTCAGATGTACGGCAGGCCGTACTTGCAGCCACACCCGGGCATGTATCCTCCTCCGAGCAATATTTACCCATATCCATATCCCTATCCCCCACTAACTGCTTCTTTTCCTTCCCCACATACACCTCACACCCTTCAAACCCTCGCGCGTAATCCCTACGCTGCACTGATGTCCCCTGGATTCGGTGCGCCTCCGTCGATGCCTCCAGCGCATGTGTCACAGAGTGTGACACCGTTACCGACAACACCGCAATCAGCCGCCGGACCTTCGTCCGCGCCTTTCCCGCCGCATTCTGACCCAAATGAAGCTAGTACGCACTGATAAGACTGTATACTGTACCTATATTTTTTTTTATACCATGTATTGTGCCCCCGATAGCAAAAAAAACACCGACAAAACGACTTTTGCTCATTCGATAGAGAATCAAAAATAATCCATCTTTCATATAGGAACTTTGTGCACTTTTTGCAACATTTTCAACGTTTATTTCTAAGTCCGCACCTCTTAAATGGCGGAGTGAAATTCATCACCCAAATCAGCGACGGGTGGGCCCAGCCGGTAATCAGCACCACCTTCCCGAGCCTTGGCGAGTGATGGATTTGTAGTTGTTTGCTGATTTACCGGATGGGGACGAGCCTACTGTTTGGCTCACATGATAATCTCTCTCTTCTTTGAATAATTCAATTTGCGGGGGTCGGTCGTTCGAGTCCTGCCGTTACCTTCATTTTGGCACTTTAATTTTAGCCCAAAATAGATTGGACCACCGACGCCACCCCACCACCTACGGACCTCAGGTAGGTTTCCGTACTACAAAATAACCTACCTAAGAGGTCTGCACGTGACTGCGTCGGCGCTCCCTTAGGTGGAGATTTGGGTAGAGTTGAGTCAACAACGTGATTCCAAATCACGATGGTCCTGTTTGGTCTACACTGCCACTCACCACTTCGAGTCTCGTTTTCGGCCTCCTTTTGCCTCCTCTAGCTCAACTTCCCTTCCGTCGCTGCATCAGCGTCGTTCGAATATTCGTTTCGAATTAAGAACCACCATGGATTCAAACTCAGGAGGGCAGGACTCTGAAACGCCCACCCGGGTGGACGACCTGTGGTTTGCGACCGACATGATCGTCATTCGAGCTGTAAACAAGATATTCCGGGTTTCAGGCGCAATCCTGGCTGCTAGATCCACTGTATTTAGAGACATGATCACTTTTCCCCAGCCGACAAGTGGCGACACGGAGGAGATCGATGGATGCCCCGTTGTACTTTTGCATGACCCCGCGCGGGATGTAGAAGTTTTTCTCCGGGCAATTTATGACTCAAGGTGCGTCTGTCAAAGTTTATACACCATATCTGATTGATCCCGAGCTCTTTTCAAGCTACTTCATGCCGGCCCCTGCCCCCATTGAGCTCTGGATCGTGCTTGCTATTCTGCGACTATCTCACAAATACGACGTTCGCTATCTCCATCGTCGCGCTTTACACCACCTTGCTGAGAATGGATCATATACGGCCACTCCCGACCAGAATCCGGGGGACCACCTTGGTCACCTTATTGTTTCAGAATCCGGACCCGTGGATAATCTCTCAGTGGTAACCACAGCGGTGCAGGTGGGAGCGTTGTGGCTACTTCCTTGGCCCTATTATTGGGCCTCTGGTTTCCTTCCGGAGCAATTACACCCGTTCCTCGAGGGCGCGATGGAGCAACACGCACGGAAATGCCTTGCAGCCCATAAACACCTAATTCGCGGAACAGTGGCGATCAACCGCTTCCTCGTCAAGGGGTCACCGGATTGCGCAACGCGCGAGATTTGCGACGATCTCCGTGGATCTATTCTATTACGTGTCTTCGACCACATACAAGACGAGTCGGATCTGGATCCGCTTTTCTATTGGAGCGCAGAATCCTGGGAGAAATTCTCTGTTCTGGGGCTTTGTGCTGTGTGTTGTACGCTGGCAAAGACAGGGCACGATGAGGCCGCCTCTGCGTTTCGGGATAAGCTCCCGAGCATCTTTGGGCTCCCACCATGGGAGGATTTGCGCGCAATGCAGCGGGACGCGATGGGAGAGGAAACAGACGTAGTTTAAGTGAATTTCCATCTCCAAGCATTATCATACTGTACTAGCGGGCTAATTGCATTGCTACCCGCAGGTCGTTTCTCGATACTAAAGTAGCTTGAGTAGCCTGGCTGAAGCTCCCTAGTATTACCTCTACCTTATTATTCTCTTACCGAAGTTACCAGATCCAACACCGGCAGGAGCTCAGGGATAACCTAGCCTTAATCTTGATCTACCCGGGCCGCGGAAACCAGTGCTAACCCTGCCCACCGGCCCAGACAAGATAAGCAAGGGATGTTACGTTGATACAATCCTTAGGATTTAATAAGAACAGTTCTCAGGAAGGACATTGACCGGGATCATTCAATAGGTCTCCTGATTTATGGAGTTAGCCGGATGCGGTGCCGCCACGCACTTCCTTGACACTATCATGATGGTTTTCACTGCTGATTCTATTCGGGTCTGACGACCTATAAAAACGGGAATGTACTTCTCTCTCCCACTGTTTCTTCCCGGTGAAGGATCTGCCCGCGAATCTCAATGGTATGTTGCCCTGTGGATTGAGAGGTTCTTCCACTTATACGTTCTCAGGGAATGCCGAATTTCAATGTGGTTGGAGGCGTAGTCGCAGTATTCGCCTTCCTGGCTCGTCAGTCCGTTTGCACCCATAGTTCGTCTGTTCTCACTCCGAGTGTGTAGATGCGCGGGCCCAAGAAGAAGTCACGCTGTGGCAGTTTGGACAGGGTCGATTACTTTCAGCGGCACTGACTCTGCCATTGGAGCCCCTCGGAACGGCAAGCGACGGGTCAGCAACCACCTACCTGTACCAGGCCCTGAATCCTGCGACGATCACGACAGTCAACGCAGCCGGTATCATCACGACGCAAACCACGGCCTCGGCTAGTGAGTTTCTGACAAGTCCGCACGCATCTTCGTGCTATTCTTGTTCCATCAGAAATTTGACTGACAGTTCATTTTTCAGCACCGCGCACTATAGCTGCCTCAGCCTCAGGCTGGTTCGAGGGCTTCGGGCTCACAGCAACCGGCAATATCTCATGCAATCTTATTAACTCGGACTTTGGCGCTTGTCTTGAAGGTACGGTCACCGCCAACACTGGTGTCCCGACTCCGGAAGCACTTCAAGTCTCAATACCCGCATCGTCGTCAACCTCATCAACAGTTACGCCGCCGCCTATTGGACCCAGTGAGTGCTGTTCATGATCGGGACTTGCGTATGAGGCGTTCTTAATTCACTCCCTACAGCATCCGCGCCGAACTCGAACCCTCCCGATCAGACATCCAAGAAACAATCACGTCCAACGGGAGCAATCGTCGGCGGGGTACTCGGAGGCTGCGCCATTCTTGGAATCACTTTGACACTTTTCATGTTCTTACGACGGCGACGCCTGCGAAGGACCCAGGAAGCATCCACCGCCGCCAACCCCTACTTCATTTCCCCTGAACCCCACTCCGACAATTTAGCTGCCGCACTGCAAGTGCAGACCACGGCCACGACCACGACCACGACCGCGGCTGCACCTCCGATTGTTGGCCCCCGAAAGAATCGCGCTGGGATTCAACCGTGGCCCGGCCGTCCCAGCACGATTCGCACTGAGGGAGGCAGCTCGAGTTCTGAGCTGGGTTCCGAGTCTTTAATACAACCTAGCATGACAGAGATAGTCGACCGGCTGAGGAGACTGGAAGGCAGGGCTTCGATTTATGGAGAGGATCCCCCTCCAAATTATGTTGATGGGAGTACCGTGTAGCACGTACTCGCACCAGATCGCCTTCAACTGGGATACTTGCCAGCAATACTTATGCAATTGTACTTGTTTCAATACTCTTCATGACAGATTCATATGGACAACACACGAGGTGCGAGCGAGAATTGTTGCAATTGTATCGTCTGTTTATAAGAGACTAGCATTTTTTCTACTTTTTTTTTATTTGAAGATTTTAGGGCTCTTTAAATTTCGCTTGTTTCAAGACAACCTGGAATCACAGTTTCTCGCCTTCATCTTCAAGTTTTTGATAAATCGGAACGCAGACAGCGTACAACCCTTTACATGATCTATAAGATGTTCGCTCCACCCTTGGACTAGACATATATGCATTCTGTGTCAACTGCGAACACCGGGAGGCACGCGAAAATTTTCAAACGCAATATTAATAGTATCTCCCCAGTCTGAGCATGGCTGCGTCAACAGGCGATGCATGGAAGGCACTTGGTCCCCATCATTTAGTGCCGGTTAGACGATAGAAAAACAACCCCAGGAAACCCAAGGGATGGACCGTTCCCGTTCAACAAAAACTTGCGGACCTATGGCACATATAGCGTGCAAAAATTATTGGTTTACAACTTTCGAATGCAAACAGGGAATTGGCTTACAACTTGGCAGTGAATGACAACTTTTTCAGTGCAGATATCATTGAGGAGAGGCATCCCTGGCAACAAGACATTGCTTGGTTACATTGGAGGGCCGCATTTTTAACAACCTCAATGAGACTTCGTCTTGTGGATGTTCGTCGAAATTGATGGTCATGATCGGAACTTTGATTTCGATCCCATGCCGGGATCCATAAAGGGAAGTTAATCTATTTTCTGACAATCCGACGCCGAGAGCACCTGGAATTCATCCCAAACAATGTAAGATGGTTATTTGAACACATAGAATAACCGTCGAAGAGGGCCTGTGCCTTTGAATCATGCCAAAATTAAATACAAGATCAGTGGCCTGGGAACAGCCATTTCTGCGCAGTTCATGCCTGTTTATGGATATTCTGCCATAGGATAACCGGATCCAATCCTAAGTACCTATAAAGGTCCATCCGATGCGTATCAGTATCCCCATACCTTCCCGAGTTCAAGTTTATTGAATGGTCGTTGGATGCCGGGAGTTGAACTGATTGAATCAATAGTGATGATCAATTCTCAAGATGTAACCAATTATCGAGATGTAACCAACCAAAAGAGATGTCAGCTGCGTCGAAGTTGTCAGCCAGAATTGTGAGATGTCACCCAGATGCATAAATCCCCTTGTAACCTGTCTTCAAAAACCCTGTAAAATGTCCGTAATTTTTGCACACTATATCGCCCATACGGACCTGAACAGCGACAACACATGTACAGAGACGACAGAGAAATTAATATCTCTTTACTGTAATACCAATTCTGCTCGCAGTCCTTCCGCGGCCGCGGTTCGAAACCAACGGAACTTCTTGCTCGTTAGTATAATTATGGCGAATACAAAATAATAATCATACCAACGAATCGCCCAGGCGGATCCGGATCCGGCGCTCGCCTTCCAGATGATGCCGCGACCAAGTTCCAAGTTCAAGTCCAAGTTATGTATTTATTTACACACCAACCATTCGCGCTCTAAAGCACTTCGTTCGCGCTACACTGACTATTCGTCCCATTTGCGCTCTAAAATGTCGTTCCCTTTGATTCTACCCAACAACCCTCTGCAAAACCACACTCCCGCCCAAGCCCTCCGCGCCCAGCCCCATGCCCTCCTCGAGCGCGCGCGCGGGGAAGGCCGTGTGCAGCGTGTAGGCGCGCGTGGAGGGGTGCGTGCTGTTCGTTCGTTCGTAATTTGGATTTCGGACGTTCGTGTAGGCAGGCGGAGGACGTAAGGACGCAGGAAAAAGGGAGGAAAGGGAAAGACAATCAGCATCGCTCATAACGGCATCGAAGAAAAAAAAGGAACGCGCCACGACCAAACCCCGCCGCACAAATCCGCGCAAAATCCGCACAAACGCCCCTCCCCAAAAAACCCTCGCGGATAAAACCGCGAATAAAACAAACAAGAGGAAAGGAAAGGAACCCACCTATCAATAAACGCCCGTAAGTCCGCGACGGTGTGGTGTGCGTTCAGGCGCGCGAGGAGGCTGTTCAAATAAAATAAAAATGAGCATAAGCATACGTCGGAGACAAAGAGAGGGAAGGAAAGCGGAAAGAAGAGGAGACGAAAATGAAAACGAAAACGCAATCGAAAAGGAGGATTCGTCGTCGTAAACGAAAAACATAAACGCAGGAAAAATACGAAAGGAAAGTCCAAACGCCAGACAACCGCAAATAAAAACAGAACCAAAACCCAAACCCAAACGAAGAAAAAGAAGACAACAAAAGAAAGAACACGCACCGCCCCCCATCTGCAAGGCGCACCTGCACCTGCGCGATTGGCGCGCTCTCGTCTACTACCGGCGCCGGCGTCGTCGATGTTGCAGTCACGAAGGAGGTAGTTGCCGAGACCGCAGCACCGGAGGTCGAGGTAGCAGAGGAAGTTGAGGCACCGGAGGAAGAGGAAGCGAGATCAGGGACAGGCGCGCCGAGGCGGACGCCGCCGGCACCCCAGGCACCGCGGGGCGCGACGTAGTCCTCGCCGGTGCGCTTGGCGACGACGACTTCGACGGGCTGGCCGGGGCGGACGTTGAGTAGGGCTGGGGGGGCGAGGCTAGGGTGTTGTGAGTTGGGGGTCAAAAAGGGCAAAGAGAAAGACGAACCCAGAATGAATAGCAGCCAGCACCTCCGCGTGCTCGGGGTCGTCGTAGCGCATGAGCGGGCCATCCTCGACGGTGAAGCCGTCGCGCCAGAAGGTGAGGCGGCGCGTAGCGGGGGCGTTGACGGCGTCCGGCGCGTGCGGGTCGGGGATGAACGCGCTCTCGACTTCGTCCGACCCCAGCGTGTGCCCGCCGCCGATGAACGCCGTTCCGCGCGCAGGGGCGAGAGGCGCGGGCGCTGCACCGGTTCTGTTTGCCTAGTAGTCAGAACAAAGAAAAGAGAAAGAGGCAAAAAGACAAAGGAGACGCACTCGGCAGCGCGTCTGAGGAGATCGCGGACGATGTCGCCGCCGGGGGTGGGAGCAGCGGCGCGGCGGCGCGGGCCGTCGGGGTTCTCGACGCTGATGCCGCTGCGCTCGCCGCCCGCGAACCAGCGCTCGCGCTCCTCCATCGGCACGTCCTCCCCCTCATCCGACCCCGACGAGTCGTCGCTGTTGTTGTGCCGCCCATGCCCGTGCCCGGGCCCGTGGGCGTGCGGTGCGGGTGCGGGGCCGCTGGATGTGATGTCGCGCAGGGTGCCGAAGCGCGCGCCGCGGGTGCTGCTACTGCCGCCGCTGTTGGAGGAAGACGACCAGGCGCCGACGCGGCCGACGCGGGGCGGGGCGGCGGGGCGGACCCAGGATTCGGGGAGGGGCTCGTTGACGGGGCCGCCGCCGAGCGAGCGGCCGCCGTTGGTGCTGGGATCGTTTGACATGGTAGGAGCAAAGGAGATCAAAGTGGAGGACGCGTCACGGTCGATGTTCCCACGCACCGCCACACAACTCGAACCTTCGAGGCCGTCTCTTTTAGTTGTTCCCAATAAACTCGAGAATTAAATACATGGAGTGTCTGGCCTCTTCTATTCGTCGGGTAGGAGATACTGACCTATCGGCCAGACGCAGCGATTGTGCAGGGTCAACCCAATTCCAAAACGAACTGGAGAGATCAATCGGGTTGCGGAATCGAAACCCCAGTCTTTCTTGTACATTAGGATCCGTGAAATGTCGTCTACTGCCTCCTAAGCTTATAATTTGACGTATTTATTTTCGTCCGTCCGCCAAGCACAGATGCCGGACTTGTAGGGATTAAGTTGTTCGAAAAGAAAATCCGAAAGAACAGGCTCACGCGCGGCGCGGCGCGATGTAAACCTCGGTGGTGTGTTTTGCGATGATCACTTCGACGGGCATGCCGGGGGGGTACATTGAACAGTGTGGGGGGGCACGATGCTAGCAGTGTGAGTTAGTTAAAGTGGACATGACGGAGTATTCGCTCCAAGCACAACGGAAAATTCGTTTCATCCCAGAGCACATCCCTGGAAAAACGAATGTATCAGACACGTTGTCTCTCGGAGTTCCTTACCGCCGGAGAGCTTCGCTTCCGTTACCCTGAAATTAATGCCGCTATTTGCAATGAGTATTTGCTTGCATCTACATCGATTCCAGCCTGCCTCGAAACGAAACCATCTCTGGAGGAACAGAACTCGAAAAGTGCAGCGGGAAGCATCCAGACTCAATGCCATTGTATTGTGTTTAATCGCGATTTGAACATCAGGCTTGAACATGAGTGGAATATCGCTTTGGATATGACCGATGATTCCTTTCATTCGAAACGTTCTTATAGCTCCACGCGACGGAGAATGGGATCTAAACACACGCGGATGGGATATGGGCCGAGACGATTAACGGACTGCGGGATGATTAACGACGAGTTAACAGGCTGCGAGACGATCCATGGTGCGCTTCAACCTGTCATACTCCCCGAAGACTCGAATCTCCTTGTGTTTAATGATCTGCTCCCCCATGCGCAGCCGGCGCGCAGCAAACGTCTCCACAATAGCGCCTGTCGTCTCGCCCGCGACATCGCTCGGCAACGGCGCGGCCCTCGCACGGCTTTTACTGCTGCTTTCCACGGTCCCATGCAAGAAGAGGGCTTCGAGCGCCACGAAGAGCGTTGCGGGGTACCCGGCGCGCGAGCAGTTTTCCTCCGTCGCGAGCTCCGCGAGCGCCAGGAGGTCGACGATCCCGGCCTCGCGACACTGCATCGTGTGGCACACGTCGTAGCGCCGGCCGGCCAGCGCGCGCGCGCTCTGCCCCGGGCCCGCGACGGTGACGGTGGAGTTGTCGTACGCGCCCCACTTTTCTTCTGGCGGGCCGTCGAGCCCTTGGAGCTTCAGCACGACGGGGCGCGCGCAGAAAGCCAGGGGTTGTAGGTGGACGATGAGGAAGGGGTAGGCGGACGGGCCGCGGGTGCGGCAGTACAAGACTGAGCGGAGGGCCGCGTTGGTGAGGGTCGACGTGAGGTCACCGAGTGGGGAGAGGAACTCGTAGAGATAACTGGAAAGGGTGTGACGCGTTTCGTAGCGGGGATAGATGAGCTCTAAATCCGAATAGTACTGCCAGTCGTCGTGGCCAAATGGCCAGAGGATGCAGAAGCACATTTGAGGGGATGGATATGGCAAGAGTAGAAGCTGCACGACACCTCCTATCATGGTCTCAGACAACTCAATGCCGCACGATTGCCTAGGGGCAGTTCGCGTTGTCATCCCCAAGATTTTTCTTGTCAGAACTTGTAGGCAGCGAATAGCTGGGAATGAGATATATGCACCACTTTCAAGTTTCAACACGGCGGCGAGTGTCGTTTTCGGCCGACAAGGTTCGCATGCTGTGGCGGTGCGTGGGAGGATTCGCGTTCTTTATCCCTCCACAGCCCTACACCATGTCGAACGCCAACGGCACCAACGGCCGCACGGAATTAGGGGGCACGGACAATGCGCCCATGGAGGAGCGCGCGCGCAGCGGCCCGGGTATCAGCGTGCAGAATCCCTACCGCGCAAAGCCCGACGGCGACACTGTCCGCGAGCCTCTCGGTACCAGTACCGAGTGTGTCTTTCTTTTCTTCTTTGTCTCTCGTATGGCTTTCTAACACAAAACAGGACCGGTGCGGCATCCGCACCTCCCATCAACCCAAACACGATACGCCACCTCACCTTCTGGCGCGACGGCTTCACCATCGAGCACGGGCCGCTCATGCTCTACGACGTCCCCGCCAACACGGAGATCCTTGCTGCTATTCAATCCGGGTGCCTTTATTTTCGTTCCTATCCTAGATCTCCGTCCTGCCTTTTGCCTCCTGTTGTCCTGGCCTTCCATTGCGTCCCTCCCTTCCTCCGTCCTCACTTGAACGCTATGTAGCTAACTTCAACTTTTAACTGACTTGCACTCCTAGAAACGCGCCCCCCGCGGTCTTCAACGTCCCCCCCGGCACGCCCATCGAAGTGATCGTCGCCAACCGCACAACCGAGGTCTATGTCGCGCCCAGCGGCGCATGAGGTTGCGCGCTTGGGATAAAATATAATCCCCACAAGTTCACGTCCTGCGCTCGGTGAACGGATGACGAGTATACAAATATGTCAAGATTTAAACGAGAGACATGAACAGAATAGATTCCCTATGTTCTTTCCAAAATCCGACGCGCGCTGGCGCCATGTGCGGGATTCAACGCCCTGCGCGCGGCGCGGCACGACGTAGTCCTCGTGGGTGCGTTTGGTTACGACGACCTCGACGGGCTCTCCGGGGCGCACGTTGAAGAGCGTGGGGGGCGCGAATCTAGGAGTATTCGTTATCGGACGGAGGATGGAGAATGGGACACGAAAACGAAAACGCACCCGGAGTTAATGGCATCAAGCACCCTCGCGTGCTCGGGTTCGTCGTAGCGCATGAGCGGGCCGTCCTCGACGGTGAAGCCATCGCGCCAGAAGGTGAGAGAACGCGTCACATGTGGGTTGGCGGGGTCCGCAAGGGGTGCGGGTTCTGCCCCAGTCCTGTTTCCATCCGGCTCCCCTCAGAATTAATGGCAGACACGAAGGAGAAATAGGCGTACTCGGCGGCGCGCGTGAGCAGGTTGTGGACGATGTCGCCGCCGGGTGCAGCTGCGGGGTAGTCGGTATTCTCGCCGCCCGCCAACAGGGGCTCGCGCTCCGACAGAGGAGCGTCACCCCCTTTCTCCGATCCCGACGAGTTGTCGTTATGGGGGGATAAGTATAGGATAAGTAGGCAGGGACGGATATCGTATGGTGGATGGGAGGGACGCGTACGGCATATCCTCCCACGAACAACACTCGTGTTGTTCATCATCCGGCGCCCATGATCCGCAAATTAACCCGTCCTGGCTCATTCAATGCAGCTTCTTGGCTTCGTTAAATGCGAGGGCTGCTATGAGACTGTCGCGGTTTCAAATAAATCTAAGACCGCATCAGTTTACAGGACAAGTGATTTTGGTAACATGCCAATAGGGTGTTTCATATATCCTATTTCGCGACCAACTTCAGACCCTATTTCGACCCCAACTTGGTGTTAGAATTACATGTTTGGTTCGGCGTGCTACGGCGGTGATATGTAGTCACGCCCTCTTAATATATCTTTGTCGTCTTTATCCCGAGCGTCCATCTGTGTCCGAGTCCTCCATGTCCGTGTCTGTGTCTGAGTCGAGGTGCCATTAGCACTCTCATCCATCCCCTTCCCCCTATGCTTCTCACACTTGGCTCCAACTTGGGCCATCATTTATCGGGATTTGGTCCCGGGAAGTGCAATGGGCGGGCCAAATTGAGCGGGTGAAATTGGAACACAAAGTTGGGGTCCAAGTTGGATGTCAAATCGTGGTCCGGAGCACGATTTGACATCCAACTTCGAGTTCCGAACTATTTCGTGTTCCAACTTCGCGCGAAGTTGGGCACGAAGTTGGGTCCCAAGTTGGGCTCGAAATAGGATATATGAAACACCCTAATTACTGTTCTCCTTGAAAGAGCGATCAAAATCGGGATTTCTCAATCTATTATCTATATTCTTTGAACGCACTCCTTGACTTGATGCGGCCTGCACGAGTCCGCCCTGCATGTAAATGACCTATATGGTTCAAAATTCTCAGTAAGGATGTTGAAATACATGGCGTCCGGCATACTTACTGTATGCTAGGCAAATCCTAGGGGTGACCTTTGGAATGTCTACGAACAGTTCAGGACAGATGCGTGAAATAAGGACAACATGCGCTCAGATAGAGGGCATGATTCTGAGAACCCGAATCGGGGGGATGTGTTCAAATTGAAATGATTTCTGGAGCTTCGATGGACGACAGGTTGCTTGAATCACAGAGGAAAGAGCTGGTGCATCACTGGCAGAGAACAGGAGAAGACCCGACAGCACCGGAGAAGTGGGTGAGCAGACCAACCGCTCAGGGACAGGCGGAATATATGGCCAATTATATTCAGGTAGAGGAAGGTCCTGGCTTCCCAGGAAACTTACTATAGCCGCAGCAGAAAGAGAGTAAGAAAGGCGACGGAGAGAAAAACCTGTACCAACGAGCGAAGAGCATTTCGTTCAAGTCTACGCACGGAATCCTTTGCGTTAGCGGATGAAGGGACATATGTTAAGATTTAAATCATGAATACGATAGATTGCTAGTTTTTTCGGAAGTCCGAAGCGCTCTGGCGTCATGTACGGGACCCGGCTTGCCGCGCGGTCCGCTAAGCGACGTAGTTCACGTCGAATTTTCGGACGATGATCTCGATGGGCTGTCCGGGGCGCACGTTAAAGAGCGTGGGGGGCGCGAATCTAGAATTAGTTATTTTTAAAGTGAGGATGGGGACAGAGACTGGGTAGCAAAAACGAAAACGCACCCTGATTCAATGGCAGCAAGGGTTTTAGCGTGCTCAGGGTCGTCATAGCGCATGAGAGGGCCGTCCTCGACAGTGAAGCCGTCGCGCCAGAAGGTGAGACAACACTTCGCGGACTCATTGGCTGGGTCCGGAATGGGTGCGGATGTTGCCTCGTTTCTGTTTCAATCCAGTTCTCGTCAGAAGAAAGTGCAGACAAAATGAAGATCAAGGGGGCGAAAGACGTACTCGGCGGCGCGTTTGAGAAGGTTGCTGACGATGTCGGCGTCGGGATTTGCGCCGCGGTAAGGGTTCTGGACGCTGATACCCGGGCCGCTGCGCACGCGCTCCTCCAGGGGCGCATTGTCCTCGCCCTCCGGTCCCGACGCCTTTGCGAGCTTGCTGTTGTCGTTCAGTGACATGGTGGCAGGACTGAGCAGTCGGGTTGAAACTGCAGATCTCCCCGGCACCGCCACAACTCTCGGCCAAAACAGGACACTGAAGGAGGAGGTATATTATACTGACGCGCCCACAACATTAGAACGGCCAGTTTACTATGTAGAAGCTACCGTCGGCTAGACTTGAACCAAATCCGGAGAACGATAGAAGCCTTGCAAGAGATTTTGGCGGTCGGCGTGGCATTTTGCTTGAGACGCGCCCATGCAGATCTTGTATCCAATCTATGAGCTTTGTCCTTGCCGCGGCCTATATGACTCCGGCTCCCTACATATCTTGTCGGTTCGGTCTCCTGTCGGGACGTTGAAATGCATCGACGATGATTCAGGACCGAGTAGTAGCCACCTTCGTCACTTCGTTACTTCGCTTATTTCGCTTAGGAACAAGAATGTTCGTGACTTTGATGGAAAAGCGTGAAAGCTCGTCACTTCCGCAAATAGCTGGGAAAGCTCGTCACCTCGACTAAGATCGGCCATCACTGTTCCTTCACACAAGCCGGGCGTATTTTTTTATATAGATCCCTCATCCTAACACTAACACTAACTCTAACCACTAACCACTAACCACTAATCTCTAACCTCTAACCACTAACCCCTAACCAACTTACCCAGACCTCTAACCACTAACCTGCTAACCCAAACCTAACCGGCCATTTCGGCAACCTGTTGATTCCCATCACTCCGTGCTGTGCCGGACAGTTGCCGCTGAACAAGCCCGGAATATAAACTCACGAGCTTTCACAGAATAGCATCAAACTCACGAACTTTCACACATTCCCATCAAAGTTACGAAGATTCACAACGCTACGCGAAGTAACGAAGTGACGAAAATGGCGTGGACTCTTCAGGACCCATCAGAGAATATCCTGGAAAGCTGATACAGATACCCCAGACCACCGACAAGAATGAGGTTCAATTATACGTACTACATGAAACAAAAGAGATGGACCAAAAAACGAGCCGGAGACATATGATCTTTATGTCGTCGCTGTTAAAACGTTCAGCGCTGGAAATTGTAGATGGCGCATTCATACCTAGTCCGCTATATTTTCCTCTTCGCCCATCGCGGCCCGCTTCATTGCATGCAACTTTTCCCAAGATGGGAGGTTAAAGATGACAGGAAGCATGTCCCAAAACTGAGAGGCCGCCTTGTGATGCTGCGTCTTCGCCAACTTGCAACAGACATCGCACATGCCCTCAGCCATGAGTAGCTGCCGAGATTCTGTTCCCCAGTAGAAAAAAGGATCCATATGTGCCCCTGCTTGTACGTTGTCGAAAAGGATGGATAAATGAGATTCACGAAAGCCGTCGCAAATCTGGTGAGTCGCACACTCTGGTGCACTTTTGAGAAGGAAACGATTGACGGCAACTGTTCCGCTGATTAGAAATCTATGGGCGGCGAGGCATTTCCGGGCATGTTGCTGCATTTTACCCTCGACGAAGGGATCCAATTCTTGCGGTAAGGACCCAGAGGCGCAATAGTAAGACCAAGGAAGGAGCCACAATGCTCCCACCTCCGTCGCCGCGGCTATTATCGAGAGTTGATCCATGGGGTCGGCATCAAAACAGATGAGATGGTCCCCCCCACCGGCGTCATAAGTTGCCCCATACCATCCATCCTCGGCAAGATGGTGCAAAGCGCGACGATGGAGATACTGAATATCGTATTTGTGGGATAGTCGAAGGATCGCCAATACGACCCAAAGCTCAATGGGAGCAGGGGCCGGCATGAAGTAGCTTAGCAAGCGGTCGGGATCGGCTCTCGTAAATAAATTTCAACAGGCGCACCTCGAGTCATAAATCGCCCGCAGAAAGACTTCTACATCACAGGCGGGGTCGTGCATGAGTACGACAGGGCTTCCATCGATTTGCTCGGTGTCGTCGGTTGTCGGCTGGGGAAATGCGATCATGTCGCGAAACACGGTGGATCGTGCCGCCAGAACTGCTCTTGAGATCTGGAATATTTTGTTCTCTGATCGGATTACGATCGTATCTTTGGGAAACCAGAGGTCGTCCACTCTGACGGGTGTTCCGGAGTCTGCTGCGACTGGGTCTTGCTCCATGCTGAAGTGAGAAGGTGAAACGGAAAAAACAGGACGATGACAAGTGGCTGTGCTGTGGCTGTACAAGACCAAACAAACAACAGGATGGTACCATGGTTCAACGTTCAACCGCAGGAAAGTGTGAGACACTGCACAATCTAACAGACGAGACGAAGCTCTAAAAATAATCAGGAGAAAGATCTGATATTTTCTTTCAAGGGAAGCGTTTGCACAGCGTCGTTTACAGAGATTGCTAACATGGAAAATGCGAGCCACCTTAGCATCGTGGCAACTCCCACAGCACTTTCGCGAAATTCTTCTTGAAATGGCTGCCGGGACTGTTGCCATAATTATTTCATTTCAGCACCCTGCTTCCTGTAACAAGGATGAGCACAACATCCCACGTCAGTCATGCATCCGCAAACTTACTTCAGCCTGGACATCACCAAAACCGGGCGAAACTGATAAGGCCATATAAGGCAATATAAGGGCCAAAAGGCATGCAAGGGTTAACAGCCTGGTGAAGAATTCAAAGGGGCTTATATTAGATCCCTATTCTTGATAAGGGCGTCTCAGCCTGGCGAAGATAGAAGAGCCTGATACATTCAGCCCATGCTTTTCAGCATCCACGAGGCGCGTTACACTGGAGGCAAAGATTGATGCACTTGGAAGCCAAGTGCGTCCAACGCATGTGCTCTGCACTCATGTGTGACATTGACAATCAATCTAAAATAGACTTCTCCTTTTAGTAATTCTTTGTCAACACAATGCACCTTCAACTTTACTCGAATACAACAAAGGTTTTATGTTATTTTGAAACAAAGAAAACAAAGAAAACAAACAGGAACAATGCCAGCCTGACGAAGATATTTTGTGGATGTGGTGGGGGCCTGACAAAGGTGACTTGTGGGCCTGGTAGCATGTCAAAAAAGCTTCTGTGTATAAGCTGTGATAAACCTCCGTTTGTTTGATAAAGATAACATGTGAACATGATAGCTTGCTGGTAAAGGGATTGTGCATAAGGTGCAACAAACATGTGATTGTTGTTTGTCATTTCTAGGGAAATTTTAGGGTGCACTTTGTCGACTAAAAGGAGAAATCTATGACAGATCTATTGTTACTGTCACGCATGAGTGCGGAGCACATGCGTTGGACGCACTTGGATTTCAAGTGCGTCGTTCTTTGCCTCCGGTGTTACTGCATATAATGCCATACACTGTTAACACACATTCAAGATACTTCCTACATATGCTCAGGATGATTCAGGTTCTTCAAATCGCCGCTAGATCACACAAACAAAGCAGGAATGCAAAACAATATCATTGGCACCAGAGTATACAGTCGAAATAGTAGCGGTAGTCGAAGTAGCGGCAGGCGACGGAATGGCAGCGACTCGGGTGGCCTTGAGGTGCGCGAGTGTGCTGGGACCCGACTCGACTCAGTCGGGGTGGATCTTGCCGAGGACGACTCTGGCGGGAGATCAGTAACCGACGCGTCAATGGAAGAACAAATTGACACACCTCGCCCAGAGGGTAATGATGTCCCATTCCACATTGTCGAAAATACCGTGAAAGGCTCCAGAAAAGCTCTGCTCGCCATCCCACTCCTGCTTAGACCACATCACCGCGAGAAGGGAGCAGCCCGAGGAGAACCTCACAGTGAGGGGTATAAGGACTAACAATGTAAAGCTTGAGGAACTTGAGAGTTTCAGTGGAAGGAGACGACGGTCTTGTGAATGTCTCCAAATGGCTTGAAGGCACGGTAGGGTGAGAAGGCTCAAGGGCTTAAGGCTTGAAGGCTTGAAGGCTTGAGGCTTGATACTTGAAGGCTTGAGGCTTGAGGCTTGACGACCAGCGCCGTACGGCGTAAGAGTAGGGTCGAAGGGCGACGGCGGGGAAGGTGAGGGAAGTGAGCAAAGAAGCGACGTGGCATCAACCAACCATCGATCACGCCATTCGTGATGGGGCGGAGTTTGAATGGACTTCGCGATTTTTGCATTTCACCACATACTACACCAGAGAATTCTCTACAAGACGTTACTGCACCAGTGTGCTTTCCCTGTTTGAGCCCACAAATAAATATACAGTACCCTTGGCTGGAAGCGCACTGCCTAGATTACCGTTGCGGTAAGCGAGAATGTAAGCATTCGTTCAGCACGAAAATTTCATAGACTGTCTTCATGTGAGGCTTGCAAATGCCTGTCTTTTAATCCTTGAGGGCTGAGGTTGTGGAGGAAGAGAACCAGGAGATTCTGAGATGTCATGCCAAAAAGCACAGTTAAGAGGAAGGGTCACGACAATGACCCGGGCACAGAGGATGGAAGATATAGAAGATGATGAGACTGAGATATACCCCATAAGTATCACTATCTATCACCCACTGGAGGCTGTCTGTCGATGCTCTGTACTGTTCTGAGTCACGGCAATTTACATAGTAGCGTTGTGGATTTTTATTTGCCGGACACAGCCTTATATAGCATTAGAAGGGCGCTACCAGCCACGCGACAATATAGCAGCCTTATATGTGCCTTCCATGGCCTTGTGAGCCGCCGTCAGCTTGGTGAAGCCCCTATATGGCCTGATATGCGTCATCCGGCCATGTGACTTACATCACGGCATAGCAGGTTTCCCCGCTTTTGGTGATGGACAGCCTGGAACATCCGGACCAGTAACTTCACTCCTTCCCAGCAGGGATCCGGAAGCGGACCCTGCGACTTATGTGACACATACTCCAACCGTACAAAGATCCGGTCTAAATACCGTGCAATTGCGTACGCCTTACTAAACTTGGCACTTAGCCCAAACTGGGGGTAGCCTGGGCAGGGTGAATCAGACCACAGAGGTATTCTGTATACCTCGAGATAACGAAGCGCCTTTTGGCGACCCGCAGACGACGCTACCTCGTGAGGAAGCAGTATATCGTCAGACGACAACGACATTTCCAGGATCTTGAGCTTTGGACAATGATTTGCCAGATGGCTGAGGGATCGAAGAGATGGTGCCACGTTATCCATATCTCCTTCCGAAACCAGATACAATACTTCTATACTGGCGGAATTTTTCGCCAATACGAGGACATCTTCGTCCGTTATTTTGATTGGGGAGTACCCCCGGAGAAGGAGTACGCGCAAATTGGGGAGAGAGGCAAAGACGGAGTGGAAGTCCGTAGGTGGCGAAGTGTTTTGGAGGTCTAGGTTGATAACCTCCAGAGAGGATGCCCAGCGTCTGAATATCAAATTGATCAATGGCTTCCAATCCAGTTTTGGCCCGTCTCCTCCTGTCGTGTTAACGCCCGTGAGACAAAGACCGGACAAGCTGCTCGAGCGCACGCGCGAAACTGCTTTCACGATTACATTGAACCCCGCCTTGATAGACAGTCTGTCTAGCTTTTCAAACCCAGAGACGAACCCATGCATTAGAATATCCCGTTCCCACTGAACAGGCAAGGCGATGCGCAACTTCACCAGCGGCGATCGAGCCAGGGTCTTGTCGAACTCGATATAGTCGGAAAGCGAGCCTGTCTTCAAAACCAGGTCCAGCGTCCGCAAAGCTTTCAGCTTTCCAAGATTTTCGTAAACCTTCGAACCGGCTTCATGTTTCAAATCGACACGAAGCGTGTCAAGCTCTGGCGCTATCCAAGCAACATCGGAGAGGAGCTTCAAAGTCTTTGTATTATCGTCGGACTCGAATCGGATGTAGCGGAGGGAGGGAGGCGCAAAGACAAAGGCTTCGTGAGCGAGGGAGGTGGAGATAAGTTTCTGAAGATTGGGTAGGATGGGCGTCTTATGCGCCATTTGGATCTGATGGTAAACAGGCATGTCGATGGGACCGTTCTCGTGGCTGTCGAGCTCGAGAACCCGGACACGGCGGGCGTAGTGGTCGAATCTGGCTCATTCTTCCGTAGTCGGAGATCTACTGAGTGTCTAGCTCCCAAAGTTAGCTGTCTATATCTGTTACGATGATGCGAGACGAAAACTCACAAAGGTGCCAGCACGGCACTCCAAAGCAGGCATGAGCATTAGAAGTGTGAGAATGGGGTATCCAAACAAGTGGGGGGGTCCAAGAAAGATTCTGATTAATTATCCAAGATATACGAGGGCTTTTATACCTCGAGAACAATGTAGACTACAAGCGCAAATAGAAGACGTAGAACAATGAGGGTACGAGGTTCCAGACCAGCTGGACCTGTGTGCGTCGCAACATTGCTGTGCATCTCTATGCCAGCGTCCGAACGGCCACGTATGCACGACGTGTCGCAACGTGTCGGCTTGCATTATTCCAACAAGAAGTGGATCCATGCTTCCGAGTTTCCACCACAACTCATCTAGAGCTGCTCCCGACATGGTTTTGCAAGTCAAGGCAACATTCAACAGGGTATGTTTATGTCTGGACTGCCAGTGGGGAGGGTCACAGTGATAAACTATAGTGTGGTCATACATGAGGATTTGGCGGAGAATGTCGACATTTCGGAGGCATTTCCACGCAGGCGTGGAAACAATACTGTGTGTATAAACCTGATCCATCACTATCGGCTGGCGACCTTGTGGTTGGAGGAACGACGAAATTTTCTTTATTTGACGTTGTTTCAGCGAGTCACGTGCAACATGGTTCAAGTCGAATCGGAATATTCTTATTTTAAGTTAATTCTTCAAACTAGGGTCACAAGCCGGTGTCCACAAAAGAATCCACGAGATCCACTTGAAATTTACTGTTCAGAAAAAATAGGATGTTGCTTTTTTGCAGGAAAATATAAGACACAATGTTAACCTAACAGGCAACTCTCAAAATTGAATAGCAAGTCCTGATATTTCACTTCAGCCGAAGTCTAATCACAAGTACCCGCCGACGGAGCGGTGGAAAAGGGAGGCGAGATCAGTGTGGTCGCGAGAAATTTGTCCACCCGCGATCCGGCGAGAATACGTCCTTGCTAGTTTAGTTCACGGACTTGCAGGAGATTAGGATGGGGGAGTGAAATAAATATGCAACCGGGGGATAAATGGTGCTCACCGCTCAAGCGCTCCGATGACTTACACGCCACGAATCACGATGCAGGAGATGGGAGTGTATTCTATATTAATGTGCAGTCTCGACCTCAAACATCCGCATCGACCAATTCCCACACCGGATCCCCGTCGTTCCAGAATTGCGTGGCCGGTTTGAGGCTGCCGTTGTCCCGCGTCCGGTACACGCTGTCGATGAGGCGCACGTCCGCGGGGCTGTACAGGAAGCGCGCACCGAGCCCCTCAGAAAAGTCCTCGAAGCTCTGCTCTGTGGGGTAGAACTTCTTCACGTTCGCCTCCAGCGCGCGCCGGGTCGCAAGCAGGCTGCGCGGTGCGATGCCGGGCTCGCGTCTGCGGAACGCATGAAACTCGCAGAGAGTCGAGCCGGAGACAGCGGCCTCGAGCGTCTCCAGACCTGCGGCAGAAAGTGCCGTGGGGCCGAGGCCGACGTGGCGGATCGTGGGGTTCTGCATGAGGGATGTGATGTGGGGAATGGCGCAGTCGTCGATGTGGTTGTAGCGCTGCGCAAAGAGACGCGTGGTTTTTGCCGACGCAAAGTCGACGGACATGATGCGTGGGTGGGTGGAGAGCGCTGTGCAGAGGGCGGAAATCCCTTTCGATGTTAATCCTGTTGAACACATGCTGAGGCGAAGAAGGCTCTGGTTGGATCTCAGCGCGTCGGCGAGTGGGAGAGCGCCAGCGTCGCCGATGGGATTCGAACCCACGTAGAGTGACTTGAGTTTGCAGGCGGGATGCGCCAAGTACCCAGCAATGCCGACGGCGGCTTTCTGCCCGAGACCGTTGCAGTTGAGATAGAGATTGCGCAGGGGAACATTCTTTCCAGTTATCGCGACCATCATACGCGCCACCACTTCGTCCCCAAGCTCTGTGTTTTCCAAGTCCAGCGTACGCAAGTTCGGGGTTTGAGTGATGAGGCGGACGATGTCATCGATAGAGTCTGGTGTCAAAGGATTCCGCTTGAGCCAGATGTTGGTAATGCGAGGGCTCTTAACCATCGCGTCAACCATCAACCGGAAACCAGGCGCACGGAGGTGGTTCCCAGCAAGGTACCATGTCTCGATGCGGTCGGGGTGCTCCGCGATGAACTTGGCAATACGACGCGCGCCTGTAGCGCTGATGATATTGTTTCCCAGAAGAAATTGGGTGACGACGGTATTGTTGTCCAGTGCATCGAGGAGCTTCTCGATATGGGTCGGACCGACAACCTTTTTGCAAAGATCGAGGCGACCGTCATCGTATACGACGCCACGCTTGAACTCGACCATGGGCGTGTTCCATTTGAGTTCTTCGCCGGGCTGCAGGCCAAGGGTGGATGTTAACTCGTCGCGGAGATCTTTCTTCTCCGGCGAGAGGACGTCTTTGGGATCAAGATTCAGGTGGAGGAATTGGAAGACATCCTGAAGAGGAAGGTGAGAATCGTCAACGAGATATTGATGGCAGGAAATTACCTTGAAGTCTTCGTCGGTACCAATCTTCACAGGCATAGGTCTCGCGGCAGGGCCCATCAGGGAGACAGGATCCTCTTCCTGGCCGCGCCACTCCCCCTACAATTCTATCAACGATTCGGAACACGGCTGGCCGGCGGATAATAACGAACCTGGTCCTCAGCAGCCAAGGCTGCCTGTTGTCGAAGAATCTCGAGCTCCTTCCGCTGGCGGACGACGCGTCGGGCACGCAACAACGCAATTTCGTAGTGAATATCGGCCTTGATCTGCGTGAATTGGGGGAAGACAAAAGCTGCAATGGGTGACGCGGCAGACGGTGCAGTACGTCTCCGACGAGGCAACTCGGTTATTGAGTCGGGCACGTAGGCAGGGTGAAAGTCGTGGTGAATGGCGCTTTGAAGGCGTTCCGCGTACGTTTGACTCTTTCCGGCTGGTGAACACTCATTCAGAGATCCAGTAAATGGCTCACCTCTTCGGTCAGCTCCACTGTAGTCGACATCAGCCTAGATGGGGCGCGACACACGCTGCGAGCAACAGCCCCAGACACCGCAGTCTGCCTGAGTGCAGCTGCCATCGAGTGGGCGCGATAGACTCTGAGAGGAATAGGTTTGGAGGTCGAGACCGCCGTGATACGAATCATCATGATCCTCTTTCAAACGATTCGACGCTTTCCTGGAATCCTGCAGCCTGAGCGGTTTGAGGCAGTCTAGGAGTACCCAACCCCGGAGAATGGCCACGATTCTTGGTTTGAGATTGTACAGAGCTCGGTTGTGGGCACTGACTCGAGGATCCCGCGTTTAAATTGCTGTCTTCTCGGGCGCTCGTTGGGCGCTTGATCCAGGAGGAGTTATATCATGTCACATCAGTCACCTTACCATAACTTTCAAAGTAGTTGGATATTTGATCCCATCAACCGCAGAGACCAGTGAAAATTGGTCATGCTGGGATGTGCTGAGACAGTCTAAAAATCAGCCGGCAGATCTCAGCAGATCTCAGCAGTTCTGAGCGCATCCTGGCATATCCCAACATCTTTTCCGGACTGCGTTTTGAATTTTTTGATGCCATTCGGGTCAAATTTGAGTGTTTTCAAGATTTGCCGAAGAGGAGGGCAGTTCTCAGCATATAATCCGGACTGAGATCGTTCACAGCATGTTTGGGCATATGCCAGCATGACCGATTTTCACTGGGGCTGATTCCTGAACGTTCAACTTTCGCACTGTAATAAATCATGGGCGGGAACGCGTCATGGAGGGAATCCCTGTATCCCACGTCTTCACCCGCATTGTGAGCGCCGTGACACTGGGAAACAAGATCATTTCACGAAAGCATCCCTGTGGGACTTGGAAAAAATGCCAAATTGTCTGTACGTAACAGTACAGAGTGTATTTTCAAGTCAAGACATCCCATATAACTTTGGTGTCCTTGTAGTGTCCTGTTCAACCTGATTCAATGTCATGTTCAACTTGAGTAAGCAGGCTCGCGTCAATACTAAGCCCTTAAATACGCCCAAAACTGATTCTAAGGCTTAATATTAAAAGGTATAAAGGAGAGTCCTTTCACTCCATGTTCGTCAGCTTCAAAGTTATCTCGCCGCCCTCGGTACTCTCATCTTATCTGTTGTGGGTCACCAATTCCATCGTATCCCTGCTCCGACAGCTTACTCGCCTTTTTTGTCTAGCCAACAACCCATTTTACAAACATCTTGTTGTCCACAATGATCCCGACTCACACCATCTACTTATCCTCTTTCAGATGTCCCCCCGTGCCACCGCCAGCGCGATTATCATGCCCGATAGCAACAATCCGCCCCCCATTCTGACCAAGTTCAAATGCGAGGCCAAATACGAGGCGCCGATCACCCTGATCCTGAACATCAACTCCGACGTGTTGGTGCTCAGCTTCCGCAGCAGCGGCGCGCCGACGCAGTCCAAGCTGACGTTAGTATGGTTCCCTCGAGCATGCCACTGGATTTGTGAGGATCACTGGTACCATCGGAAAGGGTCAGATTCGTCTCACCACCGACAAGAATGTCATCATTTCGGGTGGGATTGACGGCGGGCCGAGCGAGTCGCAGAGCTTCACTGCCACTGGGACCTGGACTGGTGCCTAACTGGAAAGCACTAAATCGGAGGTGCCATCGAGTTCCTCATTAGTTGGGCGAATTTTAGTACTTGTATCGAGCTTGTGTAGGCGATACACCAATTGATTTTGATTTTGACTCGTTTTATGATTGTTAGTGACGCAGCCCTTCAAATAAGAACGATTTCGGAGGCCTGAACCCTCCACTATCGAGGGGATAGTATATAGTGCGAGCGGGCTGAGTGGAAAGCAAGGTAATGATAGATGAAATGAGACGCGCCTCTCCAGTGTAGATTAGATTATGTGAATCTTATCGACACTGCCACCTGTCAAACACTTTGCCTCGCACCGCCGACGCTGAAGTCTCCTCGCTTACGCGTGGGTCGCTTTGGATCTCATTCCTCACAGACCCTCACTGTCCTTTGCGCGCGGGTTCGGCCGTGCCCGCGTCCCATTTCCCCGACGTGGTGAAGCCCCCGTCGGCCGTCCCGGCTGATCCCCCCGCAAACACACCACACACGTCCTCTCTCCCTCTCAGATTTCCGTGCGAGGCACCGTTTCTCTCTCCCTATTTCTCGTCACACGCGTCTCACACACGAATATATCACTACCTTGCTTGATAGGGGTACTTACCTGAGTATGACCAGCAAAATATAAAACGCGGCACACACGGGTATCGAGCCCGCTGTCCGCACTCCGCTAACTTGTAATTGTCGGAAAAACACGATTTGCCTTATCAGGGGCTGATGCAACCTGACACTATGTTCAGGGCTGATCAGGTTATGCGGCGGGGCATATCAGGTATCATCAGATGCTGGTCAGGCTTCGTCAGATAGCGCCCCTTCGGAAGAAACAAAATATACATATTCCTACCTGCAATAAGCTCTAAATACCATTACGGTGTTGAAATATGTTGAAAGAATGAAAAAACCAACTCAAACGGGCTTGAACAAGGGAAATGTCAGCGGGAACCCGGTGTGCCGCACAAGGTACATTATTCTGTCGGTGTCCTTCCAATGTCAACCCTAATAGTTAGAACATTTCTTGCACATTAGTTTCAGTTAGTCGTGTATAAAGTCGTTAGATACAGTAGTTAGTTATATTACAAGCCGTGAATAACACTAGGAAGGCTTCATAGTCCTTCAGTAAGAGGGACCAAGATTTTTGCAAAATCCTCGAAAATGTGCTGATCAGCCTTCGTCAGGCTGGTCAGGCCTTATAATCGGTTTCTGTTGCTTGTCAGCCCGTCGGAGCCCTGATGGTCTGATTTGTCCTGACCAGCGCATGTCACTGCTGGTCAGACAATTTGGATTTTTCCGACATACCACTTGGGGACCTTGGACATATTTTCTTTTTGGAAAAATCCGAGAACGGAGACGTTCGACTAATGTTGAATTTTCTCACGTAGGCCAGTAGTGGCTGTGCGTTAGTTCGTCACTGTGACTGATGTGACTAAGGTTCATGTTTCAGTCCACTGCCAAGAGCAAAACGATGACACATACCGACAGGCTCAATTTTTGAATAGCATCTACTACTTGTTTCCTGAGCGCCGAGAGCTGCACACGTCCTTGAAATAGCCTTGGAAGACCCTAAAAAACCTGGTGGAGCCGCGATTTGCATATGGTGGAGCACACATTTTCTTTTTTCTTTTTCGCCAAGCCAACTCATGACGGACATCACGATCCAACGGACATCCTTCAAAATTTCCCCTTGGGCCAACTTGTTGGCCTTGGCTAGCGGCGTTTTCTTCCTTCGTCCTTCCTTCCCCCATCTCCCCGTCTGCGCCAAGACACCCCTACGTTCACTATACCGCACACTCTTTGAGGGATCAACATGGTCTCCTCTCGCGTCGTCATTTCGAGCGCTGTTGCCTTGCTCGCAGCCTTCCCCTCTGTCCACGCTACCGCTCGCGGTCTCGCCTGGGCCACAAACAACGACTTTGCGCCCATCATTGGCGGGAAACCCCTGGTCTCATGGTATCACCGTACGCTCGTTCAGTCCAACTTTTTTTCTTCGCATCCTTATCTTGATTCGCAGACTGGCAAGACGGCCCTGTTCCGCAGATGCCGTCCAAGAACGAATACGTCCCCATGTTCTGGGGAAACACGGTCCGGAGCCCTCTTCTCTTCCCTTGCCATCGTTCCCGAAATCTGACTTTCTTGCTACTTCTTAGAAATGGGGCGACTGGAACAGCCGCAAAGCCGAGATGGCGAAGAACACACCCAAGCATCTCCTCGCCTTCAACGAGCCGGACATTTCGAGCCAGGGGGACATGTCGGCCTCGTATGCTGCGGACGTCTGGATGCAAGAGATTCACCCATGGGGCAAGAAGGGCGTCAAGCTCGGCAGCCCCGCCGTCGCGTGGGACCTCAACTGGACGAACGACTTCATCACCGAGCTCAAGAAGCGCGGTGGCTACGTTGACTTTGTCACCGTCCATTGGTACGCCTGCCTCCCCCAATTCGTTTCCACTTTCACTTTGAACTAATAGCATTGCGTAGGTACGGCTCGTACCAGGATCTCGCGGGCTTCAAGAAATACGTCGCTTCCGCGCACTCGCGCTTCGGATACAACATTTGGGTCACCGAACTGGGCATCACCACGGGATCGAACCCCACCCAACAGCAGACGAAGGACTTCATGATGCAGGCGTACTCATGGATGGACTCGACCGGTTACGTCGACCGCGCGTCTTGGTTCGGTGAGTATTCATTTCCCCACATCTCAATTCCGCGGTTTCTAATCTCGATTCCCAAGGCTGCTTCGAGGCGAGCCAGCCTCCGGATGGGTACGCCACGGGTAAGAACGCGCTGTTCAAAGCCGCGTGGACCCTGAGCGACATGGGATACTGGTGCGTCTAACCCCATTGATACATTAAGTAACAACATTTCCTTACTTTGAGTCGCTTGGACAGGTACGGATATAGCAGCAAGCCCGACCGCCGCGACGTCGACATCAAGTCCCGTCACCATGCCATCGCTGCGCGCCTCAATGCCACCACCACCGAGGACGAGACGGATGACACCGACGCCGTCCACTGCGATAAGATCTGCGTGCTCCGGAACGCCGCGCTGGAGGCGTATGAGCTCGCCTCTGCCGCACCAGCAGAAGGGCTTTGAAGTTTATTGTTAGCTTTTGTCTGGTCCTGCGATTAGAAGAGCTCAGACCGCACTCTGTCCGCACTTAATCTTTGTTCTACAAGCAATCGTTCCGGCGTTGCCCTGGGCCCGGCCACAGTATTTCTATCTTTTCTCTCGTCCTGTGACTGGAGTAGCTCAAACCGAACTCTGGCCGCACTGAATCCATATTGCATTTCAGTTGAAGCTGGATATCACAGCGATAATTCGATACTCTCATTAATGTCTCTTCAGAATTCTTCAGAACTCCACTATTTGCACTTGGGGGTCCGTATATTTATTTGACTTGAAGTTAAATCCAACCAGTACAATCGACCGAAATGTAGTCTGCCTATCCTCGCCGCATTGTTTGCATTCCGTATAATCCTACCTACTCCCCGCCGTAGGCAGAGTCCTGCAGAGTCCAAGCTGTCAACCGATGGTGAGGGATTGATGCCGCTGATGTCCGCCGCCTAGACTATACATACATCCAATGTTGAACATCTGGCTAGGAGCCACTGAACGCAGTGTGTGGGGATGGCGAGCCTATTCCGGGCAATGCAGAGCGGACCGTGGTGGAGACAGACCTTCCAGATTCTGAACAGAAGAGAGTGTCATTTTTGGCTTGTAAAAGTGGCTTGCGCCTGCGCGGAATGGCTTGTTTCGGGCGGGGGCGTGGATTTGGGTGGGATCACCCGTCCACGCCCGGCCGATCGGCTTGCAAGCCACTTTGATGGCTTGGCAAGCCATTCCGCCAACTTCACCATAGCCAAAAAAAATCAGTGGCTTGTCAACATAGCACGCCAATTCCACCGCAACCCACATATCTGATGCTCACAGTAGCATTCCCCGAGGCATTCCCCGAGGCGGGTGCAATTTAATTCTGACATCATGTGGCACAACAGTAAATATACACTGTACGGCGCAACAACGACCAGCACAAAGATCATACACATCGAGATTATGTTGGCTTGTGACACCCTACCGTTCCGTATGGTATCTCAGCTCATGAATATGTCGAAAGAGGTAAAAGAATGGACAAACTTGAAACCATGTGCAGTCCCTTTTCTCCCATGTCAGCCCGAATTTCCATTCTCTTCACAGCGGACACAAAATAAATGTTTCGAGGGATTCTCTGGCCAACGACAACAATTGTAAGTGCTCATTAATAATATATCCCGAGGTTGTCCAAGCACCTGCCACCGTGATTAAGTAAACTGGTTCGAATATCGGTTATATTGTACGCCTACCCTAAGTACAACTTTTCCATGGTAAATTCCATGTAGTATTACATGAAATGCTCCTTCTTATGTGAAAACCTCCCACTTTCCATGTGTGTAAGCAGAGAAGTTAGGCTCATAATCCATCATCGAGCACAATGTTCGGCTCATGGGGGGGGCCAGCATGGTTTGTTTCCGCCAAACGGCAGGCACAAAGATTTATGGTGGAGGTTTTATTCTGTGACACTATGTGAGGCATTTTGCAATCCGCGGCATTAATATTTAGGCTCGTACCTGTGATTCAGGGTTGGCGGGGGCATTGAGCAGAGTGGCTTGTGCACGCGATACAAGCCGGCCAAATGGCTTGCATAAATATCTCAGAAGCGGTTTATGGACTCATCGTGATTCAACCACAAGATGACGAAGTTCAGTCGGAGGTACAATATTAATGTGTATATTTTTGTGTGGCAAAAAAAGCCAGAACAACTGTTGAAATTAATGGGCACTGCCACCGTGAAGAATGTTTTACATGCGGCATGCGGCAAGATACAGCAACGAATTCATCAAATGCACCGCCATTCATTTTAATTTATTGTAACGCTATAGATTAAGGACCAATAGAAGTAGAAACGTGATAATTTAGCCAGATACAGAAAATTTGGGAACGGCCACTGGCATACCCAAGGATGGGAATGTCGGGAAGAGACTCTCTTTTTCTGAGAATATCGCTGCACATAAAAGGACTTGACATTCCATTCAAATACATGATGATCTGGCGGGGGGGTCGATTGGTGCGAGGTGGGCGTGGATCACGGACTAGTTTGGTGTGGGCGTACACAGGGCATGGCTTGGGCGTGGAGTTGTGAGTCTCAAGCATGAAGTCCAACGGAGTGAGCGTTGGATGTTTGCGTTTCGCATTGTACGTGCAGCGGAGCGTAGTGTTTCGGTACTACGCGAGTTCAAAATTCTCAGCCGAGGTTGTAGCCTAGACTCCAGAGATAAGATCAAGTATCATATTTAGCATGATATACGAGGGCTACAGATGCTAGAAACACCGTGGGATGCGTGAATTTGAATTATGAAGGTCAACAGCGGCCGACGCGATCAATCACGGCGGCGAGGATGGTCGGAATGTTCCGAATATAGCAGGGAAACAAAGAAACGATGGCGGCTCAACAATAGTCATTAATAAACAAATCCCTACAGTGAGAATGTGTAGTGTAGCCGAGGACAAGCCCAGCCATATCGCAAGCCACGCCGTCCACGCCCGCCCCACCCAATTTAAACTCCGCTAAGCGGCGCAAGCCATTCGGCCAAGCCATTCCGTAAAGTCTGCTGAACAGAATGTCACTAGAGCGGTTGGCCAACATAGGAAACACCCTAGACTTTTCATTTTAAAAGCCAATCGTTTGACGGTTGAATCTCTTGCGTGATTAATGTAACTAGATCAAGTGTTGAGAACTCGAAGAAACCACACTAGGAGTTTAAACCCAAGCGGGGGTGCGTTAAATTCGACATGTCGCACTAAGGTAACACACCATACATCCTCTCCATTCGGAGAACCTATCGCTCGTGTAAAATGCGCCAATGCACGGGTCTAGTAATGCTTGTCGAGGACCATTAGCCTCACGCTTTACTATTAGTTTCTACCCCTAGATCTGACCTCCAGACATGCGCTCTACCATCGCAAATTCCAGTTCTTGTTATCCTCGCTGCTTCTTGTGAGGGATGCCCGACGGTCAATGTCGGAAAAACCTGAAAAAATTGAGCCCTTATAAGGCGATTTTCAGGTGAGCCAATCTTTCAATGCCTTTTAATCACCTTATAAGGGCCTTAAAAGGGCTTATAAGATTGGCTCAGATTATAAGGCTATTTCGATTTTTCCGACAAATGAAGTTTGAATTACTACGGCACACCCCGCGCGTCCTATACGTGGGTCCGGGTCCAAAAAAGAAGCGGATTTGCCTCGAGAGAAGGTTCTGAAAGACGGTAGAGAAATTATAGCGAGATGACGGGATCGTTTACAACCTAGATCTACCTCGAGAGAGGGCTCTGAAGGCGGCAGCATCATTTTAGCGAGATGTCGAGATCATTTACGGCCCGGAGTACAACGGCTAAAGGTATAAAGGAGAGTCGTTTCACGCAATATTCTTCAGCTCCAACGTTCTCTCCCCGTCTTCAGTACTCTCATCTTATCTGTGAGTTCCCAATTCCATCGTATCCCAGCTCCGGCAGCTTACTCGCCTTTTTTCTCTAGCCAACAACCCGTTTTACAAACGTATTGTTATCCATAATAATCACGACTCACACCATTTACTTATCCTTTCTCAGATGTCCATCCGTGGCACCGCCAGTGCGATGATTATGCCCGATAGCAACAACCCTCCCGCCCTTCTGACTAAGGTCAAATGCGAGGCCAAATACGAGGTCAACGGCCAGCCGTCGATCACCCTAATCCTGAACGTCAACTCCGACGTGTTGGTACTCAGCTTCCGCAGCAGCGGCGCGCTGACGCAGTCCAAGCTCAAGTTAGAGTATGGTTCCCTGGAGCATGTCACTGGGTTTGCGAGGATCATCATTTCGGGTGCGATCGACGGCGGGCCGAGCGAGTCGCAGAGCTTCACTGCCACTGGTACCTGGACCGGTACTTGAAGCGAGAGCACTGAATTATGGGTGCCATCGAGTTTCTCATTAGTTGGGCAGATTTTAGTACTTGTATCGAACTTGTGTAGGCGACACGCCAATTCTGATTTTTGACTCATTTCATGATTGTCAGTGACGCAGCTTTTCAAATAAGAACGACTTCTGAGGCCTGAGGTCTCCACTATCGAGGGGATAGCATATAGTGCGAGCGGGCTGAGTGGAAAGCAAGGTAGTGATAGATGAAATGTCCAGTGTAGATTAGATTATGTGAATCTTATCTACACTGCCACCTGTCAAAGATTTGCTTCGCACCATCGACGCTGGAGTCTCCTCGCTTACGCTCGGGTCGCTTTGGGTCTCGTTCCTCACAGACCCTCGGCGGCCTTTGCGTGCGTGTTCGGTCGTGCCCGCATCCCGCCTCTCCGACCGCTGCGTCGTGAAGCCGTGAAGCCCCTGTTCAACAAGCGAGGTACGAGCTTCGAGTTGAAGCGTCTGTCTAGGAGAGACTACCTGTCGACCGGGACGGCCGATCCCCCCGTAAACACACCACACACGTCCTCTCTCCTTTTCGGATTTCCGTGCGAAGCACTGTTTCTCTCTCCCTATCTCTCATCACACGCGTCTCACGCACGAATATATCACCAGTGATTTACCACCTTGCTTGATAGGGGTACCTGAGCATGACCAGCAAATATAAAACGCGGCCACACGGGTATCGAGTCCGCTGTCCGCACCCCGCTAACTTAAACAGTACCACTTGGGGACCTTTGACATTTCTTTTTGGAAAAATGCGAGAACGGAGACGTTGGAACTAATGTTGAATTTTCTCAGACGCGGTTCAACAGGCCGGTGGTGGCTGTGCATTAGTTCATCACTGTGACTGATGTGACCAATGTTCATGTTTCAAATCCACAATGCCAAGACGCAAAACGATGATCATCATAATACCGCATGGAGACCCTACGAACAGGCTCAATTTCTGAAGAGCATCTACCTGTTTGTTGGGCACCGAGAGCTGCACACATCCTTGAAATCGCCTAAGAGGACCCTAAAAAACCTAGTGGAGCCGCGATTTGCATATGGTGGAGCGCTTTTTCGTTTTATTTTTCGCCAAGCCAACTCATGACGGACATCCTTCAAATCTCCTACTTTTGACCTTGGCTAGCAACGTTCCTTCTTTCCTTTCTTCCTTCCCTCATCTCCCCGTCTGTGCCAACACACCCCTACGTTCATTATACCGCACACTCTTTGAGGGATCAACATGGTCTCCTCTCGCGTCGTCATTTCGAGCGCTGTTGCCTTGCTCGCAGCCTTCCCCTCTGTCCACGCTACCGCTCGCGGTCTCGCCTGGGCCACAAACAACGACTTTGCGCCCATCATTGGCGGGAAACCCATGATCTCATGGTACCACCGTACGCTCGTTCAGTAGTCCAACGTTTTCTACGTATCCTTATCTTGATTCGCAGACTGGCAAGACGGCCCTGTTCCGCAGATGCCGTCTAAGAACGAATACGTCCCTATGTTCTGGGGAAACAAGGTCCGGAGCCCTCTTCTCTTCCCTTGCCATCGTTCCCGAAATCTGACTTTCGTGCTACTTCTTAGAAATGGGGCGACTGGAACAGCCGCAAAGCCGAGATGGCGAAGAACACACCCAAGCATCTCCTCGCCTTCAACGAGCCGGACATTTCGAGCCAGGGGGACATGTCGGCCTCGTATGCTGCGGACGTCTGGATGCAAGAGATTCACCCATGGGGTAAGAAGGGCGTCAAGCTTGGCAGCCCTGCCGTCGCGTGGGACCTCAACTGGACGAATGATTTCATCAACGAGCTCAAGAAGCGCGGTGGCTACATGGACTTTGTCACCGTCCATTGGTGGGCCTGCCTCTTGCCCTAATTCGCTTTTTGAACTAATCGCGTTGTAGGTACGGATCCTACAAGGACATCGAGGGCTTCAAGAAATACGTCGCTTCCGCGCGCTCGCGCTTCGGATACAAAGTTTGGGTCACCGAACTGGGCGTCACCACGGGATCGAACCCCACCCAACAGCAGACGAAGGACTTCATGATGCAGGCGTACTCGTGGATGGACTCGACCGGTTACGTCGACCGCGCTTCTTGGTTCGGTGAATATTGATTTCCACACGTCGTTCCGCGGTTTCTAATTGCGATCCCCAAGGCTGCTTCGAGGCGAGCCAGCCGCCGGACGGGTATGCCACGGGCAAGAACGCGCTGTTCAAAGCCGCGTGGACCCTGAGCGACATGGGTTACTGGTGCGTCCAACCCATTGATACATTAAGTAACAACATTTCCTTACCTCGAGTCGCTCCGCCAGGTACGGATACAGCAGCAAGCCCGACCGCCGCGACGTCGACGCCAACCCGAACATCAAGTCCCGCCACCACGCCATCGCCGCGCGCCTCAACGCCACCGCCACCGAGCCCGACACGGACGACACGGACGCGGTCCACTGCGACAAGATCTGCACGCTCCGGAACGCCGCGCTGGAGGCGTATGAGCTCGCCTCTGCCGCACCAGCAGAGGAGCTTTGAAGTTTGAAGTTTGACTCTAGATTGAATCCGAACGTCATCCATACCCTTGAATTGAATTGAATCTATACACCGCCACCTATACCCATATGCATGTCTCCACCTTTTTTTTTTCATTGCGAAACGTCTCTGTTACTAACAGGAACCCGGCGGAAGAATATTCTTGTGGGTTTTTCCAATACGTCTTTTTTTCTATACGGGAAGCTCCCATTCAAAGTCTGTGTTGGTGTTTTTGGATGTTAAGATGAATATTCCGGGCAGGGCGCGTCACGGTCATATATTATTTTGGTCATCGCGTCAAGCACGTGCTGAGAATATGACCACGCGAAGTCCTGGTGTACCCTC
This sequence comes from Mycena epipterygia, assembly GCA_029281465.1. Lineage (NCBI taxonomy): Eukaryota > Fungi > Basidiomycota > Agaricomycetes > Agaricales > Mycenaceae > Mycena > Mycena epipterygia. The sequence goes on along the minus strand of JARJCQ010000039.1, from coordinate 232,562 downwards.
CGGGCCTTTACATCCACACTGCGACATCGCTCGACACCGATTCTGTTATCATGGACCCGAGCTTGCCCAGTAAGTGCCAGACCGTTTCTCATCATCTTGAAACTTTCAACTTCGCTCCCGCTGCCCGAAGTCCACCGCTGCAGCCACTGCCAACGAACTTTCCCGGGGAAAAAGAGGCTCAATAAACATGTCGAAAGCGTCCATAGTAAGCGCTGCATCTCTACACCAGACCGTTTCTCACATCGCATCTTGGAGCTTCCAACTTCGCTCCCTCTCAGACACCCTCCAAAGTCCGCCGTTGCTGCCACTGCCAACAAAGTTTCCCGTTGAGAAAGAGCCTCAGGGAACATGTCAAAAATAACCATAGTAAGTGCCGCATCTCTACGCCAGACCGTTTCTCACATCGCATCTTGAAACTTTCAACTTCGCTCCCGCGGCCCAAAGTCTACCGCTGCAGCCACTGCCAACGAACTTTCCCGAGGAGAAAGAGCCTCAATAAACATGTCAAAAGTGTCCATAGTACGTGCTGCATCTCTACACCAGACCATTTCTCACATAGTATCTTGGAGCTTCCAACTTCGCTCCCGCTCAAACACCCTCCAAAGTCCCCCGCTGCAGCCGCTGCCAACGAACCTTCCCTTCGAGCAAGAGCCTCAAGAAGCATGTCAGAAGTTTCCACGTTGGAATAATGCAAACCAATGCCAGCAATCTGGCTGCGTATCGACCGCAGTGTGCGGTCTGCGACATGCTCGTTCCAGGCCACGGATGGATCGGACACATCACGGACAGCCGTCACCAGAAAAAGCAGCGACAATCAGACGTTGCTTTGAAGCGCAGAATGACCGGGCGTTCGCGCGGAATTATACAGGTTGACCGGCTCGCGCTTAATTTTGGTCACGACGCGCCTGGTAGGACTGGTGCGGCGACACAGACGTGGAAGGTAACAAATGTCGGACGGACCGCCGTATACTTTAGTCCTTGGGTCAGGGATAAATTGTGCGTCTTCACTTGCAATCTCCGATATCATTATCGATAATCAATCGCTCGTTCTGCGGCAGTTTCGCACTAAAAGGGGGTTCTGAAAAGCGCAGGCTTGAGCCCGGCGCTAGCGCCTTAATTGAAGTGAAAGTGATCCCGAAGACTCTACGAGGCCACTTCCAAACCAGGCTTGACATTACTTTCCAGCTACCGGACCAGAATGGCCGGGCCACTATCACAAGACCCATTTCAGCGTAGCAGTCTGTGGATTCTGTTTTAGTCGAAGAATTATTGTAACAAGGTGTGATCAATCAAGATTTATGTAGACTCGGAAATAAATTGTACAGTACTTCTGTTTTGCCACTCGTCCACTGTGATCCAATATCAGCATGGCAAAAATTTAGAGATTAATGTTCGATTTACCTGGCCCCTGAGGCCTGCGGATAGGTTTCTGCGACACGGGAACGAGGGACTGAGGTAGAGGCATGTGAGGTAGAAGCATGTATGCATCCACCAGCGGACAATAGTGTGTAGAGTGTGACTTGATACGCGCGGGAGACCTTTGAAAAGAGATGCAAATAAGGGGGAAAGCAACGCGGCAAGGAAGGGATATTCTCGTTAAGGAGCGGGGTGCCACCTACGGCGTACTTTGCCTGCTGTCTAATTAAACTTGAACTTGGGTTGTATTCAATGGGACCTGGGACGCAGACTTCAAAATAAACAATGTAATGAACAGAAAATTTAAAGTGACAGTTTGTGGATTTCTTCACGGAAACCAGATTTTGTGACGTTTGAAAATATAATTATTCAACTTGAACCATGGCGCACGTGACCTGCTGAACAACGTCAAACAAAGAAAATTTTCGTCGTTTCGCCTCGCAGATTCCTTCAACGACACAGGATCGACAGTTGGTAAGCATGGATCAGGTTTCTCTGCACAGTATTGTCTCCACGCCTGCCTGGAAATGCCTCCGAAATGTGGACATTCTCCGCCAAATCCTCATCTATCACGGTAGTAATGACCTTCGACGCCGGGACTCAAGACCGGAGTCTCATAACCATATACTCCTAAATATTGCCCTGACTTGCAAAACACTCTCGGGAGCAGCTCTGGATGAGCTGTGGTGGAGGCTCGAAAGCATGGGTCCGCTTCTATTGCTCATACCTGCCTTGAAGTGGCGTGCTGGCACTGTTGTGGGTTTCCGTCTCGTATCACCATGACACAGATAGCTCACTTTCCAATCTAGGTATCACTCAGAAGATCTCCGACTCCGGAAGAATGGGCTAGATTCGACTACTACGCCCACCGTATCCGGGTCGTCGCACTCGAAAGCAACGAGAAATTTCCCATCGACACACCTATTTACCAACAGATCCACAAAGAACACAAGACACCCCTTCTACCCAATCTTCAGAAACTTATCTCCATCCCCCTCGCCAACGAAGCCTTCCTTTTTGCGCCTCCCTCCCTCCGCTACATCCGCTTCGAGTCGGACGATAATGTAAAGACCTTGAAGCTTCTATCTGATGTTGCTGCCAGAGCACCAGCGCTTGATACACTCCGTGTCGATCTGACACACGACGCCGGTTCGAAAGTTTACGAAGGCCTTGAAAAGTTGACGGCTTTGCGTATGCTTCAACTGAATCTAAAGAAGGGTTCGCTTTCCGAATATGCCAAATTTTATGAGACCCTGGCTCGATCGCCGCTGATGGACTTATCCATCACCGTGCCTAGTCAGTGGGAACAGGACATCCAGAGACACCGACTTGTCTCTGGGTTCGGAAAGCTAAACGAATTGACCATCGAGGCAGGGTTCAATGTACTCGAGAAGGTAATTTCGCACGTGGACTCGAGCACCTTGTCTGCTCTTAGTCTTCACACGACCAGGGGGGATGGGTTAAAGCAGGATTGGAAGCCATTGATCAGTCTCATATTCAGACGCTGGGAATCCTCTCTGCAGTTCATCAACCTGGACCTCCAGTATACTTCACCGCCTGCGAGCTTCCAATCCGTCTTCGGTTCTCTTGACAACCTTCCCAATTTGCGGGAATTTCATCTCTCTCGGTACTCCCCAATCAAAATCACAGAAAAAGACGTCCTCGTGCTGGCGAAAAACTGCACCGGCATAGAAAACCTGTCCCTAATTTCGGGAGGAGATATAGATAACGTTACTCCATCCCTTCGATCCCTCATCCATCTCTCGAATCATTGCCCGAGACTCGTTGCCCTCCAAATTTCATTGTCGTCCGATTTAACGCTCCCTCTCGATACATCCTCGTCAATCTGCCGCCAAAAAGCGCTTTGGATTCTCTACATAGGGGGAATGCCTCTGTGGCCCGATTCCCTCGACCCTCAGACAAGCAGGACCTACGCAGTCGCACGGTATTTAGACCGAATCTTCTCGCGGTTGGAGCATGTGAAGAATTGGACGGCTCCGTGGGACCCCTGCTGGCAAGGAGTGGAGTTCCTAGTCCAGGCGTTCCAGGCTGTTCGGGCTGAAGTAAGTTCCCAGATGCGTGATGGAGGATATTGTGCTCATCATTGTCACAGGAAGCACGCGGCTGAGATGAACGAATGCTGGGAATTGTTTTGGCGGCGCATTCAACGATAATGTCCCAAAAGTTCTGTGGAGCTCCGATACAGTCTAGGTGGCTTGCATTTTCCATGTCTAAACGTTGTACATACGCTTGCCTCAAAGAAAAATACAGTATCAGATAATTTCCCTGATTATTTTTGGAGATAGGTTGCGCAGTGTCTCAAATTTTCCTGCGGTTGCCTTTTTATTTGGTTGTTTGGTTGGGTCTTGCACTGCCACATCATATCCACCTCCTCTCTTTCAAGTCCCCCTTCAGCGTTCAGCTATGGAGCAAGACCCAGTGGCAGCAGACTCTGAAACGCCCACCCGGGTGGAGGACCTGTGGTTTCCCAAAGATACGATCGTAATCCGAGCAGAGAACAAGATATTCCAGGTCTCAAGAGCAGTTCTGGCGGCGCGATCCATCGTGTTTCGCGACATGTTCGCATTCCCCCAACCGACAACTGAGAACACCGAGCAATTCGATGGAAGCCCCGTCGTACGCTTGCACGACCCTGCGCGCGATGTAGAGGTCTTTCTGCGGGCGATTTATGACTCGAGGTGCGCTTCTTGAAAAATTGTATCCGATAGCCGGTCCTGACGTTTTTTCAAGCTACTTCATGCCGGCCCCTGTTGCCATTAATCTTTGGGTTGTTTTAGCAATTCTTCGACTATCCAACAAATACGATATCCAGTATCTCTATCGTCGTGCTTTGGATCATCTTGCTGATGATGGATGGTACGCGGCAAGCTACGCCGAATGCCAATGGGGGAATCATCTTGACGTTATCCACAAAAATTCTCCATTCAATGCACTCTCAGTAATCACCACAGCGATTGAAGTCGGTGCAACTTGGCTTCTCCCGCGGGCATACTATTGCGCATCCACTTTCTACCCCTCACAGCTCCTCCCGTTCATGGAAGGCAATATGAAAGAACATGTCCGGATATGCCTAATCGCGCATGTACAGCTCCTCCGTGGGACCGTTTCCGTCAACAGCTTCCTCACCATGCGTTACCTCAGTTGTGCGACACCCCACGTTTGTGATACCATTCGCGACGCCCATTACTTGGACTTTCTCGCAGACGTGGACGCAGGGCGAGACTTGAATACTCTTTCGCGGTGGAACAATGATGACTGGGAGGGATTCGAAGCTGTCGGCATGTGCGATGCTTGTCGGCAGTCAGCGAAGACGCGACGCTTCGATCTTTTGGGCTAAGCCAAGGCTAAGCTTCCCAGTATTTTCGGACTGCCATCATGGGAGGACTTGCATACGATGAAGCGGGCCGCGATGGGCGAGGACGAGGACGAGGATGAGGATGAAAATATAGAGGACTAGGTGAGAATGCGCCATCTAGGATTTCCGACGAGAACAATCTAAGCGTTTCTCATCTTTTATCAGTTACGACATAGAATAAACATATGGTTCCCATTGTTTTTTATTTCGTGTACCACGCCCAGTCGGACCGTCCGTCATTCTTGCCGGGATTCTCGGGCATCCGCGTCAGCTTCCAGCAGATGTCGATGCATGTCAACGTTCTGAGTGGGTGGACTGCAGCAGAGAGCCGGAGTCTTAGAAGCGGCATCAAGTCAAGGAACGTCCAAAGCTTATACAAGTGATAGAAGATCTGGCGGAGCCTCCACGTTTCAGTCACAAAAATGCGCAGCAAGGTCTTCAACTATAATTTCCATCCATATGTTGTTCAGGACGATCTAAGCTTGCATTTTCAATCACAAAATACGTACCAAGGGCTTCAACTACAATTCCACATATCGTTCAAAAAACCAGGACACAATGAAGCTCCAAACGTTAACGAGATACTCGGATATTGGCAAGGCGGAACAAGCAAGCAAAAAAGCTACATAATTCAACGAAGCATGCCTAAATCAACATGGCCAAAATTCCGACCACCGCTCCTACTCCCACGTAAACACCGCCCAGCGACCCCGCCACCTTCGCGCTACTACCCCCATTCGACTTGCTGGAGGTGCCCGACCCAGAAACAGCGCTGACGGGCGCCGTCGCGGTCGCGGTCGCAATGAACTCCGACCACGACGCCAAAGTCGCGCTCGGTGCAATGGTCGACAGGCTGGTCGTATCCGAGTTCCCATCGCCGTAGAAGATCGCCAGGCCCCCGGGCATCACGTCCGCCGCGAGGGGGAAGTCCTCCCCCCCGACGACGGTGCCGGCGTTGCTGTCAACCAGCCCGGTTTGGTTGGACCCCAGCACGAATTCACGCACGAAGACGAAGGCCTGATAAGGAAGGATTCATGAAATAATGGAAAGGGAAGATTCATGAACGCAACGCACGGCTTCTGGGACGGAGTTGGGCACTAGATGGCCCGCGCCCTTGAAGAGCGCAAACGTGAGGTTGCGCTCCTGGTGGACGATCCCTGCGAAATTGCCGTTGTCGTCGCTCCAGGGCGTCGCGGGCCTCCGGGTGAACCCTTGCACGCCCCCGAATGTCATGTTCTACTCGTATTAGTGATTTCCCATTGCTGTTATATTTTACGATCACGTACTTGGATAACGACTGCGGAAGGGAGAATTAGTTTCATCAACTTGAACTAAGAACAAGAAGGGAATCGCACCTTCGGTTCCACGATGCGGGACCAACGAATCGTCGTTGCCAGAGTAAAACACGATTCCGACGCCCCGCGCACTGGCGTTGGCCGCGAGGTCAGACAGGAAGACCATTGGCCTAAGTTAAGAGCTAATTGTGGATCTGGAATACATTCTGCATAGTAGAACTCACTCGGGGCCTGAATCAAACCAAAATCAGTGACCGGGAAGGAGGCGTGACCAAAAAGACTCACTAGGATCCCCAAACGAGGTTCCGTTGGCTGCTCCACCTTCAAAACATGATATATGAGCTGATGCCCCACGACTGAAGACCGGACAAACCAAACGGAAAGTCGAACGACTGGATCCAATTCTTCGATGTTGGCGCATGCAGCGCCGCACGGGTGCGGTTATCTAGCAGTTTGCTTCAGACCAGCCGAAAATAGCTGAACTTTCCTTACCGTTCATGAACACGGTGGGGTCGCTGGGAACCTCGGGGTTCAGCCCATCCGGGATGTCGTATACCTGCCTCGAAGTATGAGCGGAATCCTAAATCGGGATAGCCGTGCACACATCAATCCCTCCCAAAGGTGAGGCTTTGGGAAATTGTAAGTGGATGAGTGTGTAATCAGTAGAATATGTACTCACTCCAGGGAAACGAAAAATTCGTCGCGTAATCGAGCAGTTCACCGTAGATAAAACAGCCATAGAAGGGATCCAACGTCCCATTCGGTCTGCCTTCGAGGTTACGCTTCCACAACTGGCGGCTCTCCTCACGACGGGCGAGCTCCCGCTTGTCAGAGCGGGACGCCTGGGAAAAACGGCCGTTCTGCGCCGCCAAGGCTTTGAGAGAGGTACGAGCTCTGCTCCCGGCCGGGATGGACGAACCGAACGACGGGTCTTTTAGCGTCGGGAAATGGCCGTTTTGCGGATATGTCAGGTTTAGATCATATCCGCAGAGATGCTCCCTGTACATCAGTGATTATCTCGAACAGGTCCGCAGTGACAGACTTGACGTACTGTGTTTTGAAGTAATTGTAGACGTCGGGATCGTAGCCGATGAGCTGCGGGTACGTTTCAATGGTTGTAATCTTGAGCGCCGTGTGTGAGTATCATTTTATGATACGCGATATATGTTCATACCGTGGGCACATTCTCGAAAGTGGCTCCAGAGCCGAGTGTTCCATCTCCAACGATCATTTTCGTGAGATTGACGGGCGGATTTGGAGTGGAGAATATTGTTTTGGTGATGTAAGGCTATTCTTGGTCTCATGAACTGTTCATAGGTTGAAATCCTGGGTAACTCACTATATATGTCCCTGCATAGGATTCTCCAGCCAAGTGCAAAGGCCGCTTTGCCAGGCTAGGAAATATTTTGACAATGTTTGATAAGAATTGGACCTTGGCCTGCGTCAAATACGCGACTAGACACCCAGAATTGACTTACGAAATCTCGGCCCATTTGATCCTCATCCGGAACTAAGGATCCACTTAGCACCCGCATAATCCCCAGATATCGCGCGTACCATATCCCGTGGCGTCACTCGTGGAGTATCCAGTCCCAACTGGCTTGAATGAGGAAAGTTATTTACAGTAAAATAGCACGCGCACCTGGTTGGTCCACCCAGATCGTATCTGCAAGCTTGTTCCAACTGAAATCGTTTTGTACAATCGAATAATTCCCAGTAACTTGCAAAGGTCCATTCTGGCAATTGAATTTGTAATCAATCAGAAATCTGGACAGGAACTCAAGCCGCGCACCTCTGTCATCAGTCCGATCATACTAGAAGACCCGGGACCGCCTGCGTTGATATGAGTCAGTAGTAAGTACCAGTCGCACGAAATTTGCAGGGGGAAAATCGCTTCACCGTTGAGCCATATAATCCAGGGTTCTGTGTCATTAGTGGAAGTCGTGAGGGTACCGTTCGCCTTTTCGAATGCCCAGAAGAACAGCGTAGCATTGGGGTGATCGGCGCGGTTCACACCAACATTCCCAGCGAAGCTGCGGGCGATAGGGCCAGTGACGTTGGGAAGCGGGCTGGTAACTTCGAAATCTAGAATGTGGGGTGAGCATTCCCATGGAAAAGTGCAAAAATTGGATATTGTACAATGTTGCCAGTCAGGTCCGAACGGGGTCGTGGGCATGCCAGGATATGCGTGTGGGAATGAGCTTGGGACTGTTTCATTAGTAGATTGAGCCACACATCCAAGGATGAAAAGCGACGCAAACGCGAGGGCGATTCGAGCCATGGTACGATGGTGTAAGGCAAGAAGGCTTCAGTCATCACTCACGAACCGCGCAGTTATGACGTGAACAGCGTTGAGGCGGCGTTATTGCGGCCAGCTTCGGATCACCGTCGGCTTGCAAGTGCCTCATGGTAGATATATAAACGCGGGATCCTTACAGCCTGTGGAAGCTGATCCCCACACCCCAGATTTAGGAATGAGTTGTATGTCCACCGTAAAGACGCTTTAAATCGGGGATAGCACGATGGAATGGGGGTTTCTGCGCTGAAGATGGACGTCCACTGCCTCTAATAAGTTGGGTTTCCGATTTGGTTTCCAGTTATTCAATATCTGCCTCCTCGCAGGCCAGAACAGCCCTCGAGCTGGAAGAGTGGAACAGAAAGAATGACGTAAGTGCCACTGAGGGGTAAGTTCGGCAATCACTGATCCCATTTACCATTGTTTGTCCTGGCGCGCTGAGTTGCCCACACTGAAAATTCTGCCATGAGAAGTAGACTGACACGGCTTGCCTTTTCATGCCTGATCTCCCTCATTTCAGAGTCCGAATTTTCCACCATTCCGGACATGGAGAGCGATGAGGGTGCATCCTTCACACTCTACAAACCACAAAAGCTACCTGATTTGCCACCGATCAAGCGTAGTAGTACACGCGTATTCCGACTTGGCCCCTTTTCCGGCTGAAGCAGAACAGAAGGCAGAGATGCGCAAGGATCCGGTCGGGGCCTGTTACGCACGATGTGACATGCTGTCCCCAGTCCTCCATGACTATCGTTCTGAAGAAGCTCCTCGCAACAGGCTTTTGCGAAGAGCGCCGCAAGTCTGGCTGGCAACGGGTGGGAGCCCATCTGAGCGTCTGGTTGCGCGATGTATGATCCCCACTACTACAATGATTGGATCCAGGACAGGTTTGCAGTCATTGCAAGAGCAGTCGCAATCGAGAAGGCGGCGTACACCATCCTCAAGACGTGCCAGGGATTGCACAGTCCGACATTCCGCGGCGTGTTTGTAGCGAAAATCCCTGGCTGCGAGAAGCCACACCACATATACGTTGTTCTGTGGAGTATATCCTTGGGGAGGACCTCCGGCACCTAATGAAAGGCGATACGGGCGAAAACACCTGTTCCGCGCACCAAGGAATTATCATCGACGCCGCGGCGCGGCTCTTGCATCGGTTCTTCTCCCTCGGTATTCTTCCTTCCGATATGATGCCACGCAACGTCGTGCTGTGTACACCCGATACAGCCTCTAGCGAGGAATGCTGCCCTTCCACAAGCTGTCCGTGGCAGATGACTCTTCATAGCGACTTGACAATTTCGCGCCCGATGCGCGAGCACCCTTACACGCCGCATATGTGGATGATCGATCTTGAAAATGTTAAATTCTGCAAGGACTCAGGAGCAACGTAATATAGGAAGTTGTAGACGCTGGATTATGGCTTACGGACGAGGCGTGGTATGTTTTGCGTTTTCCACATTGCCTATTAACTCTTTTGTTTGCGCAGGAAAATGCTGGCTCTTGCGAGTGAAGATCCGGATTTCGTCCGACCGTGATGGACAATGTAACGAGACCATCTAACGCCTTCGTATTTGAACCAGTTGAACCTAATAACCTAATAAACCTAAGCGTGAACTTCTCTACATACATTGGACCGTTGTGAGTAGGTTTGAACAGCCGTACGCTCAACGGGACGACCACGATTTATACAGTCCTTCCCCCTACGTGTATGATTTCGAAACGTCATGCAACCCAACACCTTGGTTATACATATGATGGTCCGGTGGAACCGTTTCATTGTCCAAGTCACATCATTCCTCAGATATATTCACTCCATATACCGGAGAGTAATACTGCGCATGTTTCATTCGCAGGAATTTGTATTCACCGACTGTCATTTAATGAATGCTGGAATGTGGATGTCTCGCACCACGTGGAAAAACAAAAACAAAAAAAACGAAAGCGAGAACATGACTTGTACAATTTGTACAATTTGACAACAACCAAAGCATAAGTAGAACAGACTCGGAGAATTGAAAATTGGCTTGAATTACATCATGCACTGGTTGAAGTCGAGTAAGCAATGGATTCCACTGGCGCAGATGAGGGTTCAGGACAAGCTCAGGAACGCATGAGCGCTTGAAATGATGACAGTGCCCCGGCGCCAAGAGCACATATTCATTTAGCGCAGATGAAGGACGAACAGCCCCACCTCTTCCAATTGAATGAGTGTGACGGAATGCTGGAGCTGTTCAGCGCTTAGAACAGACGTGAATACGGGAAGGGCAAATGCCGGTTTCGCTCCCTCAGGCTGACACGTCCCACAATGAAGCTGGAGCAGACCCGTGGATTTTAAACGTTCAATGTCAGAATCGAGGAAACTCGGCCCCGGACTTGTTGTCTCACACTGACAAGTGGCAGGGGCCTTCGTTTCCGAACGGTGGTTACATGAAAATTTATTGAAAGGATACTGCATACGCTGTTCAAGTTCATTGGATTCATGTCGCCCGCATTTTTAAACGATGCTCTCGGCTGTAACGGAAAATCAGCACTTGATCTGGAAGATATCTACGTGAAGGGAACTCACTGTCGTTAAAGGGATGCAAGGCTATTCGATATTAGCGACAAGCAGGAAGCATGGAAAGCAGCAACGAGACTCACGGTCGTAGGGAAACTTTCGCGTGGCGATATCACCCTCGTAATCGTAGAAGTTTGGTTGGATTGCGGTCTAAACCGGTGCCCCGATTAAAACAGTTATATCGCGTGCGGTCATCGAACGCACCAGGTTAACCACTCCGGAAGGCATCTTTCCGCCGAATTCCTTCACGAGTTGTACGCCTGAAGAGTTGTAATCGATCCTGACCATTTGACGGGTAGCCCGAGAAGCATCGTTGAGAAGGTAGTTATCTGAAATAAATTCTCAGCGACCAGTTCTCGTGGAAGGAATGGATCGCACGTGGAGAAATGATGAAGGCGGATTGCGCGGTTGTAAACACTGTGTTTGGCATATCTCCCGTGTGCGGAACGTGGTGCATGCCGAGCTGTAAGGAATGAGATGCGGTAATCCATAAATGAAAAACACCAACGTTTAACCAGCTGTCATTGGTAGATTAAATCAGTGAGTCAAGCAGGACAGTTAAAAGGATACTGACACGACGATATCGGTCTGGTTCAGAGACTCGCCTAAAAAATACGGTGAAGTAGAAACTACACGATCATGTTCGAAACCTACTGTTGAAGAACTCCTCAAAATCGATGAGGGGATTCCCTGAGCGCATTTCATAGGTTAAAATGCGGAACGGATGGAGACAAGTAAACCCACCGGGATCATAGTCGTTGTTGGCATGCGAGGAGCGGACCTCGGTGTCCTTTTGTTTCGTAACATACAGCGCGTGCTTGGCAAAACCTTGCGATTTTAGGAGGTTTGGGCTTGTAAAATCCATTGAGCAAAGAGTTCAAAGCAAATTGCAGGGCATACCTGTCTTGGATCGTGAGGTGCATTCCAGCTCCTCCGCGCGAGGGGGCGATCTTGTATCCTCTCGGCTCTCCATATTTATTCGGCCTGAAAAGGCGAAGTCAATCCTGTTAGTCACCACCGACAACATGTGCCAACGTACTTATCGCTGTTCTCGACCAAGAACATGTCGGCCCCATTTCTCGGCCACGACTGCCCCCAGTGAGAACATTATTCAATACAAACAAACGGGAAACAACCAACTAGCTTCGCGTCATCCTCGTTTTCCACACGCACGCGCTCGAGGTGCATGGTGGAACGGGTTTTGTTCGCCCATGGGTATTTAACCTCGACGGGAACGATCTTGTGCTTGACGAACGTGTTATCGGTGCCGAGGACATCCATATCCACCTGGAAGAATTGCAAAGATAAATTTGACAATTGGGGATATCGGACGCAACAATTACCTTCCAGTTGAGCGAATGGTCGTGCATGCTTCCGCTCAGTGCATCGTGCACCTGATATCCTAAAAAAAACATGTTACACGGAGTCGAATAATTTTGAGCATTTCCACCCACCGTAGTTGTTATTCTTGGCGTCTTATTCGTTCTCGCCTCAGCATGGTTTCCAGAGAGATAAAATAAAGGGCGCACAGTATGCAGATTGGATATATCCTGAGGCGCGAACAATCGTCTCGATGGATCCGTCCAGGGCGAACTGGTCAAAATTATCAAAAACAGCGGAAGGTCCTGTAGGCAAGGCACGTACGACGTAATCGAACTGGTTAGAGATGTGTTTCAACGCGAATTTGGAAAACAAGCAAAGAATGGAGGACGAACGCTGTAGTCATAGTCTTCGCAAATACATTTAGAAAACGATCCGAAAAGCGAACAGAAAGCGTACTGCCAACAGTGGAGACCGAGCGCAGCGTGAAAACAATGTTCTTAGTGAGCGCGAGGTAGTTTGAGGAGCTGTAAGAGATTTTATCAGCCACAAACAATGGGATGCCGACGGCACTGACGAGTGTCTCTGCATGAGATATCCAGGGTCGCTCTCAAAGAGACAGATGTTGTTCCGGTGGGTAGTGGAGATCTCCGCGGCGTGGAATGTCGAATTGAGGACTGTTCAAGGTGAACCGCGTCAGGTGAATAGTACGGAAAAACTTACAGTGAGAATAGGTCGGGCAGTCAAATCCAGGGACGAGCTCGAAGGCGTACGGGCCCTGCAGAGGATATCTCAGATGGGCGGCAGGCAAACGGAAGCAAACTCTCACAAATCCATAGAACGTGTCCATATAAGCTGTTCCGCTTTGCACGGGATCGTTCCCGGCACTGCCGTAATGTTGAAAAAAAATTCGGCCCGGCCAAGAAAGTGGCTTACTAGTGTGCGATGGCTTCTTGAAGTCCCAACTCATAGATGATACGATCCCCTTTATACTTGATGTCAAACAGACGCACTTGAGGGTCAAGATCAGCACCAAATCTGGCACACGGTATGATACACCTACATCCGGTATCGCGAGTGAATGTGACTAGCCGCCGACGTCAAAACAGCGTTAGGCACAATCGAAAGCGTGACATACTGTAGAACGAGAAATCCATCCACTCCACATATCTAAAATTGGTGTTGGTCACTCAAGCAAGTATCGGCAATTTTGTGGATTCTACTTTTGTTCTTCATCGACCGAAAAACGTTGACCTGTCCGAAAGTAAGAAAAATCCCGTGAACTGGAAAGAAACACATACCGTTGGGCTGCACAGCGACTGGAGGAGCAATAGTATCCCCAGGGAAGTGGTCACCAGTCTGCGGGAAAAGATGTCAGCTCCAAAAATACGCCGTGCACCAGACCACGCACTTGATCTGACCCTATCCAGCTGCCGGGCAAATTTAGATCATATTTCACAAAGTCGGGAGAGCTCCATGCTTTCCGGAACTCCTCGGTAGTTGAGTAGAAGACGCTGTCGACAGCACTGTAAACCGGCCGGTGGAGGGCATGGACGTTGGAGCCACTTACTCGCCGTAGAGCCACCCCAGCAACTTCCACTTGGACGAATCACGGCCGGTAATATCACTCTTGAAATAAAGGCCCTGGGGAAGGAGTGTCTCGCCTGGCCGAAGAGTTAGACGTGCAATATGAGGGAAGCTATGGGACTTACCGTCGAAGACCGCGTCTTCGTCCGATGGAAAGCGCCAATATGTGTTCCAAAGAATGACGCGCTGTTCTCCGTCAATTTCCTCCATCCAGAGAGGGTCGATACCTAATCCGAGGTTGAAAACCCAATATAATTTCGAGGGCTTGCAAACGCACCCCAGATATCGAAATCATCGTCGTCGGATCCAGTCGCGGTCTACAAATTAGTTGATTAAAACAGTCTCGACACGTAAGGATAGAGGTACCAACCCCGTTGAGCAAATCCAGAACAATGTCAGCGACAGTCTAAAATTATTATCAGTGCGAGCATGCGGGGTTTCCTCGGAAGGGGCTGACGGCAGTGACGTCGAAGTTCCACTGTGTCACAAGGTCGTCGTCTATTGGAAGCGCGTTGAGTCTCGCATCGACGGCGAAAGAACAAACGGACCGGCGTTGAAGTTACGGATTTTAGCGCTGCCGCTTGTGGTGGCCCAGTCGAGACTCGTATACGTAGAGGTGTTGGAGATGGGAAGCGGTCCAACCATAAAATCTTGGAGATAGGGCTCCAGGACGCACTCAGCATAATAAACGGGAACCGGGTGGTTCAATTACTTACCTCTTCAGTTGCTCCGAAAGCAATCCGTGCGACCGCGAACCGCGCTGGAACGGCGCCTCCGTTGTCAAGATAATCAAGCGCATCTACGCATCATATCAGGTGGTGAGCTCAGTTAACACAGATGATGCCTACCAGTTTTATTAGGTTGCACGAGATCCACCACCTCGATTGCATTGTCCCCTGAAAATCAGTTTTCAGACATGGACGCCCTCGTAAATTTGAAGAAGGGCACACAGGCACCGGCGTCTGCAGCAGCAGTAAGATTCAGCTCCGTTTGATTGTGGAGGAAGCTGATGATCGAGGCCTTGGGGAGTGATATCGGTTGTCGAATGGAGAATGATGACGGTAAAAAAAAAAACTCGCCGCTTCGTCATCGGTCAGACTGATGAAAATATTGGTCTTGGGTGCGACGGCGACCGGACTGAACGTAGTCGCATTCGAGGGAGAAGGCGTAGACAGGATTTCGATCAACCCCGCCTTCTTGGCCCATTTTTTGGGTGATTTAAGGCGGGCATGAGGACCAGCGACGACAGACGAGAGCAAACACGAAAGGACAACGACGGCGGGGAGAAGCATGGCGGGGTCAGAAGAAAACTACGGGCTGTTACGCGCTTATAAAGTCGGCGAGCGGCTCCGATAACACCGTACAACCGCATGCGAAGGTTGAAATTAGGCAGATAACGGTCGGGACTATGATGGCCGAGACGATGTCGCGCGCTTTGTCGCACGGACTTCCAGCGCCTGTTGGCAGCGCCATACTTTGAAAACCCGTTGCTCAGCGGAAAGCGAACATTGCTGAGCAGAGGCGCACAACATCCATGTAACGACGCGCATCGCGCGGGCGAGCGGGAAATCTGCTTCGAAGTACCTTCGGACATATTATCCATCCATAAGTGGATTGATTTGGGTTCCCGACGGGGCTCCTATCACTTATCGGCGAAGGCAAGTGAGATTAGTGATCTCAGAATTGCAATGCTAGTAGCTATCATGCGTACCCTGTGCCTGCATAGGTACAGTCTTCAGTGCGAGGAACCCTCGAGCAACGGACTAAGGGCATTCAGATTTGGTTGGACTGAGTCGAGTCCGGAACCAATTAAATCTAGGGATTATCCAAAAGCATGAGGTCTTTGATTTGGAGTCGTGGAAGTTGAAGCTATAGACAAGAGTAGAAGGAGTTTGGAGGATTGAAGCCAGTAATTGGGTCATGTAGATTCTTAGATCGCGAGATGGAAGGAAGGAGGCTCAGGACAAGGGTCCCGAACGGTCAGTATTCAAACTCCACTTCGGTTCCTCCCAGCCGAGGCGCTGACATCATTTCAAGCGCCGTTCCTAAACTTGTCCTGAACCCTCAACTGCGCCAGTGGAATCCATTGCTTACTCAACTTCAACCTATGACAGTGCATGATGCAATTCAAGCCAATTGTCAATTCTCGGGGTCTGTTCTGCTTCTAATAGCAGATGTGGCCAACATGTGCCGACAAGAACCTTGCGAATCTCAACACAGTGCATCGATCGCAAAGGTCCCCCCGGGTCAATATACGCTTGCAATATCTGGAAAGGCTTGCTCAGGGACTGACATTTCTCGTGGTGGGCAAGTGGTGGGTGCGGTTTGCTGAGCGCCCAAGCACAGCCATGCGAGTCCTAATTTGGACTGTTGAATGCCAAGCCGCGTGCCAAATATGTTCAGAAATTCGTTCCAAGCGCTGGGAAAGAAAATCAATGAGAAAGAGTTGAGGTTTTCTTGCTTTGGACGTACTTGAGATGCGGTTCCTCATTTTTGATCCATCCAATTTTCACTTCACTTGTGTGCCTCTTGGAATGGTCTTGGAAGACCCCGGTGCGTATTCAATGTGCACCCCTCTCCCAGTCGTTACCATCACGAAGAGAAGGAAGCATTCTGAAAATCGAAAAAAGTTTCGACAGAACAACAATCCACACAGAATTAGATAAGAACCGCCCCTGCCATATAATATCATCTACAGCGCTTGCTCGTCGTTCACCGTTCACCACCATCCCCCGCGCGCCTTCCCCTTCCCCGCACCCGCGCCCGCATCCAACAAAGGCGTCTCCTCTGATGCCTCCGCCGCCTCCGCCGCCTCCGCGCCCTCCCGCACATCCCCCGCCACCGCCTCCCCAAGCGCGCTCTCCAGCGCCCTCCTTACCGCGCTCGCGTCCTCCTCCTCGCCCACTACCATCCCCGGTACGCCCTCTTCCTCTTCCTCCTCCTCCTCCTCCCCTGCCCCCCGGTACGCGTTCGGGGCTTCAGCGTCCCGGTACACGTTTTGGGAAGCCGACGAGGACGGCTCGAGCGGAGCGCCAAAGTCGTCGACGCGCAGCCGGCGCTGGCGCAGCTTCCAAGCGATGCAGATGGAGAGCAGCGTGAACTGCATGAGGCCTGCGACGGCGTAGGTTATCCAGCCTGGGAATTCGTTAGCTCGGGTGATAAAAGTAGAATTTGCGGGTAAAAGACGCACTGGTCCAGTTCGTCCCGGGTCTGCGGAAAGGGGAAAGGTGTTAGTTGGTGGATCCAAGGGCGTATGAATATACAAGAGAGGATTGGCGCAATAAAATGGAAAAATAACGGAGGACAAAGTATCAGCAACAAGGGAATGTTGCCGTAGATACGTTCAGGACGAGGAAAAGAAAACCGAAACAAAGGGAAGTTGGAAAGGCCAAACACCCCCAGAACAAACGTAGAAGTAAAGAAACCCACCTCAGCGCAATACTGAGCACCATAGCCACCGCGCCGGGGCTCTGCACGCACATCATCGGCACGCTGAGCGCACCGACCAGTTTCGCCTGCCATGTGAACGCGATCTGCGGGAGGTACTGGATCGCGGCGAGGAGCGCGGAGGAGACGCCGAGGTACAGCGCCCAGCGCGCGAGCGGGAGGGGGAGCACGGAAGAGTCGGGGTCGGGGAAGGAGGGGTCGGGGTACGGTGAGGGTGCGGAAGGCGGCTGTAGGGGGGAGGGAGAGGCGAGGACGATAAAGAGGGTGAGGAGGGCGGAGAGGATACTAAGAGAAGAAAGTTAGTTGGTGACTTGTGGGTGAGTTCGACGGCGAGCAGCGCGGAACACAGCACGCGAAATGCGTCCCGCCGTGATTACAACAACGGAGATGCCAGTTGCAGTAGCGAATTACACGCGCGAAACGCCGAAATGAACCTGTGTCAGAAAACTCACAAGTGTGCGGCGGTGACGTTCGCGAGGAGGACACTGCGCCCCCACAAGTGTGATCGCACGCGTGGAGCCTTTGCATGGCGTCGAGGATGCAGTTCGGACGATTCAGCGTACTTGAGGTGTGGGGGGAAGTAGAGCATGTATAGGACGAAGCTGTGGACCGAGGAAACGTTCGAAGAATTTGTTGAGGCAACCGAACATTGGAAGGAGATTGGTACGCACATGAAAGAGAACATCGCCCACTGAAGCCCTACTTGCACGATCCCAGCGGTGGCTTCCACACAGGACGCGATAGACTGTGTAGAATTTCGACACAGACGATTTATACCCGGGAAGAGGGACGTACCACGACGCGGCAGCACCGGATTTGTGTGTGCTGGACGGTTACCCTGCGCGCTGTCAATGGCGACACCGCAGTTTTGTGCGAAGACAACCAACATGTTTAGAAACCCCGCGGCAGAGCTAGTGCTTCCCAGCAGCAAGAACCACGGACTCAGCCCCTCGGAAGTGCCTTTGTTTATTATGCGGAAGTGCTGCGGGAGGTAGGAGACGACAAGGCCAACACAGAGGACCAGCGTCAGTGTTGCGGTGACCCAATCGTGATGCTGCAGGTAGGCCCGATAAGATTGCGATATCGCAGTCGCGGAGGTGGTAGAGCGCGTGGAAAGGGTGGCATTTACAGAGAGAAAACGGGAAGGAATGAGAGGGCGTAAAGGGAGTTACTGTTAGAGAGAGATGAGTGGTTGATGTTTGGGTGCTTACGGGTGTACAGGTATGGTCCATGGTGCCAAGGCAGAGAAGGCTCGGAGGAGGAGAGGCAGAGACGCGCACTGGGCACGTGCGTTCCGAATGCTGACGTCATCCACGGCCGAATTAGCCCGATTCGGTCTTTGTCCAGAACCAATCCAAAACCTTGCCAAAGCTAGTTCAAAACATCAGAGCCTTACTTGGATCTGCATTCTATTTCCAAGTCTGGCCTCCAGCAGACTCAGAAATTTCCGCGTATCATCATCATCCTTTTTTTGGGAAGCTACCGAGTCTTTTTCATCGAGTCCACTCAGGGTCAGCGTGCAACGGGCCTTCGACTTATAACCATTTTGGACCTTAAGAACTGCTCAGGCATGCGAAATCTTGTTCTCCATGGATCGGGAAAGGCTAGGGCTTGGGAGAGCACGATGATGCATGTTTTCTCGCTGTTGTTGCCGAAGGTTCACTTAAACTCACGATCGTTCTACATACATACTCTACAGGTTCAGGCTCGAGTCCTTACTCAAATACGGACATGCGGCCCATGGATCTTCGGTACTCGTTGTGATTGCCCCCATATAGAAAAAGGAAAAGGCTTCCAATTTATTGAACGTACTACGTATACTCGATTATGACAATTGGCTTGGAGAAACACTATCCCAATTATTAGAGATGGGCTCCCACTCCGCTGTGTGAGCTTGATTTCGTCGGGAGGACGAGTAAGCCATCCACAATGGTTTGGTCGAATATTTCAAAGTGAGTTCGAGGCCATTATCGATGAGCTGGTTGAGCGGGGTCCTGATATCGATTTGTTTCGAACGTGGGAAGTGGATATAGACGCTGGAGAGTGAGCGGGATGTCCTTGATGTGATTCCGAGCGCACCTGGATGAATTCGAGGAGGGTGATGTCTGAAAGAGCGACGAAATTCAAGAGACGGATGCCGCGTGGCAGTTCAGGACAGATCATTGGTGTCAGGTGGGCCAAAAATCCGGGGTCCGCAATGAGTGACCAGTCCACTCTCTGCAAAATTGGTTCTCCATAAAGGCACAATTCGTGGAGCATGGGAACAAGCTGCAGACAGTCGACGAGAACGTCCGTCATGGGCATGTATTGCATGTTGAGGCTCAGATTTCGGAGACAATTGGGGGCGTGAAGCAGGGTAGCAAACCATTGTGTTCAAGTTGCGAAGCATATTCGAGGGTTCGCAGGTTGGGAAGAATCAAGTTCCCAAAGAAACTGGCTATCTTGTACCACTGGGCAAATATGCACAGCTGCCGGAGGTGTTCCATATGACATGGTACTAATGTCGTATTACTCATTATGCCACATGATAGAGTGCATGTCTCGAGGTTAGGGCAGTGGCGTAACAGGTTGAGCCCGGTCTACTGAAAGATTCCCAGAGTGTCCGAGGGAGAGGTGGCGAAGCGATTTCCAGGAAGCGGGGAACCGAAAGCGGTCGGCTACCCGCTTGAGCAACACACTGCGAAGGCTTGTCGCTGCCAGAAAGGATTCGGAGTTCCTGATGTCATCACCAGGGTTGTAGGCCTCGAAACCCTCGACACCAATGCTCTCCAGAATCGGGAGATCGTGGGACGACAGTGCCACCAAGGGCTCAAAGGAAGCTTGAGAATCAAGCACAAACCGCATCCTGTGTCATTGGGATGAATAATGAATGAGTGTTGTCAGGAGCACTGAGATATCGCAGTCGCCTGGGTGTGACCTGACAACGGAGATTAGGGTGTTTCATATAGCGACCAACTTCAGACCCTATTTCGACCCCAACTTGGCTCCAACTTGGGCCATCATTTATCGGGATTTGGTCCCGGGAAGTGCAATGGGCGGGCCAAATCGAGCGGGCGAAGTTGGGGTCCAAGTTGGATGTCAAATCGTGGTCCGGAGCACGATTTGACATCCAACTTCGAGTTCCGAACTATTTCATGTTCCAACTTCGCGCGAAGTTGGGCACGAAGTTGGGTCCCAAGTTGGGCTCGAAAAAGGATATATGAAACACCCTATTGAAAGAGGAAGCGCCCCGGATCTAGACAGCCAGAGGTTGACTACATCATTCAGCCATGAGCTGTCCGACGCCGCGACAATATGCAGGGAGGCCCACAAGCGAGGGATCGTAAAGGCTAGGTTCCTCCACGCGCTGCATATGTGGCAGAGCAGGAGAGGGGATTCGGAACCATTCAAGATGGTGTTCCGATTCGATGGGAGGGATACTGCGAATATCTCCGCCACCACATCGTCGGGTAGTCTACGAGCGGGGGATAGCAGCGCTAGATACGGATCGATGAACTCGTTCAAGCGGTCGCGTTTCACCGTGACCTCGAGGAGGAGCATCTGAAGGCGCGCAATTTCATCGGTGAGTTTCGCGGCCTCTTCCCGCGGACCGACCAGCAGCTCGCGAATGCGCCGGCAATCTACGTCGGATGGAACGGTGTTGGTGTGAAGTAGATCCTTTGTTAGCAGGTGACGTCATGACCGTGACGCGCCGTTGCACATCATCCCGAGTTGGCTTTATATCATTCTGCCCCGGCCCTATTTCGTTCCGTCCTTTATATATCATCCGGATTGCCTATTTTACCAATCCTTTTGTATCCTTGAAGCCCACCCCGAAATTCGAATATACCTCTGGGACTCGACGTCCGGCGTGACCTGAGTTTCTTACATCCTTGAAGGGTGCGTCCATAACTTCGAATTCTACCGCATGCTCAGTGCCGAATGCCCAATTGCATGCATCCTCACCTTCAATACGCGGGCACCAGGCTGTTTGCAAGACCACCCGTCACTATGAGACATGTGAACACGTGTCCAATTAGGCGCCCGGTACAACAAGTACAAAACGTGACTTGACGTTCGGCAAAGTATTGTTCGGCTGATTTTCAACCATCATGATGAATGTTCCAACCGTGAATATTTGTCCTATCCTTTAGTCAGACCTTTCTCTCACAAGCAATAGACAGATATGTAAACAGCATTTATATTCCGCGAGACCTATAAAAATAAACAAACAGTAATGTACATACAAGACCCGTATTCCATACTTTGAATGGCCATAGATACTAATAAGAGTGAGGAGTGCAAGGAACGTAATAGGCAAGGAGCGCGAGGAGAGGCTTTTCTCTCGGTTACAGGTAGGTCAGGTAGGTATGTCGGCGCGAGGGAATTCTTATGCCAGGATCATGGCAGCGGCCTGAAACGGGCAATCGGGTTAGCATCGCGTCAGAAACGAGAACACGAGCATCCTGACCTTCTCAGCGATAGCGTAAACTGTCGACTGAAGATGCGTAGCAATGGAGAAGGGAATGACGCTCGCGTCAACGACGCGCAAGTTGGTGGTGCCGTACACGGTGAGGGTAGAGTCGACGACGCCTGTGAAAGGCGATGTCAGCAGACTCCGCGGAAGTTGGTTACTGGGAACGTACCTCCTTGAGCCTGAGTGGCCAAGGCGGCGGTGCCCATGATATGAGAGCCGGTCTGTGATATATAATGAGCATCGTTATGGAATGAATGCGACAATGGCTTACCGAGAGGGTGTTGCGAATCCAGTCGATTAAGTCGGCATCGCTCGTCACTGTTGGTGCAATGAGAGCTTTGATGGATGACGAGAGCGGGGCAGTCGCTCCGAGTTTCAACAGGAATTTGAGGCCCTGGAGGATGGTAAGGACATCTAAAATTTGGAGATCAACGGCTGCGCAAGACGAAAAGAGGACTATACAACACACCGAAATCATTGTCCAGGTAGTTGCCGTTGATGGTGGGGGCTACGGTCGGGTTAGAGGTGCTAATGTGCTGGAATCCGCATTGGTCAGCGAGCAGCAAGACATCGAGAGTATACACACAATGGATCCGCGGGCCATAGGGTGCTAACGGTGTTGATATCAGCCTATATCGCGTGATTCGAAATGAACGGGCACGCACCTGGGCTCCGTTCAACATGGTGATGAAGCTTTCGTTGGGCGCGGACACGATGAGACCACGGCTGAACAGGATGGTCTCAGTCATCGGCACGGTTCCTTTCACGATCCAGTCGCGCTGGAGGGTGTACTGGATCTTCTGAATGGGCGTCAGGGTGCGGCTCGCAACTGTTGCATCGAATGCAGCGAGAAGAGCCGCTTGGTCGGCGGTGCTCGCGGTTTGCTGGAAGGTAGCAAACGCAAGCGCTCCTTCGTTGGCGGCCAACCATCCCGTACGGTTGTGGGCGCTATACGATAGAACATCAGATGAAACTAATTGAAAGAGACGGGGCACGCACTATAGGGCAGTTTGCTCCGCATTGAAAGTAGCGTTGTATTCCAGGGTGTCTGATCCAGGTCAGAAAATAAAATAGTTCAGTGGGTGGGCGCCGCTCACCGAAATCTTGGTGCGCGGCGTTCAACTGGAACTCGGCAATGCTGAATACATGCTCCTGCAATAAGGTCTTGATATGAACTTTTGGTCGAAGCAAGGCACACATACCTGCATGTTCTCGCCAACCGAGGGAAGGTTAATCAAAGGTGTGATCCCAAGAGATTGGAGAAGGGTGGCGTTGCCGATTCCTAGTAAACATAAGCGAAGGTGAGAATTGACCGACTAGGTTCACTTGCCAGACAATTCCAACAATGCCGGCGTCTTAACCGATCCAGCGGAAATAATGACCTCCTTGCCAGCCCTCGCCGTGAAAGAGACGCCGGCGACAGTGAAAGTTACATTCTGGGCAGAATACCCGGCGGAAGTTTTAGTGAAACCAATTTTAGTCGCCTGCAGACGGGTCAGGAAAAAGGACAAGAACGATAGGATTGAAATAACCTCGGCTCCGGTGAGCGTGTACAGGTTGGAACGGCCGCAGGCCTGGCCGAAGTACCCGGTGGCTGCATACGAGCGAACGCCCTGCGTCCGATCGACGCTGGCACGCGTATTCCATATGCCGATCGTCGAGCCAGCATCCTGTGTGTGCTGTTAGCAGAGAGATTCATCGCATTGACAGTGGCATGGACGAACCGCATCACCAAGAGTTTTAACCTTTGGAAAACGTTCAGCAATTAGCATGGACACGCAAAAGCATAACATACACCCAGGTTATTCCATGTCGAGACATAAGGGGCGGTAATGTTCGTGTAGAGAGCGTTGTAGGAAACCTGAGAAAACAAGTGTTGGCAACTGTCGCGGAATGTAAACTAGTGCTTACATTGATGGGTCCGTTCGAGCTTCCGTGAGTGAAGGAAGCGGCTTCTGTCGCCGGAGAAAACGCCGGGGAACGGGTTAGATTGGCCTTGTTTCACGGTTTGCGACTTGGAAAAGTAGCTGGTTAATCCTGACCAGGACCAGACGGAACTGCCCGTGAAGGTCGACCAGGAGTCGTATTCAATCTGAGAGGCGCGGTTCCACCCTAAGAAATTCAAGCCGCTGGAGCCGCCCATCATCTTTCCTCTGGGATGAATTAGTTCAACGCGAGATATTGAGACACTGGGAGGTTTTACCGGGGCGCAGCAATATTTTGTCCATTTGCACCTGGTTGCGGAGTGGTTTTGAACATCCTTGGCATGGATGAACAACGCAGGTGGTCGGAGGGTGTGTCACTCACCAGTCGTATTCTGCATTTCCCGATCCGCCGGGAAGGAAGAATTCTTTGGCAGGATTAGCATAAGTGGAGGGTCAATCTGACCGAAGTACTCACCTGGGGTCATCAGTGTGGAATCATTAATATGATAAATCCCAGCCTCGATGATGCCGACTTTCAGGGAAGTGTTTTCGGTCAGCCTGGAGATAAGACTCAACCGTGGCATGCTATACAGCCATGAAATGGACAAACCTCGCAGCCAACGCCAACCCCGCAGTACCTCCACCTGAAGAAAAGAACCAACATCAAAGCGCGAAAGGAGGGCGAGCGGGGTGTACCCACCAACAATAAGGTAGTCGAAAGATACTGTTGCAAAACTGCTGGCATCGACCACCACGGCAGTTTTGAGCGAAGTCGCACACGCACTCGACGAGCTCGCCGTCGTCGAGTCGGTCGCCTGCACTGAAGAAAAGACAGAAAGGGCGCCGAGCGTGGACAGAACGAGGGCGTTGTACATGGTGTGGGAGTCGATGTTCCGCCCTCCACCGGAGCGCGTTAAATATCACTGCCGCTTAGCTTTTCAAAAGGACCCGTGCACATTTCGTTCCAGATCGGGATGTTGTAGTTTGATTCGCGTCGGTTGTGGGAGGAGCCTAAGCGATGTCGGAATGCGAATCTCCTTCCAGTGAATCTCCTTCCAGCGCATTCCGCTAGTCATTTGTCTTCAAGCTATAAGCCGAATGTTTTCGTCACTGATGTCAAGGGTAAATTGGATTTGGGGAGGAGAGGATATGGTTCCTCTTGCGCTATTCCAGGGTACTGTTGCTGAGGGACCCTGGGTAGACTCGGTGGATCACGGACAGCCGACGGAAGTTATGAGCACCGCATGCACTCCCGAGGACGGCTTGCACAAACAAGAGATCCGAGGAGTCTCAAAGCGTAGGCTAGCCTATGAGCGTAGCGCGAGGACACGCAAATAAGAGCTGGGTGGGGATCGGTTATTGGGTTATCAATCAATGATATTTCGCTGATCTTTCGTCGTTTAAAAGGTAGGCATTGACGGGACTGCCATAAATAAGTTTAGCAAAAGTAGGGAATAGTTCTGCCACAAATGGCGGCGAACCACTGCATTCAGCATAGCTTTGAGCCTTTAAATAGTCGCGATGGAGGTTTAGAAGAAGTTCTGAAGATCGATCAGTGATTTACCTCTGATAGATTTGGCCGAATCTAAGGATTTGTGTCCGTCGGTCCCCGTAGGTGCAGATCAAATATGGTATTATCCCGCGTCTTCTGATGCCGATTGTTCGGTCCTGCAATTTTCAGAACTTCGACACGAAAACAAACGAAAAAAAAAACATGCCCGGACATGGCCACCGGATGGTGGCCTCTCATCCGACGCCGATTGATACGCAACTAGAAGCAGAGAACTAGCCCAGCCAGGCCCAGCCACGCAACCGAACGGATATCGGGAAATCGGGAAATCCGGGACATACCTCCGCAATTGGCGAGCGATCGTATCATGATCACAAAATCTCTAGATCTGAGACAGTAAGCGTAAGTAAGGCAACCAAATACAGTAAAGGCTACAAGCTAGTACTTACGGGCAGGTACGGCGGCGATTCTCTTGCATTAACATTGCGGCCCCGAAGGGATGAATTATTGCACTGCGACATAGCGAGGATATGCGAAATTTCGACTCTCGACCGGGGCATGTCTATGGCTTGCACGGCTGCGGTTGCCAGATCATAATCACGTAAATGATCAGCAAGGATAACATGCTGGAAGCAGCCTCCAATGCTGTTAAACATAAGGAATCGTCGGGCTTCGACCGTCGCAGACTGCCAGAATAAGAGGAAAACAAGCCAGTTCGAGGGGCATGTAGTGGGTCTGACCAAGGCCACAACTTCAAGGGGTTGAACAAGAGTGATATTGATGATGCCAGGTCAATCAATGAGACACGGAATCCGCCGGTGTTCTGATCGAACGACTTCGTAGTTGCGTAGCGGAATCTCCACAATTCATGGGGATTCCCCATGTGGTGAGCTCCGTGATGATTCAGGTACCCAGTGTCTACCTGTGTCATGATGAGCGAGTGCGCTGGTGCACTCGGAGCGAATAAAGAAGCGAGGCCGCTAGTTCCAGGGTCCTAGCTCTCAGCCCGTTTGTTCCAAATCGGACATGAGCGTGTTAAAGACGTGAACCGAGCAAGGAGCAAGAGGCTGCAACTTCAGGAGGACGCCAGCGAGTCGCACGTGGGACTTTGACAAGATTCCAAATAGGGAAATCAACGTGACCTTCCTCCGAATTACCAACCACAGAACTAATTTTACCCTTCTCGTCTATATTTCCGTCGAGCTCTATATATTGCTATTGAGTATTACTGTATGTA
Source organism: Mycena epipterygia (assembly GCA_029281465.1). Classification (NCBI taxonomy): domain Eukaryota; kingdom Fungi; phylum Basidiomycota; class Agaricomycetes; order Agaricales; family Mycenaceae; genus Mycena; species Mycena epipterygia. The sequence goes on along the minus strand of JARJCQ010000039.1, from coordinate 206,143 downwards.
CTGCGTCGGCCTTGGGTTGATCGTAGCCTGCCGGTTTGGGCAACCCACAGACGATTTTTCCAAAATCTCTTTTTTTTCACGACAGCCTAGAACCCAGTCAGTCTTCGAAAAAAAAGTGGAATTGCCTCTAAAATCAAATCCAGGGGTGATGATGCGCCATTGCTAAGTATCTTCGCTTGACGATAAGCTACAAAAGGCATCCATCACCCAAGATAACCATCTTACATCATTACGGTATATCATTGCCGCTTTTCCCACTGTTACGATTGCCAGCACTCTGCCAGCTCACGGCCACAGCTCCCGGAGCGCACGTGTGGCGTAGTAATAGGTCCGGAGGATTGTGCACTGGGATAGTTCGATTCATAATACGCTTATGGCACATATACTGTCCAATTTTTTAAAAATTAAAATAAAATAAAAACCAGGATAAAAATTAATGAATTAGACACAACTCGGGGGTGAATATCCTTGCTCGCCTGGACACATCCGCCCCCTGTGCGATGTCTGGAATTCTGAGGAAAAAACATCGTATTCTACAAACTTCTACGTGTTCAAGGAGGACTACACATGGAGGCTTACAGCGTAACAATTTTGAAACCAGCTATCTGTCACTCTATCATGTGCCAAGACCAAATCTATAGCTTTAGACACCACCTCCACTACTCTCGGGTCCACAATCTTTCATGCCTTAAGGTGCATTGATGTTTGCTGAATTGTATGAATTGTATAGAGTACCTTTTCCAACCAACCAGTTGTCAAGGTGCTGTTTTGAAATTCTGCTTTGCATTGAACATTCTTTCTTGCTGATTTATCCAAAGCCTGACCAGTTTGTGCGTGTTCTCTCTGAGGTTTTGGGTGCTGCATAGCCTCTCTGTCCGGTCAAAAACCGAAGGTTTTTGGCCTAAAGTGGCTCCAAAAATCCTCGCTACGCTCGGGATTTACTGGAAAGGCATTTTAGGTGTACCTGAATTTCCACAGATTTAATGAAGGCAAGGAGGGGCGGCGCAAGCAATTTATCGGTGCAGCTGGGAAACCATCAGAGATGTGTCAGCTACTAGTCCCAAATCGGGCACTAAATTTATTCCAGGCACTGCACGACGGCCCATCCGCTTACCATCCACTTGCCTTCCTTATTTAGACTGGTAACCAATCTGTCTACGGGAAAGTGTCGGTAACCAGTCTATTCCTTATTCGGTCTCCTTACTCGGCACGTCCACTACCCCTTTTTGCTCTGTCCAGTCCATTCACGCCGCCGTTCCGGCCTCTGGGCCATTATTACTGTCCCCCTTTCTGTCGCCCCTCGTACCTTTCCTCCTGTACCTTCATTTCCGATATCCAAGCTACTCACTCTTGTATTTACGTTGCACCTCTGTCGGAATGAATCCCGTGCAGGGTTTTCTGCGTGACGCCGTAGAAACCGGAGAGTATTCAGCCCGCTGGGATCGAGGTCTCTAGAGACTTCCCCGGAGACTTTAATTAACCCGTAAAGAAATGATGAGAGCCGAACGTCTCTGGAGACATTGATGAAGTGATGAGTCGTGAACCAGTTCATGAGCGACGCGTCGACGCATCACCCACACCTTTTACCAGCCTCCGCCCGCGCTGCCTGCGGTAATTGTAGAGACGATAGAGGCCGCTATCAATATGGCATATTTTCGTCTGGTTCAAACTTTCTGGGCCGCTTTCAAGGAATTACTCTGGGATCACCGACCTCTCTTTCCGAAGGAGGACTAAATTATCATGTACAACAACACCGTCTTCGAGTATGGTACCTATAAGTAGTGACTGTACGTCGACGGTGAATATCACCCCGGACTCTTTTTGCAAGTCTTTCTGCACATTCACCCGCCCGTCAGAGTGCTGCCGAAAAAGTTGATGCATTACCGTACCTGCGGATAGTCGAGCTACTGAAAGACTTGCAACGATCGCTGTACTGGAATGATCGATCCCAGGCAAATGCGGAGTTCAGAGGCAGTTAAATTGAATTGTTTCGTCAAAATGACCTCTAGAACTGATGCCATTTTGGGAACTGGGCGGTAGTGGCTAAAACAGCGCTAAAAGCAGAACTGAACTGCTGTCTGAGCAGCTGCGAATTGACTATTAGAATCAGTGCTATTGATGTATGAGGGACATGGAATGAGGGTTGATTAAAAATCTTCAGCATTCGCGTGTGGTGCTGTCCGCATTGTCTCCAGAGACTTTGATCGGCCCGCGTTTCCATCAAAGTCTCTGGAGACAGTCCGGATCCAACCTCCTGAGAAACCGTCATTCTAATTTCTAACATGAAAGTCCACGAGTCCGCCCAATTTGAAATTGGGCATTTCGTTCTCCAGTCCAACTGGTCTCAATGAATAATGTTGTTTTTGGAATGGAGGTGGAGAGCAACGTGTGGCCATTTTCTTTTTTTCTTTTTGGTGGTACGATGTCAGAAAAGGACAGTTCACAAAGTTTCCAGAACTACGTAAGAAATTTGTAATATTATCCACATGTTCTGTATCATTTTTTGGCAAACGAACACAAGCTGCATCGCAATTTTCGTCAAAGGTGAAGGTGTGCTTATTTTTGTGACTGGGATTTAGGTGTGCCTTTTTTATATAGTTCCATTTGAGCTGTGTGTTTTTTTCCGGTTTGTGAATTGAATTATTGGACCAGGACAGTATATGGTCCATATACGCTCACCGGGCACGTGCAATAGCTACCGGAGGCAGCAAAGACAGCAATGGTTTCCTTTCACTGGTACCGCCGGGCTGGGGTAAATGACATTTGATCTGGTCCAGTTCAGTGAGGACCAATGGCATCCGGTGCTTATAAATTTGGATCTTGTATGTGATGCCTCAGATAAGCAGACGATGTACTTTCGAGTAAAAAAGTATATAGTCTGCACCTACGGAGAGTCCGAGATCGAAACCAAGAAGTTCGAGATGTTTCTTCCAGCGGGTAGCCAAAGAAACAGGTACAGAAAAATACTTCTTCTGAGCGACTTCAAATAATTATAAGCCTTTCAGGTTTTAAACGTCACACTGGCGAGATGCGATGGCGGAGACGTGTGTGACGTGAAGGCTGACGATGGCCGCTGACGGCGCAAGACCTACAGTGCGTGTTCTCTTTCACTTCTATCTAATAGTACTGCATTCCGTATTCGGTACTTATTGAGTCCTTGAGAAATATGAACAGTGTTCAAGCACAACTGGGTTCAATTTGCCAACAAATGATCTGTGATCAAGCAGGAAGCTATGAATATTAAACTTAATGCCGGCCGCTTGTGAAGGTGAATACAACGATACTACTACAACGAAAGGTTACCTAGCCACCGCGGCAGTTAAATGAGGTCCCATTCCATACGCTACTCGCCGGGTATCGGCAGTGCACTCGGGTGCTACCTTTTGCAGAAGTCCCAACGAGGGTTTCTGGTGCGACACCATTCTCCACCCAGTCCACCATCGCAAGGATGATGTTATGCGACGACGAATTCAACGACTCTCTACCCGGAAGTTGGCCAAACTTGAAAGCTCCCCCGCCGTCTGTGCAGTGGTCCATTCCAGGCACGAGGAAAAGACGGTAGAATGAGTCAAGAGACGGCATGGCGAGCGTGCGCGAGATGAGGTTGTATAGCCGCTTCGAGATTCCTGAAGGGATGACCTATGAGGAAAGGGATCAGCAGGTTGAGGCGTTTCAACGGATTCGAAGACGTGCGGGATCAGCGCGGCCGTGATAGCTCAGAAATTTTCCACCGCGGTCGCGGAAGGCAGAAAAGTCGCCATTGAAAGTTGAAACTCCTCCTGCATTGACAGTGTCGAGTAGGACACCCTCCTTCAAGCCGTAGTCGCCAATGTCGTACTCGGTGACATTGAGAACGACATATTTCAGCCATTCCTAAAGGATAGGTTAATTAAATCAGAGGTAGACAACATGAAGGGAAGAACCTCGGTGTATGGAGGAAAATTCCCGCTGAAAGTGAAGGGGATCAATGGACTGCTCTCCGCACCCGGATCATACCGAGGGTAGAGCAGCTCTCCATCCAGTCCGTAAAGCGGAGAATATATCTTGTTCAGCGCCTCCACCTGAGGGCGAGTGAGGCATGACTTTCCAGAAGTCTTTTCTCCGCCACAGAGAAGCGCCTCTGGCCGAAAGTCGCATGCATCAGGCTCGATGATAATCCGATCCAAGACACCGTCGATGCCGTCGCACTGGCGCATGACCTCTTCCGCGATAAATTTCCAAGAATCGAGCGGGATGTATGACGGCGAGGAGGCCGCATTGGGTGCACCGAGGTGCCGAGACAGCATACCCGTCCAATGTACGAGGTGGTTGAAATCTATGGCGGGGGCGCCTGCAATAATTCCATCGAAGTCTTCGGGAAATTTGAGTGCGTTTTGTGTGCCCTGGCGCCCCCCGGTGGAGCAGCCAACGTAGTACGCCTTGTCGTGAGGACGCCCGTAATATGCCTCCACGATTTGCTTTCCGATGACTGCCTCGACGTGGATTGAGCGGAAAGCAAAGTCGTTCAGCACTTCTGGACTGTGGAGGAAGGGCTTAGCGCTGTCTCCATCGTGGCCATTATTGGAAGCGAAGGCGGCGAAATTGAGGGAGGAGCCGTAGTCCAGCTCCTCGTACGAAATGCCTGTTGAAATGTACATTGGAGATTTTCGTCGCCAGACAAAATACTTGAACACGCACATCCGCCGAGACCGCGGTTCCCCAGCCCCATGAATCGGCCATACCATTCGTCTGGAAGCCATCCTTCGGCGTGTATTACCGACGTATCGCTGGTGTTGGTATAAAACTGTACACGACAGAGCGGCGCGGTGGTAGTCGCTCTGGATTGGCATGTTCCGAGGGTCGGAATACGGGAGGCGGTTGGATGGTAGGAGGCATCGAGGATGGTCGTGTTCTCGAGGTTGAGGCCAGTCTTTAAAGAAAGACATTTCTCCCTTAATGCAGCATCACCAGTGTTCCAGAGTGAGTTCAGGGAGAACGTAAGAATAAGTTTGGAAAGAATCCCGATGGCGAATTCCATTCGTGAGGCGAGAATCTGAAGCAGCGGGAAACGATGGTGAACGTTTGAGGAGGACACGCGTCACGGTGATCTTGAATCACATCTGTCAGAAGTTAGAACCACTTTCAACACAAGCCGATTGGACATTAAAAATAGGTGCCCATGAGAAACTTGTCACCCCTGCCAACTTCTATAAGATCGTAGCTTGAAGCTGTTTTTTGAACCGAGATGCCAGCGCCTGGGGCTTCATTATAGCGCTGCTCCGCGGCTAGGGATATTTCGTTCATCCCGAGTTTGAAAATAGACGGTCCGACAGTTTGGATTTAGATCATAGACGAACATAAATTTAACCTCATTGCGATGGTACGTATGTACGTGCGCAACACATTTGTTTGGGACAATTACAACGGAGGAGCGATTTCGTTCTCAGAAACCTAGGCGTTTTCAGACCCTTTCCTTCTCTCCATCCTGTCTCACTCGTTCCGCGTCGGAATTAGAGTCCTGGCTCAAATGAACTGCAATATCCCCGTCTTCGGAGATCCGGGATCTTCCCGCGGCGTCGGTCGTGTCGAAGTGGGTGCCCGTTCTTTGGCTCGCAAACCGTAGGCCACTCGCTGGTCCCGCGGAGGTGCCAGGGCTCAGGCCGGACCCAATGCGGACAATGATGAGGGAAAACTGTTGAAGGTAGAGTTAGTCCCTATCGCGTTATGTGATCTATCTGAACATACGGCTATGCCCTGTATGTCCAGGGACACGAGTGAGTGTCCTGAGTCCATTTGAAGGTATATGGAAACCATACCACAACACCGGGCAGCTGTGGAAGTCGCGGCGAAATTTAGTTTCATTTCAGCCAAGGCAGAGTTTTGGCTTACCGCGCTGAGCACACAATACTGAACGTTATTCCCTAGGGCAGTGGGAACGATCATGGCGACAAGGCAAGCAGAATATATAGCAGCTGTGCAAGGCAAGTCAGAAGATGGCAGATAAAACCTGTGCTCAACCCGTACCTGACTCGATAACAATTGTCATAGTAGTGCCCAAATCGAGTGAGGAGGTAATCACTCCCACAGCCCGCCTCTTTGTCAGATAGATTCGAAGTGAGATCAAAACTACAATCGTTCATTCGGTGACCAATTTCTTATCGAAATGGCACTTACGGGTGCACAGTACGTTGAGACTGAGAGTGAACGCGTAAAACACTACGGCGTGAGTGGCGACATTCTTGCCGTCTGGACTCGAGCCTGCAGCGAGTTCTCGTATCGCTTGAATTAATAACGCTCCAGTGACTGCGTAGCCGTAAGATAGTGAGGTTTCGTGAATTATATAACTCACCAATGTCGGCAATAGCAAGTACGCATGGCAGCGCCGTAACAATGAAGCTGCCGCCCCAAACGGCAAATACGCGGAAAACCTGGGAAACGACCATGAGTTTACGGACCAGCGACGCCTATAGTGTGAAGTTGGCTTGCAATGAAAATATCCGCAACAATTGTCAAGGCGATGTAGGTTCCTGTCCTGAACATTGCACCGTTTCCGAAGCTTTCGAGATAGATATCTGCGGCATGTGGGGTTATGGGATCGTTCGTGAATGCCTCCACTACGGCTTTATTGTCGAGCACCATGCGCTGATTATTGGGGATCAACGTTGAATTCAAGTTCAAGCACAGAGGTACTCGCCATGGTAATGAGAAAAAAGAGAACCAGGCTGGTAAGGAGGAGTTTGAACGAGACCTTGCCTTCGCCGTTCTTCCGGCCGAGGATAATCTGAACGCTTTGCAGGAAATAGGACAGATATAGGCCTTGGGTGGAAATTAACGTGGCTAGTCTAGCTTACACGCTGCGACTTACCATAGGCGAGGGTCTCCAGTATGGCACCCACAAGGGCGGACTTTGAGTAGCTTAGCATGTCAAGGAGGGCGGTGAGATGTCCAACCTATCCTCCATCCGTCGCAACATATTTAAAGTGATTTTGCAGCTTCCTTCTCCCATGAAAAACCGCATAACCAGTGTGAATCAGAACTCTATTTGCGAAGCACGAAACCTATCAAATGGAGCCACCCAAATCTCCACCGAAACATACCTAGGCCAATACCTACCTCTCCAGACCTTGGACAGATGGACGCTTGTTCTAAAAATTGGAAGGACACCCTGAAATAGGTGTACTTGTCCAGGCGAACCAGATATATGAGTGATTGTCGCCCAGAAAAGAATTGAAGTTGCACGCACCTTTCTCATGGACGTTATTCTTGAACCCCAGTTATCTCCTCCGGTTGATACTCCATCGCATGTTCGTCTCACCATCACGAGTACTGTCTCGTTGCGGATTTGATGTACAGCACATTCGAGATCGTCGGTCGACTGTGGAAAGAAAGCCCCACACAGAATGAAAACAGCACGAGGTTGGCACGAGATCCGACATGATCGCCCAGCTGAGGAGAGACGTGGAAGGCGATGGGGGTAGAACGAGATCAAGGAGTGGAGCAAGCGATCCTGTGAAGAAACTTTTGCGAGGATGGCCATTGGATGACTTTACGGGGAAGATGAGTCTCATAGGAGGAGGATTTCCGGATCCTGCGCGGCCCCATTGAAACAAGAGGGTACAGGTACTGTAGACGGTGAAAACGAAAATTGGAATCAGGAAGGAAAACCGGAATATCGAGTGACCGCGGAGACCGACCATGGGGCACTGGATCCAAACGTGTGCATGCATCAATGTGATTGGTGGTGCCCCGTGCACTTGATTGGCGGCGGACCGGCGATCACTTACATCATCGAGCCGAATATTCGGACAAGAGTCAACGGATCAGAAAACTGCACTAGTAGTACTGTACTGTAGACAGCATACGGTAGCCGGAAAACTGTTATAGTCTCTAAGCGTCTATCGGAGTGCCCCCCCCTGGATTTCATTTATTTAACTGTGCCTTCCTTTTCAAATCATCCAGCCGGTTCATTTGAACCCAGTGGTTGAACCTGAAAGGTTGCTCGGACGGCTGGACATGATCTTATGTAAAAAACATACTCATTGAACATTTGTTGTTGCTGTTGGTTGCTGTTGGTTGGAATTCTGAATATCCCATGTCGAGACTTTTATGAATGAATAAACCCGGACGAGGGAGGAGTGGGTGATGTGCACCGGCCAGCGGCAGGCAGGACACTTTATTCAAATCCCGACACACGCCGAAATTGATGCCGTCGGTTGCTTGCCCAATGAAAATGACGTCAGAATTTATGAATGGCAGCCGGCGAGTTTTTGACTAGTGGGAGTTCTTGTATCAGGAATGCTTAGGAATGCTGGTTTGACAAACATTTTTTCTCGCTCAGGAGTACCGTACGAGAGGCCATCTGGCACTGAAATTATAGGGACTATTACCGCAAATTGTAGAAGTGCTAAGACGTTCCGTCTGCGAATTCAAGCATCAATGTAGTGTTGAATGAAATGAAATCGTAACCCCGGGTCCGGTTTTTCTACAATCGAACCAGGATCACGGGGTTCTCTGGTGAATTTTTAGTTGAATCAAAGATTCTAGCCTGTATATCCAAAAAAATACTGTCAAATGAACGAGTCCCAGTTCATAGCACATGTTCATTCAACTCGCTCCACTCAACCAACCCTAACTTCAGTAACTTGTCAATAATCTGTGCTTCATGACGGAAGCCAAGGGTCAAACCCCGCCGTGCCCTCCACAGGCATTCCCCAATCTCGTTGTCAAACTCCCTTAAGCTTGTTATTTGACCTCCTGTGGGGTCTGAATTTTTAACGAAAGACAATTTTGAACGAAAGACTCGAACTGGCCGATGGGAAATTGATGGATGTGTCATATCCGCTTCTTCTAAAATTTGGAAGGCTCGCCCGCCCAAAATCTCTTTCTTCCGCCCTCCATCTCGTTCTTCAGCATGGCCTCTGGAAAAGAATATGAGGATCGCGCAGGACCCGCGCTCACGATCTGGGATCAGTGGCAGCCGACATGCGATGCCTGTGGTCGGTTGGAATCCTCGTTCAAAAAATGTCAACTGTTGTCCTGCGCTGGGTGTCTGTTATCAAAGTATTGCTCCGTGTGCAATTCCTTGCATCAAATCAATCTGCCACTAATATATCTCCTCAGAAAGAATGCCAAAAGAAAGACTGGAACGGCGGCCACAAGAATCGATGCCATCTCTTCGAAGCCGATAGAAAGTTGTCGACTGTTTTTGCTAAATCTCTTGGCCCTGGGTATGTTCGAAGCTGTCCCAAATTGTTTAATACTGACCTGTTTTCGTTAGGACAATCAACGACCCCACCCTGAGCTTTGCGGACAAAGTAATTCAATGGTACGATATTTTTATATATTATTCAACCACGCTCGTAACCTCGTTTCGACAACCTTTCCTCCGCAGGAACTTCCTCAATGTGCATAATCACTTGTTAATTGCCTGCGCCGCCTTGAATAACAACAGAGAGCTGGCCGCCATGGTGCACGTCGGCATTTTCATCAAGATCATCGGCGAGCGTACTGGCTCAAAGTACGACAATCGCACCTTCATCATCGAGCGCGTTGCATTATTTCCTCGAGAGAGTTCAGAAGAGGTCGTGAAGCGAACAGAGAGGAAGAAAGGAAATAGTAAACTCCCCGCGACACACCAAGTGACCAAAATATTCGTCGGCTATTGCGTGCTTCCCAACGGTGAAATGGCGGACACACAGATGTGGAGCATTCCAGAGGGACCTCACCTCGCGACCACCATTCTTCCCCCGAATTTCGACCTCCATCGCTATATCACGCACGTCAATCGCGGTGTTACCCATTTCCATGCTTCCTTTTGGCCGTTGCCTCGCGATATTTCCGATTCAGATCTTGAAGCCGCTGCAGCCCCAGCCGCTTACAGTGCCTATTGGTTCGGTCACCACTTGGTTTTGTCGAGACTCAAGGGGCAAGGCGTCATAGGTACCGTGAACGAGGACGGGACTAGAACACCGCTCTACAAACAAGGCCAAAACGGGCATATCCGCAAGTGTGCGCCCGGCGAGACGGATACCGAAGGCCCCGAAGCGTACAAGAAGCATCTAGTAAATCCAAGCAGAATGGTTAAAAAGATCGCTGAAGACTTGGATTTGATGACTTCGCTTCAAGGTCAACATTTATCGTTACGTGCGAGTTCTTTTAACTCATATTCAAGTTGAACGTAGATATGGCGCTGAGCATGGGAGAGAAGAAGTATCCTATGGCCGAATTGGACGACTACATGGCCGAATTGGACCAGCTCTACCTTCCGTAGAGCAGCTATAAGTTATGTAGTCCGCGGGGTGTAATCCTTGGTTCCCGTCATTAACAGTTCTTGACGAGTCCGCGCCATTTTCGTGCCTTCGTGACTTCGCTTAGGATTGCGGAAGCTCGTGACTTTGATGGGAATACGTGAAACTTCGTGATTTTGATTGCTTTCTATGAGTTGGTATTCCAAGCTTGTCAAGCGGCAACTCCTCGGCACATCACGGAGTGATCGGTATCAACAGCTTGCCGAGATCGCCGGTTAGGTTCGAGTTAGCTGGTTAGTGGTTAGTGGTTTGGGTTGGTTGGTTAGGGGTTAGAGGTTAGAGGTTAGAGGTTAGTGGTTAGTGGTTAGTGTTATTTGTTAGGGTTAGTAGTTAGTGTTAGCAAGGGATCTATATAAAAAAACCCCGCACGGCCTTGTTGAAGCAACAATGATGGCCGAGATTCCGGGTGCTTGAACGTGCCGAGTTGAACTGACGAACTTTCACAGAAATCAGGCAATGTGACGAACTTTCACATAATCCCATCAAAGTGACGAACTTTCTCGTTCCTAAGCGAAGTTACGAAGTCACGAAGGTGGGTACGACTCGTTATTGACAAGTTATTGAAGTGTTCGTTGACACTGGGGGCAAAGGTCCACGCACCTGGAAGCCAGGTGCGTGGAACGCACTTGTCTGGTAGTTACTCGGCTCCCAGTACCTCATTGACAACAGTGTTTATGGCAAGACAAAGGGGGGCTTTGTCCTCGGCGCGGGGCGGACAAAGACCCCCTTTGTCCTGCCCTAAGCACCTTTGTCAACTGCCTTGACACACATCTAGGGGTGCGCCCCAGCATGCGTTCCACGCACCTGAAAGCCAGGTGCGTGGACCTTTGCCTCCGGTGTGAACCACGGCATGAAATAGGAATCGTTCATTTGAGAGTATTTTAGGATGTATAACTGAGGCGGACTGGTATTGAACGTTTGTCTTGGAAATCTTTCCAAGTTTCCTCGACCATTGAGTCTGATGCTTCTGACAATAACCAACAGAGACCACGTGATCTCGGTTCGATTGCAGAAAACCGGCGCTGGGCTACACAGACGCGAATCGCAAGTCAGCGGGTTACATTTTATTTTATTCCATACTCCTTGGATGCCTGAATGCGCCCAAACAGCACTTACACACACTGGCCAATTGATAACGGTCCCGCCCAAGGCGATTTCGCACAACACTGCCTTCCCGATATCAAGGAGGCTCCGAATCTGTAATGTAGAACAAAGTACTGTAGAGTTTCCTGGTGTCTCAGCCGATCAGCCATATACAGAACTCCGAGTAACCTCTTCCGCCGGCCTCCATTGGCACACACGAAGCCTTACCGAACGAAAATTACCACCTCGGATTTTCCAAATATTTAATGCACGCAAAACTTACAGTACTATGGGCCCAAAAGACCCGCCATGCCTGGAACTAGAAGGTGGATTAACAAGACAGTGACACGCTGAAATAACAGTACAAGGCGCGTGGTGCGAAAACAAAGCAACCTTAATCCGGCGTGTGAGATCATTGTGGGTCTTGGATGACTCGACCCCCCCCCCCCCCCCCCCCACCGTCTCAGCGCTAAGATACGTGCCTGTGCAGACGGCCCCGACCGTGAGTTAGAAAGCACCTCAGAGACATGATTGTCGTTGCAACTGAGATAATATATCCTAGCTGATATTGTATTATATCGTAAGAACATGGGGAGAAGACGAGGGAATGGATGAGTATGATACAACGACGAGCGGGCTGAGAAACGGATGCATGACTACGTTAGATCGTGAGGTGCCGAACGGGCTGAGAGAGATGAGGAAGAGAAGTCGTATGCGATGAATTGAGACGTAGTGAGAGAGGGTCGGGTTATCTCAGTAGTAGTAAGGACCACCTGGGGGAACGGAGGAGGGGTATGGACCAGGACCACCTTGGGGCGGCCCGGAGTATGGGTATCCTGGGGGAGCGGAGGAGGCGTATGGACCACCTTGGGGAGACCCGGAGTAGGGGTATGGACCAGGACCACCTTGAGGCGGGTAGAAGAATGGGCCGTCGCTGGGGCCAGCCTGGGGAGGAGTCTGATGCCATGAACCGGAGCTCCTACTCAGTATGATTTTAGTTGCGCTGCACGGTTATGCAAAGAAAACGACTGACGCGGATGCGGGAGCAGGGGGGGGATTCGCTGCGTAGTGTCCGTGTCCCATCGGCATACTGTGTTTCCGGTGTTGAGCATCGCGAGGCACATGCGGGGCCCAAAAAACGACTAACGGGTAATAAAGGTTACTGACGACGCTCGGTGCAGCTAGGCTGTGGGTTAACGCGTCAGAGTATTGAACCATAAGAAATTTGTGGCTTTACTTGTGGCCGTAGCTGCCCATTTGGAAATCAAACATGCCATTGGCGCTGCCTCTGTTAGCCTGAATCAGAGCGTGCGTACTAGCCAGAGAACACAAAACTGACCTGCTATGAACGCTCTGTGCAGCCGAGCTGTAAATCACAGTGAGCTTCTGGCTACAGGCTTCAAACGGTGCAGAAAAGACAAAACCGACCTGGCCGGACTTGGAGGATTCACGGGGCGCCGCCGGGCAGTAGCACTACAAGGGTGTTAGGAAAGTTGCGTAGGAGTGTTGTTGGGCGACATGCTTTCCGTGCCTATCGAACCGTCCATTCGGGTTGGCAGGGATCGGAATGCCCGTGCTAGGATGAAAGATGTTACTAGGCGCAAAACAAATGTCGGAGTAGGTTCTCACGGAGGTCCAGTGGCCGCCTGCAGATTGTATGAAGCCATCTGTTGTGTGTTCTGACTTTCCTCTGTAGGAAGAAAGGTTCAGAAATATATGAAACATAATTGGCGGCGATACGTACCTGCGGACTTTGGACTCATCCTAGATTTGAAGCCTGAGCGTTACTGTATCATACGATAATCGCATTTAGGCTTCGCGCTTACCGTGTATGCCTGCCAGATCTTGTCCAGTCTTTGGTTGGCTACAGCTACCACATATCTGTTCATGAACCCGTACAACCAATTTTTGACACGCCATTCTGAATGATGAAGGCCGTTCAAAAACCTGCCACAAGAGATATGAATAAGATCTGGTAATAATGATCGATGAAAAACAGAAACACTGTGAGATTCTTGATGCTTTGGCGACGCAGGTTGACATCTCGCTCATGCAAACTGATCTCTAGAGTATAGTTCTCGATCTTAGTTTTGATTTCTTCGTATTCCTCCTTGGTTAGCTCTTGGAACTTGGGTTGGACATTAGCCGTGACATAAACGGTGAGTGAAGAGCTGATCACACCATTTCGAGAGACGGTGAGAAGATGGAGAGGATCGGAAAAATGGATAATAAGACGGTCTCGGGCTTCTAGCAAAGCGGACTGGGAAGTATGGGGCTGTGGGGCCGCCGAATCTGGAAGAATAGGACTGCCAGTGCCAGACGACTCGTTCCTTTATGCATTTTGAGCTGTGGGTCCACGATACTAGTCAGCATAGATCTCGCGATGGCGTTAGATCTCGCGATGCCCCTGACCTGCGATTCGGATAACACAAGTTAACGTTGGAATGGAGCAAGAGGTGGGCGGCCGAAGAAAGCCGAATATGGACCAAGCCTCCGATCACCGGTCCGATCTACCGATTTCGCGTTTTTCTCCCTCAATATGTGTTAGATCGAAAATCTGGGATACAAGACCACCCCCAGTTTCATATCTTCCCTACAAGTCTAGTTACTTTGCTCAGAAAACGGATACCAAACTGCCAAGTTTCCTTTTTGAGACAAAAATGATGCAAGTCTCTTATCTCACGAAGAATTCTCGCCAGGCCAAATTCGACCCTCCGAAGAAGGGGATAATGGGGTCTTGGCTATTGATTGGTGATTTTGCCGGTATTTTTCGAATCACCCATTCTCGAGATCGAAGGGTAATGGAAAATCAACAGCCCTCCCCGCAATAAGTCCTACCTCAAAAAAACTTTTTTCACTCAAAACCTGCTATTCAGAGCCCTAAGCATCGAAAAAGAGGTTGATATCATTTTTTCGTCTTGCGCCCACCTCTTGGAATGGAGAGAGTCACAGAGTGTGGGAAGAGTTGTGGCAGTGTGTTTGATTGATCAAACACTTCCCACGCGTCAGCATTCAGTGCAAGCGCCCACAAGCATTCGAATCGGAACCAAGGGCTCGGCGTCCGCTTCCCCAGCACCCTCGTTGCGATGAAAGACGACGACTCAGACGACTCCTTGTCTGCCAGTCGACCATATCTCTATCCCAACGAGGAATTCTGGGTTGACAATCAACCATTTCTTCTCGCCCAGGGCTACCAATTGCGACCTCGTTATCATCCAGAATGGGTACCGTCCTGGACTCTGAAGACAAATTTCTATCAGGAGTATGAGGATGCCCTGTCGGTTCACCAGGTGACTGTTTCGTTGTATCCTATCCAGACATGTCTGACCCTCGGGAGTCGTCAGAACCGGGTTCTCGACGCCACACGTCTCCAAGACGGCAAAAAGGTCATTTTGAAACGCATTGAAACCGATGGAGACGAGATATCCATTTTCAAGTACCTCAGTGATCCTTCTATGCGCTCAGACCCCCGAAATCGGATGATCCCACTGCTGGATATCATTGCCATGCCTGATAGTCCTTGGTCGTTCTTAGTCATGCCATACTGTCGAAGATTCAATTACCCCCCTTTCCATTGTCGCAATGAATTTGTGGACGCTATGACTCAGTTTATGAAGGTAGGTTTATATCCTGCGATATATTCCAATGACTAAAGTTATATCACGATCAGGGTCTCCAATTTATGCACGCACACAACATTGTTCATTTGTAAGTTTCCGACTCGTATGTGTTTCGGAAGCTTATATCCTTTTCACAGTGATATCGCTCCTCAGAATATGGTGATGAACGAGTCTCAAGTGGTTCCGAAGGGCTCGCATTTCAGCGATCCTCGCACGCACACCGGCTTCTACCGCTTATTCTCCTGGAATGACCGATGCACTGTTGACCCCGTGCATTACTACTACATCGATTTCGGCCTCTCTTTATACTTTCCGGAAGGGAAAGATACCGCTCGCCAGCTTGGCACCCTTAGAACGTTCCCCACCATCCCAGAACTGTCGTACAATGTGCCCTACAACCCCTTCAACGTCGACATCTTCCAGCTAGGTCTCACAATGCATAAATTAATTGATGTGTATTAATCCTCTTGACTCTCACACTTCTAACCAAGGATCCGTAGTCATACCCTGACCTCGAAGATTTTCGTCTGGTCGCCAAGAATATGACGGCTACGAATCCAAACGACCGGCCTGCCCCTGGTGATGCACTAACACACTTTCGCAGCATTGCCGACGCCATGGCGCCATCCATGCTCAGTGCGCAAATATGGGAGAAGGACACTGGGCTATGGAAGAAAGTGACACGCCTCGTCCTGGGTGGTTTTAAGCACGACTTCGCTCCAATCACACCGCATACTGTTATACGTAAATAATGGTACCAAGCCATCTTTCTGTGTGTCTTTTCTATCCCAGTTGAACACGAAATTGATGGATAATACCCAGGTAATGGCTCAGCGCTCAGCTACAACGGATTGGACATCGTCTTTGGAGTGCCACAAATGTTAGATTCGTTCGATCCCTCGAATCTTTGTCGCGTAACAGGACTTGCGCGCGCGCCATTCGATCCGGACAAGGGCCTCTTCTTACGTCATCTGGCACGATGATCCTCCAGAGATAAACAGCATGCAAGGAGTCCTGCCTAGCGGCTGCAATTCGTCTGGGCGTTTCAACTATTTAGCGCGCTGCGCCACACAGAACTCTCCGTGGCACGTGTACAAAAGATACCGAGATCTGGCAGATAGATTAAAAGAACACTGAAGGACTGAAATTCGCTAGACCGAGTAACTTAGTAAGTACTTGCAAGGCGCGTGGTATCCAGTCCTACGGTGCGAAAACAAAGAAACCCAAATTCGGCGTGGGGCTGATTGATAGTGTAGGTGACTCGATTCCCGACCCAGCGCCAATATTTGCGCCTGCAGGCAACCTACGCCCATATGCAAAGAAGATGTAATGATAGGAGTTACCCTCGGTGAGATTCTGTGCCGAAATCATTCTATTTTGATAACTGTGTACGCCTTCATGATCAGGTGTCCTAGACTCCTACGGTTAGAACTTCAATAGAAGGGGAGCCTGCGTTCCGCGAGGGGATGAATATCGTTATCGTACGAGTCTTCTGAAATCATTATGGTTGATTGTGACGATGGACCTCATTATCCTTTGCGAGTTCTTTTGACTCATTTTCAAGTCAAACGTAGATCTGGCTGGCATTGAGCATGGGAGAGAAAAGTATCCTATGGGCGAATTGGACTAATACATAACCAGTTCTTGACGCTCTCTGGTCATTGACTTCACAGTTCTCGAGCTTAGTTGGTATTTCAATTAAACGGGTGGTGTGCCCGCGTATAGATATGCATCGAGCGGCAATAACGTCCACAGCCAAAGCTAAAAAGAAATTGGCATAATTGTGACTCTTTTTCAAGTTGAAACTGAAATATATTCCGAGCCGATATATAGGTCGCAAGAATACCAAGGGAGGGCTTAGGATGGTACTACGGTTGAGTAACGTATGCATATGTACGTTATATCATGAGGTGCCGAACGGGCTGAGATAAATGAGACGTCGTGTCGATATGAGTCGAGAAAGAGTACCGGAGGGGCAAGAGAAGGGTCGGGTTATGCAGGGATCTCAGTACGAATGCCTGTAGCGTTACAAGTCAAGTAGACAAAATTCTTGCCGCACTCCAACCCATTCAGTGGGGAATCGTATTTACACGGTGCCTATCACATACATTCGCGGATAGGAAAAAATGACCGGAGCGCAGGCCACAGGGTTTATCACTCTTTCTGTTGTAACTGAAATATACGAGATTGAGTTCAAGTTGGGAGTGACGGTCAGAACCATTCCGAATTGAGAATTCAATGGTTCTCGTGGTCATGTCCTTTCCTGGTGGATTCGTGGCTGGGTGTACTCCCCTACCAGATTATTCGGATGCCTGGGATTGACCCCGAGCTCGCTCTACTGCCGTGTGGTCCCCATCATTCTCTGTTTTTTGAGTCACAAATTCGGAGGCGGCCGTCCATAACAGTCCACATTGCCTTCGATCACCGTGACCGTCAGTATCAGCAGTCGATTCTGTAACGCAGAACAATGAATTTGATGCTGTAGTGGATCCGTGTGTACAAAACGAATAATTAAAAGTCGCACGAAATCCCAGAGGAAATCCCAAGAACGCAGACCACTCTCTTAATTATTTGCGCACTGCGCCACACAGACCTCTCCGTTGATGCCAAACTACTCGAAGAACAAGCAGATAGTGGATGATCATGAGAAGAATAATCACACCACCAATTGCCAAATTTAGGCATGCCGGAAGTGCTATTTGACATGCAAAGTTTCGAATAGCACTTCCGGCACACTGAAATCTAAGTCGACACCAATCATTTAGGTTTACGCGTAGGTCCAACTGAAAAGAGTTGAATCAGATTGAATTTAAGATTGCCTGAAATACATTTGAAACATTATGTGTCGGATTGTAAGACAGACGAGCCGAAACTGATGCTCGAAACTAAATATATCAGGACTGAAATAAGGGTAACTGATATTACCTGTATCAGCTTGAATTTCAGAGCAAGCTAGAATCTGAACCAAAAGTATTGCTTTCAGCCACACTGAAATCCCCACCAAACAGTTTTCGGCCTGGCTGAAAGCAATACTTTCAGTTCAGATTTCAGCTTGCTCTAAAATTCAAGCTGATACAGGTAACATCAGTTACCCTTATTTCAGTCCTCATATATTTAGTTTCCAGTACTAGTTTTGGCTCGTCTGTCTTGCAATCCAACACATAGTGTTTCAAATGTATTTCAGGCAATCCGAAATTGAATATGATTCAACTCTTTTCAGCTCGAACTATACATGAGCTTAAACTATTGGTTTAGACTTAAATTTCAGTGTACCGGAAGTGCTATTCAAAACTTTGCGTGTCGAATAGCACTTCCAGCATGCCTAAATTTGGCAATTGGTGGTGTGAATGATTTCATTTCAGCGGGTCATTCACACCACCAATTGCCAAATTTAGGCATGCTGGAAGTGCTATTCGGCACGCAAAGTGCTGAATAGCACTTCCGGCGCACTGAAATATAAGTGCACAGCAATAGTTTAAGTTTTTGTTTAGGTTGAACTGGAAAGAGTTGAATAGTATTAAATTTCAGAGTACACTAAATACATTTGAAACACTATGTATTGGATTGTAAGGCAGACGAGCCGAAACCGGTATTCGACACTAAATATATAGGGACTGAAATAACGGTAGCTGATACTTGAACTGGGACTTAACGTATCGGTCGAGTATAGGCACAGCTGAAATGGTAACTGAAACCCCGGATTTCCCTTTTCGTTTCAGCTGTACCGAAACTACTCGTATCGGCTCGAATTTCAGAGCAAGCTGAAATCTGAACCGAAAGTAATGTTTTCGGCCGAGCTGAAATCTGGTCGGCGGATGATCCACAGACGGGCCGCAGATCGTCCGCAGACAAGCGTCAGCTCATCCGCAGAAGGTCTGTAGCGCGTCCGAGGATGAGCGTGTTTTAGTTATTTCTCCTCTGGTCCTCAGGTGCGCGAAGCCAGACGCGACAAGGTTCCAAAAAGATATAATACATAGTGATATTTCTAAAGTGATATTCTGATAATTATATTATAATCTACTTCTTCGAGTATTTCCTCGACCAACGCCAGGATTTCTTCGCCGTCTACACGCGGTAATGCCGAGACTGCTGGTGCATTAGCTCGGCGTGACCCCCGTGTTTTACGCAGCGTACACCCCCACACGTACATCTCCCGTCCCTTCTCCTGAGGCGAAATAAATGAAACCTACTCATCCTCGGACGCGCTACAAACCTTCTGCGGATGAGCTGACGCTTGTCTGCGGACGATCTGCGGCCCGTCTGTGGATCATCCGCCGACCAGATTTCAGCTCGGCCGAAAACATTACTTTCGGTTCAGATTTCAGCTTGCTCTGAAATTCGAGCCGATACGAGTAGTTTCGGTACAGCTGAAACGAAAAGGGAAATCCGGGGTTTCAGTTACCATTTCAGCTGTGCCTATACTCGACCGATACATTAAGTCCCAGTTCAAGTATCAGCTACCGTTATTTCAGTCCCTATATATTTAGTGTCGAATACCGGTTTCGGCTCGTCTGCCTTACAATCCAATACATAGTGTTTCAAATGTATTTAGTGTACTCTGAAATTTAATACTATTCAACTCTTTCCAGTTCAACCTAAACAAAAACTTAAACTATTGCTGTGCACTTATATTTCAGTGCGCCGGAAGTGCTATTCGGCACTTTGCGTGCCGATTAGCACTTCCGGCGTGCCTAAATTTGGCAATTAGCGGTGTGCATGCTCGACCGATTACAAGGCGCATGGGGCAGAAACAAAGCAACCCTAATCTGGCGTGTGAGATTGAATTGTGGGTCTTCCATTCCCCACCATCTCAGCGCTAAGATATGCGCCTGCAGGCAGCCTGCGTCTCAAAAGGCGCGAATCTGATTCCCCTGTGTGCAAGCCCGATATCCGCTGGAGGAATTTACCGCGCTGACTCTTGGTGCGAGATTTTTTGAATCATTTTTATGCCTGCAGGCAGCGTCAGTGCTCCACGGTACCCGTATCATCGTAGTGGGGGTCCCAGCGTCCGGGGAGGTTCGCCCAATGACGGGAAGAAGAATGCAGTTGCAACGGCCTCTGCTGAAAGTGTTTTCCGTCGAGAGGCATGGCGAGCAAGGTGCATTATAAACATTGCGTCAACGCCGCGCCGTCCCCGAGATCAATAAATTCACCAATAATAAAAATTGATATCTATAAAGTATCTATTCCCGAAAACAGCCAAGAGGACGTCGACGTCGACTCCCGCCGCAGGAAAGCGTGTAAATGCAACTCAGTCAGCAGCATACTCCGGGACAGTTCTTCCACGCGGCCGCGGCGCCCAGGCGTCAAACACAGGCCGCTGTCACCATGCAGCACCGGGACGTACTCGCGCGAGCGCCTGCTCTCCTTCACTCCTTGTCAAGATCTAGTAACATTAATATGTTGAAACGCAAAAGGCTAGTAGGCGAAAACCTTAAAAAGCTGCCAACCATGAGACAATGCTACAAATCATCCGCATCGCCGTGACCTGAATAGCTCGGAGGCGCGTCTCTGCGCGCGCGCTCTGTTACCAGACGTTGCATCATGATCTCCGCCCGCAGACTTCGGAGTTCGTTTAAAACAGGGTCGCTGGCAATTGCATCGACTTCAGTCTGCCGTCGCGCATCTACTTGGCCCATTTCTCCGCGCACAACTCGCCCTGGTGTCAACTGTAGCCCGCCGTCGGTTCTGACGAGGACATCAGCGGGCGCGTGAATATTGTCAGCCTGATGGACGGCTGCAAGCTGTTCGCGTTTCATGGTCGATAAGGCGCTGCGCATGCCGGGTTTGGGGAACGACGATGCAGGGCCTTCGGTTTGGCGCTCGTCGTTGGTGAGATATGGGAACGAAGAGACGATCATGGTCCGATTTCGATCTTCTGTTCGTGTTCTTCGCCTGCGGAGGTAAATCCCGACCCCGACGCCAATGAGAATGACTGCCAGCGCTGCAAGCACACCTCCTACAATCAGTCCAATGTGAGAGATCGTGCTTTCGTCCCTGGAGGGAACAGTCGATGTTTGTGTAGAAGACGCAGAAGACGAGGAAGTCGCAGCTGGGGCGGTGGAAGCTCCGGAACCAAGTGAGGTGCCAGCGATAGTTGTGGCTTTTGTGGAGGTGAATGAGTAAGGAATGACAAGCTCGGACTGTTATGGACTTACACGTCGCGTTCGTAACCGCAGACAGTTGCGCAAATCCAACGGACATTGGGGTCTGGCGGAACACGGAGTATACATTTTTCTGCGAAGTTCAATGAGCATGCGTGAGCACAACGCTGTCTAAATACGCACCAAAAATGTGAGTCCAAATACCCAGTTTGGCCCAAACTGGATCACGGTGTCGGTGATCACAAATATAGCCCCAAGACAGGTATTGTTGTCTTTTGATGTGGGACCCAAGTTGATGTCGGCGGGGTTGATCGGCCACGCTTTTCCCCCGAACGAGACGGTGATGTTCACCTTAGTGTCGCAAGCTAGAAATAAATCAACGAGTATCAACAACGACCGCAGCATCTAGGTGGTATCGACCCACGAAATTGGTAGAATCCTGGCATAGAGGTTGAAGCAGTGGACCCAGGGACAGCAGCCCAAATCGCTTTGACATCTGCTGCCGGACCTCCGAGAAGAGTTGTTCCAGTATCGATTGCGCTCAAAGCGGATGGACCGCCAGTGATTTTAACTGCCTTCCCTTCCACAGTAATTCCTACAAATGATTGATTAATAGTCAGCAGATAGACTGCAAGATGCACACCGAAAACGTTGAGTTGCCAAAACCCTGGCGGGGCAGCTAAGCTCAGAAATTCAATTTCCCCCGTGAACAATGACGAGTTCGTCCCTCCAAATGTGAAGGCGCCGCCAGACGTCTCGTTTTGAGCGCCTCTTTTAAACCAGAATCCCATCTCAGGAGAGGGAGACTGTGCTAGGGCGGCCTGCCAGAAAGGAGACTTTGTCGTTGAAGCAATTGGACCGAAGCCCAACCCCAGTATTCCGGCTTCCGGGCCCGTGAGCGTCCTGCTGGTGAGGTCGTTGACTTGCACTGATCAGATTCAGCAGGCGTCAAAGCTTACACATCACGGAGAATGTACTTACAGAACGCTTGCGAGGCGACGCTGTAAGGCCCGATCTGAACTGTTTCGTTTGCCACCTTGCCAGTCACACTATCTCCCTCCGAATATGAGATTGTTGTGGTATTGGTGCTGTTCTGAGAGAACGTCGAGGAAACTGTGGAATCGTATAGTGTGGAGGAGCCAGGACAATCACTGCATGGACTCTGAGCCAGCCATAGATCTGCGGAACCGGTATCCACCATGACCGCCACTGTTTGAGGACTGTGTTTAACTGTTCAAAATCCGGCTCAAGCAGGGTTATGACTGAACTCACGGCGTTCCGATCCCAATATTGACCAAATAAACAGCGTCGGCCTGAAGATCGGAACATCTTCAGTATTTGGCAGACTACGAGCAGTTGGATTCTCGGCTTACTTCATCCACTAGATTGAGGTCCCGTCGTGAAAGTCCTTGTTGCGCTGAGGGCGTTCCGGGGCTCGCGAGCCCGTAGAGAGCCCGAGCCCGATTGGCCATGGCCAGATAGTCGCTCGGAATGGCCGGTCGACCCGTTCTCCGCGCCAGAGGAAAATGTATAGGATCGGTGGAGACCACTGGTGCGGTGTGACCGCCCATTAGAGAACTGGCAGAGGCATATAGAAGGAGCAGGTAGGTCGAGAAATGTATCATAGCAAGCTAGTCACTGACTAGACCGCCAGCGCAAGAAGGGTGCCACCAGGGGGTGTGGGATCAAGGATGCGAAGAAACCGCGAGGACCATAAACTGGTAGCATATACTGGTTTATTTCAGGCTTGACAGATGGAGTTACGTGAGTCTCATCGAATCTCATCTCGGCAGAGCGGGGTTATCCTCGTTTTTGAAGGGGCCACCGAGAAATTGAGACGAAAGCAGTTTTTGCTGTGCCAAAATAGTTGAAAAAAAAATGGCGACAAAAAACTTGCCCAGTGTATTGACTAACACCCAAGTAACTTCTGACCTTCGTACCGTAACCATACCGTGCGTATAGCCCTATGTATGGCGCGCCACTTGTGGTTAACGGCTACGGTGCGGCATTTCAGAAACACGCCGAAGAGGTCGCGGCCGAAGGTCGGCGACCAACAAAGTGTTACGGCGGATGCGTTAATCAAAGGGTAGAACTGGATACGACTGGTCTGGAGTCCCCAAGGCGGCCCCGAGCAGATGTTTGAAGTGCGCACACTGACCGCTGAGATCCCCCCCAAAGAAGCATGACAATAGGAACTTGGTGGGAGCATAGCTGCAAAGGTATTTTGGCAACGCGGCGACGAACCGAGGTTGGATATTGGGCAGATGAAACGAACAAGGCAGCAGAACGAGAGCGAGATGTTGGTGAGATGCAAGCCACTATGGCTTACTAAGCCAGCCGCTTAGCTAATTTTTCGTCCAGAGAGCCCTCATGGCGCTATTCTCGAAGCCAGAGACTATCCTCAAACAGGTGGCCTCGTCGCCGTCTGCGTTGTTTTTTTTCCAGCCGCGGGAGGTTTCCAAAGCAGATTCGGGCCTGGAAGCCGAGGCATTCGGCCTTAATCGGACCATCCCAAAAGAGTCATGTCTTTCTTTTTCACCATCGCGTCCCCGGCGCTCCTCTTCCAGTTTTTGATGTTACTCTCCAATGCCAGCCAGCCTTTTCTGCCCGTCTTCTCCGTTCCTCCCGATGTCTTCCCCTTTGAAGGGCCAAGTCCGAAGGCCGTGGTCGCGTGACATTCAGCCTCACTCAGTGAACGAGGAACGAGTACACTGTTTCAAGTCAATACCTTCCTCGTCTACATGTGCGAACGGGCCGTCTTTAAAAGTAAGTATTCAAGGCCACTGGTACAGTGGTACGCGTTCCTGCCACTCTTGGGGACCATCTTGATACGCGCCGGTCGGCGCGCTCTTGCAAGGGATCGGGCAACCACCTGGATACGTACGCGTGTGGAAGATGACAGCTCTATGTCTTCCAACGTGAAGATTATCAGTCCCGTATTTTTTACCGATGCGTTTTATCTAGATTTTCTGACCGGACTATTAACACGGTGATCGTAAGACTCGTTCATCCTCGGAGTTGTTGGTTCGAATTTCGGACTCTGATATATTTTCGAGTGTCCTTCAACATTAGGTCTCTTTATCTTCCTATTTCTTCTGAGACGAGATGCAAAAGGCACCGTAGTTCTTCTCTCGGAATTGTCCGCCGGTAAAAGTTTAGAGTTGGCAGCTGCACCTGTGTGAAATGATTTACTTCCTTCTTCTTCTTGTCCTTTTGCCCTTTTTCCAATCTTCCGTAGCTCAAAACAACTCACATGTTCGCTGTGGAGGTGATATGTAAAGATTTCATTTATGTCACGATTAGCGCTTACTGTAACGTTAACTTCTAGGCGCTTAACGTTAAAATTCCGCCAAACTTCTCATGTCAGACTAGAGGTGGACTTTGACTGATCCCGAGGTCTTTTTTTGTGGTTGAACGATATTAATACAGCTAACCATCCGACTTCTTGCTTGACTATTAATTCATCTTCCGCCTCTTATGCCTTTTCTTCTCTTTTTTTCCCCCATTTTCTTTTAATTTCTTTGAGCTGTCGAGATGTAGGTCCTAACCTCTTACCGTCTCTTCAAGTGCGTTCTTCTGTTCACATTCTAGGTGCCAGGGATCTGCCCCCGCCACGGATCATGGTACGGATCACCTCGTTGCTATACGTATACCGATCAGCGAGCAATGGGACCGTGGGACTTTTCGTAAATCTCTTTCGTTAGGCTCTTTCGTTCATGTCCCTTCACGCTCACAGCTCGTCGGCTGTCCAGATACCGGCAAGTCCCCGTTCTCTGGAGCCCTCCCCAACACGCAAACGGAACAGCTGGGGGCAGGACTCCGACCCTTTTTATACCCCACAGGACGACCCCTGGTCAAATCATACCCCGCGCAGTAACCCGCGATATGGCACACCACCCGCAGACGATTCCACTTCCTCACTTGCAGGACCGTCTTCGCTGTACGGCGGGGATGACGATGCGGCTCGTCTGACTTCCCGGGAGGAAGATCCAAGCACGGCACGACGGCGGACCCTGCGGTACAGCGCCTCGCCTTCCCCACTGAAAAAGACGGGCACCGCGATAAAGCATGTATCCCAGAACCTCCGCCGCGCGTCAGTGCGCGTCGTCAATATGGCGTCGGTGGTGGGGCATGAGCGCCTGCCGGACGACAAAAAGGACGACGATGATCATCTTCCGGATCTCTCACAGACTCTGCCAATTCGCGGGCGGACGCTCGGTTTTCTGGGCCCGACCAATGGACTGCGGCTCTTTTGCTTTAACCTTCTCGTGTATCCCTGGACGGAGCCGATTATCTTGCTACTCATCATCTTTAATGCGGTCGTGCTGACCATCCAATCCTCACGCTCTCTGACTCTCAGCAACCCTCCGACCCGAGTCACGGGCTATTTCCACTCATGGGAGGACTACACTCTCTTTGTGCTGTTTATTGGCTTTACCATCGAGGCCTGTGCACGAATATGTGTCTCTGGCCTGCTCTTCGACCCCGAGTCCACCTCTTCCCTAGCTCTCCGGCGGTCTCTCGCCCTCCCCACCGGCGAAAAGCCCAGTACAGCCCCTGCACCACCCGAAACCCTCGCACTTCCCTTCCGCCTCAGCATCACCAACGCGGCCGACCAGACCCGCCGCAACGCCCCGTACCTACGCCACAGCTGGTCCCGCATCGACGCCCTCGCCATTGTCGCCTTCTGGGCCTCGTTTGCGCTCGCGACCTTCGGTGTTGAGCGCGGCGAGCACCATATTCGCGTATTCCGCGCCCTCAGCGCCCTCCGCACAGCCCGCCTCCTTACCATCACCTCCGGTACCACCGCCATCCTCCACTCGCTTAAGACCGCACAGCCGCTTCTCGCGAGCGTTGCTTATTTTGTCGTCTTCGCGATGGTCATCTTCAGCATCATCGGCGTGCAGGCGTTCAAGGGTTCGCTGCGCCGCACGTGTGTGCTCAACGCGACGCTCGGTGAGCCGCCCACAGACCTTGACAATCAATTCTGCGGCGGGTGGATCGAACCCGTGTCACTGAACAAGACAGGGTACATCACTCTCGACGGCAGCATCTCGCCCGACCTAAAGGGTTACATCTGCCCTCTCGGCCAGACATGCCGTGAGGCGGGTAACCCGCTCGATGGCGTCGAGAGCTTCGACACGATCTACTTCGCCGCGCTCCAGGTCATCATCGTCGCCTCTGCGAACGGCTGGTCCCCGCTCATGTACTCGATGATTGACTCGGAGTACTTTATCGTCTCGATCTTCTTCATCCTCTGTGTCGTCGTCCTCAACTTCTGGCTCATCAATCTTTTCGTCGCCGTCATCACCAACACCTTCTCCGCCATCCGCTCCGAGACCAAAAAGAGCGCGTTCGGCGCCACCAAGTGCGTCCCTCTTCTTTCCTCCATGCATCCTGATCTCTTACGCTCGTTTGCAGCCTGACGCCAATCGTGGAGCACGACGACGACGACGGCTGGGCGCTCTCCGGCCGACCGCCCCCGCGCCGCGCGAACTTCGCGGGCATCATCGTCTCGTACTCGCGCTGGTTTTTCGTCGCGCTCGCGCTCGCGAGCCTTGCGCTTCAGGCCACGCGCACGCCGACGATCACCCCGGGTGAGGAGCGCGTCCTCTTTTTCGCCGAGCTCAGCATCACAATCGCGTTCGACTTGGAGATCCTGCTGCGCATCGCCGCCGCGCTCCCGGACTGGCGTGGGTTCCTCGGGTTCGGCAAGCTCGCGGAGGAGACACGGAGCGAGAAGGGCGTGCGCGGCGCGGGGCAGAACTGGCTGGACATGGCGCTCGCGGTGATCACGAGCGTTATCCAGATCCCTGCGATCCGGCACTCGGCGGTGTACCCCTGGTTCACGATCTTCCAGCTCATGAGGTTCTACCGCGTCATCCTCGTCGTCCCGCGCATGAAGCCGCTTCTGGTGCGTTCCCCTTTTCTATCACGTTCGGCAGTATACTGACGCTCGCAGCTCGCGGTGTTCGGGAACATATACGGTCTGGCAAACATGACGCTTTTCCTTATCCTCGTGAACTTCGTCGCGGCGCTCGTCTCGGTGCAATTCCTGCGCGGGGACCTCGACGCGGGCGACACGATGAATTTTGGCACGCTGTTCAACGCGTTCCTCGCCGTGTACCAAGTGTTCTCGTCCGAAAACTGGACGGACGTACTGTACACGACGTCGAATGCGGAGATACCCTTTGGGCAGAGCGCCCTCACCGTGCTCTTCATCGCTGCGTGGATGCTCTTTGCGAATTGTGAGTCTTCCCTTCTTAACCATTCGATTCCAGCTGCTGACCACGCACGGGGGGCAGTCATTGTGTTGCAGATGTTCATTGCTGTGATCAACGAGAACTTCGACGTCGCGGAGGAGGCGAAGAAGGGGAAGCAGGCAAGCAACTACTGGGAGCTGCACCGCCCGCAGGAGGGCCACGTCACCTGGCTCCGGCGGCTCAACCCGTATCGCTGGATCCGCGCGAGCCCCGTCGAGGTCAAGGTCGAGGCGCTCCCCGCGAACCTCATCCTCCCCATGCAGAAGAGCCTAGTGCAGGACTACAGCGTCCCGCGTTCGGACGCGCAGTCGGTATTCGAGGTGCGTGCGCGTGATGGGTGCTTGAGTGGATGCAGATACATTGGCTGATTCGTTGCGCAGGATTCGAAGCCGACGGGGCGGGGGCATTACTCGAGCAAGTCGCTCACGGCGCTGCAGAGGCTGTTCGCGGGGGAGACGAAGGGTGATATCCCTATGTCGACGCTGCGGCATGGACGTAGCGACACGCTTGCCGGTGGGGGCGGTGGGAACGATCCGCAGGACGAGGAGACAGAGCGGCATTTGTGAGTCCCTGTGTTTTTTTCGCGGTCTGTCCTGATTTGGTGGCGTGCCAGGGAGCTATTGGCGGCAGTACGGAACGAGACCACGACGACGAACGAGGAGCTAAACGATGCGCTGTACGAGCGGCGCGCGCAGAAGGCGGACTTTATCCGCGACCACCCGTCGTACGACAAGACGTTTTGGGTCTTTTCGCAGAAGAACATGCTACGGAAGACGTGCCAGAAGCTCGTGCAACCCGCGAGTGGGCCGCGCATATTCGGCACACAGCAGTCGCCCGTGTTCTACCCGCTGTTCCAGGTCACGCTCCTGCTCATCGTCATCGGCGGCATCGTCGTCGAGTCAATCGCGAACCCCGTGTACCGCCGCAACTACTTCTCGCAGCACGGCCTCGTCCGTGGTGCGTGGTTCGACATCGCCGAGTCTGCGTTTGGGCTCGTTTTTTTCGTCGAGTTCCTCATCAAGATCGTCGCGGACGGCTTCCTCTTCACGCCGAACGCGTATGTGCGCAGCATATGGAACCTGCTCGACTTCGTCATCATGGTCGGCCTCCTCGTTAACGTCACCACGGGCCTCATCTTCGTCGGCGGGCTCAGCCGTCTTACGCGCTCGCTCAAGGCGCTGCGCGCGCTACGCCTCATCACGCTCATCGACCGCATGCGCACGACGTTCGAGTCGCTCATCATCTCCGGCGCGCTGCGTATCCTCGACGCGGGCATTCTCGCGATCTTGTACATGATCCCGTACGCCGTGTGGGGGCTCAATATCTTCAACGGCAAGATGAACGAGTGCAACGACACGAACGTCAGCGGCGCGGACACGTGCATCAACGAGTACACGAACACCGTCTATGGGAACGCGTTCGGGTTCGTCGCGCCGCGCGTGTGGGAGAACCCCGCGCCGTCGACCGTCTTCTCGTTCGACTCGTTCCGCTCGTCGCTCCTCATCCTGTTCGAGATTGTCTCGCTCGAGGGCTGGGTGGATGTCATGGGCGTCGCCACGAGCATCACGGGCGAGAACAGCCAGCCGGAGACGAACGCGGCCCAGATCAACGCCATCTTCTTCCTCATCTACAATCTCCTCGGCGCCGTCGTGATCCTGACACTCTTCGTGAGGTGTGTCGCATCCGTTTTTAGTGCATGGGTGTTTGCTAACCAGCTGTGCTTTTAGTATCATCATCGGAAACTTCAGCTCCAAGACGGGGTCCGCGTTCCTCACAGCGGCCCAGCGGGAGTGGATTGACTTGCAGAAGCTGTTCAAACGCCAGCGGCCTTCGAAGCGCCCACGGACGCGGCCCACCTGGACTGTCCGCGCCTGGTGTTATGACCGTGCGGTCAACAAGAACGGGTGGTGGTCGAAGGCTATGACACTTGTCGTCGTCGGCCACATCATTGTTCTCATGTACGCCCAATTTGTCCAACGACTACACCTCGTTTACTGACTTTGTCCCCAGGACCCAGACCTTCTCTACGCAGCATGTTGTGGACGAACTGCGGAGTGCGTTTTCCTCCTATTAGCTTTTGACGTGATGCTGACTTGTCGTGCCAGACGATTTCTTCCTCGTAAGCACCTCGATCTATATCGTCGATGTCTTGGTCCGCCTCTTTGGTCTCGGCTACCTGAGTTTCCGCTCCAATGGCTGGAATGTATTCGATTTCTGTGTCGCGGGCGGTTCCTTCATCACGACGCTTATCGTCCGGTTTGGCACCATCGGCTTTGTCACCCAGCAGCTCCAGAAACTGTTCCTCGTGTGCATCGCGTTCAAGCTCGTCGAGCGCACGAACAGCTTGAATAAGTTGTTCAAGACCGCCGTGTACGTGCATGCAACTTCCGCGATTTCCCTATCACTTATCTCCCTTGCAGAGCGAGCTTGCCTATCATTTTCAGCCTGCTCGGCTTGTGGTTCATCCTGTTCTTGTTCTTCGGTATCCTCTTCCTGGAGGTCTTTGCCCTGACGAAGTGGAACTCGGGAGAGTCACGCAGCCAGAATTTCAGTACGATGGGCTCGACGCTGGTCATGTTGACGTTCTTCACCACTGGGTGCGCACCTTCTGTTCCATGCTTAGGATCGTTGCTGACGTCTTCCGTTTCTTGCAGCGAGGGTTGGAATCAGTACATGCATGACTAGTGCGTCGTCCCTTGTTCCTGTTCGCTCCGATGCTTATCGTCTTTCAGCGCGGTCGTATATCCTCGGTGCACAAATGCCGACTCAGAGGAGAACTCGGATTGCGGCAGCGCTGGATGGGCATTCACCCTCTTCATCGCGTGGAACCTGCTCAGCATGGTTCGTCGTCTTCCCCTGCTCTCTGTGTCTTCTAACTGTTTTCGTTTAACAGTACATCTTCGTGAACATGTTTACTGGTCAGTTTACACACTTCGCTTCATGGCCGACGCTAATGCCACATACAGGTGTGGTCGTCGAGAACTTTTCCTACGTGTTCCAGACATCCGGCAGCTCCAAGTCCATTACGCGCGCCCAGATGCGATCCTTCAAAAAGGTTTGGGCGGAATTTGCGAATCCCAAGACGGGCTACCTTGAGCGCAGCCGTTTCGTACCCTTCTTCGGCGTGAGTTTCCCTTCATATACTTTCCCGAGCCTTTCACTTACATCGCCATTCAGAAACTCAGCGGCGTCTTCGAGGCGCGTATATACCCCGCCGAGTTCAGCATACCGAATATCCAGGCCATGTGCAAACCGTCGACCGACTCACAATATGCCTGGCCCGGACGGGTCGTCGAGGGCGTCGATCTGGCCAAGCTGGACAAGGCGCTGAAGAATATTGACTATGCCAGCATCCGAAAACGCAGGGCCGTGTACAGCCGATTGTATCACGAAGCTAGCATCTCCCACCAGCATGGCCGCGGCATGTCGTTCACCGACATGCTCTTCTTGCTCGCTCATCACAAACTCATTGTCGACCGCGATGCACTCATGTCAGTGATGTCCCTCTCCACCTCTTCGTAAAGCTTAGTTATTTTCCGCAGCTTGAAAGATCTTGTCGTTAGGACAGAAACTAATAAACTGGTGACCGACCTCGTGAACTTGGATCGTGTGCGGTCACTGCTCAAGACTATTTCCCATCGTCGACGGTTCCTCCGGTACAAGCAGCAGCAGCTCATGGCTTTGGAGCCAGGTACCCTCACTGCTCCTCCATCTTTAACACTTTCTGACCACCGTCGCCCAGACATTCCCTCAATCATCGTGGACGTTATGCCTGCCACACCACCCAATACCACCAAGGACATTTCGTCCGGAGGATACTCGACACCAAGCAGCCCGACACCACAGCGATTCTTCATGCCCGATGTATCACTTTCGTCTAGCACCCCGCGGCTCCAGAGGAGCAGCCGCCGGACGAGCGACATCAGCATGCTGTCTGGCGATATTGGCTACAAGTCGCGCGACTCGTCGATATCCATTGAAGATCCACAACAGATGCTGCAAGCGATGCAGAATTCGGTGTGGGGCGGTGCGTACATGCGGCCGAGTGCTCGAACAATACTGACACGTCGTTGCAGACCTCATGATTGAAGCAGAGGAGGAAGAGAAACGATAACGACGGCGAGTATTTTGTATTGCTGTTGGCACCGTTGTTGTACGATGGGACTTTGTTAATTATTCTTATGGACGGTTAATTTTAGACTACATGCATTTGTGTACAGTAGCGCACTCTCATTCATCCTTGCATTTGTAAAGAGAAACGAATGAATGAAGCAGCATAATATCATTAAGTGGAAAGGCGAACGACATGATATTAGTAAAGAGCCATATATCCCTAAAAGCATGTCTAAGCCCGTCCTCTCCTTGGCCGCCAGACGCCTTTCTTTTCTGGCACCGTCTGGAAACCGTCGTCGTCTTTTGAGGTCTCCTCTTTGGCTGGTAATGCAGGGGACGAAACGCGAGCCGGTGCAGGGGAGGCAGGTGACGCAACGCGAGCAGGTGCCGGTGCGCCCGCAGCTGCGCGCGCAGCCTCTTGCCGCTCTCTCCACCCCCCTCCGCCTCCAGGAGCACCACCACGCAGTGCCCCAGGCACGTACTTGGCAACAGCGGGGCTGGGGCTCTCTGCGCGCGGTGGGGTACCGCCGAGCGTTCCAGCGCGCGTGGGAGTCGGAGGCACTGACGGCGTGGGCGTTCCCGTACCACGTCGCCAAACACCTCCCTCACCGCCGCCGTTGGTCGCCGCAGCCGGCGACGCACGGATGCCGGATGGTGCGGCGGGGACGATAGGTTTCCGCACGGGCGCGGATTTTTCGGCGGCGCGGGCTTGCCGACGCGCCTCTGCTTCCTCCTCGCGCTGCTGTTGGAGGCGCGCCTTCTCCATAGCCTCGGCGCGCTCTGCCTCGCGAGCCTTGCGCAAGGCGATCGCTTTTTCCTCCGCTTCGCGTTTGGCGGCTTCGGCCGCGGCCTCGGCGGCCTCTTCCTCGGCGCGGAGACGGTCTGCCTCTGCGAGACGTTCTGACAAAAGCATTAGTTAGGGGGGCAGGGAAGTAAGATGGCTAGGCGGATGGGCATACCCTCTTCGAGCCTGCGCTCCTCCTCCAGCTGCTCCTGCTCCTTCCTCTTCGCCTCCTCGATGGCCCTCCGCTCCTCCTCGCGCTTGGCCAAGATTGCCTTCTTGCGCTTCGCCTTCTCCTCCTCAATCTTGCGCGACGCGGCGTCCTTGCGCTTGGCGAACTCCTCGCCCTTCTTCGCGAGAATGACGACACGGCGCGCCTCGTAGTCGGGCATCATGCGCGCAAGCCGCTTCTTGGTCTCGAGATCCTCCTGGTGCGCAATACGCGCAGCGTCCAGGCGCGCGGCCTGGATAGAGGCGAACGTCTCGCGGTCCGACGCCTGCTGCTGCTCGTAATCCTGCGCGAGCAGCGGGCGCTCGTCCTTGCGGTACGCGCGCTCGATGTGGTCCACGCGCTTCGCGACGATGCGCAGCCGCTCGTTGAGCTCCTTCTTCTCCTTCTCCAGCTGCGCGACCTGCATGCCGATGAGGCCCTCCGTGTCCAGCGACGCGATGTTCTGTAGGAAGGGTTAGCGCGCAGTATGGGTCTCGACGACAGCGAAGTACTACACACCTGGTGGTCGCCCGGCTTGAGGATGCCCTTCTCGACGAGCGCAGCCTTATAGCGCTCCGCGTCCTGGATCTTCATGTCCTCCTGGATCTTGTGGATGCGCTGGAGCTCGCGCTTGCGGGCATCCTCCTTGGCGCGCTTCTGCTCGTCCTCCTTCTCGCGGCGGGTGGCGTCCGCGCGCCGGATCGCCTCCTCCTTCTCCTTGCGCACGCTGAGCTCGCTGAGGAGCTCCCGCCGTCTCGCAACAAGCGCACGTCGCAGCTGCAGCGCCTTGCGCTCCTTCTGCACCTCCGCCGCGAGCGCCTTGAAGCGCGCTTGCTGCGCCTCCTCGTCCTCCTCGGGCGCGCTAGGCGCAATCACTTCGAGCGAGTTGTGCAGGCACACTGCCACGTTCCCGAGACGCGTGCGCACGAGCTCCGCGACGCTGGGCTGAACGGCCGCCTCACGCTCCTTCGGCGGCGGCGCGGACGCAGCGTCCTTCGCCTGGCTGCCCGACGCGATGGGTGCCTCGTCGAGCGCGTCGACGAAGGGGTCGTCCACAAACGCGATGCTCCCGTCCGCGTGATCGACGCGCACGCTCAGCTCGCCGCGCCGCGCGCAGCCCATGATGTAGCTCTCGACCTGCTCCGGCTCGAAAGCGCCCTTCTCCGCGGCGGTGGTCGGCTCGCCCTCGACTGATTCGGCGGGAACCTCGCGCAGGGGGGTGACGAGCTCCATGATGAAGGAGATGCGCACGGAGGCGTACACCTGTGCGAGCTGCGAGAGCAGGCGGCTGAGCAGCGCGCGCTGGAGGAGCGGGACGTATGCGGCGTAGTCGGGCGTGGCGCGCAGCTCGGTGAGGATGGGCGCGACGGCGGCGCAGAGCGTGAGGGGGTCGAAGGTGACCTCGAGCACGTTGTACAGCTGCTTGATCGGCGCGGGGGCGCGGCGGAGGACGTCACGGGCGAGAGCGTCCTTGAGAAGGCTCGCGCGCGTGGGAGGCTTCGTGAGGCCGAGCAGCGCGGTGAGGCGCTGCTTCGCGGGCTCCTCCTGCGCGGAAGCAAGGCCGACGGGGACGGCGAGGGCGCTGACGAGGACCTGGCCCGCGAGGCGCTCAATGTCCTCGGCCGACTTGGAGGCCGGGGAGTAGACGGTGTTGTAACGGCCCCAGGCGGCGGCGTGGTACAGGGCGTTGCCGCTCATGAGGAAGATCTTGGTGAGCTTTTCGTAGTAGTTGGCCATCATGGCCGGGCGAGGAGCTTTTTTCGCCATCGTGAGGAGATTGTGGACGTCCTCGACGGAGCGGAAAGCCTCCTGCCACAGCTCGAGCTCGACCGAGGTATTGAGCTGCGCAAAGCGCGTGTCGAGGTGGTGCTGGAGCGTGTCGGGGTCGGAGAGATTTATTGAATGAGGCTGGTGCGAATATTTCGCGACATTGGAAAGATGAAGACGGAGGGTTTCGCATAGACGGCGGAATTCGACCTTGCGCTGGTGCTTAAGACAAAATTTAAATGCTTGTTGCGCGATTTGCTAGAGAGACTATTAGCGCCACCAAAAAATTCCCAAACATAATAATACACACCTGGTAAATGACCTCGAGGCGGGCATTGTTTTTGAGCGTCTCTAGGGACGTGCGGTAGCTCTCCCAAAGGAATTTGAGCCACGGCGTGACGAGTGCGCGGTCCGTCCTGTCCTTGCTCTGGTCTCCGCTGACGGCGCCTAGCAGGATGCTCTCGGGGGTCTCGCTGGCCTCCAAATCATCGACATCCACCGCGACCTTGACGGCGGCCTTTTCCTGCGCCTCGCGGACTTTCTGGTCCGCCAGCTGGACAAAGCGTGTTATGACGGCCTCGATGCTTTGCACGCTGGTGTTTTGTGCAATGTTCTTGTACTGCATGAGCCCCTCCTTCGCGGTCCTCCCCTTGCGCATGTCGACGCAGAGCTCGACGAATCGGTGCATTATAGGTTCCAGAGAAGCAAGTGGTGTCGAGCGGAATCGCTTGGACGAAAACATTTCGGTGAGGGACTGGAGAGCAGCATGGGTCTGGCCGACGGAGACCAGGCCCTCCGCCTGCTTGAGGACGGTCTCTGGCTTTGAGAACGGCGCCATGACGGTTCTGTGGACGAAAAATTAGCTAAGCCGCTGGCTTAGTCAGCCGTGGCGGCTCCGACGCTTGAAGGCCGCCTTGCATCTCGCCAACATCTCGTTCTGCTGGTATCTGTGCTTCCAACATTTAAATTGATTCGTCGTCGCGTTGCCCACATATCAACCACTGTCTGTAGCTAGGCTACCACTCGAAAGCTCCCAATGTCGTGGGCTTTTTTGGCTTTTGCCTTCTATTCAGGATTGATCAGGAATCCTTCGCAAAGCTACTAGTATTACCGCAACTGGAATGAGGCCTCGAGTTATAATACGGCTGTGTACCTCGACTTCGCCCCTCTCATCGCACTCCATGAACAATTCTCTCCGACTTTCCAGATCAACCAATCTTGTAAAAATCGGGTGCAGTAACGGCTGCTAAGCATCTCGACCCAAAGATATCCTCCCGCCTGGAGATGATCTAACCAGTTCGTTGGGCGTCACCAAGGCACACCAGCGCTTTTTCCTCGTTCCGTTCTCTCCGCCATGGCGCGGGCTACAGGCACACTCCTTTATGCTATCGTCGCCTCATTCTGTGCTTGGGGCTGCGTAGCGCTCGTCAACAGCACAATCGACGCCACAAGTATTCCCCCCGTACACTACAACCGCACCTTCGTCAGCTGTAACAATAGTTCCCAGTGCGGGTTCGATGTGGGCCCTAATCGCACAGTCGCTATTATACTTGGCCCAGGCCAGATAACAATCCCCTTCACTGGTGCGATTCAGAGTTTACTAAACATTTATGCGACATGACATGGTTCAACTGTAGGGACCGCCGTTTACGTCTTTCTCGCCTGCACACAAGATCCAAATCTTGTTGATCCATTCGGATTCTTCGGGCCTTCGAAACACAATGCAACGCTATGTGAATTCGATATCGACGGCACCGGAGCCCGCGCAGTGACTGGTCCTGGGGACATTCAGCTCGCATATGGCAACAGTTCGCTGCCAAACGGAACACATACATTGGACATCACCGTCTTTAATGGCACGCAGATTGCGTTTGACTCCGTTGTTTACTCGTACGACAGTGCCACCTCCACTGATTGAGAGATGCTCAGCAGATGATATTAGGTTCGATGACGATGACGTGGGCAAAAAGGGCAGCCTGCCCGTCGGGGCTATCGTGGGCGGCATCGTTGGCGGCCTACTCCTGGCAACCGCCGTGACGATTCTCTATATGCGTCGGCGCCGAAGAAACACCCCCGGTGGTATATTCCTTGCGACCCCAGCGCGCGACGTCGAGGCCAGCCCCCCGCAGGAGCACCTCGCGGAGCAAATACGCGTGCTGCAGGCGCAGACGGCGGAGCTCCAAGGCGCGCTCCGGGCGCAGCGCGCGCCCAGCGGCGGGGCGCGTCTGGCGACGATGAAGCGAGAGCAAGCGCTTGCACTGCGCGAGTACGCCCCGGCCGCGGGGGACCTGCTGCTGCACACTGACAGCGGTCTGCGTCTGACGCCTGCGAGCCGCGTGCAAGAACTGCCTCCGAAGTATGCTGCCGACTGAGTTGCAATTGACGGGGTGGGAGTCGATGTTATTCGCTGTTTTCAGGAACGGATACTTTGTGGATGCCGATTTTTATTATTGGTGAATTATTGATCTTGGGGACACCGTGTCGACGCAACGCTTGTAATGAACCTTGTTTGCCATGCCTCTCGACGAGAGGAGGACGTTGCAGCTCCATTCTTCTTCCTGTCCTCGGGCGGACCTCCCCGGACGCTGAGACCCCTAGGACGATACCGGTACCGTGGAGCACCGACGCTGCCTGCAGGCATGAAAATGATCCAAAAATTCTCGCACCAAGAGTCACCGCAGTAAAACTCCTCCGGCGGATCTCGGGCTTGCACACAGGGAAATCAGATTCGGATTCGCGCCTTTTGGGACGCAGGCTGCCTGCAGGCGCATATCTTAGCGCTGAGATGGTGGGGAATGGAAGACCGATTCTGACCCACAATTAAATTTCACACGCCAGATTGGGGTTGCTTTGTTTCCGCCCCATGCGCCTTGTACTCGGTCGAGCGTGATTTCAGCGGGTCATTGTTCTTCTCATGATCCTCCATTATCTGCTTATTCTTTGGGAATTTGGCATCTACCGAGAGGTCTGTGTGGTACAGTGCGCTAATAATCAGAAAGAGAGTGGTCTGCGTCCTTGGGATTTCCTCTGGGATTTCGTGCGACTTTAAATTATTTGTTTTGTACACACGGACCCACTACAGTATCGGATTCATTTTTCTGCGTCACTCTGCTGATACGGCGATCGAAGGCAGTGTGGACTGTTATGGACGGCCGCCTCCGAATTTGTGACTCAAAAAAACAGAGAATGATGGGGAGCACATAGCAGTAGAGTGAACTCGGGGTCAATTCTAGGCATCCGAATAATGTGGTAGGGATATTTTATTTCGCGTGTAGACCCAGCCACGACTCCACCGGGAAATCCATTTTCGTTATGTGATTTTTACACACGGTAGTCGTACCTATAACCGCCCAGGACGGCACGTGTCACTTTCTTCCACAGTCCAGTGTTCTTCGCCCATATTTGTTGACTGAGTCTGGACGGCGCCATCGCGGTGGCAATGTTACGTAGATGTGCTAATGCATCTGCAGGGTTGGGCCGATCATTTGGATCTGTCGCGGTCATATTATTCGCCACCGGACGGAAATCCTCAAGGTCTGGATATGTCTACGCAAACACCTGTTAGCAGCATCAAAGTACAAATGGATAGACGCACATCAATTAATTTATGTATAGTTAGCCCCAGCTGAAATATGTCGACCTTGAAGGGGTTGTACGGCACAGTCTGCGATAGTTCCGGAATGGTGGGGAACGTTCGCAGAGTGGCCAGATGCAGAGCGGTGTCTTTCCCATTCGGAAAGTATAACGACAAGCCAAAATCGATGTAGTAATAGTCCACAGGGCCAACGG
The DNA here is from genome assembly GCA_029281465.1 of Mycena epipterygia. Lineage (NCBI taxonomy): Eukaryota > Fungi > Basidiomycota > Agaricomycetes > Agaricales > Mycenaceae > Mycena > Mycena epipterygia. The sequence goes on along the minus strand of JARJCQ010000039.1, from coordinate 168,126 downwards.
TGCACCGGTTATTCCAGGAAAATAAGTTGTGGAAACCTGTGTGCGTGCGCGGATTACTGAAATGTGAACCCTTCGGAACGACTTTTGACTCGTCCATCATCATATTCTGAGGAGCGATATCGCTGAGGGAGAGATTTCAGCTCCGTCAGCGGCATGCGAGTCAGAAACTTACAAATGAACGATGTTGTGTTCGTGCATGAACTGCAGGCCCTGGTTGGTTGAACTTGAGTAACAGGATAGTCCAAAATGCAGATCGTACCTCCATAAACTGACTCATAGCCTCCACAAATTCATTACGACAATGAAAAGGAGGGTAGTCAAATCTTCGGCAGTATGGCATGACCAAGAATGTCCATGAACTATTTGGCAGGGGAATGGTCTCCAAGAACGGTATTGTCCGATTTAGTGGCTCTGCACGCTCAGAGTCGAGATATTTTATAATCATTATCTCGTCTCCATCGTTCGGGACGCGTTTCAGAATGACCTTCTTGCCATCATGGATGCGTGTGGCGTCAAGAACACAATCCTAGAGAATGTCTGTCAATTTCTATCTTGAGATAGCGCAGAGTCGTCACCATAATGATGTCTAGGGCATCCTCGTGCTGGCCCTCGCGATTACTCCCCACAATCCATGAGGGTACCCAATCTGGGTGGTAACGAGGCCGGAGTTGGTAGCCTCGAGCCAGCAGAAATGGCTGACTGTCGACCCAGAATTGTTCTTCGTCGTACCGTAGATGTGAATATTCTCCCTTGCCGATGAAATCGCTATCTGCCATTGCGAGGTTGAGCGAATTGGCTTGGTCGAGATGGTGAGAGTTGAGTCCGAATCGGGTTGTGGGCATGACACGTGGAACCGTGAGATTTGATCGATCATTGGAATTCTCAACTCGGAATGCTCTCTTCTATTGACCGTCACTCCCATCTCTCACTTCAACCCCATTGGCATGAAAGCTCACTCTGACTCGACCGTATCATGGACCCACAAATCCAGAATGTATAAAAACACGAGTGTCCCAGCCCGTTTCTCCAGGATCGGCCAGTCCCCCTTCATCCTTCTTTCCTGCCGCCTATCCCTCAGCTTTCACATCATTCGGAAAAATGGTATGATCTCCCTGCTTCATATATTATCCGTGAACTCAATTTCCGCAGAATAATTCGAGCAGTGGAAAGAAATACAAAGTAACCAAGCGGGAGCACCAAGATCTCGCAAACAAAATCAATGGTTACGTTCAAGAACTTCAGTGCGAGCAAGACGATGCGCTCCGGGAAGCCATCAGCACAAGGCTCGAAAAGTTCGTATTGCCTTGAATTTTTTGTTTTATTTTTCTGCTCATGCTTTCATCCCCAGGTTTCTGAAGTCCATCCATTCGTCTGAAGGGTCTCTGAAAAATTTTGTGTACACTTTACATGTGAATGCGGACGCCCGTAACGAGGAGCTTGTAGATCTTTGGGCGAGATACAAGGTAGATCTTTGACTTGGAACTCAGGATGGTGATATTAATTGTCCTTGAATATATAGGATAAGTCGAAGGCGCTTGCGTATGCGAAACAGACGGCTGCATACGATCACATGAAGGCGACCAGTGAATCTGCGCCTCCGTGAGAACCTATCCCGACATCTATTTCACGCCTAGTAACATCTTTCCCTTTAGCATGGCGATTCCTGCCAGCCCGAATGGACGGTTCGATACGCACGGAAAGCATGTCTCCCGAAAACACTTCTACGCAACTTCCCTAACACCCTTGTAGTACTGCCCGGCAGCGTCCCGTGAATCCTCCGAGTCCAACCAGGTCGGTTTTTGTCTTTCCTGTACCGTTGGAAGCCGGTAACCAGAAGCTCACTGTGGTTTACAGCTCGGCTGCACAGAGCATTCATAGCAGGTCATTTTTTGTGTTCTCTGGCTAGTGCGCACGCTCTGATTCAGGCCAACAGAGGCAGCGCCAATGGAATGTTTGACTTCCAAATCGGCAGCTACGGCCACAAGTAAAGCCACAAATTTCTTGTGGTTCAATACTCTGACACGTTGACCCAAAGCTTAGCTGCACCGAGCGTCGTCAGTAACCTTTATTACCCGTCAGTTGTTTTTTAGGTCCCGTATGTGCTTCATGATACTCAACAGCGGAAACACAGTATGCCGATGGGACACGGACACTACGCAGCGAATCCCCCCCCTGCTCCCGCATCCGCGTCAGTCGTTTTGTTTGTATAGCCGTGCAGCGCAACTAAAATCATACTGAGTAGGAGCTCCGGTTCATGGCATCAGACTCCTCCCCAGGCTGGCCCCAGCGGCGGCCCATTCTTCTACCCGGCCCAAGGTGGTCCTGGTCCATACTCCTACTCCAGGCCTCCCCAAGGTGGTCCATACCCCTCCTCCGCTCCTCCAGGATACCCCTACTCCGGGCCGCCCCAAGGTGGTCCTGGTCCATACCCCTCCTCCGCTCCCCAAGGTGGTCCTTACTACTACTGAGATAACCCGACCCTCTCTCTCTACGTCTCAATTCATCGCATCCGGTTTCTCTCTTTACGATTTCTCTTCCTCATCTCTCTCAGCCCGTTCGGCATCTCACGATCTAACGTACACATGCATCCGTTTCTTAGCCCGCTCGCCATCGTATCATACTCAGATATTCCCTCGTCTTGCTCCCATGTTCTTACGATATAACGCATATCAGCTAGGAATATATTATTTCAGTTGCAACGACAATCAGGTCTCTGAGATGCTTTATAACTCGCGGTTGGAGCCGCCTGCAGGCGCATGTCTTAGTGCTGAGACGGTGAGGTGGAGTCATCATAATCTCACACGCCCGATTAAGGTTGCTTTGTTTTCGCACTACGCGCCTTGTACTCGGTTGAGCGTGATTTCAGCGTGTCATTGTCTTCTTAATCCACCTTCTTATTCCCGGAATGGTATTTTGGGCCCATAGTGCCGTAAGTTTTGCGTCCATTAAATATTTGGAAAACCCGAGGTGGTAATTTTCGTTCGGTAAGGCTTCGTGTGTGCCAATGGAGGCCGGCGGAAGACGTTAATATTCGGAGTTCTGTATGATTGATCGGGTGACACACCAGGAAGCTCTACTGCACTTTATTCTACATCACAGATTCGGAGCCTCCTGATATCGGGAAGGCAGTGTTGTCCGAAATCGTCCTGCGCGGGACCCGTTATCAATTGACCAGCGTGCTTTCAAAATTGTGACTCGAATGTTGGAACTTAGCGGTTAGCGCAGGGCGTTCCGTCTGTGCGTATTAAGGCACTAACGGAGCATTAAATAAAATAAAACATAACCCGCCGACTTGCGATTGGCTTCTGTGTAGCCCAGAGCCGGTTTTCTGCAATCGAACCGAGATCACGTGGTCTCTGTTGAATTTTTGGTTCAATGATTGTCAGAAGCGACGTTAGACTCAATAGTTGAGGAAACTTATAAATAATTCCAAGATAAACGTTCAATACCAGCCCACCTCAGTTGTACGTCTTAGAATACTGCCAATTGAACGACTCCCATTTCATGCGCACTTCAATAACTTGTCAATAACTGTTAATGATCGGCCATGTAGTCGTCCAATCGCCCATAGAATACTTCTTCTCACCCATGTTCAGTGCTAGGGGAATTATTTGTGGCCCGCGCTTTGGTTGTTTTTCCTACTCGCGAATGCATGTGATTGGCACCGTATACGGCCCCCCATTGGCGGCACTCTGAGATCAAATTATTTCTGCTGGTCAGAGTGGCGCCAAGAATTTAGTCTAGCTGACTTGTAACGCTACAGGCCGTCTGGATGCGTATATATGTATCGAAGAAGTTCATCGAATTGGTTCAAAGGGAACGTCGCCTCCGTCATCGCGAAGGCCTGATCTGGGTTCAACTCAAAGATGAGTAAAAAAACTGGCAGTGCAACGGTAGATTTAACCTTGAGCCAAAGACAAACGACCCAGGTCCACAGCGAGCTTCTTAACCATTCTGCTTGGATTTACGAGATGCTTCTTGTGCTCGGCAGGACCTTCCGTATCCGTCTCGCCCGGTGCACATTTGCGGACGTACCCGTTTTGACCTCGTTTGTAGAGCGATGTTCTGGTACCATCTGCGTTCAGTATACCTATGACCTCTTGACCCTTTAGTCCCGACAAAATCGAGTGGTGATCGGACGAGTAGGCACAGTAAGTGTCTGGCGCTCTGGCGATTTCAAGATCGGAATCAGAAATGTCACGAGGCAACGGCCAAAATGAAGCGTGAAAGTGTGTAACACCGCGATTGACATGCGTAATATACCGATGGAGGTCGAAATCTGGGGGAAGAATGGTGTCGACGAGGTGAGGTTTTGCTGGAATGGTCCACATTTGTGTTTCCGACATTTCACCGTTCGGAAGTATGCAATAGCCGACCAGCATCTTGGAATGATCATATGTGGGGGAGATGGTGCTGTTTCCATTTTTCCACGACTTTCCCGCCACGAACTTTTCCGAACTCTCTCGAGGAAATAATGCAATGCGGTCGATAATGAAGGTGCGGTTGTCGTACTTTGAGCCAGCGCGATCACTGATGATCTTAAGGAAAATCCCAACGTTCACCTTGGTTGCCAGCTCCGCGTCATTCTTCAAGGCCGCGCAGGCAATCAAGAAGTGATTGTGGACATTGAGAAAATTCCTGGCGAGAGGGTTACGGAGGTAGTTAAATGAAGATTTATAGATATCGCACCACTGAATTAGTTTGTCTGCAAGGCTCAGAGTGGGGTCGTTGATCGTCCTAACGATAACAGGTTGAATATTAACCAACTCGGCACAGTTTAGAACACACCCAGGCCCAAGAGACTTGGCAAAAACAGTTGACAACTTTCTGTCAGCTTCGAAGAGATGGCATCGACTCTTGTGGCCGGCGTTCCAGTCTTTCTTTTGACATTCTTTCTGGGAGGTGTATTAGTGCAAGATTTAATCGACCCCAAGGAATTGAATACAGAGCAATATTTTGATAAAAGACACCCAGCACAGGATAACAGTTGACGTTTTTTGAGCGAAGACTCTAAGCGACCACAAGCATCGCATGCCGGCTGCCACTGATCCCAAATGATAAGCGCGGGTCCTGCACGATACTCATAATCTGCATCCAGGACCATAGTGAAGAATAATGAGGTGGGGGCGAAAGAGAGAGCTTTACGGCGAGCCTTCCAAATTTTCGAAGGTGCGAGTATGACACATCCATCAATTTCTCACCAGGGGAAGCGTTTTCTATTTCGTTTACACCAGCTAGCCAAATGATGGAGGTCAGAGTGGCTCTGACTAAGTATGCTCAATGCGTCGGGGTAGACTTAGGTCCTTTTTAATTTAACATGTCGAAGATCGAACGGCGCACACGCAAGTCCTGTTCCGCGACAAAGATTCGAGGGTCCGCGGCCGGTAGGCCGTATAAAACCAGAACCGTCATGGCGAAACCGCTATCGAACAGATCTAAATTTGTGACACTCCAAAGACGATGTCCAATCCGTTGTAGCTGAACGCTGAGCCATTATTTCGGTATTATCCATCATTTTCGGGCAAGGTTGAACTGAGATAGAATGGCTTGGTACCATTATTTACGCAGAACAGTATGCGGCGTGATTGGAGCGAGCTCGTGCTTAAAATCACCCAGGACGAAGCGTATCACTTTCTTCCATAGCCTAGTGTCCTTCTCCCATATTTGCGCGCTGAGCATGGATAGGCCCTGGCGTCGGCAATGCCGCGAAAATGAGTTAGTGCATCACCAGGGGCGGGCCGGTCGTTTGGATTTGTAGCCGTCATATTATTGGCGACCGGAGAAAAATCTTCAAGGTCAGGCAGGGTATAACTACGGATCCTGGTTATACGCGTGAAAAGTCAAGAGGATTAACATACATCGGTTAATTTATGCATCGTGAGACCCAGCTGGAAGATGTCGACGTTCCGACATCATGCTCCCATTGTTGCTCGCCCACTCCGTTGCCCCCGGCTGCTCGGACATGTCATCCCTACAAGGCGGTACAGTAATGCTACATGCCTACCTACCTACGGCATGTCGGCATGTCGCACAATATCGCTTGGTGTCAATCTGGAGGTACTGATTGTTCCTGTGCCTTGGCACCTGCCATGACCGTAACGCATCCCCATCTAGTTCTACTTCCGGTGCACCTAATCCGTCCCTGGCGCCTCAAAATATTGTTATTTTTTCACTGTTTCTTCTCTGATGCATGCAAATGCTTTTTCAAAGGATTCTACAACTTTGTCCCTCCAAGGCAGTGGAGAGACCTCGACAACTTGAAACAAGGTAATTAGACCATAGAAGGGTAAATATAAAAATATCAAGACTATATGGTTCCTGTATCTACGGTTCCTGTATGTCCCTTGTGTGTACCCGGGTTTGCGTTGCCGGGCGCAAACAGCGATCAGCTATTGTATGTAACTGCTATCCGCCAACAATACTAAACCGACTTCATGTAGTCGAGATTTTCATCCAACCCTTCCACTAGTCTGCAGATTTCGGTCCCCCGCGTCTTCCTTTCAAGTTGACCGGTAAGTTTTGCGTCTTCCTTAGACTCACGAGTTTTGTTCAATGCGCCACTCGTAGGCAATGTCTGAGGACTTGTACAACCTGTACCTCGAGGCCGCCCCTCCTTCCTCTCCGAATCGCCCCCCCAAAGGAGAAAGCGCGCACGAGCTAGAAACTCCACTGCCCCATGGCACAAATCAAACATTGGGTTACTATCCTGCTTCGCTCATTATTCTAGTCCTCTGGCTCGTGTTCATTACCGCTTTGATCTGGCTACTTGAATCTGCCGTCGCACACGGGCCGCGCAGTCCAAAACAGCCATGGGCATACACCACGCTTCCCGATCTCCTCCTTACCCTCTTTGCACAGGGCCACGTTGCCATCACCGCGATGCATCTTGCCCGCGTTTCTCTCTCCGCGCTCAACTCAACGCATACCTCGCCCCGCACCTGGGCCGAGGTGTTCTGGATATCCAACCGCACTTGGCAGGGGCCTGTGGGGATCCTCTCCACCTTCGTGCAAGCATCGCGCCTCCGCGTGCGCACCTCCATCCACTTCCTCCTCTGCGCCATCACCTGCCTCACTGCCCTCTGCACCCCCATTATCTTGTCGCACGCATATCCGGTTCAGGACCTCGATCTCCCTGTCAGCGAAACCAATATCACCGCATTCGCACTGTCCGTGGCGCAGATGGCCGCCGTCGACGCGTATACAGAGATCGGGACGGGGGTGGGATCGTGGTCGACCGGGTTGTCGGTTGCGGAAGCCTATGCCGCCAGCGTGTATCTCCCTGAATCGCCCAAGGACAACCTCACCGATTTCTTCTTCGCGGGGGACGTGGAGGAACACACGGCGACGCTCCCGGGACTGCGCCTCAGGGGTCAGTGCGTCCCCGTTGAGACCAATGTCACCGATATTGCGGACTTCCCGGCCTACTGCGAGGCCCAGAAGTTGTCGCCTGAGTCTCAGTGCACCAGTAAACCGATCTACATCGCGCCAGCATCGGTGGACTTGACCATCCAATTTTGTTACAATATGACTAGGACACCGTTGTACAGCGAGAATAACCCGTCGCTGTCCACGAATGTCGGCTATGTCTACATCAAGTCCTCGAATACCACCAATTCCGTCAGCGGTATAATCCGGTGCAATTCACAGACGGCCACGGGTAACGCGATGTTATCAGGTGCCACCGACACATACACATATTCGTTATTCTCCCAACAGACGCTGTACAAGCAAACACAGGATGACGAACCGCTGGTCGACCCGCTCTATGCGTTCTTTTATTATTTCAACAACCATTCAACCACAACGGTTTCAACATCCCCATATGTCAATTTTACCGATGCTACGTATAGAGCATCTGTTATGCGCGGTCTGGGGTTCGTCGGACACAGTCTTGGCGATAGGAATCAGACCTACACGCAGCCATCTCTGGATGTTATGGCCACGGGCATCTGGGAGGGCATCTCCCATACTGTTGCGGGCATCGCCCTGCTTTCGCGCGCGCAACAAACTTTTTCTGCGAAAGAACCTGGGACGGTGGCGGCATACGTCCGGGAGAAAAAATTTGCCATTGCGGCGTACACCTTGCTCGGCGTATGGCTGTTCCTTCTGATCGCAATCACGGCGCGCAGCTTCAGGCCGACGTTTGCGCCCAGCTTTGACAGTTACGCCACTGCGAGATTGGTGCAGGATAGACCGAATGTGCTCGATAGCTCCGATGGGGAACTCAATCTCCGAGAGGCGTTTGAGAGGGTTGGAGGAGACGGCCTTGGGTTTGGGAGGGTTGGAAGAGAAGGCCATAGGCGCGTCGCGGTGGCCGAACCACCCAGGGAGTCATCGCTCGGACACGTGTTTGACTTTTTAGGTAGCTTTGTCTGCATTACCTAATCTGGGGCGCAGAAGTGGAGAAACTCAAGCTAGAACAATAATATAGAGATCTCAGTAGGCGTACTCAAAGCCAACTAAATATATTAGTATCTAGAATAATAACGAGCTAGGTGTTGAATGAGCCAGGGGAAATAAGAATGTAACGAGGGACTTACATGATGTAAGTTACATCTCAGTGGGGATATTCAAGCCAACTGAGATGTACACGTCAGTATGCTGGATGCGTCGGGGTACACTTGCGTCCATTTTAATTTAACACGTCGAAGTTATTATTGAACAATGGCAGGTTCAAGTTCTTTGATTAGAAAGAAGACGAAAGTACTGTGGCAGTACTGAATGACACTCATTCATTACGGATTCGGAAAACATGAGGTGGGCTGGGGTCGGTCTGGGCAGTCTGGTCCATTGTGGATTCAACTTTGAACCATTGAAAATTCAACCGCCGCGCACGTGATTCGGTTCAATTGCGTCGAATTCCCGAGTATTCCACAATTTTGTTGTTATTGATATCATGATCAGGCTAATTGTCGTGAACGAGCAGGCGGAGCTCTGGTGACCGGAATGTCGTGCTTTCGGCGGCATCCAGGAGTTATCAGTTTCTACATAAATTCCTCCAGCTCCGGACAGAGTCTCTGTCTGGGACCGAAATAGACCGAAATGCCATGGTTTCGATCAGTTCAAAAAAAAAAAGCAAGGGCCGATGTTAAGAAGCACTTGAGAAGCACACAGTGACGCAATTGTTGAACAAATGCCGGGAAGTGCCGAGAGCCGACGGGTTGAAGCTGGACGCGCCGCACGCGCCGTGATATTTGTTTCAACACAAATCTCAACACTCTGGCAAACCTCGCGCAGCGGGCAGTCTGAACGGTATCTGTGGTGCCACTGAGCAACAAACAATAGTGGTGTCCGGGGTCCATGACGTTCGCACCCTGCAGAATTCGAAGTTGACCGATCTCCTTGGGGGACTTGGACTGCGGTTTGCCGGCGCCGTGATAATCGGGGATGCTACCCTATCAGCACGGCTCTTGTCATAACGCAAATCAAGCGCGGATCCCCTTCATGGCGCTCTCATCATTGAAATTTTACCTTGGACCCATTGCTATTATCTCTGCGCTACTCGTTGTCCATCTACGCCGCAGAGTTACCGGTCGATCCCGCCTCCCTTGCCTCCTGGGCCGCCGGGAGGACTTCCCATACTCGGACACCTCTTTGACCTGCCCACAAGTCACGAATGGCTGACCTATCGCCGCTGGGGCTTAGAACTGGGTGAATTTCCCGTCCATCATTCAACCCGTGCTGAAAGTAGGGAATAATATTCTTATCAGGCTCCGATGTTATCTGCCTCAACGTTCTCGGAGAACACGTTGTGGTACTGAACTCCCTTAAAGCTGTAAACGAGCTATTCGAAGGACGAGCGGCCATCTACTCTGATAGGTCACATTCCAGGCATATACATAGGAGGAATCCACCCACTGACAACTCTCAGACCAGAGCTGTTTGCATTGAGAAATATGTGCGTCAAAAGAACTCATGACAGTGCCCGGACTTTCGTTGATCAACTCAACTTAGATTGGGATTCAATTGGATTCACGGTCTCATGCCTTTCGGGAAGGAGTTTCTGGAAGTTCGAAAAGCCGCAAATAAATATCTCAGCCATGCGGCAGTCAAGAATTATCAGCAAATTCAACTTGCTGGGGCTCGAAAATGCTTAGCAGACCTCCTTGACCGTCCAGACGATTTTGTGCAGCATTTTAGAGAGTCAGTTCAACTTTATTTTCCCGCACCATTCGGGTACAATAACAGATGAACAGAGTCGCTGGACACACCATACTTGGTGCAGCCTACGGAATCGAAAACCAAGAGGCTGAAACTCCATACATGCGCACTGTTTTCATGGCCGTCCAGGGATTGAATCTTGGTCTCTCGACGCACGCTCTGCTATACGATTTGTTCCCCATTGGTGAGTTGGGGCTTGCAGTCCGAAACCGCTCTCATGACCTTACCAGTGCGGTGGCTTCCCGATTGGCTTCCCGGTTTGGGATTGCGGAAGGATGCACAACAATTTCGGTCTTTTATCACTGAGCTGCCGGACCTGCCGCTCCGAGAAACGAGAAATGCAATAGTATGTATCGCTTCCTTCGAATGTACTCGATCGTGTAGATCCCTTCCACAGGAAAAAGGTACCGCTCCGCGTTCCATTGCGGCTTCGATGTTAGCGGACAAAACCCTGAGCGACGATGTAATTCGTTCAGTGACGGGTTCGATGTATCTGGGTTAGTCTTTATTTTATCAGCAACTGTAATGTCTGTCTCATACAAACTTTAATTTTTAGCCGGCACCGAGACGGTGTGTATCTTGGTTGCATTTCATATTTTACCGGCTCATTGTCACCAGAGCGTTGCTACAATCGCGAATTTCCTTCTCGCGATGATTAAAAATCCTCAGGCTCAACACAGGGCACAAGCCGAGATCGATACAGTTGTCGGTCGGGATCGACTGCCGGACTTCAGAGACGAGGCAGCGCTCCCTTACGTGAATGCCCTGGTCAAAGAAGTTCAGCGATGGAGAAATGTTACACCCCTCGCAACTCCGCATCGGCTCACGACAGACGATGTGTACAACGGATTTCTACTCCCAAAAGATTCGATCGTAATCGGAAATGCCTTTGCGATTATGCACGACGAGTCGCTATTTCGGGATCCTGATTCCTTTTCACCAGAGCGCTACCTCGACCCTTCAACCAAATCACTCGACGTCATGTTCGGGTTCGGCACGCGAATCTGCCCCGGGCGATATCTGGCGCGGTCATCGATTTGGATTATGATCGTATCGATCCTTTCCACCTTTGTGGTCTCTAAAGCTGTGGACGACGACGGGCATGAAATAGAAGTGTCGGACGAAGAATTCACCGCCGGAGTCGTCTCGTTTGTTTCTTATCTTGCGACTTGAAGTCAACTTCCTAATTATCCTTCTCAGATTTCCGGTTCCTTTCAAGTGCAAAATTCTGCCGCGGTCGAAGACTGCTCAAAGTTTGATACACTCAACTGTATCATGATATTGAGTGGCCTCTGAGCGTTAACCTCGGCTGTTGAACTTGCGTTTCAATCATAGAAATTTGGTTCTCGACCGTACATGGACATTTGGTCGAAGTAGAATCAGTCTGCATACATACGGAGCAGGAAATTATTGTGACGCACTTCGAGATTTTACTTGATTCTGTAGCTGTGTATTTGATCGGGACGCGCCGTCCGAAAACATTTCCGAAATCGATGTGTCCCGATCACGCGGTCGTGTGTTCAACTGTTGTTCGACCGCTTCGTTCAATGGACTAGAATGACAGGGCATGTACTAAAATTATGTTTATTTGCTGAGGTCAATGACTAGGTGCTATTTATCGACTTATCTTTTGGATGCTCCCGTGCGGTATCTGAGTCCATTCAATCAGCGCTGGCAAGCAGGTGTCATATGCGTTCTCGCAATGTCGTCTTAGCTTCCACTATCTCTCGGCTCAAGTTCTTCAGTTTCTGTCATGAATCACCACATTCCGGATCTTTTCCGGAGTATCGAAGTCATCTGAAAAGGTTATCTTAAAACAGACGGTTAATAGCTCGTCTCGAGACCAGACGAAGAGCAGACCGTGGCGAGCCAGCGCATATGCCAAGGTATCATTGACTTCTGCTTTCAGACCTGTCTCCCCTCTAATAGCGCAGATCTGCACCTCAAAATAGATATATTAGGATGCTACTGGGATCGGATAGCCATGTGACGAACCAAAACCTGAGAGGACACTTGAATAAGGATTTGGTCATGACGAAAGAGCGGGTTTACGAGATCGGGTTCACGGTGCCGGATAGCCATGTGACGAACCAAAACTTGAGAGGGTACTTGAACACAGAACAGGGATTCGATCATGACGAAAGAACGGGTTTACGAGAGATCGGGTTCACGGTGCCGAAGTCCTGCAGGAAGAGGATGTATATGAGGTGTGTCGATAAGCAACTGCCAGCGCTCCCCTCCTCTTTCTGCCCTTACCGCCGTCACTCTGCACGCTAGATATGCCGGGATTCGTTTTCTTCTGCCCAATCTATGTCATCGCCTTGCTTTGCGGTGTTGTCCGCGCCGGGCTCACCAACTATACGATTGACGATGAAGCGTCGGCCGTGGTATACAGCCATACCCCCATTCTTCGGTGCACCCCGAGCAGCTGTTCCGAAGCTTGGACGAACCAACTATTCAATGGAACATCCACATTGACCGAGAGCCCGATTATTGTCTCCTTCACTGGTGCGTTCCTCGTCCAACTGGTGCGAGTATTCCATTAAGCTTCTTGAAGGGAGCGCAATATATGCATACCTTGATGTTGCTGGAGCATGCATATTCAATATCGACGGCGATGATGTCGGTGTTTTCAACAATACCGTTCCCAGTGGCGACATCCAACTCGCCTACCACAACACATCCATACCCGACGGACCTCATCTCCTATTGATATCTCCAGCTGATACCACGACGCTCATTGAATTCGACTATGTCATGTGCGTGGATATTATGGATCTTTTCAGCGCTGGCGTTGATATCAAAACAAAATTATTATAAGTGTCAGCAAGAATTCACCACGAAAAGCCCTGGTGGGTGCGATTGTAGGGGGAGTGGTTGGAGGGATGGTTCTTTTTGTCGGTCTGTTCATCGCTGGATTATTCCTTCGGCGACGCGCCAAGCAACGGAAGCTTTTCCTCCGGGGGATTCCACTGGGTGACGACGACAAAGCCAGCATAAAAATGGGGCAATTGTCGACGAAGAAGTGAATTGTGCTGTAGTTACGAGTTAGATTACATTGATATGTTAGGCTCTGTAATTAGTAGGTCACTTGCCCATGAAAGCCATGCCGAATTGTTTTCCAGAATCAAGGACTCCCAACAACTCCGGACACCGGGCATGATATTTATTTCGCTCGTCTTGCCGAAGTTCAGAGCTCGGTCCGTTTTCGAGGCAGGACCGCGCGCTGATGAGTTGCCATTGGGGGTGGGAAGCAAACTTACAGAAGTTGCCGGAAAACTTCAAAAAGCGCTGCCTGACGTCAGAGTTTGGGGCACGTGATCATACGTGAGAACGTCGGAGTTCCAATCACGGTTGCTTCGCACTTTGTTCGCACCACCATGACATCGACGACCGCCCTTCTCGTTCAGGCCATTCAGTCGCTTGCGGACCCCAACAACCCGAAATTCTGCTGCAGATATTATATATGTTTGCTTTCCCACATCGAAATCGAGAATGCGCTCATTTGGGAAAATCCCATTATTCGGGACGCGCCGTGTGCTAGCGATAACCTCCGGTTAACGCTGCGCGCTCTAGCGGAGTCGATGTCCCTGCTCGATGTTTTATCTGCTTTTATCACCACCAACAGGTCTCGTGAGGACATGGCCGCCCTCGCTCAGCGGATGGAACACTGCGAATGCGATCGCACTGACCGTCTGATAGACGAAATGCACGCATGGGAGTGGAACTCCACTGCCTATTGTCGTGATCCCCCCGGCTTCGTGTGTCGAACATGCACCTTGGAGGGCCTGATTGCCATCGTAGCAGACCTCTTTTTCAATGCTCTGCAACTGCATGACCATCAGCAGACTCGTTGGCCTCAAAATCGTCGACAATGCCTGGCTGGAAATGACGAAACAGCCGCCACAATGCTTTGCCGATGGCTCGATATTTACCCGATCTTGCCGCTTCTCCGTGCCATCAGCGCTGCCGCCTCCTCATTTGGCCGATCCGTCCTCGTCCCTTTCCTTCTCAGCGCCCATCTCCCCAAGAATCTCGTCGCCATCTTGAGACGCGGCGTCGACTCGCTTTCAGTAGACTTTGCAGGAGACATTAATCCTTTCGGTATCGTTTACCCCATCACCCTCGTGTTCATCACAATGAACGAACTTTCAAACATCGATGACGGCGTATCCTCTGCGTATTTCTACCGCGAACATTGTCCTCTGCTCCTCGAAACTCTCAACCGCGTGGTAGAAATCGACGGCAAAATGGGGTGGTTCTCGGATGCACTTTGGGAGGGAGGCATAAATCTGGGAGGGATTGTGCATGCGAAACTTGTGCTTCCGTTCGACGAGACAAAGTACCACCAGAGAATCCTGGCCTATTCGAAAAAATCCCGGACCACGATTCTGCAAGTCCAGACGCCATATCAGCTGGCCATGAACATCATGCTCACGTTGGCTGAGCTGCCCCCGCAGTGCATGTACATCAGCTGCACCAAGGCGACCGCAGCTTCGTTGTGTTCTGGATGCAGACGTGTAGCATATTGCAACGCCCAGTGTCAGACTCACGATGTGCGCAGGTTTTCTTACTCGCTTACCCCATTTGGCTAACTCGAACATCCAGTGGAATGGGCCACTGCCTCATAAGAAAGTCTGCAAAACAATCCGAGTTCTGGGCGATGCTGCCGGGTTCCCTGTTTATGCCGATCCGAAATCTCCGCCACAACTCGAAGGCGACGTTCGTCGCCGATTTCAAGATGCTGTCACATTGTCGGCAGCCAAATCGTTCAACAAAAACATGATCGAGGACGATCGGATCCGCAAGGATTATTCTACTGAGAAACCCGGCTTTCAACGAGAACCCCTGTTCCGAAATTTGTGTTAATGGGGAACCCGAATTCCAAGGGTTTCCCTGACCGGCGACCTTCCGGAATGACGCCGGCGGCATCGCGGCATCACGGTCACCTGATCGATCCCGGCCCTGCGTAGCAATTGCGTGCCAGCGCGCATCCGGGGGCAGCTTTTGATGTTTTCAAGTCATCAGACTCCCCATTCACAGCTTTTGTGAGCTCTGAAATTCCTTAGCTGGACGATCCTAATTAGATTTTCTGATTGAAGGGCAAATGAAGGGTAAAGTCTAATCTGAACATATTTGCAACGTGATAATCAACCGTACAAGATATCTATTATTATCTATGACTGAAGTGGACATTTAGCACGATTATGCCCCTCTCTATGACATAGGGAACACTTGTAGGTCCTACCAACCCTGGATCTTTTTGACGTAGAGGCGGAAACGGGCTCAGCGGCGGGCTGTGTCCATCCTATACTTGCAGCACCTCCGCCGCGTTCTAAACCCTCCCACGCGTTTTTACAGCTGTTTGCATAATTGATGACAGTCGATCGAAATTTGAAATAAATAAGCACTTTGAGTTCCCGTTTTTCAGGCCTCATATCTTGCCCATTTCTGGGCAGAACCACTTGGTTATAGATGCATTTGAAAGGGGCTAATGAGAGCTTCCAACCCATACCCTATTTTCCCGCTGATTGCGAAAATTAGGGTGTGTCAAAATTAGGGCCAGGTCATTCTAATGCAAACATCAATCCTTTTCATCTTGGTCAAATTTTATCCAATCTAAATGAGATGAAGTTTGCTGAAACAAGGATCTGAAGGCAAACATTTCCATTATGAGAGAAAATGGTTTCAACCAAAAATGGGCCTCCAGTGATTCGGGCATCGAATCAAGTCGAGAACACAGACTTGAAAGCAGGTTAGACAAAATCTTCAAAAGCCCTTTGGATCGCCGTGGTTGCCTGAAAATCCTCTTCAAAATGAACCCAGAATCAGTGAATTTCGTCCAGAATTGACTGAGAACGGGGCGCAAGAAGTGGTGATCCGAAATACACACGGCCAAATTTCACTTCCCTGGTTTTTTTAAATTACACAATCAATCTGGTACCATTCGAAAGCGCGTCGAAAAGCGCGTCGAACGCGCCCAGAACCGAGAAAATCCGTTTAGATTTGCGTGAGAAATGAGCGGCAGAAGCCGACAGATCAGAATTGATCCTATCTTTCCAAATTCGGCGACTGTCATCAATTATGCAAACAGCTGTAATGCGAGTGGTACGTCGGCCTTTGTGGGAGATGACAGGTGGATCCATGATGCACTCACGGCGACCCTTATCTGCATTCCTCTGGCTACTCACATATGTATGTATTAGCACATGAATCATTAGATGTGGACGGTGTGACCCACTGAAGTAATAAGAATAGGACATCACTGTCAGGACGATTCTCAGACGTGCACGATAGTGACAACGACTCTATTGGACAGAAACTGTACCTAATAAGAATAGGACATCAGGACGATTCTAGTCCAACAATAAGTACAATAGGTAAAGTGTATAAGAGTCCAACATACCTCAGACGTGCACGATAGTGACAACGACTGAGGAACGGGGACGCGCGTCGCGCATCTCTGATGAGCTGGCATTTGCCGGAAATGTCCGAAACCCCAAAAGGCAATCGTGTTCGGGGAGCTCCTGGAGATCCGCTGTGAATTCTGAAAGACTCGGAGGAGTCCACATGAGGAGGTGGAATTCAACATGAAGTTCTTTGAGACTTTGTATCAGATCGGTGAAGTGTCGGCGTTGAGCAAAGGCATACGCGACGTGTTGTGTGCATAAGCTTGGTTGATCCGGAATTCAAAGTCCGTCCCGCTCTTGCCCGGTGATGGCTGGGGTTTCTCAATAGACACTTTGGAAGAGTTCCTCGGCTAGTGGGGTTTTCGTTGAAAGCCGGGTTCCTCAATAGAATAACCCGATCCGCAAGGTCGTCAATGATAGTACGTTCTCGTTCGACCTTCGGCTGCTACTATATTCCGACCAAATTATGTTAGAATACAGCGCTCGCTGGATTAAGAAAGACGCGGTTGCCCCGCAAATACCGTTAGGAAGATTCTCAGGTGTACCTGCCAGGAAAAGTATGTGCTCGAATAAAATGATCCTTGAATCTCTCGTGAGCTCGATGACAGAGAAGGCCAAGTGCGCATGGCGGATAGTGAAATATCCCGTATCGCTGCCGTTATAACGATCGCCATTCCCGTTTAATACATGGCGAGCACCGAGAATAAGGGTATTTGTGTTTGAAAGAGTCAACTGGACACCACAACCAACTAGATAGAGGTAACGATTGAGACGACTGTGGCGATCCTGTAAGTAACAAGAAATATCGTCCGGATTGAGACCCACTGGCCGTATGTATGCACTCGTTGTATTGTCCAGATGCAGTGTGTCCATGAAAAGAAGCAAGCAAGAAGGGCGAAGTCGCCTTAAGTCGCCTGCTCAGAGTCTCCGCTGATCCGATATTCGTCCCGGCATGATCCGGGTTTTCCCTTGCTCCCGCACCACTTGCTTGGCAGCTCCCACGAACGGGTCCTCACTAGCTAACTCGAACTACTTCCAATTACACGACTTGAACTCAGAAGACGCTCAATTCACCAGAACCTTATTATACCTGCACAATTGCCGCTGCGGCTTGAGGCTGACACCGCTCTCCGAGTCCAAATTGTCCTTTCCTGATTTCCCTTCCGACTCACTCAAGACGTATGTGCGGTGCGTATATTTTCAATGATCTCTTTTGAAGGGATCAGGCCTCTAGAAACTGCCGCTACGCAGCCACTGGCACTGGCAGTCAAGTTTGTTCTGCGAAATACAGAACCATGTTCCTTGGAGGCAGCATCGAGCTCCGCTCCGAGTCAGCGCTCATCAAAATTCCTCAAGATCCTATCCAGTTGACCTCCCACGACCGACGCAATCTACGGACCAGATGCGCAACTTACACACTGGCGGCATATCCGTATCTAGGTCTAATCTGTTGGTAGAACGTGTGCTTGCTCGTCATACGCCGCCTGCATTTGCCTCATCTCGGCCCCTTCCTTTCTCTCCTCATCCTGTTCCATCCCATTCTCCGAGCACCCAAAGCACATTTATCCCTCTCCTCTAGATGAGAATGAGGCCTTTCCTTACCATCATTTACCTCGTCGCATCTGCGAGCGCAGTCCCCACGAACCACACGATGGACGATACTGACCCACTGGTTGTTTATGTGGACCAAAAATCCCTCAGCATTTGTGGGCGGTACTACTGATGGTATTATCCCTGAGACCATCGTGGATGCTTGCAGTGAATCTGCCGGGAATCTTAGCCACATAATAAACCAAACACTTGCCTTGGTCTCCTCCGGTTACACTATAATCCTTTTCATAGGTAAGTGTTTGAAAGTCATTCGAGAGACTTATATCCAACACAATCCTCTCCAGGCACCAGTGCGCTTTACGTTTCTTTCGCCACGAGGCCGGGCCTCACACCCATGAGGCTGACATACCAACTCAGTGGAGAGGTCGTCGGACATTTCAATGCGTCCGACTCGGACCTCACCAGTCCCGATGACATTGGCACTTTGGGATACCAGAACACGTCCATGCCCAATGGGTTACACAGCGCTCTTCCCCAGTCTAGACTTCCGCAGTTCCTGTTCGACGGCGCGATCTACTCGTATATGTTCTCCTCCCTCGTGCGAACCCTCGCATATTTATTGCCGTCCTCCAGCTCGGACGACAAGGCAGCGTCTGTTGGTGCTTCGGGTTCCAAGTACTAGTACAATTTCTATGCAGGGTGCTTCAAGGCCCACCTCGGCGAGTTCTGCGGAACTGGCACCAAGTACCATCAACATTCAAACCACGGCCCGCATTTCCTCGCGGAAAAAGTGTCGTGCCGCGACCATCGCAGGGGGTGTAGTAGCCGGTGTCGCCGCTTTCGTCGCCGCTCTGCTCATAGCTCGCGGCCTCCTGCGGCGCCGAGTTAGACGCCGCAACGGTGCCTATCAGGACAACTTCCTGGCGGACGAAGAAAAGTGGACCAGCCGTCCAGGTGCAGGTGCTACGAACAACGACGTCGTGCCGACGGAACAGGCCCGAGTCCAGCAGGCTCAGTTTCAGGCGGACGACGCCCCCTCCGAATCTGGATGCACTTCGACGTCGTCCACCTCGGTCGAGGCCGGCACACCCGCGTTCTCGACGATGAAGAGCGTGCAGGCGCAGGCGGTGCGGGACTACGCGCCCGCCGCGTGGGATCTGCTGGTGCACACCGACAGCGGGCTGTGCCTCGAGCCGGGACGCGCGCATCGGGGTGCGAGGATGGTCCGGGAGCTGCCGCCGGTGTATGTCGAGGAGCGACTTCCCGAGTGGGCTAATTTCTGCGGGTATCTTAGACGCTCTCTTTGCACATGAGATCTATGCAGGTGGTGAGTGGCAGCCTTCTGAAACCCTACCCGTATAATTATCAGGGCTTGGCACTTACTAGAGTCTAGACGGATATGTCCATGTACACGCGAGATTATTTTTTCCCAATGCTCTTAGTTGGTTATTTCCATTCGGACGTGGTCGGGGTCTGCGGTCTCGGCGAGAGCAGTTTCATCCGCACGATGATAGGTCTGGAGCGGAAATTTAAAGGTCGTTGGCCGTTGGCCGTCTATGGAGATGGGATGTCCGGCTTTCTACAAGTGCCGGTATCAATAGTCCGTACCTTTTCTTTCGAATTCCTGGTACAACCAGAGTCTGGACGCGCCGGGTAGATGGCGTATCGTCACCGGTACCGGCGGAGGAAACCAAGTCCCGGGACCCAGGAGAACAAGTCCCGGGACACGTCATAAGACACCCGAGCTGCAGGCCGAGACTCGAGAGGTGGAGGCTCACTCCCGCGCTGAAGATCAGTCTGGATTTGTATCAGGATTCTGTGTCCAGTCCTAAATTAACGTCGCGCTCGGTGCCTCT
Organism: Mycena epipterygia; assembly: GCA_029281465.1. NCBI lineage: Eukaryota > Fungi > Basidiomycota > Agaricomycetes > Agaricales > Mycenaceae > Mycena > Mycena epipterygia. Next base: position 148,148 of record JARJCQ010000039.1, on the reverse strand, counting down.
TCCGCGTGCACCCGAGTAGCATCCAGATAAGCATCGTCACGGCTAGGAACCTGCACCGAGCACATTGAATGGCACCAAGATTCCTGCGGAACGTTGGAGCGGGACCCACATCCTCCGGCAATTATAGCGGTGTACGTAGGCGGTGGTCCGGGAAAAAATTGGCGCTGGTGATTAGATCAAAGGTCGGACGTGGAGGCGATCATGCTGGATTTATATCAGTATTCTTTGGCGCGGCGTGTGTAGTGCTAAATTAACGCGCTCCGTGCCTTAGTCTCGCAGCCGCGCAGTACACACATCTTGGAGCAGTCGCGCGAGGAGCGTCCGTCCGATCGGCATCCGGATTGCGCGTCACGGCTAGGAACCTGCGCCGAGGGCAGCCCACTGAATGACGACATGAAAAATTCCTATGGAACTTTGGAAGGGTCAGACAACGGTATGGGTCGATCCGATTATCGTGAGTCTTATCGTGTCGTCGCGCTATTAGCGCGGGGAATAGTTTGACGCTCCCCAAGGGATTATTGGGTGATTAGAGCAAAAGAGGGGATCGAATTGCGTTCGGAGTCTCATAGAGCACCGTCGGATTCCGCGTCACGGCTGGGAACCTCGGCCGAGACACCAATAATTCGGAACTTTGGAAGGGGACCCACATCCTCGCGCAATTATTGCGGGGAAAAGTCTGGCGCTGGTGATTAGATCAAAAGGGGGACGTGGAGGGACCGGGCTGCGCTCGGAGTCTAATAGAGCACCGTTGGATTCCGCGTCACGGCTGGGAACCACCGCCGAGACACCAATAATTCGGAACTTTGGAAGGGGACCCATATCCTCGCACAATTATCGCGGGGAAAAGTTTGGCGCTGGTGATTCCATCAAAGGAGATGGGGAGACGTCCTGATTCCGAGTTTAATAGGGCACTGTCTGAGGGACTGTGAGATATGTACCTCTGCTTTGAAGGCATGCAGTCGCAAGAATTTGGCAAGCGAACGATTTTTTCTCTGTCGCATCGATTCATGGTGTCTCCCAGAATAAATCACGTTCGGGCCGTCGGAGGCGCCGCGGCGCGACGTCGTCCTTCTAGCCACGCCCCTGGGAACGTATCCATTAGTCTCGGGGACACGGAGTTGAGGGGGCGACGCACTCGGTGTAAGCGCTCGACCGGCGCCAACGAGTACGGAAAAAAGATTAGATATTGAGGAAGAAAGAAAAGATGCGGAGGTCGGGGCCGTATGCCCAGGGAGCGGCCGGAACAGCGGGCAACGACGGAAAAAGGCCGAATGAGCATGGAGGATGCAAGTTCGGGAGAAATCCCGCCCCGATGTTTACCTTTGTTGTTGCTCGTCCAAAAGGGACTCGGCAGACACTTCGACGGCTCCCACCAGCAGGTGCAGCATGTTCTCTATAAAAGCTCTGATTCTCCCGTCCATGATTTCCCTCCTGCCCTCCAGATGAAGCTTAGCTCGCATAATTATCGCCTGCGCCTCCTCCGCGACATATCTCGCGCGGTCGTTCTTCCCTGCGGATGCCTGTGCCTCGTTCTCAGGTTTCTTAGTATCCATCTGGGTCCCATTTTGTCCGTTCCATCCTATCTCGCTTTCCTTATCTTCTGGGCGGTGGTAAAGGGCGCTCTCGTCAATTCAGCGCAGGCAAGCGCCGCCCGACAGCTTGGGGCCCAGCCTATTCGGCGCGTCGTCGGCAAATGGCCGGGGAACATCGACGTCCTGCTCCGGATGATGAAGGCATTCAAGACCAGTTATATATTGGATGTCTACCTGCAACTCTTTGAGGAGTACCAGTGCACGACACTTAATACCCGGCTTTTATGGGTCGACACTGTGAGTCTCGGCGCCCGGGGACTTGGGTTCCGTGTTTCTGAATTATCTCTAAACTATTTCTGAAGATTATAACTATGGACCAACAGCACGCGAAATTCGTTTTATCCACCGGTTTTGGTACTTTGCCCGAGCATCTGCACATGTGCAACCATTTACCGATTTGATCAGGTCATTTCTGGAAAGGGCATTCCCAGAAGGAACGCATGTGAGTCCAAATAATATTACATTCTTCTCAAAATCCTAAGCCATTAATCCAGGGAGACGGTCCTCGGTCAGGTACGCCCAACATGGTATCCTGCATGCACGAATTCACGTCAATTAGGGTATATTCAACCGGGACGATGAGGTAAGGCCTTTGATAAACATCGTGGAACCAATTCGCTGACGTCGTCGCAGATGTGGAAAATGGTCAGCTTACCCTCGGCTGACATGATGATGCACCTCAACTGAATCTCCACCTAGCATCGCAACGTCGCGCGCCCATTCTTCGCGCGGGAACGGATTTCGGACTTCGACATCTTCGAAAAGTTTACGCGGCGAACTCTGAACCTCGTCTCGTCACTGTCCGCCTCAGGGCAGGCATGCGAAGCACAGGACCTGTATTCGCGTCTCACACTCGATGCGGCGTCCGAATTTCTGTTCGGTACCGACTTGGAGACGCTCCAGGGGACTCTGCCGGTTGCGGGCCAGGCGCAAATGGGACCCAAGGGATCTGCCACGGACGACAGCTGGGGCGCCTTTACCCAGGCGTTTGAGATGTCACAACAAATCATTACGAATCGTGGGCGCATCGGGTATTTATGGCCCTGGTTTGAGCTCTTCAAGGACAAGAATGAGGACAACGCCGCTGTCATCCAAGCGTATGTTTGTTTATCTGATTCTTCGCTCGACTTGGAGACTCACGCCACATCAGGTGGTTAGATCCGCTGGTTAGACGCGCAGTGGAAGATAAGCGCCAGGCGCAGAAGGCTGGCATCTGCAGCCCGGTTGCAGAGAAAACATTTCTACAGCATCTTGCTGACAGCACCGACGGTACGCACCTCCCTGACATTTTCTTTTCCTGTACCTCAATTGCGTCATGTCCAACAGATTCCGTGCTAATTCGGGACCAGCTCCTCAGTGTATTATTGGCCTCGCGCGACACGGTGCGTCCCGCGTTGCTGTCCGCACTGTCCCCGCCGCGATCCTGACGTCGTATCAGACAGCATGTCTATTAACATATGTGACTTATTTTATGGCTATTTATCCCGATATGGCGAGCAAACTGCGAGCAGAGGTGCTCGACCACTGCGGGCCCCACGCAGCTCCGACGTACGAAAACATCAGGAACATGAAGTACAGTGCGTGCCTTTTCATATCACCACTGACTGGCGCCGGCTGATTCACGCTCCTTCCAGTGCGGGCCGTGCTAAATGAAGTGCTGCGTCTGTACCCGCCCGTGCCGCTCAGTGTCAGGGAAACACGCGCGGAAGCGTGTACCCTGCCTCCCTCTGACGGGTCCTATCCAACCGACGATGCGCGCCCGTTTTACATGCCCGGCCGGACGCAGATCATCTCCATGCCCCTGCTGATGCAGCGCAACCCCGCGCTATGGGGTGCAGACGCTGACGTCTTCGACCCGGAGCGCTGGCTCCACCCCGAGCGCCTCGCGACATTCGTCGCCAACCCCACCATGTACGCGCCCTTCAGCGCCGGGCCCCGAATCGTGAGGCCCCCCCTGCGCGTTTTGCTAAAAATAAATTAACTGATGTTGTGCAGTGCCTGGGGCAGAACTACGCGTACAACGAGGCGTCGTACTTCCTCGTGCGGCTGCTGCAGGAGTTCGACACGTTCACTTTGGCGCCCGAGTTTCAGCCCGCGGGATCGCTTCCGCCGCCGGAGTGGAAATCGCGCAAAGGCCGGCAGGCGGTCGAGAAGATCTGGCCAGCGGCGGCGCTCACACTGTATATCAAGGTGCGTCTATGGACCCGTTAACTTTTCGCTGTGTCTGATATGCAACCCCAGGGCGGACTGTGGGTTCGATTTGGCAAAACGGAGGTTTCTGCATAGATTTCGTTGGTATATCGCATCATCGTGTATTTTTTTCTGTGGGACTATTGCAAATCAACTACAACCGTGTACGACATTTTCAATCATCGAAGAATACTTGTCTGGATCGGTGTTCGATATTAGTGGCGTCTATATCTGGGTTCATTGGCCAGTTTGAACTCAAGGACACGTGCCAGTTAACTTCTTTCTTCTATGCAGTTCCCAGGCTCAAGCTGGTTCAGTACGAGGCGGGACCGCAAGCCAAATCTTCAGAAGCTGTGCTGTTACCACAGTGCGAGTAGCTTGTGCATATGGATCCCGAACCGTTTGGTCTTCTTCTTCTTCCTCGTAATGTATAGCCAAAAAAAACTAGCAAGTGGAAAGAAACAGCCGAATATTGTCGGAGTGTGTAGGAGTTCGTAAATGCAACAGTAATTGCTAAGCGGTCGGTAGTTTCACTGCCTCAGGAATTTCAACCTTGGCATCAAAAGTTGACCTATAAAGCGTCCATCATCGTTATTTCTCACCACGAACCCCCATGAACGATCCCTCCTTAGACCCCAGCCCTGCCGTCCCGGCGACGAACTCCCGCTCTCCCGACGCGGACGATCGGCCGCCCTTGGACCACCGCCGTGCCTAGGACTTACACTTACCGCCAGCCCACCTATACAGAGGTGCACGTGGACTACGAGTCGCAGCATCATGGCACCATAGTCAAGAACTACTTCCCCTGCGAACCGCACGGCGGCGAACTCGTGGGTTCGTTCGTCGGCGGATTGGCGCTGGGACTCGTGGTCTGCGGGCTCGTGGCGTGGATCCTGCGGTGGAAGATCCGGAGACTGGAGGGGCGATTGAGTCGGGCGCAGTACGTCGCGGTCGGCGATGTGGACAAGTCAGGCGACATGGAGGCTGAGCATCTTCTAAGAGAGAATATATTCTCGTTCGATGTCGAGGAGGCGGTGCGTTTGGCTTATGTACAGCGTGTGCTTTGGACTGATTTTTTGGGGGGGGCAGGACAGAAGCTGACCGAACCCTTGCACGATTGTTTGCTCAGCATATGCATATGTGCATGCAATGTACATGTGTTTCGCTGGGAATCCACCATGTACCCGAATTTAATACCGACCGAACCCTGGACCCTTGAAGTTTGAGCAAAACGCGACCCTATGGGTACTGCAACGAAATTCCCATACGGTAGTTGTATCAGTGGGAAAAACTGAGTTAGGGAAGACTTACGGTCGAATCGTGGTACTAGTCTCGAGAGATAGGGATAGTGAGGAACAATTGAGGAACAAACCAAGACATTCACAACTGACAGCTAAATGAAAAACGACAGACGCAACTATTTTCGAGCAGAGTTCGGGGCGAGCACAGCCCGAACAAACAAATCCTAAATTAGACCATTGTCGCAGACCTCCACAAAATAAAGGGCGCTCGGTGGGGCGTTGAACACACATAAGATGAGGGCCTCTTAACTCATCATCCAACCAAAACATGGCTTATTACAAGTTTACAACTATAACGCTTTCGCACCCAACGCGGCCTATCTGCTCTGGAATGGGGCAGCTCCCGCTTGCTACTCAGCAGCGTGGAGTTGCCCAGATTGTTTTTGGAAGAGAGAGTAACGAGAAAGTAGGTGGACTGTGGAGTTGTCATAATATTATGCAATTTGTTTGTCCGGGCTCGGCCCGAACTCTGCTCGAAAATTGGTTGTGTCTATCGTTTTTCACTTAGCTGGAAATTCGTACACTTTGATCACTTAACCATGCTGCTCAATGACTTCATTCGTTACTCGCCATAATGCAAGAACACATAGAATAAAGCTATTACTGCTCCACAACGATGCGACAAACTCATCGATTCACTTTGAGATGGCCAGGTAGGTAACTGGGTATGTTCTTGCGCGGTCTGGTTAGTACAGCCTGAGTTGGTTTTTGTTTTTGTTTTTGAAAAGCTCATGGCTGTCCGACCTTTGTTCCATTTATGGCACGATAATAACAAGGAAGCCTGTGTCCCTCGCTCCAACTTGCTTCCGGATGAAGACATCTTACTTGCTCTCCAATTCACACCATCCATCTTGGTCACGGTGAAAATGTGGTTGAAATGGTGGGATTACATAATGAGTCGGGTTTGAGGGTTTTTTGAGTCTCAGATTTTACAGCCATTTGCAAAATTGATGACAGTCGGCACAAAACAAATAAAAAGAACAAATTTTGATGGGTCCTTTTTCTGACCGCGTATCTCATCCAATTCTCAACGAATTTGTTCAGTTCGGGCACCGTTCTAGAGGGAGTAACCAGGGCTTCCGATTTGTGCCTGGCGCAGCGTGTAATTTGGAAATTTGGGGAGCTCAAAATTTGTTCTAACGGTGACGCAGAGCCCGTCCCATTTGGGCTGCTTGAGCGAAGAAAGGAAGAAAGGGGGTCCAACCGTGGCGGATCAAACCGGAATGATCCGAGGATAGTTCAACGGTTGAATAATACTTTTTGGCTCAACTACACTCGTCTTTATTCCTTGTACACGGTCTTGAATTTACTGTCCTACTATATATGAGCCCCCACTAATCACGTTCACTCTTGACATAAAAATAATTTTTGACGATTTCCCTTACGCTTATCTCTCCGCTTTTGTTCCTCATGCACGGTCTTCGAAATTTACTGTCCTAGCCAAAAAAAACCCTAATCATGTTCACTCCTCGACATAGGCCGGCGGCAGCTCCTCTACCTTGCAATTTGCAACAGCCTGCACGCGTTCCGGCTCGAGGCGGAGCCCGCTGTCGGTGTGTACCAATAGAGGCTCGTAGTCCCGCACCGCCTGCGCCGGGTCGCGCTTCATCGTCGAGAGCGAGCGCGTGGGCGCGGCTCGCGTGAGGTTAAGGGTGAGGACCAGGACGGGGACGAGGACGAGGACCCGGGGCCGAAACTTGGCGCAGGCGTCATCTGTGCTGCCTCGACCCTGGCGGGCGGGCGGGTCACCTTCTCTGCGTATGCGGGGAATTCATTCGATATGGTGCGGTTGCGGCGCCGCAGGAGGACACGATAGTGGGTGATGGTCCGACAGCATCAAACTCCGATGCCTCCGATGCACGCTGCTCCCTGAGCCCGCGAGATCCAGCGCCCACAGGCTCCCACCAAGCATCCTTCGAGCGTACGATGCCCAGTCCGTCGACCTTGATGTCGTCCTCATCGGAGTCGGAGTCGAAATAATCGGATTCGCAATCGTATTGGTTGTGTTTTGCTTTGAAAAGGAGGAGAGGTGCAAAAGACTTCATTTACAATGACTGCAACGGCCACCGGGTTGGTGGCGACGCCGACAGAGGTAGAGACGGGTTCTGAAAGCGATGAAATGTTTGAAGTGAGCAATGGAACGAGGAAGAAAATATGTACATACCTCAACTCCTCTACCTCCTCTCTCACACTGCCTTAATCGTCGTCGCGTCCTCCTCCCGCGATCCTAGCCAAGGCAATATTGTGGAACCGTTGACCAGGCATAGAAGCATTCGGTCGGACAGGCTGCGCGACACCGCTCTGGCCGCAACAGGGATTCCGAAAAGACAAAGGAGCAAAGTTGACAGACATGATACAGCGAAGTGAAAAGCGCCGAAATACGTATGCAAAAGTGGATTACATACCGATATTTTGAAATATTTAATCCAAATCCGAGAGTTCAAATCCAAGTGATTCATGTATTGCAGCGTTTTGTTCATTCAAGATATTATATACAATAAAAAGAGCAATTCTACGACAAGGTAAGTTGGTAACAAGGGGAATTTTTGGGCTGCGGACGTACCAGCTTCTGCTTTAAGTTCAGCGCTCTTCGACACTCATCCCTCCCGGCGCACAGTCATTTCGATTTCTTCTGCATCGGCGTTGCTGGGCGAGCGGCTGGCAAAGAGATCGCGGCAGATGCGGGCGAAAGCGCGAAAGAGGGTCCAGCGGCGGCGCTGCGCAGAGATCAGTGAGGTAATTATAAGGGACGAAGTAGTGCGGACCAGAGGCCCAGGAAGGGCCGGTGCTTGGTAGGGGGGCGGGGGACCCTCGTAATAGGGCGGGGGAACCAGGTCTACGTCGTGGTGTTCAGACATCTGCAAAAGGTGAGCAGCAGAACGCGTTGAGAACAAAATGAACTTGCTTGAGTAGTAAGGATTATGGAAGCTTTAGCAAATTGAAAAACTTGTGGATCGTCGTGGGTGGTCGGTAGAAGAAAGAAAGAGATGTGACTGGGTGCTCGGCTTTATGCACGGTAGAAGCACGCACGAGGCTGCGGGAAAAAATGGAAGAGTTTTTAAGGTTAACGCAAACATAGCACAAGTTTGATGCAGTTACCATTCAATCAAGTAGATGTGTTGCGTTGAATGCATCCTAGATATTTCTGGCGGTCTTTCCGGGCTGCGTACGACGAACGCCGGTTGAGAGCGTCCCAAATCCCAGTTATCGACTAGCGAGGGAGAGAATGATCAATTAATTGCACAGAAGAAAACAAAGCATCATATACTAACGGCATCCATCATCTCCGCCTCCTACAACGCCCTCGCACGGGGCCATCACCCGTCCGCCGCTACCGCCTCTCCGTCGGCGCACCACAGACGACGTCCGAGAACGACCAACGAGAAAGAACGTACCTGGCAGTCTGGCCGCGATATTAGTGGGGCGGAGCGCGGGCAATGTGTTTCTCGGACGATTATGGCCCGCTGGGGCTTCAGATTCAAAGGGATATCGAGGTACGCGCTCTTGTCGTCTCGGGCGACCTCAACTCTGACGAGGAGCGTTGTAATTAGGTCCTGGATACACAGGTTGGCCAGGGTAAGCGACGGTGCGCCTGCGAGTATACACCTTGGCGGGTTCCTCCAGCTCTGAGTCTCGCAGGAGGAGACCAGATCGCCGTGAACTCCCAATATCAGCGCCAACGGTAGAAGCACACTGCAGGAAGACGAGCCCCGGCCAGCGACCCCAGAACAGGGCGACACTTATCATATGCGAGCCAGATGATGGCGGGCATCTCTGGGATGGCGCGCCTTGCCCTAGATGCGACGACGCCCCCGCATCCGACGACGCCACCGTAGCCGCACCGCGCGATGGACAGGCGAACCTACCATCACAGATCCCGCCTGCCGCTACCGCCTCTCCACCAGTGCACCACCAAGGACAATATCCGAGAATGACCAACACAAAGAACGTACCTGGCAGTTCTGCCGCGATATTGGAGGGACGGAGCGCGGGCAACGTGCTTCTGGGACGATCATGATCGCCTAGGGATTCAGAACCAGAGCAAGGTACACGCTCTGGTCGTGTCGGTCGACCTCTATTTCTGATCAGGAGAATTATAATTAGGTCGTGGATTTAGACAAATTGGTGCGAATACACACCTTTGAGGGTTCCTCCAGCGGAAGAGGAGGTCAGATCCCTGCCATATCCTGCGATCCACAAGCATCCGACCTGCAATTACCGCCATAGACTCTCAGTATCAGAACCGAGCAGAAGATTGCAGGAACACGAACCCAGCCCGGCGTCCCCAGGAGCAGACATTTATCATATGCGGGCCAGATGATGGCGGGCATCTCTGGGACGGCGCGCCACGACCACGTCGCCGTATTCGACCGCGCTGCACCTTGGATAGGAGATCTTACCATTACATGTACAGCGCTACCGCCTCTGCGCCGGCGCGCCACTGACGAGAACAGCCCAAGTTCGGAAGCGAGGCTTGAGATACGGCGGAGCCCAGGCGATGTGATCCCGGCGTCATTATGGTCGCCCGGTGTTCGATGTCGAGGAATGCAGTCGGAGTGCAACTGCGCGCTACGCTTGAAAAGCCTTTATTATTGAGTCTTGGATATTGGTCGGGTAAGGGACGTCGCACCAGACGAATATGCACGTACGCACCTTGGCGGGAGTTTTCTAGCTGCCGGTTCGCAGAAGAACCCGAGGAGGCTCGCAAGAGCGCCACGTCCGCCCTGCTATCCAGCCCTTCAAGTTCTAATTCTCTTGTCTGATTCTTTTCACGGACTCGCACCGACTTCCTGTGGATCCATCCTCCTGTACCGGACGCCGAGGCTCGCTGCGCCAAAATATCGTCCTTGTTGAAGGTGCGGTCCATGCCCATGGGAACGAGAGTGTGGCAGGAACGATGAGGTGCTTTCCTTTTCTGGACATGGTCACGGTGCACGGGTGGCTGAGCTCTTCTTTCACCGTTACTAGTACCATGCTCGCTCGGTACACAGTATGGCTGACGACGTCGCCGGTTCGTTCCAAGGTGTACACAATCCGTCACCCCATATATCCAGACCCACATCTGCCGAGAGATCTCTGGCTCCCTCGTTTCGTTCCGATGCGGTTTTCCAAGGTTTTTTTTTTGTTTGGATGGGCTACGCACAGTAAGTGAGTCTACTAGTCCATTCTCAATTTCAACAATCTATTTAGCCTAGGCTATGCACTCAAGACGGTGCATGCCCATCGCCTTCGCCCAGATCATGACACCACCACTCGTGCCAATCCCAAATCTGTGCCACTCCACTTCTTATAAACACCGCCCAGGGATCGGATTCGGTGGGAGCTACTGCAAATAATCCGTGATAGTTATCTTCCACCATGGTATGTTGGGCATCTGCGACGGTTACAAGTTCTTACTCTGCTTAAGACGAGTCGTGGGCAGCCAGCCACATGGCAGTCCTACGAAAGACGCACTTGTTATCGATTCGATTTCCTCCCGGTCCCCGCGAAAAGGCACCGAGCAAACCAAAATTACAATCAATTATTTAACTCATCGGGACTCACATTATTTACTTTGAGGTACTTAGTATTTGTGCGACCTCCAGCACAAATCCCCCCCGAGGTGGTAGGTCCCTCTTGACCAGGACTTTTCCGGATGCTTAATTTAATTACCACCCCAGACTTGCTTCCGACCCTGGCGCCCCACGTTCTCGGAGATTGCCTGCGAGATCGAGGATCCATCCGACAAAATCCACCGAGGCCTACTGACCGTCTTCTAGCGCTGGCAGATCGTGGGCTCTTTTCGCCGCGATGGGAGGATGCCTACGGATTCGTAGACCCCGGAGCGTATATGTACCATCCAATCCAATCCACCAATCTCCCGCTGATGGCTCCAGATTCTCCTCCGCTCATACTGTCTCAGTTGCGGCGTGTCCGGGCGCAATACAGTAGGGTCCATATTCCACTAAGGTTCCCAACGACTCGATACTCAACACCACCGACTGAACACATCACAAAGTGTGATCGCCATGGCACGTACCGATTTTTTTTGCGCTACGTATCAGATATACCAATATTGCAAGCCATGCTTTTCCCACGCCCTCTCTTTATTTTCGGTCCTCGGCAAACGCGGCGGCTACCGTTCAAACACATCATATGCATCAATATTCCTTGATAATTGCAAAAAAATCCGTATTCCAACACATACATCAGAGAAGTAAGAAACAGCAACCGTATTATGTAGTGCTTGTTGCTTGCTCGGTTGGCCGTCAAATCATTCTTGAAGTTGTCTAGCTTTGAATCGGGGTATGGATATAACTTAGATGAGAGACATGCATCAGGAAAAACTAAAATTGCTATGACTTCTATCCGTTGTTATACAGACACACACAGACACATAGACGATATAGACAGTTGCTATATCGTCTATATCGTCTATGTCTGTCTATGTCTGTCCATGTAGCACCTCATAGCAATTTGGGGTTTCCCTGATGTCATGGTGTAGACGAAATTGCCGGATTTCAGAATGCACCTGCGAAAGGGACCGAAACACTGTCGAGACCGCCGAGCCACGCGAATGTACCGTTCGTTTACCATGCCGCTGAAGCCCACGCAAATGCCTGCGCTCGCGCTGGCAGAACAATGATAGGTTTGCTGTCATAATGAACCAGTGAGTTGCTGTCGTCGATTCGATTGTATAGTTCGTCAGCACCGCGTCGGCGAATCCAACGAGATAAACTTGGAGAGCGATGGGAATGATGGTGAGGGGAGGCCTCATCCTCGCATAGGCGTCACCTTCGACGCAATTTGGGCACGGGCACGCGTTGGGCACGCGTTTCCCATGCTCGGATCGCGAGTATCCTGTTAGCAATAGAAAAGAATGGAACCCGGGCTGCAGCATTGCTGTACGCTCTCGTCCCTCAACCGCACCTCTATATCAATGGGTGCCGCTGTCTCATTCCTTGTCCCCGTCGCTACAGCCGTCGTTGGCCTGTTATCGAACCTTCGATCCAAGCCAGCCGGCAACAATCCGACGCATAACGACATCGAAACAGCAAACAGACTCCAACGGGAGCAGCAAGAGCGCGACAGAGCAGCACAAGCCGCTAGGGAGGAAGCAGACAGGCTTGCGCGGGAGGCCGAGATGAATGCTCAACGAGCTCGAGAGGCGCAGGCCGCCATGGAAGCCGCACAAGCAGAGACAGAGCGCATCAGAAGAGAGGCCGAAGAAGCCCGCTCAGCAGCCTCGCGGGCGGCTGAAGCGGAGCGCCATGAGGCGCAAAGACGCGAGCAGGAGATAAGAGAGGAGGCGAGAAGAGCGTCGGAGGCGGCACAGCAGGAGGCGCTACATCAGCAGCAGCTCGCGGAGGAAGAGAATAGGCTCGCCGCTGAGGCCCTGCGTGCCGCAGAGGAGGCTGCACGCGTAGCAGCGGACGAAGCGCGTGCGGCGCTCAAAGCGAAGGCGGAGGTCGAGCGCCAGCTCCGCGAAGGCATCCAGCCTGTCGTCATGCCCTCTGCCGCAGACCTCGAAGACACCAAGCGCAGGATCGGCTACCGCGACGGGTTGTACCACTTCGCTGTAGCAGGCGTCGCGGGGAGTGGCAAGTCATCGCTCATCAATGCTCTGCGTGGCCTGCGGAATAGGGATGCGGGAGCCGCTGCGACAGGCATTACAGAGACGACGCTGCGTGTCACTCGCTTCCCAGATTCGGACCCCAAGAACCCGTTTGTCTGGTACGATATCCCAGGCGCGGGCACGCTGCAGGTGCGAGACTGGCAGTACTTCAACAAACAGGGGCTGTACGTCTTCGACGCGCTCGTCGTCCTCGTCGACAACAGGTTCACCATGACGGACGTTGCCATCCTCCGCAACGCGCGTCTCTTCGGAATCCCGTGCTACATCGTCCGCTCCAAAGCGGACAGCCATGTCCGCAACCTAATGCGGGAGATGGGATACGAAAGCGACGACGAAGAACAGGATGCTCGAAGTCGTGCGACGCTCGAGTATGCAGCCAGAGAGCACTTTGTCAGCGCGACGAGGCAGAATGTGCGGGAGAATCTCCGCGGCGCCGACCTACCCGAGCAACGTGTCTACATTGTCTCCAACTTGACGATGCTCAGCGCGACCAAGGGAAATGTCACGACTAAGATGGCAAAGAAGATCATAGATGAGTTCGAGTTCTTGCAAGATCTGTTGGGAGACGCATACAAGCGTAGAGGGGGTGTGGCAAAGGCGAAAGGATCTTCTACCGCAGTCGTGTAGCGTTGTCAAGGGTGTTCATTGGGTTTCAGCTTTTTTTCTGTCCGTAGAATAGTCGCTTTGATAGCGCTTTCTCCTGTGTTGTACATTAATATTCACTGCCAGTCTGTCAAAGATATCATCGGGCTTGCCTGTGTTCCCGCCATCACACTGCACGCAAAGCGGAATATTCCATGCGCAAATCAACCTACCTAAGAGATGACACCAATCTTCTATTAGTCATCAATCTTTTTATGGTCGTGGGAGGCAGGCAACGGCGCCCTCGGCAACCCCTATGTTCAACCGACGGGAGCCTCCAGCACGGCTCCCACTGGCCGGCTTTCTGCCCCATTGCTAGCGCATAGTAGGTTTGCTAGTTTTAATGTATTTCTGTGATGTTTGTGTTGAAATTGACGTTGGTTGGGCCTCATTTACGGGCGAAATCACTCATCTGTCAGAGCCTCTGTTGCGACTTCCACCCAGCTCTCCTGCTACCCCATTGCTATTGGGTGGTAGGATTTATATTTATACTGTATTGATGTTGTTTCTGTGTTAAATCAGCATTCGTTGGGCTGCAGGTACGGTCGGATTTCCCCTCCGTTGGATGCCATCAATTTCAAAATTATTTATAGGACCTGTTTCAACATGCCGCGAGTGTTCAGAAATTATGTTGGTATGATTACACTACAGGCTGTTCAATTCCATGCAAGAACGGTTTGACAGGAGGCCTCCGCTTCACATCAAACCAGTGGGAATTCATCTACATCCCATACATAGAGCAACTATGTGTGCTACTTACGCAAAATGAATGATAGTCGTTGAAGGGTTTGTTCCGAGGCTTGATCAGTGGTCGGATGAAAGCGCAAAAAAAATCAGAATCACCCCTTTTCGCATCAACTTCTATCCTCGCCCATACTATCATCTACACCATCGGAAAACCCTCATTCCGTGCCTTCTGATAATATAGCACTCATATTATTGCATTTCTCGCTGCTATTCGATTCCCTTCAAATATTCAGGGTCTCAGGTACCCCTTCCCAGGACGAAATTCAGTATGTCCAGTCACCCCCACTCATACAGAAACCGCTGGGAATAAATCTTCGAGGGTACGCGCATCTCCTGCGGTGTGTGCTATATTCAACCAGTGATGGCACTGCTTGCCCGTCGGTTCTGAGCAAATTTTTCGTATCTAGATCAGATTATAGTATCGATACCCACCTTCTATCAAAATCCAGCCGAGTGCGCCACATTATTTGGGCCCGGGGGCCGAGCGGAATGCCAAACTTCCATAAATGGGTTTGGCTACTCCATTTTGTTGAAATCACTACTAAACGAGCTCCAACACTCAACGTCTTCCATACAGCTCGAAAGCCCCGGTTCGGGGCTTTCTGGAGATCTAAGAATCATATTTTTAGGACCTTTAGATGAATTGCAATATGTTGTCGTTGTCCCAAATTGGACTTGAAATCCAATGCTTTGACCTTTTCCCACGCGTTTCCCCACCGACCCACCCCTATTTCGATTATGTCACCCACTTATTTTGACCTCATCTCAGACATCCTCGGCGACCACTTCCCGCCTGCTCTCACTTGTAAAACCGGCCACCAGGACCCACCTGCGCACCAACGCCGCACCCAAACCTGCTCACCCTCCCCACAAACATCGGCCACCCTCGCCAGCGCGCGTCCGGGTACTTCCGGCGCCGGCAGCCGACGTGCGTCGCAACGATTCTGTACCGCAACGCATACTAAGTACCCATCCACCGTTTCACCCACCACCCCGCCCGCCTCACGCCTTGCAGGTTTACCTTGCCTTAAACGCATCACTTGCTGGCTCTCTAACCGTATTACGTCGGGGTCCTGGAGCTATATGAACATATATCTCAAGGTGTGTACCCTTACCTTCGGCTCTTTCTCGTGTCCCTTCATTCCGGCTCTCTCCCTCCCTTTTCGTTCTCTCTTCCAGTTCGCTATGCGCTCTTCTCGTCCCGACCCTTCAAATGACACGGACTTGTACAAGCGCTAACGCTTGCCCAGATATATACTCGGCCTCGACACCTATGCCACTCGCCCCTTCTTTCTGCCTTATTCTCACGGTGTGCTCTGCCAACTATTCCAAGCTGCAGGGCG
Source organism: Mycena epipterygia (assembly GCA_029281465.1). NCBI lineage: Eukaryota > Fungi > Basidiomycota > Agaricomycetes > Agaricales > Mycenaceae > Mycena > Mycena epipterygia. Next base: position 132,718 of record JARJCQ010000039.1, on the reverse strand, counting down.
GTGTGAGCTGCATGAAGATCCGTCAGGGAAGACTCAGATCGTAGTAATCGCGACTACCAGAGAGATTGCCTGATAGTTTGGGAGAACTCGGACTGGTATCACTTGGGAGGGCGGCTAAAACTTGTTCAAAGTGACACACAAGCGAGCCCGAGACGCGTGTGGGATCAGCTGCCTGGGGTCGCGCTGGAGAAATGAAAGAGGACGTTCTGGGGACGTGACATTCCACCACAGATGACAGCTGTCGAACTGCAGTTCGACTATAACTCCACGGATTTCTCGTACTGTATATTCGGTTTTTTAGGGGCAGAATTATTAACACACCGAACAACGTGTCCCCGGACACGGCGCGTAAGTCCCCTGCGCAAAAAGACCCGGACAGGGCGAGAGCCGCAGGGGAACGCTCGCAGCTGCATGGATGCTGCACTGAGTGCACGATTTACTTCCTGGGCGTATCACTCCGAAGCAAGCACCGCAGTCAAAGCTAGGAGCGAGCGAGCTGTCTGTCAGAAACCAGAGGGAAAACCCACGTTCGTGCATCGGCTCTAGCCTCTGATACGCTCTCAAGGAGGCGCTCTTTCCATCTACCGCCTTGTCGTCCTGTACGGCCCCGCAAGATCTCATCGAGATTATTGTGAATCAGCTGGACGATAGCAACACGCTGAAATCAGCGCTTCAAGCCACCTCTCCGGAAAGTAAAATTGCACCAAGGCCGACGTTGTTCATGAAGACGAGCAAATATATAGAGGCGCGCGGCGCCTATTGAGCTGTTAACGGACAAGTGCATAACACGGAAACTGCATCGGTGTCCGACATGATATTCGGTATAATGGCACTCCGTCTTGGTTGGAATCTTCTAGCATGGAACAACAGAAAGCCAGCGCAGAAGTGCGCTGCCTATCAAGAACTAGGGTGACACGTCGTGCGGAAAGTCCATTAGGCGCTGGTTCACTGGTGTAGTATCTCCGTGCCACTTTGTCGGGGCGAGTCCCACGTGAGTGATGTTGGTCTAATGCTCGATTCTCCTCGTGAGCCAAACATTATTGCCTCGGGTGGAATCGCGATTGTTGACATTCAAACGTAGGAAATTTCGCCCAAACGGGAGGGCCTATCCACTACACTAACTACAAGCGCCGGGGGCGGAAAATGAACCATACTCTGGGAGGAATTGAAATGGACGCTCAAAATGGAATATGAGTGCCTGAAAAGATGTTTCGGGGTGCTTGAAGCTTCTTTCAGCGTTCTTCAGCGGCTGCTATATGCCTGGACTCGAGTGAAGTCCAAATCGAAGCTGAGAACCCCGGCGCCAGACGCACTGACTCACGTCCGTTGAAACAGGAAATATGCCTTCTGCATTGTATTATTGCTAGCTATGATGTGGAGCTTGAAATGGAAGGCATTAGGCACTGATGATGGAACAACCATAGATATCTGACAGCGTTACTGCTGTATTTTTTCGTTTACGCGCGCGCGCTAAACCTGGGCGCCTAAATGTTTGTAATCTGTCCCGGTTTATACGGAATATGTTGAGGCGCGACATTATGAATGGATGGATCGGTCAGGTTAATATTACCTTGCCTATTGCGGACAAATCTGGCCACATGCTCTGACCTGTCGGCGAGCCTGCGCGCAAGATATACCTATTCTTGGGATTCAGTTGAAATTTTGCATGGAAGCATTGCCTTCTGCCTTGCTGTTCGTCGTGATCAATACTCCTTGGGCTTCGGCATTGGAGTTGTATAAAATGGTGGCATTGGAAGGGTGAGGACCCAGGATCTCAATCCTCTCTAACACGCGCACTTACAACACTGCAATGATCTCTCTCCAAACTCTCATTGGATTGGCCATCGGCGCCTGGATGGCCTTCCTTGGCGTTCATGCCCAATGTCTACAGTTCGTCACTACTTACTTTCGTCGTTCACAAGATGATGTTGGGCGTCCGCAGAAATGCTGGCTACCTCGGCGGATACGATGCTAACACCGGTGCTTTCGTAGGAGCGATCGTAAGTTTATATCTGTTTTGCACGCCCCTGCCCTGCTCTGAATTCGCGATGTTACAGTCCAGAAACCTCGTTACAGGGGTATTCAGTTAGTTCTGTTGAAATGTGAGGAGACCCACGGCTAATTTCACTGGCAGCTCTTGACACGAGTGGAGACCCTTCCAACTACCTGCCGGTCGTCATTTTCAGCACCAGGTGCAACGACGGCGGCCCTGTCTGGATCGAGTGAAAAACATCCTCCCATAAATGAACTTGAACCTTGAACTAACTGGTCCTTGCACAGAATTCTGAGCCCGGTCGACCCGGTAGCTGGATATGTGTCGCTGATTTGCGGGTCGACCCTGTGCAACGAATGTGCCTTTACCGGGTCTACTAACCCATTTGTCGCCATTTCAGCGGCGGACGGTAACCCTCGTGCGTATCGCGGCGGTTCTGAACGATCTCGATACTCATTGAGTCATACTTGAACATCCTCGTTAGTTGGACCGATGCCCACCCCGGGGTTTACTCAAAACACTTTCGGCGGTGGCTATGGCAATCTCCACACTGATTGCGGAGAAAACCAGGTCTGGGTCCTGGGGAGCGCCGTTGGGCGTCAGGTGCTGGTGCCTTCATGGAGTAAGTCTGCACAATATTTTATCGAGGTTTCATTCACTAACGAGTGAATGTTCTAGGGGATTCTAGTGGCAGTGAGTCCGGCACTGAGCTTCTAGTCGGTAAACTAACAGAATTTGAGCCTTACACTCGAACCTTCTCGTTCTGCTGGATGAGACGCGAAACCAACGTATGTGCCTCGAATGAATGTCAACAGCGGCTCGACCTGACTCATTCTCAAGTCGTCGTGGCGGCAAATGCCACCACCTACTCAGTGGGCAGCTCCGCTACCGTCAGACAACTGGTATGAACCACCCTGCAACTCATCGCATCGCGCTCATTTAAATTCCAGGAACTCTCCATCTTCATCTGATTCTCAACTTGAAGGGTTGTTTTCTTCCGCCAAGTTTTACAGTCTTATTTTCTTATTGTTTACTATGAATGAAATGGAGATATGAATCCGGCGAGTTGAAGGATTGAAAGGAACAATCGGGCACAGCTAGTGGAGTTTTGTATTGTTTAACGATCCCGGTTTTGCGGGGCGCAACACCGACATGGAAAATTCGCGACGTACCAAACGCATAACGGCGGCAGAGTTTAAAATCCTCAGTGGAACATCACGGGGAAGCCAGAGAAAAGACGGTAGATTTCGTTGAGAGAACCGTAACCACTGGGCCTCGTATGAGCAATGGCCGCTAAAAGCCGTAATGTTTTTTTCTTCCGCCCTGCCCCCCGGCTATTGCGATAGGACAATGGCGACGTGTCCGGAGCATATTGCGACGGATGTTAAGAGAACTCTGTGCGGCACCCTGTATGAATTTTAATAGCTCGGGTGCGCTGGAAAGCTGCACCATAATTCGACGTTCAGGAGTTCCTGCACATTGGCCCGGGTCCCGGTAGAGTCAGTGCGCGATTTGTGGCTGCAGCATTTGAATCGACACGAGTGAGAAGTCGAAGCATGGCCGGATACTAAACTAAAACAGCTGGTACCGAATAAGTAAGGCATATCCTTGTTCGTATCGCGTTGACAGGGAATAGGTCATTCCAAGGGCTTAATTTGCCTGGAAGTGGTTCCAAATTACCCAGGGTTTCCGTCGCAATGAGCGACCGATTCATGCAACCCTTGGAATGGCAGGGTTGCCAGCGCGCGGGGTATTATTTCTCTGAGGATTCCCGGGAGGATTAGTTCTGCATCCAGCCATGGGGTATCAATCCCGGGAGGATTATGGGTCAGGGTTATTAGTCCGGCGATCAGGATTGAGATTCTCCAGGGAATTCCCGGGCGAAAATTAGGGGTTCAATCAACGTGGGTACTTAATTCTCCCGGGAATCTCATGGTATTCCCGGGAACATTTTGACAAACTGTCGTGCAGATTCATTGGTGAATGGAGAACTTTAACCTTCCCTAGGGGTGGGCATACAGAGAAATCCCTGCATGGTAGGCTTGATTCAAACTGGTAGGGGCAATAGTAATAAATAAAATAAAATAAAAACAGGTATACTCACCATAATCATACCTTTCTCGCTCGTCATTGCTTCCAACGGCTGGACTGTCGCTATACGCATTTCATTCTGGAAAGCACTGACTTGGTAACTCAAGACCTGCAAAACTGCAGCATACCCACCCCGGACAATGCTCTTCCAACGCACTCAATGCTACATGAAGTAGGACCGCATGAATGATTGTGGTGAATGTAATATCTGTCGAAATACCGCTAAACTGTATGATGGTGAAAATACGAAAATAAACCGAACGACACACATAGTCACACCGGATAAAGAAATATATCGATATGTTAGCTGAAATTGTATAATTCGGTAGCCAAATCAAAATTTATAGAAAACTATTCTATCATTTTAATGCAACGGAATTGGCCATAATCGGCGGCTCTTTCGAAACCCAGGGATTTATTCAGTGTCGGCGCAGTGGGCGGCTAAATCCAAGCTAAATCAGTACGCGAGTAATAAATAACTCGACACGCTCCAAGATGCTCCAGTCCACCGCCGGCGCCAGGGAGGACGATCCAGTCTCCTCCACTCATGTCGCTGTACTTCACCGCGCGGTACGTATTAACACCCTGGAATAGAAAGTAAGGATCCTCCTCCGCGTAAATTAATATCGGGAACTTACGGCTCACAAGATGCTGGTTGCAGCATTGTCGAATCCTTCGGGCTGGTTGGTGAAATGATCAGGTAGTGAGGAAGTCAATATTAACCGAGGAAACGCCAGGGCGGGTTGCAAAGCAGAGGACACAACCTATTCAGTATTATGTACCCTCGGGAGGATCCGTGGCTTGAAACACATACCGGGATACCGAGATACCGAATTTAGACCTGCACTATTTTCCAGGGTTAGCGTTCATGACGCGACGCGGCTGTTTGCATGTGTTGCGTCCGTGATCGCCGGCGCCGGGAGTTCTGCACCAACGCTTGCACCAACGACGACTTACTGTTGCACCCGTCTCCCCGCTGTGCCCTCCTGAGCGAGAAGTCGTGGATCAAACCGGAATGATCCGAAGATAGTTCGACGGTTGAATAATAAAATTGGTTCAACTTGATGATTTCGTTTACATACATTGTGTCGGATCACACGCTCAGCGTGGAACGACTGCGATACCCGGCAAGATACCGACTGCGCATTCCTCGGGAAGAGTGCCTGTGTCGTTTCTGCCTTGGAGCTGTCGAGGACGAGGTTCATGCCCTACTTGATTGCAACGGACTTGGACCCCTCGCAGAATTGCAGGCCGGCTTCCTTGCCGACGCTTTTGATTGCGATGATGCGTTGGATGGAATGTTTGTGTTGCTGTCCCGATACGACTTTCTGCGTCACTTGGTGGCCTCCAGGAAAGTGATAACACGGAGCGAAGTATGTCCACGAGGTTTTTATTCTATTCGACAAGTTTCAGCGATTTATCCCTGCCAGCTACAATATTCCGTAGTTTTTAGCTTGTTCTTGTTCCCGTTTACACTTACTCGTTTCGTGAGAAGATTTCCCTGTATTTCTGTCGTATTGTTCGAGTGGTAGATGGCTGTAGCATACATTGGGCTGATGTATGTAGGTACAGCAGCCATACATTCCTCAATGGGACCACCATGGTTAATGCACTCCTCCTCCTCCTCCTCCGCTTTACATTTATTACAGCTGTTTGCAATGAGCATGACACTCATCAATTTTTTCTAAATAAGATCAAATTTGATCTCGCACTTTGGACACGACGCTCCCGCCGTATTTCTGGGCTAATCTACTTTGTTTTTGCCGCGTTCGATAGGGCTTTACAAGGGCTTTCGATCCATACCCTACTCAAGCTGTGATACAAAATATTTGTTTACCCCAAAATTTGCTTTGTGTGTTTTCAACCGAACTTTGCAACAGCAATTTTGAGACCAAATCTCAATTGATTTGCTTGGTTGTGGATATTATATGAAGATATTTATTTGGCATATCGTCCCATAGATACATAATATATACTTCTATGCGAAATCAGCATGCCAAAATCCATTGTTCAAATACCTGAAAGACCAGTTCTTTCCGGGCACTACAGATGTATGCCACAAGATATGACACCACACGAATGGATGCCAAGCTGAGGGCTGCAGAACGAATCTAGATCGATCCAGATTTAGTGGAGAAACCGTTGTTACAAGCTTCGGTTGAAAACACACAAGGCAGATTTTGACAAACCTTTATCTTCTGTATCACACCCTGAATAGGGTCTGGTTGGGAAGCACTTTTGAAACCCTATCTAACACGCCCAAGATCAGCCAAATCTGTGCAGAATTGCGCGAGGAGCGCCAGCAGCAAAGTGCCGGATCAAATTTGCTCTTATTTACCAGAATTGGCCGAGTGTAATGTTGCCGCGACTCAAAAAGTCGAGTCGCGACTTGCCGAGTCGACTCAATTTGAAGTTTGACTCGACTCGACTCGACTCCGTCTAGCGAAGTCGACTCGGAGTGACTTCAAGTCGACTTGAGTCGGCCAAGTCGGACAATATTTTTGAATTTGGCTCAAACTACCACCTCGTCAAATAGGAGTACTGTAGGTAGGTATATACATTGAACTTGACTGGTGTTTACATGGGATCAATAAAAGATCATTTATTTCATCACCATTCCAGGTTCCCATCGCTATTATGGGGGTTTGATGCAAGTGTCTCCATTTATATAGCAAAAAATATTTTTTCGTGATTTTTCGGGGTCCAATGATGTGCAGAAACTTGATAGAAACACAAAATACCGCATCCATGACACGAACGTCACATATGTGACGTTGCGTCACGCGCGTCACAATCACCCAGGAAAAAATTAGAAATTGCCTCCAATCATGGTTATCCATGAAAAGAAACACTTCCTAAAATACCCCCGACTCAAGTCACTCAAGTTGACTTGAGTCGATTTCCACTGACTTCGAAGTCATGGCGGAGTCATTAGAACGACTCGGCTTGACTCGACTCAAGTCGACTTCCCCGAGTCGACTTCGCACGGCCGAGTCGGAAGTCGCGGCAACATTAGCCGAGTGTCATGCTCATTGCAAACAGCTGTAATATTCCTCGTGTACAGGCCCGTGAAATTTGCTGTCCCAACGAAATGAAGCCCCGGCAAGTTATGCTCACTCCTCGACATACACCGGCGGCAGCTCCTCCAGGATAACACTTGCGTGCCTCGGGTCCAGGCGGAGCCCGCTATCTGTATGTACCAGCAGGCCCCACAGGGCGGGCGGAGAGTCCCGGTACCGCGGGGCGGCCTCCTCCCGGACCGCGGCCACCTGGTCGCGTTTAATCGCCGGGAGCGGCCCCTGCGTCGCGGATGCAGCGGCCTCGACCGAGCGGGAGTCGGATGTGACCGGTGTCGAGGTGTTTCCAGTTTCGCAGACGTTATCGTCCGCGTGCAGCGCCACCTGAGGTTGGGCCTGCAGGACTCGAACTTTCACCGCGGGCGCGGCGTCTTCACTCGTACTTGATCCTGTAACACCTGTGCCTGCACCTGCCGGAAGTTGGCCCGTGGAACCGCTAGACGTGTTTTCTTCATCTGTCAGGAGGTTGTCCTGAGAAGCACCGTTATGGCGTCTCCCTCGGCGCCGCAGGAAGAGGCGAGCTATGAGCAGAGCGACGACGAGAACGACGAGGGCGCCCACTACACCGCCGGCAATGGCCGCGGCACGACCCTTTTTTTGCGAGGAAACCCGGGTCGCCGATTGAATGCTTTGTGTCACTGCCGGAGAGCTCGCAGAGGTGGTACTAGTACTCAGAGTTCCGCTTTTTTCGGAGCTCGCCGGTGCCGTGGTTGCAGCAGCACTCGAACTCGTACGGGTGGGAGAAACAGTGAAGAAGGAACTTGAAGGACCAACGGGCATCGCCTTGTCGTCCGAGCTGGAGGACGAGAATAAATATTCGAGAAGGACGAGGGAAGGAAACACATACAAATAGATCGCGCCGTCGAACAGGAACTGCGGGAAGGCTGGACTGGGGATTATCACGAAGCTATGTAGTTCGTTCGACATGGACGTGTTCTGGTATCCCAAAGTGCTAACGTCATCAGGACTAGTGATGTCTGAGGTGGACGTATTGAACTGTCCGACAACCTCTCCGTCGAGTTGGTATGTCAGGCTCATGGATGTGAGGCCCGGCCCCGTGGCGAAAAAGACGTAAAGCGCAGTGCCTGGAGAGGATTGTGTTGGATATAGGTCTCTTGAATGACTTTCAAGCACATACCTATGAAAGGGATTATAATGTGGCCGGAGGAGACCAAGGTAAGTGTTTGGTTTATCATGTGGCTAAGGTCCCCGGGAGATTCACTGCAAGCATCCACGATGGTCGCAGGCTGAGGGCTAATACCATCAGTAGTACCGCTACAAATGCTGGGGGATTTTTGGTCCACATAAACAACCAAAGGGTTAGTATCGTCCATCGTATGGTTCGTAAGGACCGCGCCCGCAAGCCCGACGAGAGAAAGGAGAGCAACGTAAAGGATGGCGAGGGAAGGCCTCATCCTCATCTAGAGGAAAGAGATAAAGGGTACCTTCAAACGAAGGGGACGAAGAGCGAAACGACGGGGCCGCGACAAGGCATATGAGGGGAATATAGGCGACAACCATCTGTCCATCTCTGCCAGCATATCCCCAATCTACTAACTTGGCCTGCATCTTATTCAATCAAATGAGTTCAAATTTGTGCAGCCTTGAGTCTGATCCCAACAGCGATCTTTTTCTCGGGTCTCATACTATCTGCTATCCTCCTCCTCCCAAACACACACGCATTCACGGAACTCGGATCTGCGCTATATTCTACATCCGCTCGCTTGTTTTGACTGTTCGATCTTCTCGTGACTATGTCGAATGCTCAATACTGGCTTGATATCATTTCTTCTCCCCAGTGTTTTTCATTTACTTGCCTGCTTCTCCAAAAATAAGAGTTGAATATCTAACCAGGGTTGATCTCTATGCAACCATTATGAAGTATCTGGTGTCAACTCCACCATCCGCTTCGAGAAGTCGGGACATCACGAAGATGTTTCTCTGGCAGAGCTGGCGCCTATGGGAAAAATCTATGGGGAAAAAATCATATAAGTATGCGAACGCAACGTCACGATTTTGAAGACTAAGCTCGAATTTCTCAACATATGAAAAATGTGATCGAGGCTTCAAGTTGAACATCATATATCTGAACGTACACGCAATCACGCTTGAACGACAACATATCATGTTGCTCATTGACACCGGCACCCGCGATGAGCGTGAATTCCCGCCCATTGACATAGACACCGAACGGCGGTACGACAGTGTTGCGTTGGTCGATGGTCAACGCTCGGAACATTCGAGTCGCACCCGTGTTGTATCACGCGTTTCATATCCAGCCAACCGTCAAATCCTGTAACGGGCACGGGTCCCGGAGAGGGAGAGAATGGAGAATGAGAACGCAAGAGAGATTCCCAACGGAAACTGGCATTGATTCGACGAAGAGGACAACGATGAAACGACCAAGAACTATACTTATAATACAAAAGCTTCACGTAATACCGAGAATCGCCGGTAAGTACTTAATATGGAATCGGACCGAAGTAAAATCTCGTAAGTGTACGGGGAAGTGCGGAGTGCATAGTAATACAGTAGTCCATTCCATGTGAAGGGCATGTTCATACCCTTACAAACCCATTCTAATCTTTCTGATTCTTCTGAAGCGACGGTTTCACGTCACAAGCGCATCAGCAAACCCTGGGCCCGCTACATAGCCCTACGTAGTGTGCTGTAGTGCCTATAGTGCCTGTAGTTGCTGTAGTGAAGGTATGGGTTTACGTAGTTCTCTGTAGTTGACTAGGGGCCCTACGTAGTGCTCTGTAGTTGAATAGGGGTCCTCCGTAGTTCTCTGTAGTAGGGGTCCTGCCGAATTCAAATAAAAGGTAACCTGTTACAATGTGCAATTGTAATGACTTCTGTGAATCGTAAGGTTGAATATGAAGTGGCTACAACAGTAAGATTGAGAACTAATGAATTTTACTGCTTTCTACACATTTTAAATAATTGACTCTAGTGGGAATCGAACTCTCGACCTCGCGCGAACGAGGAAAATTCATGACTTGGCAAAACAACCACTATACTATGGAGACCATATGTACTAAGGAAACTAACAGCATGTTATTGGGCCGTCGCCCCACCCCTGCCATCCACAACCTACTATTGCTACTCTATAACATCTCACCCTCGTGTGTTGTTGATGTAATTGAACTCAAGCAGGGGATGAACTAATCTTCCTCAAAAAAACAAAAAAAAATACAGGCCTAGCTCTTGTCAAGTGATGGGGGTCAGATGTCTAAAAATAGACCAAAAAACCAAAGTTGTAGAGCTCAAAAAGCTCTACAAGAGTCATCTAGGGTCAATTTTCATTTAAAGGCTTTGTTCTCTTGTAAAATGCAAAATACTTTCCCAGAGCCGGCGGTTTTGGAACCAATATCAGGTCATATGCAGTCCCTCAAGCTATGTTGCGACTAGCAATTATTCACATTCAACATATCAAAGCTCCTGGTAGGCCTAAGGTTATAAAAAGACCCCAATCCTACCATGTACTACATATCATGGCCTGCACACTACAGACGACTACATGAAACTGTAATACTACCAGGAACTACATAGATGTGTTGATAAACTACAGAGCACTACATAGATGTGTTGATAAACTAGAGAGCACTACATAGTGTGGCCTACAACTACACACCACTACATAGTGCTATAGACACTACAGCAACTACATGGACAATTGGATTTGCTACAGCCAACTACAACCAACTACAGCCAAAATCAGGGTTTGCTGATGGCTCCAGAACTGTGTTGGGGTCGTCTGAGCCCCTGCAAACACAAGAAAGAGAGAGAGATCCGGAAGGCTCCATCACTCTTGTACGGTAGGCGAGAGCTACGCGGTTCGATTTCAAAACGAGCCACGCGGTTCGGCTACTCGTTCCGATATTATCCGGTGCTTTGCTGTCTTTCCCACTGTTATCGTCCCTCGCCGTTGATCACGTCGCCGCCGTCGTTGTCGTCGCCGCCGCTGTCACCGCCACTGCCGCCATTGCCGTTCACCCTGACTGCCGTCACCTCTGGAAACACAAGTGCGGGCTCCTCAACAACGAGTTCCCTTCTGCTGCCACCTTATCTCGTCTTCAGTGTGGGCCTGAAAGGTTTGCAGTACATGACAGAAATACTCAGCATCGTGCTGCGTGCCAATCTCGCACACCTGTCTGCCCCCCGCCGCTCCTGCCCCCACCGCTGACGAGCCCGTCGAAGAACCCGCTCAGGCCGACCCCAATGGCACCGAGGCCAAGGAAGGCAGCGGGTCCATAAACTAAGATGAGCTCACCGAACGCAAGAAGCGATACTCCAACTTGTGGATCAACTACATGTGTTTCGCCCGCTGTGCCCAGGGCCACAAAGCGTGTTGCGAAGGGTTCGGCAAGGCGTGCAGGGATGAGTACATCGGGTGGGAGGTGTACGAGGGCACTGGTGCGTCTTCCCATGCTTCAACCTTGCATTTATTTATTATTCTGTGTCCAGCGCTGACCAGCCGCTGCAACTTGGAGGACGGCCACACGGTGTTCATTGTTTAATACCGAGAACCTCATGGACAAATTGCGGACTGCGGTCATACCTAATTCGAATGCGCGAGCACGCTCCCCAACCCTGGGTCGCCTAAATCAGCTACATTTTGGGTAGATATAAGCAGTAACCAATGTACGCCAATAAATATATATTCACCTTTTTTTCGAGCTCTCGATGTTTCAACAACTTACCTATGTTTTGGTTTTCGGTCCCCGAAGGACGCGGAAACAGAACATAGGGCAATTTTAAGTTCACCGGTGTCCAGATTAGGACTGGAGGACGAAACCATAGTTTTGTTGCTACTAATGTCTTCTTACATCGCAAAGGAAAGCAAATATGATATTCAAATTTCTGCAGTAACGACTGGTAATAAGAGCGAAGTAGTAGTCCTTAATCATGAACTTGAATGGGCCGCTCGGGCGACTCGTCATCTCCATTGTTCTCTTCCTTGTTGTTGTTGTCCTTGGTGCCGTCTTCTCCGTCCTCTTGACCGTTCTCCTCCATCACAAGTGGGTACGCCTCGTGCAACACGAGCCCATGACAAATCTCGTTGCACTTATGGTCTTTGACGAAGGTTTCAATTCCTTCTTCGCCGAAATCACCAACACCTGAATCCCTGCAGAAAAAATAAATCAGTATTCCATACCTCAATATTAACTGACTCACCCGGCTCTGGTATGCGTCATGAGATCAAAAAGAACGAGTCCATCCTTCCCTACACCATCTCTCGTCTGGAGTTGACATGGAGTTCCTGGCGACTTCAAGTTAATATCACAAAAAAAGGAAGAAATAATGTTGCGTACCCTGCAGGTCGGCAAACACAAGCTCATGCTTACTATAACCAAACACGAAATGAGCTAAGGCAGAAATAGTCGCACTGCGCATATCCCTGCGAGCCGAACGGTGGTTCAAAGTACCACTGAACTTGATAACAGTAGATGGGCGCTTCCGCTCGATCAACCATGTCAGTCCCTCATCTTCATCAGTGATAATTGGAACACCAGATGCAGTCGAGGGCCGATCAATTTCGAGGGCCAAAAATGCATCGGCGAATGCGATATCTACAAAAAATATAATTAGTTAAGTCGTTGATCTATATCAGGACGGACGGAGGGGGCGTACTCAAGTCGACAGAAACTGAATCTTTGTAGGTTTTGCAGAATCGATAAAAACAGTTGAGGAACCATTTGCCTAAGGCAAGTCGGATGAGCTCGCCCTGAATCTCCACTTTGTTCTTGTCGACTGGAACACTATCATCATCATCGTATTCGTTCAGCTTGTAGAAACGCTTGGCAACATATGATTGCTCATCGTTGGTGAGTTGGAACTAGATATTTAGGTAGTATCAATTAATTTGGCAAAAGAACGTTGAGAAACTTACATCATATGCATGCTTCATCCGCCCGCTGGCGAAAGGTTTGTCCAAAATATATCCACGGTGGACTTCACTAGTGTTAACTAAGCTGCACTCTCCAGTTGCGATCGTAATGATGCAATTGATCTTCTTGAATGTCATCTCGCTCCGTTTCTGCACAACCATGCCACGACGAGTTGAGAGAGAGAATTCAGAGTGCGGGACTGAATATAATTTATCGGTGATTTGAAACAGACTATAATTCGCGCGAACACATACCTATCAGACGAGACTGCTTGGCTACACTTCCTGTCAAAGAAGTGCTTGATTCGGTGCGACCCCTTTTCCGAGAATGACTAGTAGTGCTAACGGCGGCTGAGTGGGGCTGTGTCGAGAATTCCGACTCGTCATCTGTACCACGATTCTCACTGCCTGACTTATCGCCCTAATAAAAGAACAGTAAGTTGTACGCTCCAGCTGCAGTTTGAACACTTCACTTCTTTAATATGACCAAGATAGAGCTCAAGACAGATGAATGGTTGCGCCTTGGAAGTCTTCAAAAAGTGTTTGAACATCACCGGAACGTTTTGGAGATAAATTGAAGAGTTAGATGGAGTACTGTGGTAGGCATAGAATTCTCCAAGTGTCATGCCAGAAGTATCTCTTTCTAAAAGACGTCCCCCACTCCAACGGAATGAGACAGCTTCACTAAAACAGAAGGATATTAGTAACGCGGATATAAATATAAATCTGACTGACTCGTCGAGAGGAATTGGGGTTTTTTTGGTCCACTCAATGTTTATTGTCTGAACTATATCCGCCTTGATATCTGTCCATAAAAAATCCAGTATGAATACAAATGTGCAACGTTCAAGACAAGAGGAGATTGAACTCACCGTTCAAAAAGAGCGAATTAGACCACTTCTTGGAGGAACTCCCGAGGTTTGCATCAATATAGGACGTTTTGGCTTTAGCTCTTCGAACCTGAGAATCTTAAGAGGCGCGTAGTAAAATTAAGAAATTGAAATGACATACCTGCCAACAGACCATAGTCTTTGCATCTCCAGGGAGGCCACCGCCATGTTCATGTTGAAGGAGAGTAGTCGTAGTTAGTTGGGTTCCGGAAGAATTGTTGCGAGAACCATTGCCTGCAGCCGATAGCTTGAGGCGCTCGCGAAGTGCACTTGTACGAATGATGTGAGCCTCTTGGGTGTTGATTGAATGCGACGACCCGAGAGGCGCCGTTCCAGTGGGTTGAACTTGGACACAACTCAGTAATAAGAATGTAACGACAAACAAAATGTACCTAAAGTAATTGCAAGGTTGCAGGAAGCAGCCCCACACGTTTGGATTGTCGAGCCTGGTGGAGGAGGGACCATGTTTCGCCTCGTAATGCCGCAGCTACTGCATTGAGGCCAACGCTGAAGACATGATGAGTGCCAGTGATCCAGTAGTGAAATTGAACATACAGAGATATCCTGGTATTCGGGCGATCCATGAGCAAGTGGGCGCAATTTTGTGCATTTGGGGCAAATTCCAGTTGCTTCGCGAAGAGGAAAGGACTGCCCACAGTCCTCACACTCATTCTGACCATCGGGCATTGAGGCAGAGTATTTGAAAAAAGAAGTGGCGAAAAAAGTGGTCGGTAATAAAATGAGCGTATTAGAGGTATTAGAGGTATGGGCTCTGAATTGAACCTCGCCGTCTATTTAAAGTAGATATTTTGTCAGCACCGAGAGAATATGCGAGAATGTTCTTGCCAGATTGAGAGGTGACATTGTGAAGAACCAATTATTCTGACTCACCACAACATTCGAATCAAGGATTGTCGATCCACTTTCCGGAGCTCCACATCATTGTCTTGCCCTCATCCTTACAGGATGCCCAATACCACTGGGAAGAATGGCTCAGGGCCGAAAAACTGTAAGTTAATTCTAAGCGCAACATTGACAAGTCTTGAACACGAACTTTGTAGATCCACCGGATCCAGAGCTGAAAGAAACTCTCTTGAAATATGTACGACAAGGGCTTACTCAAGACCAGAAGTGTGAGCGCCTTGTCAAGGACCATAATCTTTCTATTCGGTAGGATTATCAGTCAAACATCGCTCCAACACTCACCACTTTAGAACGACTAAACTAAACCAACTGGAAAGGAAGCTTGAAATTCCCTCTGTTTGTCGTACTCCAGCTCCCCGAGAGCTTGCAGCGCAGGCTGTCTCCGATGAAGTGGATAGGGATGTGTCGCAAGGCAATGGACCCAACTACGTGAAGTCGAGGCTGAAAGATCAGTTGATAATGGTTAAACGGTATGTGCTGTCTGTATCCTTAGAACAGTGTGATCCGACAACGACAGTGATACCATACGAGAGCTGATGCACCAATTTCAACCGCTCGGTGCTGAGCATCGATTCCCAGGAAACAACAAGAAGAAGGTCTTCCGCCGACCGCTTTCTGCACTGGGACCATTCCACGAGGTGTCGTCCGATGGACACGAAAAGCTCGGTCAACAGGCACTAAAAATGGGCGACGTCGGGCTCCCAATCTATGCTTTCAAAGACAAATGGACGGCGGACCTTCTCAAAATAAATGTAGTTCCGAACTGCCGGACCAACGCTGCAATTGGGCATTTGTTCCTGGATTTTCTAGAAGAAATCGGAGGTGTGTCAGCTAGCTCACTGTTTTAAAGTGCTTATAGAGTCGTACAACTCTATACATACAGGTATTGCCCTACAAAAAACAACAGATCTGGGATCAGAGGTCGGCTGGTTACATGCTATTCAAACAGTTTTGTGGTATTTTCTTGGTTATACTGTGTCGTATAGTAAATCTTGACATCGGTTACAGGGAGACATTCGCTCCTGATATAGATCCTGACGCGTACCCACCAACGGCTGGTATCAAAAGTGTTCATAATACAGTCATTGAAGCATTCTGGCGCTGGCTGCGTCTCAAGTGTGGTATCAATTTGCGAGACCACATCTTGCGCGGAAAACTCGAACATATTTTTGATCCCAATGTTGCGTTTCATCGGTTTGAGCCTTTACTCGAACCATTGATCTAGCTGATTCACTTGTGTCAATAGGGATCTGTTCAACTGGATTTTTCCACCTTTGGTTCAAGCCGAACTTGACGACTTTCGTACCTATTGGAACCAGCACAAAATCCGACCTCAGGCAGATAAAAACATGCCATCTGGTCATGTTCCAGCCGACGCATTGGAGCATCCAGAACTTTATGGCGGAATCAACTGTTTCATTCGAGTCCCGCTGGATACGATCAAGGAGCTCCGGGCATTTTTAACGGAGGAAGTGGGGCCGAGAGAGCAGCATTTGTCATGGGTTAGCGACGATTTTGCGAAAATTGCAGAGGAGGTTCATCAATCCTTGGGGTCGCCAAAGATTACTCTCGAAAACAGCTGGGAAATATTCAAACATATGTCCGCTACAATGGAGGAATTGGGGGTTCATTTACTATAGCAGTGTCTTACCATTCCCACTAATGTCATCGACATTTACAAAACGGTTGCCGGAGAATATATCAGAGTGCTTGAGTGGCGAGAGCTCGAACGACAGGAGGAAAGTTTATATTGACTGAGAAAGAAGTACATTCGCGTATGTGCAGCTCCAGTCGCTCATGCAAACACCCGAGCTCGAGTCGACAAAGAATAGAACATGTATGCGATGGCAAAGGGCCCATTGTGCACGACAACGACAGGGAATACGCAGAGGGACATTACATAGGTTGGGATGTAAAGAGATGCTCGCTGCGTCCATTGGAAACAGCCAGGAAGGGAGCAAGATAAAAAGAGGAAATTTCAGCTGTTTTATAGCAATATCCACTGGCTTGGCATCGTACTTGGCGGCTGGTGATACAGTAACGATTTCACCGCATGTATAGTAGCGCATGGCGGAAAAGATATTGATGGGGATAGTCTCTGTAAGTCTGTGTTCGGGGCCTTGTGGGGTACCTCAGTCTATGGCAGATGCCAGGGCTGAGCGCTGAGCCCTGAACCAGTCACTGAGTCAGATATAGAGGAGCTTGAGACAAGCGGGTGGAGGCGAGAAAGGTGGCTGTGGTATCGGAACAACCCGCCGAAAGTAGCCGAGCTGCGCAGTTCATTTGAAATCGAACCGCGTAGCTCTCGCCTACCGTACTCTTGGCGGAATGATCCGTAAAAAAATTTAAAATTCAACCCAGTTCAACTCGACGTGCCCTCTCCCTCTTACTAAGGAGTCTTGGCAAGTTGGCGCTTTCCCTCGGATCCCTACTTCCGGCACACGCTCTCTCCTCGCTCCGCGCCACCCGTGAGATGGAATGTGTTCGAGAATCGGGGGAGATCTTGGCGGTGCTGGCCTCGTCTCTGAATCATTAATATTCCGAGTCATCTCCCGGAAATGAATCGAGCTAGTCGGAATGAATTAAGCTAGTCGGAATTAATCGAGCTATGTAGTGGGAATGAATCGAGCTATGTAGCGGGAATGAATCGAGTCTAAGCTAGTTGGAACATCCAGCTTCGCGCAGGTCCTGTAGCGTTGAACTTTCTGAACGGAACTTCAACAAGCGATATTATTATAAAAGCTTTATTGTTTACCTACCCTACACATTTATGTAACCAGTACTAGCACCAACCAACCAACCAAGCGCGCATATGTTTTCTACCAAGTTCTAATTCTACATGTCCCCAGCCCAGCCCGAGTCTCGCGTATACTCCCGTCGCGTAAACCGCTCTCCCTATCCCAGCGTCGCGTAGCTTATAACGGATGCTCCATCGTAAACCGCTTATACGGCGTCGGCGTCAACTCGACCAGCTGCTCCGAGAACTCGCGATACCGCTGGATCGTCGCCAACCGCGACTCGGCCCTCACCGCCCTATTATTCGACATGGACAAGGGCTGCGGGAGGACCGGCTGTGTTGGGAAGGGCGTCTCCCTGCCGCGCTGGATGCGCGGGATCTGCTGGTTGTATAAATCATACGGCGACGTGCGCAGCGCGTCCCGCAGCGAGGACTCGGAGTGCGCGCGGCTCAGCCGCGGGAACGCGGGCTCGCTACTGTCGCCACCGTCACGGTCGCGATCGCCGCTGATACGCATGCGCTCGCCGCTGAACGCCCCATCGCTAGCGAACGCCGCGTAGTCATCGTTGTAAAGCATGCTGCGCCTGAGCGTGCGGCCGATGGACAGCGGGTAGATGCCCATGCCGAGGGGCGCGGTCATGGAGGTGACGTCGGAGAAGCGGCGCTCGGTGAACCCGGAGCGCAGCGGCGTGGGGTTGTCGATTGCGGAGACGAACACGAACGGCGTCGATGGCCCCATGCCAAACGGCGTCTGTGGGTTCTCGGAGACGAGGATGAAGGGCGAGGAGGGGAGGGAAGTCGCGAGGCGCGGGGAGGGCTCCGGCTCCGGGACGAGGGCGAGCGAGGGCGGACGCGTGACGCGGCGCTTGGTGATGCTGAGGGAGTGGAAGAGCGTGCGCGGGAGCGCGAAGGAGAGGCGCTCCCCACGGGGCGGCGCGTCGTCGCCATCCTCGTGCTCGACCGCCTGCGCGGTGCTGATGATCTGCCGGAAGCTGCTGGGCGGCGCGGCGAGCGGGACGCCGTTGTCGGCGGACGGGTTGAACACGCGCGGGGTGAGGGTCGAGAGCTCGTGCCACTGCTGCAGGTCGTCTGTCCTCGTTCCTGGGCTGCTGGCAGACGGGGATTTCGAGCGCTTTGTGCGAAAGAGGGATTTCGCCTTGGCGAGGGAGGAAGAGGACTCGGTGCGGTTGAGGCGCTCCCGGATCGGGGGCAGTGACGGGAGGGCCTTGGGGTTGGACGTCTCCACCGGGGAGGGGGTAGTAGTAGTGCTGGAAGTAGATTTGGAGGACGACAGGCTAAAAACAGTGCGCACCCTCGATTTAGATTTGGCGGAGTTCGGCGATGCTGAGGAGTATCCCTCGTCCGTCTCGTATCCGTCGCCAGATGGCGAGCTGGCGGTGGTGGGAGGCGAGGTGGATTTGGCCTTTGAGCGGTTTCTGATGAGCTTCGGAGAGAAGAAGGACTTGGGTGAAGAGGCCCGCGTCCCGCTCTCGACGTCAGTGTCGACGCTGGCCTCGTTCTCCGCATGCCTCCGTTCTGTCCCGTGAACAAATCTGACTGCGTCTCGAGGCGAACGCACGCGCTCGGCGACGCGGTCCGGGGGGTCAGGGAGGACATAGCTGGGATCGGTGAAGATCCAGTCTGCGACGCGGCTGTTTGCGTCCAACGCGCCGAGCTCGAGGAAAACGTCGTACACCGAGGCACGAATGGAATTGGAGTCCCTGTTCGAGTGGGCCATGGAGGGAAGAGCAGACTTTGGTCGAGAACAAAGGATGGGAAAACACGCCGGCTACACGATGGTGACATGCGGTCATTATGAATTTTTGTGTTTCCTTGACAATCGCCGCTGATATATGTAGACGGGATGGAGAAAGAAGACTCGGTGACTTTATACGATACGCGACGATGCGACATATTCATCGGACCCGGGGAGCCAAAGTTATCAGAGCCCAGCGTAAAGTTAATTTCAACCTGAAGCGACCACGTGGATCAAGCTGGCTCAAGCGATATCCTATTTTGGAAACCGCGAGTATGCGAAGGAAAGAAAACCGTAAACCACTTGTAGCCATTCAGATAAGCCCGGCATGACGCCAAGGCAACTCCCCCTCCGAGTCAGAGGCAGGATGGAACGTAAAATTTAATTCCGACCCTGTAAACATCACACGGGAACTTTATAATGCCTCCGCGGATTCATTAAAATTCATTTCCAAAGCGGGGGAGAAACCTAATACGGCCATAGAAAACATGGACCCTACGGCATGTTCAGCGTTCAAGTTGCGTTCCTCTTGTATAGAAAACGACGGAACCAGCAGACACCTCAATAATTTAGGCTTCGTTGTCTTTCGTTGTAACGACGGGAGACGCAGAGGCAGACGTGGTTCTCAATATTTTTAGCCAGCATTACAGCACTGGCCCTGGCGACTTCTTACATAGAAGAGCGGGGATCTAGCAGAGACCACAAAAATGACGTCCGATTCGATGCAAATGCTGACGTTCTTCGGAGAAGAATGCTACGATCGAGGTTCGCAAAAACCAATAAGGCACGGGATCAGTGTTCGTTTCTCAAGCTCTTCAGATTTAACGTTGCGACGGACGTTCTTTACAATGGCCCAGAAATCGCACATGTCAACCGGGAAGTTGAGTCGAAAGAAAGGGCACGAGAGACCGCCGAGTCGCGGCATGTTCAACGCCACGGTTCAAGCTACGTTCCGTTGGGCGACGGGATGTCCTGCTTATTCACGGAACACCAAGGAACGGGCAAACACTTGTTAAGCACTTTTCTCGCTAAGGATATCTCCGGTTGAGCCTGTTTCTAAAGGGAGGTGCGCAGAGTGACACATACGGCCTCTCCGGAGGTTGATCTGTTCCATCATGCGCTGCCGTCGAGCGGGAAACGCATCAAGAACAGCACTTTTCGCCTCTTCGGCGGCGATGTCGCCACTGGGCAAACTTGCGCGGTACTTCCTGCTGCTTGTCACAGACCCCTCGCAGACGGCCTCCATCACCGAGAAGAGCGTCGCGGGGTACACGGCGCGCGTGCGGTCCCGCTCGGTCGCGAGCTCCGCGAGCACCAGGACGTCGACGATCCCGCCCTTGCGACACCTCATCGTGTGGCACACGTCGTAGCGGCGCGTGCCGACCAGCGCGCGCACGCTCTGCCCGGCGCGCGCGACGGTGAATGTGCAGCCCTCCTCCGGCGTGTCCCACGGGCTCCAGGTGTCGCGTGGCGAGTCCCGGACGCTCGGCACGCCGTCGAATCCTTGGAGCTTCAGCACGACCGGGCGGGCGGAGAGGACCCAGTGTTTTAGGTGGACGATGAGGAATGGGTAGGCGGACGGGCCGCGGGTGCGGCAGTACAAGACCGAGGAGAGCCGGGGCTCGGCGATGGTGGGCGCGCGGGGGATTGAGTCGAGGAAATGTTGGAGGTAATGGGAAAGGGTGTAGCGGGTTTCTATGCTGGGAAAGATGGCAATTAGATCCGGGTTGTACTGCCAGCAACGGTGGCCGTACAACAGCCAGAGGTCGCCCAAGCACATTTACGGGGATACGGCAGTAGGAGGATGAGAGGAGGGGTTACTTATATACTCTGCATACGATCCTCCTATCAGTCTCGATGGAATGCAGCTCGATTGCCTAGGGGTTTCCAGTTCGCAGGAGCCAGATGTTTCCTGTTACTGTCATAGAACGTGTGGCGTCGAGGCAACAGTCGTTTTCGTGCGGCTATGGGGTACTACTGACCAATGGACATCCTGTGGCAGGAGCCTCCAGCCTGTTCGTAACAGCAAAGATTACGGGTGGTAAGACCTCCTATCAGGCCTAATGTTGTTGCCGATCGAATCGGTCCGCATTTTGCAAGGCAGAATATGGTGATTTCTCACGGAGGAGCGGGATTCTGGCAGAGACCAGACTTGAAGGACGTCAGACTCAATGAAAACGCACGCGAAAGCGCCAGAAGTTCGTTCGTAGTTGGTGAAGGATGCCAGAATCGATTACGCAGACGCGATGCAGCGGCAGCTCACACGAAATAGGCAAGTTCAGCTAGCAATCCGTTAACGATATTATCACTCATGGGCGGGGAGCACATCTTAGGATGATGGAACACGGATAATATGATTTCAGGCGAGTATATAAGGAAGGAGAGTCGGAGAGAAAATGAAGAGCAAGAGACCGTGCTCACCGGGGGAAATAGTTCCGTCTGCCAGTGCTCGCCACCTTCGAGTCCGACCTCCAGAACATGACGTTACGTGCCCGTCATCGACGCCCGAAAAACTCAAAGGAAGACATCGCCGAGACCTATGGAGGAAGAGCGTCAGCGACGTGAAGCGCAGCATGAAGCATGAAGCGCGAATGAATGAAAAGGAAGAGGGGGGTTCAGCTACAGCGAGTGTAGAGGTTGTCAACTCGTCGTGCAACGAGCACTCGTAGTCTAATTTAAAGGTGTAATCATGACAGGCCGAAGGAGGATGGCCATAGGGGAAGAGGATGGGGTAGGATGCTTACCTTTACATGAGGCCTAGGATTGGGAGAGTGGACGGTGGAGGGTGGCGAGGCGCTGGAGCTGAGGTGGCGAAGGTCGACCGTCGAACGAGGAGCCAGTGCAGACAGTCCGTGGCCGAGATGGATGGGTGTTGAGGCCCACCGCCGAGGGCAGGCTGTCTTGATGAGGAGAAAGGACGAAGGAGGAAGGGGGAGGACGAAGAGAAAAGTTGGAAGGGGCAGCCAAACATGCACAGTTTTGTTTATAAGATCAATCTCCGCTGATCTCCGCGTTGATTGCCGATCGGGAGTTCCCTTCTCTTCTGACACCATCGACTCTGGATTCAATAATGCGCGATGGAATACGAACTGAGGAACCGGTAGCATCCAGTGTCGGGAAATATCATCTCCCGAATCAACATGTTGTCACCGCTCGTTTACGTCGTCTGTCTTTCAGATCTGCACAGCGGCTCTCACCATGGCACTTGAAGTTCAACAACACCGCATTATAATTGCGCTCCAGGCAGAAGTGCTACGCACTACCCATATATATTTCCCGGTCCCCCGAGTAACTGGGGTATACATATTTATGCTAGGCGCTAACGCCCAGCCCCGCCTACACTTCACTGGACGCCCAAAGCCAACTTATCTTCTACCACGCACTCACTTACCTCCTTACATGACCTCGAGGGGAATCTCAAGACCGAATACGGAGCAGCTGCACCTGAGGCTGGACCCGTCCTTGGAGGCGTCCGAGAGCTCTGAAGAGGTTTGCGGCATAGCATTGGCATTGCATTTTGAATATTCACGGCAGTGACCTCGAAATAGATGACGACGGCTGGCCCATCGTCTCACTGGACTCTCAGCGCCGCGACGCCCATGGAGGGCTATCCGTCCCCCTCGAGCGTCTATAGCAGGTCATCGTATTGTAGCGTTTCCACTCACGCAGGTTCGAGTTCATCCGACTATCCTGACGCCCGAGACGACCCGCGGCGGCACGCGTTCCTGCCGCCTCATCAGCAGCGTCTTACGCATCGGAACTCTGTGCATATGGCCGATGCTGTGACGTCCCCGCCCATTCTCGTCTTGAAGCTGTATCGGCGCACCCGCGCACGGAGAACAGCCAAGAAGATCTCGGAGGCAGCGCACTCATCTACCAAGGCCGTTGGAAAATTCCTACACCTGTCAGGCCACAGCGACGAAATTCATCCTCAGCACACCCCACCCCACGTCCCGCGGAAACTCCGCCGCCCGCCAGCACGGCGCCCCCCGCCAGTACGGCCCCCCCCAGAGATGGAGA
Source organism: Mycena epipterygia (assembly GCA_029281465.1). Classification (NCBI taxonomy): domain Eukaryota; kingdom Fungi; phylum Basidiomycota; class Agaricomycetes; order Agaricales; family Mycenaceae; genus Mycena; species Mycena epipterygia. The sequence goes on along the minus strand of JARJCQ010000039.1, from coordinate 109,340 downwards.
TATCCGCACCGTTCCCGGAAGGCGACATGGCGGGATTCGAACCACACCCGTCCGGCAACAAAATGACAGCAGCGACAACGCCCACGACACGGGCATGGCATCTGCCAGCCGCTTTACCGCGCAAGTCGCCGCGCGCGAACCGCGGGGTGGAGATCTCCTCGCCGTTCCCGATCAGAAAACCACCGCCGGGCGCAACCCGCCTCGTGCCGTCGCCGTCGTCAAGCGTCTCAACGCGACGGCGGGCACCCCAGCGGCGGCCAAGCGGCCCCCGCACGTCCCGCTATGTGAACTTCGGCACCGAGGGGGGCGCGACTGTGGTGCGACAAATACGGCGCGCCAATTCGGAGAACAGGGCGGCGGGGCTGCCTGGGTGGAGGTCCTCCGAATATTCACCGTTGCTGGTGGAAGGGCAATCGTCGTCGGTGGTAGATGCGAAGGCGACTATTGTGCGAGGGAAAGACCAGCCGTTCCCGGTACCCAAGCCAGGGTATATATAGTTGAACTTCGAATGCAATAACATGAAAACGATATTGTTCCTAAGCCATCCGCCACGAACGCTCTTACTATAAGGACAATTTTCTTGGGAGAATGTGATTTACATAGTTCGCAGAAAATGTGAATACAAAAGTGACTGAGAACACTACCAAAGCGAACCAAGCTCCGAACTGGTTCTTCTTATCATACATCATACGCTGGGGGGGAACTTGCAAAAGGAATGAGCACCAGCTCGTGTCTCAGCCTCCTGATGTTCCACAGATCCGCGACAGTGGAAGACAAACTGACTGGCCTCCTGCGGTCCTCGGGTAACATCAGCGCGCACTCGCTTGGTTCAAGTTTCGTTTTCCGGCAAACACGCATGCGGACCTCCTGCATGGTTGTATTCGGGTCTCTGGGTGGGCGTTAGCAAACAATTTAAATAAAGGCTGTGAAGAAGGGGGTGCAGCTTACACAGGCAAGAGGGTGGCTATGTGTCCTGTGTCCCCCGGATGTTCCAACGTAACGTGGACGAAATGTTTCTCGGGCGCAACGTCCTCCGGCACGTCCTTCGGCGGCGGTCTGGAGAACGTGGGGTGCAGCTTTCCTTGCGGATAGGAAAGCTGTTTGGCCCATTCGGCGGGAAGACCCTGCATGGTTTCAATAAGGAATTATTCGCCAAGGGAGTAAAGGAAGAGCACTGTATATGTCTGGTTCCGATGGTCCACGCCAACGTGCACGATGTGCTTGAAGTTCCGGGGACTGCTCACGCCCATGTCTTCACGTCGGGAAATCTGGTCCTGCCAGTCTAGATCGGAGGGCGGATTTGAGTGTGTAATTTGCATGGTGAGCTTTGAGATCTCACCATAGAGCTCACTATCGTTCCGGAACGTCAACAAGTAGCGCCGGCCGTCTTTGGTCTCTAGAATGAGACAGTACGGTTTAATGTCCGACCGTTCGAGCTTAAGGATTTCGGACAGGGGGATGACCACTCGCGGTGCTTTGTTCTGCCACATTGTCAGTAATAGTCGCATTCACGTATTGTTTTTTTGGTTGAACTTGCCGCAGAGGGATGCAGCGCCAAACGCGCGTCCGTCAACACGAGCCAGTTAGTCTTGAAGAACCAGCTTCTATCCGCTCCATATTTCTCCACGCGCACCACACCGTGTCTCACGACTTGCCCCTCTGCGTCAGCCGGAGCCTGACCAGACTTAGACTTCTTCGAATACGGCGGGGGCGGCAGGGGACGCCGCCTTCTTGCTGCCCCCCGGGGTTTGACGCGGAGTTGAAATCCTATGTGGAAAGTGAACGAGCAGGAAGCCGGAGCCTCATCGTCGTCGGGAGGCTGCGACAGTCGGTGGAGAGACATAGACATGATAAGCGATAGTCACGGCCGAAGCGCTTTTAAATAAGTCGTGGCTTAAGCGCCCAACCGGAGCTTTTCAACAGCTTTGCGTTGTTGTCTCACCATAGTCATAGTTACATGGAGTTACCGTGGAAGCAAGGCTGTGGACGTGCCCAACTCAGGAAAGCTCAGAAACTCTGAATAGGGGGCTGCGTGAACACCGGCTTCAGGTGACTGAGTCTGAATCACGAAGCGCGGAGCCCTTTGTGAGCCGTCGGAGATGTCCGAGCGGACTTTGAATGCTTAGGAGAGAGCGAGGCTACTCGAAACTCAAGGGAAAGTGGTTCGCGGGAGACAAAGAGTCACTGTTATATTCCAATTATCCTGTGGATGGAGTTACGAAACACGAACTTGAAACCAGACAAACGTTACAACATCATTATTACATCACATAGGTCTACTTGAACTTCAGATTTCGTTAATTCGTCGTGTCCGGTTTAAATTTTCAACGTTGCCCCGCGCGTGACGAGCACCAGCTCTCGCTGGCCCTCAAGATCCACCACGGTGTGATCCATGTCAAGCGGCTTCTCGTCGCCGGCCAGCATGAGCGTGCATTTCTGGGCATTGTATTTGGTTTTCCAACATATAAGCGCAAGGACATCCTGTATCTGCATTTGCGCAGTCCTGAAATCGAATCTAAGGATCAGCGGTACGTGTTTTGAAGCGATGACGTACACAGGAATGGTGGTTGCAATGTGAACGCCGTCGTGTAGGGATATTTCGATGCGAATTCGTAGAAATATTGGCTCGCTCGGGGCCGGAGATGGCGTGGCGCTGGTTTCGTCTCCTGCAGGTGACCGCCCGACCACGGCTAGTTCGTACTTGCCCTGTAGGTCGGCCACAGTCAAAGTGTCCGCGAGAGGAGCGCTGTCGCCCGCTAGAACCAGTACATTTTCGGCTGCATCGAGTCCAATCTTGGGGCACACGCGTTCGAGAATTTCTTGGATGTTCTCCGATAGTCTAGGAGTTTCATTCAAGGCATGAACATTGAGAGGGCAGGAGAACGCACGAGTGAATGGGAGATACGTATTGGAGAGGTGGTGTGGCGCCTCTAATGACTAGAGATGGTTCACGTTCGTTATTTTCCTTGACAAGCGACGTGGGCGATTCGCCCCATCCTTCGAGATGACCCTGCAATATTGTTGAAGCAAGGGCGATAGGATGAGAATAGTTTACGAACTGAATTCACAACCGAGGTCGGCGGGTCCGGGCGGCTACAATTAAGAACCTTGTCCCACCCTTCGGGAAGACCCTGCCAATATTTGCTGAGGTGAGGCGCGAGAGGTAGAACACGAAAAAAATATACTAACCGAAATTCCATTGAGAGGATCCAGCGACGCATGCGTCTGGTGCTCGAAATTCCAAGGAAGACTGACACCCATTGAACGCTGGGAAATGTCATCTTGCCACCCTGGTAAATTAATGATCGTCAGCAGGCGCTTTTAGCTTTTTATGGACGGAAATAGGAACGCACCATACAAGTCGCCGTCGTTCTCAAAGGCTAGCAGGTAGCGTTTACCGTCCTTGGTCTGAAGGGCGAGACCATACGGTATGATGTCCGTCCGCTCGACCTTGGCGACATCGCACAGCGGAATACAGGATCGCAAAGCCTTGTTCTGTGCAGGACGAGAGATAATTGGCAACGGCTCCAATATATATATTACGGCCAATATAAAATACGCACCTCGGAAGGGTACAACGTGAGCTGCGTTTCGGTCAACGCAAGCCACTTGACTTTGTGAAACCAATTTCTTGGATGAAGTCCGCACTCTTTCACGCCGACGGCTCCTCGTCGTACCACCGGCACTTCCTCTGCCTCAGGCTCGACCCGTACTTCCTCTGCCTTTTTGGATCCCTTCAGCGCGCAAGGAGCCGATACATGAATTTTCCGCTCGCCCGACTCGGAAGTTTTCTCGTTGGGCGAAAGAGGAGGCGCCTTCCTTCTCCTTAATTTAAGGAGCTGGATTTTGAACGGGGGCTGCAAGCGAATGTGTGTGTCGAGCGAATACGACCCGCCGACTCGGATTTCATGGGTGAAAGCCATGTTGTGGTTGGCGAGGATAGAGGGTGGCCGGTGTGTCGCGGTGAAGGATTTGGCATTCGTCTCGGAGACGGCACAGCAGTTATATTTGTCTCATTCCAGATAGATTACTCGCCTCGTGGTTACCCGCGGAGGTTTGAACCAAAGATGGCAACTTGATGGTGACCGTCGGATTTAGCATCGAACGCGGTCACGTGTATGGATTGTATGCGCGATATGTTGCGCTCCAAAGCGCGCGAGGAACCCTTCGCCATTCGTGAATAACACCCAATTCCTTAATCCCCACCTTTCGTTAGTTCGCGACGTAAATAAATATCGCTGAAATTCGCGGATGGTAACGGCTATATCCGCACTCGAATTCCGAGTTGTTGGTGATCGATCTCCGCCATCGTCCGTGTAAGCCCGTATATTGAAAAATTTAAAGGTAGTGGTACAGGTCAAGTGCAAATCCGTACCACGCCGGTCGGTTGCTCTCTTTAAATTCACTTCATGTATGCAGTTCACTTCAAGTATAAGTATGTCTTGCGTGTATGTCTTCAGGCAATGGGGAGCGCCTCGACGTTCCAGTAGCTCTCCGCGTATTCCATGATCGCCCTGTCCGAGCTGAATTTACCCATCTATCCCATGCAGCGTCAGCTCTAAAGTCCAAAGCATCGCAGGAAATGAAAGCGCACCTTCGCCGTCGTGCGGATCGACTTCTTCACCCACTCCGTGCGGTCGAGGTACGCCTCGTCCACCATCGCCAGCGCCGCGATATCTGTAGCAGATCCATGAACTCAAGTCAAGACGCCAAGGGCGGGTACGCACAGGAATCAAAGTCGTCCGAGAGGAGGTAGTAGTCGCCCTGGCGGATCGTATTGAGCAGCGGCTCGTAGACCTGCGCATCGCCAAAGAGCCCCGCGGACACTTGGTTCAGCACGTTCGCGAGCGCGGGGCACTTCTCCTCGATCGGGATCGGGTGGTACGTGTGCTGGTACCGCAGGTCCTCGACGGCCCTGTGCGCAGCGGATCAGCATGATGCACCCAGAACGAGATGAAAGGGATGACTCACGGCGTCAAGTGCCCGAAGAAGACTGGAATCAGCACCCGAGTCAGCGTTGGGACAACGAGAAAGACAGGATATATACGCACAGACGTTGCTCTCCCCGACCTCCTCCGCGATCTCAATGTTCGCACCATCTATAGCCGAAACGTCAATGCCTTTCTCGAGCAAGTGGAAGCACCAACACGCACCGACGGTACCGAGCAGCAGCCCGCCGTTGAGGCAGAACTTCATGTTGGACGTCCCGGACGCCTCCGTGCCCGCGGTAGAGATGTGCTGGCTGATGTCCGACGCAGGGATGAGCACCTCCGCGAGCGACACCGAGTAGTCCGGGAGGAAGTACAGCGACAGCAGGTCCTTCGTGTCCGGGTCCGCGTTGATGACGCGCGCGACGTTTACGATGAGGCGAATCGTCTACATGATAGCTGCAGATGAGAATTGACACAATACAGGAGAGGGAAGGGACGCACGAGCTTCGCGATGTAGTATGCAGGGGCGGCCTTGCCCGCAAAGAACACGACACGCGGATTAACCTTTTTCTTCTCTTCGGCGCTCATGCTCTTCAGCGTGAGGTACCGCTGAAACCACGACGTCAGCACATCCTCTCAGAGAGAAACGCGGGGAACGACTCACGTGGATCACACCCAAGATATTGAGCGTTTGGCGCTACGTAGGACCCCGCATCAGCAGCGCGCACGACAACCCCGAATTCCACGGCGCACCTTGTACTCGTGCAAACGCTTGATCTGCACATCGAACATCGCGTTGGTGTTGATGGTGAGCCCGAGCGTCACCTGGACGTGATGTGCGAGGCGCTCCTTGTTGCGCTGCTTGATCGCGGCCCACTCGTCGCGGAACGCCGCATCCTCGGCGCACGGAAGCAGCTTCTCGAGCAGCGTGAGCTCCTTCAGCCACACGGCCTTGTCGACCTTGAGCGTGCTCGAGATGAGAGAGCTGAGCTCGGGGTTGCACTGGTCGAGCCAACGGCGGGGTGTAACTGGACACAATCAGCGCATGCGTAGAAAGAGGCGGTGGGGGGACGTACTGCCGTTGGTTACGTTGCCGAATCTGCGGTAAGATGGATATCAGTTTCTTCCACGTCAGAGTAAACGACACACGTACTTGCTGACACCCTCGAACTCGACAAAGTCCTTGAGGATCGTTGTCTTCACGAGGTCACTGTGCAGCTGTGCGACGGGCTCGTTAGCTGTGGATCTATGAACGGGGACAAATCACTGACCTCCGCGACGCCGTTGACCTTGCGGCTCCCGATGCACGCGAGGAACGCCATGCGGACCTGCTTCGGGAATCCCTCCTCGATCAAGCTCATGCGCCCGAGGCGGTCACGGTCTCCCGGGAACTTCTTCTCCACCGCTGCACGAAAGGTCATTCAGCCGCACGCGGAGTAGGAGGGACGCGACGCGACGCACACTGCAGGAAGAGCAGGTTGATGTCGTAGATGATCTGCATGTGGCGCGGGAGGAGGTGCTCGAGGAGCGGGACGGGCCACTTCTCGAGGGCCTCGGGCAGCACGGTGTGGTTCGTGTAGAAGAACGTATTGGTGACGATCTGCCACGCGGTGTCCCACGGCTGGTCCTCTTCGTCGATGAGGATGCGCATCAGTTCGGGGATCGCGAGCGTCGGGTGGGTCTGTGCTTTGCGTTAGCGGGGCCGATGACGCGAAGACGCGGAACGCACGTCATTGAGCTGGATGGCGACGTCTGCGGGCGGATAGATGAGCAGGTGGGCATTGCGGTGGGAAGGACAACGCACAGTCAGGGAACTCGGTGATGGGCTTGCCGATGTTCTTGAAGCGGCGGATGATGTCCGAGAGACTGGCCGCGGTCCAGAAGCTGCGACTAGTCAGTATCAACGACCTGCGCCCAGACAACACAACGCACTATTGCTGCTTAAGGCGGAGCTCCTTCCCGACTGCGGCGCGTCAGCGCACGCTCACGACAAAAAGTAAAAAAAAAATACGCACAAGTTGTGTGGTCGTTCGGGTAGAGCACACTCGTGATCGCAGCAGCGCTGTTGCTCGACTCAACCGCGCCCTCGTAGTTACCCGCGTTGAACGAGTTGAGATCGAATCCGCGCTTGGGCTTGCTCTCCCATAGGCGCAGGTTGTTCGTCGTCTTGGTGTAGCACCCAGGGATCATCACGTCGTACGCGACGGCCAAGACCTCCTGACCACCCGTCCATGCCGCGCGCGGCGTCCCGTCGTTGAGGCGCTCCGCCTGACCGTAGAAGCGCACCTCGTACGCCACGTCGAGCCGCGGGAGCTCCCACGGGTTCTGGTTGTCGAGCCATGGGTCGGGGGCCTGTATGAAGAATTAGAACGAGTACCAGGTCGGGAAGAAAGTGCGCACCTCGAGCTGGTTGCCCTCCGGCGAGATGAGTTGCTGGAAGATTCCGTACTTGTAGCGCAGGCCGTAGCCCCAGACAGGGAGCTCCTGGCTCGCGCTGGAGTCGAGGTAGCACGCAGCGAGGCGGCCAAGACCGCCGTTACCGAGCGCGGCATCGCGTTCCTGGTCGAGGATGTCCTCCATGCTAAAGCCGAGCTGCTTAACGCCATTGGAGTACTTGTCCTTGAGGCCAAGGTTGAGAAGGGCGTTGTCGAGGGTGCGGCCCATGAGGAACTCGAGGGAGAGGTAGTACGCTCGCTTGGGGGCTTTGCGAGTGTACTGGAGCGAGGTCTCATTCCAGTTGACGAGAAGGTTGTCGCGCACAGAGAGGGCGGCAGCTTGGTACGCGCCGAGGGTGTCTATGAACAACGATGAGATTTTTGCATTCTACTCGGGGCAATCCGGGCAGCATTCGGCGGGCAGAATCATTCCCTCGTTTGCAGGAGAAGTCAGGGAGAAGTAATGCTTCCGTCGACCGAAACACGATCGAACAACGAACAGCCGCGGAATCTAATCCAAGCTCGATCCGACCATGGTACTCACCGAGATTATACGGCTGTCTGGCAAGAGAGGTCTGGACATGGTTCACAAAGGACTTGGTAATCGACGATACGTCTAATCAAGCGGGAAAGTCAGTGGCTTCCACGCCGGTTATGAGAACAACGTACCCGTATCGAGTTCGCGCATACCCTCCTTCCACACCTTCTCCTCGCCTCTGGGCCACTTTTCCTTTCCCGACGCATCTGTTTCTGGTAGATATCCTGCAAACTTGGATTCAGCATTCACGACGCGATCTCGAGGCGATGTACTCACCGGTGAGAGTCCTGACGTGCCGCCGGGGACGCACAGGCTTCCCAATGGATTTGGGGTCGATGAATGTGGACATGGTTGGGAGAGGACTCTGAAGAGGGCAGCAAAGGCGCGTCCCTTTATACGGAGCCAAGTTGAGCCTGGGCCGGCCGCATCAACAACCAAACAACGACGTCATGATATCGCTTCCAAACAAAGTTTCACCCTCCAACCCCGCCTAGGCCCTACATCGACAAAACTATCTCACATTTCAACATCCATATTCTGTTGCTGACTGCAGAATAATTGTATAATTTTTGAAAGTAAGTAGGGTTAGTGGTGTACTCAACCTCAGTGGGTTTTCGTAAGTACAGCCTATCACCTGGTCGACGTCGTTGCCGGCAACTCCACCGCGCTGAATGGAAACCCGCATCTTGACGTGGCAGACCCATTTAATTTTCACGTCCGTGGGCTTTTAGGAAACGCTGGAACGTTAAAGAGGCTTCAGAGAACACGGAGAAGTCGAGTGACGCAATGCAGAAGTTAAACAATCTAAAAATGTGACGACTCCTTGAGCTCATTTCCAGGAATAACGGACCGGTTGAGCAAATGCTAGAGCTTCTTCTGCGTACCTTCCCGAATTCGAAGTGGAGCAAGAGGTTAGCGTTCAGGTCATCTGTTATTAAGCGAGGCCAAGTCGGGGGCCGACGGTGAACAGCGCGCGGGAATGGGTTTTCGTGACAGAGATAGGAGTTTCTGTCCGAAGTCATGTAGGCTATCCTAAACAACCTTGTCGAGCCTGAGCATGGATAAGTAGTGTTGAGTTGGTCAGGCTGAATTTGGTCCAGAATCCAGGTTGTTATCGTTCAAAGGTTGGTGTCCGAGTCGGGCATTTAGTGACCCCATGAAGTTCCTGCCAAGGAAAGTATTTTAGCATCAAAACAACGGCGACATCTGAACATCATACGTACATCCTACATCACACAAGGGTGATCACCTGAACTACCCAAATGTTCGGCCTGCTTCCCAAATATTTCCACCGTTGAGAACAAGTATTGAGCGCGTTGTGCAGGTAGACATGCGTTGTTGTAATTTTCGAGCAGATTATCAGTTCGTTGGTCGAAGAACTGCAAATCTTCGCCTAGAAAAACCCAAAATCCTATCTAGGATTCGTCGTCGATAGTTTCACAAATAGATCTTGATGATATTTCGGCCTTGACATTCAACAGCAGCCTTGGCTGACTTGAAGCCTCAGAGAGTGAGACGCGCAAGAGGACAATTGTTTGGCAAGGTTTGAAAAGATGTTCGTGACCGTGACGTGACCGAAGTCTAGATTTACGGCCCGAGCTCCGGCCATTCATTTTTTCTCTTGTCCAATTCCTGTCCCACCGATGTCCTACTGTGAGAATTCAGTGGAGCCTCTTTTCTTTACTAGTCTGCTTCTGCATCCAACCCCTACAAGCTTAATATTCCTGCTTTCCAACGGGCAACTCTCTACTGCGGCACCACGCTCGTGCGCGCTAACGTTACTGGAAAAGTCTGGAATTGCAATCTGGCATGCTCTCTGCGAAAAATCAAGGACGACACTCCAAGGAACGATTTAATTCGTAACTCACCCTGTACCAGCCGTACGGTCATCTCCTTGCGGGCTAGCTTTTCAACTGTTTTAATCCTGTCGTACGTCCATTAATATTCCCCTTCTTTCTCATGCTGATTTCTATTCATCTTCAGAAATTTTGCAATAATCATACGGATCCAGTAGGCTCGCTCGCTAAGGGTTTTCAATCTTGTCGTACGTCCATTCCCATCTTTCTCATGCTGATTTCTATTCATCTTCCGAAATTCTGCAATAAGCATACGGGTCCAGTAGACTCGCTCGCTAAGGGTTGCGCATTGGGTTCACATAGCTTGCGCTGGGAGAAAAGCCACCCCATGACAAACCCTCCAGTACCCCGGACCGCCCTTCTCTCGTGGGAGGTTGATTCACTGCAGCCATGCGCCAATGAAGTCGGCTCCCAAGCGACGACAATCCGTGTCCTCGGACGTTAGTTCGCCTCATTCCCTCAAAAGGTTCTGACGGATGGAGTCTTGTCAAATGAGATTAGCGAATTCTGCTATTTTAACCTAATTGCCCCAAGCTGCGCGGGAGAAGAGTACCAATCGCAATGGGCAGCTCCATCCGGTCAGCTATACATATTCGTGGTATGGTACGCCATCCTCTCAAGCCTGGCATCCACATTCCACATTCCCGACGGCCTCCGGGAGATAGGAATCGAATTGATCAGGTGCCAACTTCTATGATCAACAGTCGCGGCCCGCTCGTGGCTCGATGATGTTTCACCGCGGAGGTTGCAATGTCGTTGATGCCTACCCGCGGGTTGGTAAGGTCTACACATGTAGAATCCGCTCGCCTACGCTTGCTCGGCTGTGTTTCGCCGGGGTGGACTGGACAACACTGTTGAACCTCGCCCCTCAGCAACCAAAGCTAAGTTTATTTCTGAAGCCGAGGAGTCTATGACGAGACACGATAGTCATCCATTGGCTTTTCGTCTGGAGCGACGGTTCGATAAGCTCATTTACGACAGAGGTGCAAAGATTAGAACTCTTCTCACCCTGCCGCTCGTTTCGTGAGAAGATTTCCAGTTCTGGGGCGCTTTACGACCGACTGCATGTGTATCCTGCGGCCGTCGCGTCCGGGGCAAGCGGTATGACACTTCTCGAATGCCCATCGCCGCCGGAAGTCAGTATAAAAAGAATGGTCCGGAGGGAAAATACCTCCCGTATGCCGGATGCTCTCTCAACTTGATCTCGGCCTCGGTGCACTGGAAATTGGCGTGTGAGTCCCCTTCATTCATTATCTTGATCCTCGAACAGAGTTAACATATCCAGTCTTCTGTCTTCGACCTTGTGGGGCGTGACGACGGTCCAGTTCTATGTGTATTTGATCACCCCGAACAAAGACCCGCTGTGGACGAAGGTCCTTGTGAGTACTATTGCTTATCTCTCCCTTTCCCGTAAATCTTGACAACCTCAGGTTTACGTCGTCTGGTCAGTCCACTTCCTGTATGACCCTTGACGACGTGCTTGACTTTCAACCGGCAGGATATTGGAGTCCCTTCACACAATCTTCGTCTGGGTATATCTCTACCGGCTAACCGTCACTTTCTATGGAATTACTGCCGTGATTGGGGAAGTCTATTGGAGCCTGAGCGCGTCGTCGTTGTTCGACGGGATTATTGGGGCTATTGTACAGGTTGGCATCTTGGTGCATTAGCACGGCTTCGGCTCACAAGCCGCAGATGTTCTTCGCCTACCGCATCCGACTGTTCTCAAACTCCTGGACAGTTACATTAATATCTTGGCTCGGATCGTTATTGCAACTGGCGGCCAATGTCGGCGTTACGATCATTTCTGGAGAATTTAGTCTGGCTGAGTTTGGTGCTCGATTCAACTGGATCGTGGAGGCAACTCTCATCATCAACCTCGCCGTCGATGTCATCAACACGGCGGGGTTGTCCTACTACCTGAACCGGGAACGCACCGGGGTCGAACAGTTGGTTCATCACTGTGCTATATGCGGGTTGTATTCTAACCACTCGAATTTAGGACCGATGCAATCTTGGTGAAGCTGGTTGTATGGACAGTCGGTAAAGTCTTCTAACATGTCTCTGATCTGCCTACTGACCCGATATTTAGAAACGGGTCTGGTCACTGCGTATGCACGTCCCACATATGTTGATCCTCCGCCCTTAATCTCCTACAGTATTGCCGCCGCCGTAGAATTGATCTTGGTAGGTTTTGAATACAACATTTCTTGCGTTCGACTGAACTGTTTTTTTTAGTCCAGGGCCCTGCCAACGTCGGGTAAGTCAGAAGAGGTCGTATAATCCCGCCCGCTGTGGGATTGATTTACTTTTAGCTCTTTGGATCGGGATCTCGATATTTTACGCGAAGCGCAAGTCTCTTCCTCGAAAGAACTGGTAGCAATTCATGACACCGTTTTCCTTCTAGTATATTCAAACTCTTTCTTGGCGATGTAGGTTATAAGTGGTTTTTATCTTTGTGTATCTGTGCCTGATATCTTCAGATTGAACGGCCGCTCTATCATCCGCCGAAAATTCACCACAACTACAACTCAGAGCGGTGGTGCTTCTTGGAATCCCACCACCGATGTCCACGTAACTGTTATTCGGGTTTGTGATTTATCTGGCACGGTGCGCGATTGTTTCACCTAGCTTGTTAAGTAGACACGAGAAGATGACGTAGAGTTGGAAGGGGTCAAGGTAATTTCCCACCTTTTTCTGTCGCTATGTCGCTGACATTTTCGTGATAGCGACAAGAGCCATCTGGACCTCTGAGTGGAAAAGAACCTGTTTTGTAAAATATGTATTGATATCCATTGAATCAAGGGCTGACTTGGGCATTTATTTCCTCAATTCGGACCGGGTTGAATGATGGTTGAACCATCATATAACGAAGACGCCGATGGTTCTTATTCTGAAGCCCTCCAAATCTATGTACCGGGGCCTACTGCTCAATCTCAGAGACTCTTCACCATCTCCATGATCATCTTCGCGTATTGCGGCCCGTCCACCCCATCCTTATTCGTACTGTGCGAAACCTCCTCCCATTCGTCTAACTCCCGGAGGGTCTTCTCCGCCTGTCCGCGCACAATCGCCCACGCCTCGCTCCCAAGCGGCAGGCGCAGCGGCAGCTTCTTCTCCCCCGCCATGCGCATAATCGCGACGGCCATCCTTTCCGGCACGCCCAAGGGATCCGCGTTGGCCGGGTCCAGAACGGTGCGAATGTTGCCCGAGGGGCTGGTCGGCCCGTACTCTGGCGGCGCGGGCAGCGTCTGCATCGAACCACCGACCCACTCTGACTGGAATCCGCCCGGTTGGATGATCAGCCCGCGGATGTTCCACTCGGGGGGCATCTCGCGTACAAATGCCTTGTAACGGGTCAGTCAGCGAATTAAACATCGTCAAATGGGTTGTACCTGCGTGAAGCCCTCGAGCGCTAGCCGAATTAATTCAGTGGGTGCTCGGAACTAGACAGGGATACGCACCAAATTTACTTGCGTTGTAAAACGACAGGGCGGGATTAGCCTGATAACCTCCGGAGGAGCTGACATTGATAACGAGCCCGCCGTGCCCTTTGGGATTCACGTCGCGCATGAACTTGATTGCCTTTCGAGACTTTATTAAACCAGTCCTCGAGAATGCGAAATTCGGCGCTGTACCTCTTTGGTTACATTGACGGGACCCCAGAACTGCACGTCGAAATTGTGACGTGCCGCCTCGTCTGGGGTTGCCTCGATTTCAGCGAGAATCCCGTAGCCTGCGTTGTTGACCACCACGTCTAGACGACCAAAGTGGGTCCGCGTCGCGTCGAACACGGCGCTAACCTCCGCGACGTTGGTGACGTCGAGCCGTTTCACGAGCAGCTGCGTGCGAGGATATTCCGCCTCGAGATCCTTGAGCATGGAGGGAGTGCGTAGGGTCGCTACGACACGCTCTCCCGCAGCGAGGATCGCCTTGACGAGAGCAAGTCCCAGCCCACTCGAAGTTCCAGTGACTTTGCACGAATCAGACGGTTTGGGAACAGGGGATGAATTAATAGGCTTACCCAGCCATACGCGAGTGTCTGATTCTTTGAAAGCCATGGATGTTGATTCTGCATTCTTACTTTTAGCGGGGCTCTTTTATAATAATGTCGCCGCGCGTCGGACAAATACAGATTTCAAGTTTGCAACTGCACGGGGGCGCCGTGTTCACGTGCTGCACTGACGCGTACTCGCGGCACCAATTTTTTTTTTTAAATCGAATAAAAAAATCTTCGGGCGGCGTTTGAGGAATGGCGTCCGACCGAACTCCTGGCTCACATCAATGGGCTCTCGGTTCGGCGCGTGTGTGCCACTGTGTGGAAGACACCCAATTGGGTGAGTAGTATCTGGTACACCTAATCGGGCTTGGACTCCCTAATCGATGAGTCAACACCCTGAATTAGGTGTATCCAGAGATGCAGCTGTGCTGATTAGATTACTCGACAAATTGAACGCTGGAAGATTTCTGCTTTGTTCTTGGGTAATTTTTGGTGTTTCACCTGAATCGAATTGATATAACAAGACATACTCGTACCCAAACTAAGTACATAATATTTTCCAAAGGATTTTTTTTTGGCCCTACCGAAGCCACAATGCACACAGAACGCACAGTGTAGATTTATTCTGAGAACCCCCAGATGGCATGGGGAAGTAAATCATCTCTGGCTGGCTTATATCAGATCCGATCTGATTGGTATTCATGAGTCAGTTGGTCTCCAGCAGATTATTTTGGCTCTTCAACTAATTTCATTTCCAGCACTAAAGAAAATGGGTGCATTGACGGGACTCAGAATGAGGGCCACAGGACTTCGGTGGTATATCTGTATATCCATCTGTAACCTCTCTTCGTGCTCCCGTAGAGCATGGAGGTAAGCTTAAATTATCGTTGCATTTTGGTTGGACAGCTCAACAGGACCGCCGTGGCATTTCCTCCTTCTCCTCCTCCCAGAAGCTATCATTATAGTACATCCATGTTGAGACACCAAGTATACTGCTAGTTAGCGCTATATTCAATATTTGAGCGTGTCGGCAAAAAATCATATGACGGGCCCGAAGATTTTAAGATGAGACGCGTCGTCTGAGTGGCATCCTGAATTCATTATTTGACTGGCGGCCTTGATCGGGGTCTCGGAGGTTGCCGCACGATCGGCTTGCTCGGCCACTCTCGTTCAAGTCGCACGACGTGGCATCCGGCGTATTCCCATGTCCGTCTCGCCACGGCAGGTTCTTCTCGAAGCGTGAAGGGATAGTATATAAAGGAAGACAGTACTATATTTGTGCCCAAGCCCAAGCCCCAAACACAACACTCGGCCGTCATGGACCGCGACGAACTGGAAAGCTACGACATCTTCTCCTTCCTCATCCAAGTGCTAGGATTCTGGAAGCAGGACCTCGTCCAGCTCGTCGTCTCTACAATCGGCACCGGCGTCGTGCTCTCCCTCGGCGTCAAGCTCTCTTATTTCCTCTGGAGCCACTTCGTCCGGCCCTCGCAGCTGAAGCAATACTGCCACTCGCAATCCGGATCCTGGGCCCTCGTAACCGGCGCCAGCGATGGCATCGGCCGCGCCTTCGCCGACGAGCTGCTGGCCAATGGCTTCAACGTCCTGCTTCACGGCCGCAATGAGGCGAAATTAACCGGCATCAAGCAGGAACTGGAGCGCCGGTTCCCCAAGCGAGCGGTCGACTACGTCGTCGCCGATGCGTCACATCACGACTATCCCGAGCGCGCCATCGTTGACAAAGTCCAGCGGTTGCCGGGCAAACTGACGGTCTTGGTGAACAACGTCGGCGGCACAGAGAACCCCACGTTCCGGTTGCTCGAGGATTCGCCCGCGGCTTACATCGAGACCACTCTTAACGTCAACAGCCGGTTTCCCACCCAGCTCACCCGCGCTCTGCTGCCGATCATGAAGCGGGACTCGCCTGGGTTGATTATCAACTGCGGGTCTTTCGCCGGTATCGTGGGGTTGCCGTATCTCGCGACGTACTCGGGCGCCAAGGCGCACATTGTGGCGTTCACGCAGGCGTTGAAGGGCGAGATGGCCGCCGACGGGGCGCGCATCGAGGTCATGGGCGTCGGGATTGGCAATGTGCAGACGGAGGGCAACAAGTTGGCGCCGTCGTTTGGGATGCTCACGCCACCACAGTGTGTGAAGTAAGTACTTGTGACATCCGTGAATGTACGTTGCACTGATATGCGTGTCTCTCGCAGGGGGGTGTTGGGCAAGGTGGGCAGCGGCGAGACTTTGACATACGCGCATTGGAGCCAGGAGCTGGTGATCACAAGTGTGATGAGTATGCCTAAGTGGCTCCGGTCGCGTGCGATGGTGAAGCAGCTGCGGTCGTTTCACGAACAGGAGAAGAAGAGGTTGTGATTACCGTGCCCGCAGAGCGCCGGAAACGGCGCGGAGGGACTTGCTGATGAGCTCTGGCACTACGAAGCTATATTAGGATCAGATTTAACATGCCTTGGGTTGTTTAGGCGTTTCAACTTGTGCTCGGAGGAATTTAGGTTGTTTCACTTCAACCTAGATTTCTAGTTTGAATAATCACCTATTGTTCTCAACCTTTGCAAGGCCTTTTTCATCAGGTGTCCAAGATGTAACTTGAAGATTACCGGGTACATACAATCGGGCGTATGTACCCGTGAAAAATACGCGGCCGAATTCAAGCGGTTGAATGTCCTGCCAGATTTTTTTGCTGGCCCATAACGAAAAAAAAATCACCGGGAATTGAGTCGGGCGTATTCAACGATTTGGTTGAAATGAGTCCTGACAGTACGACGCTCTTACTTCGCGTATTTAAGGTAAACTTGTCTCGCAAGCCGACTTTATTTGTGAAGATAGCTGTTGACGCGGGTACCCCCTGTCCGTGACCGAATAAAACTCTGGTTCTCCTCGATTTCCGCGCTGCTGGGCTGCGGGACCCAGAGCTGGAGTTTCGACTGCGCGTCGTACGTGCCATCTCGGGCGGGTTTCTAATCTACTCGCGGTCGTGCTTCTCTTCGGGCATTCGGGATGCCGATGATGTTGCGTAACGCATACGTGGTCAAACGTGCCTCCCTGTCCTTTCTCGTCATTCCGCCCGATTTTGACACCCTTGGACCTTGGACTCGTACGCACCCCGACCGCAACGTTTCCTTACTTTAAATCATCCGCCCAACAAGATTCTCCGAATTACAAACTCAAGGATGAAAAAGAAGGGCCAGCTTGATCAATTCACCTGAAATAAAAATCCGGGCGGTCAAAGCTTACTCGGTCAACGCGTGGACTAAGGGTTAAAGGTAGCGGGGATAATTCAGAAGCATCATAAACCCAACCGATTGTTACTACAATTATCGACAACTACATTTTGGTTAACCCAGAGCATCCAGCTACGATGAGTTTGTTTGGGTAAAAATGATATGCACAAGCTATGTGCAAGTGACTTCTGTTGTACAATCCAACATAAACACGGGTATTACAACAAATCCGCCCGACCCAAATAGAAATTGGATAAAACGCTGGACGTCAATCAAAGACCACGATGACGCTTGTCGACGGTGTCCTGATACCAATAATGTAAGTGATGTACGATGGATGGCAGAGAGACGGCATTACCTTGACACTCTCTAATTCGAGATCATTATCGTGTCCCTGGGAACAATGAGCGACTGGCAAGGCCGGGCGCTGAAGCACTCACCTGGACAACATTGACGTGGACACCGCCGGACTGCGTGGTACCGGTGTTCCAGGAACGGCTGAAACCACTGATACCACTGGTCGTCTGCGGTTGGGTGGTAGAGTAACCTTGACGAAGGATGGAGCGAGAGTTCAATCTTCGGAAGCTGTCAGTGAGATATTTAGTGAATCAAAATTAGATATTACATACATTGCCAAAAACGAGTTGGAATAAACTAGGGAGAGACGGTTTAGCAAATGCAGATAATGGTTCGAGAAACGAGGCGTACGCTTCGCGTAAAAGAGCGAGATCCCAATCCAGAGTGCTAAAGCAAATTAATTTTATGACGAGCTGCATTCAACCCCTCGACTTGCCTGTGTTGGGTAAGGCTTTCAACTAGACGATGTCAGATTAAGCGCAAATACAATATACTGAAAACCTACGAAGGCTAATTGTAAGGCAGCAGCAATACTGATCAAGGAAATTAATGATGATCAGCATGGAAGGCGGGTTGTGCATACGCAGTAATAAGACCCGTTTCTGAATACAAAGGTCAGCAAATGTATCAAAGGCACCAAAAATTACTTGCCGACTGTCCATGTAACCAGCTTCTCCAAAACCCGGTCCGTCCTAAAAATCAGCGGTTAGAAGCAAACTCTAAACTACAAGAGTATAAAACCAACGATTTGAACCCAGTGCGTCCACGACTAAGGTAGTAGGACAAAGCCCCCGTGTTGATGACATCGACAATCAAGTTGGTGGCAAGGGCCGCCTCGAACAGCCAGCCGAATCGAAGAGCGAACTCGGCGATAGAAAATCTTGGAGTAAGGATGGTGATGCTGAGGGTGCACGCCAGCTGGAACAAGGACCCAACCCAAACTACTGAGGTAATTGCCCATGAGTTGGAGAACATTCGGACGCGGTACGCGAAGAACATCTGTGGCCTGTGAACCCAGGCTGCTGCGCCAATACACCAAAATACCAACCTGGACGATTGCCCCAATAATTCCATCAAACAAAGATGAAGCGCTCAAAGTCCATTCATCTGCGGCGAGAGCAGCGGGAACTCCGTAAAACGTGACGGTCAGCCGGTAGATGTATGCCCAGGCGAAAATGGTGTGCAGGGACTCCAAAATCCTGCGAGTTTCGAGATTAATGGCGTGGATGTTATGGGTGGGGTAAGTGAACGAACCAGACAATGTAAACCTGAGGATTGCGCTAAATTGCCGGAAAGAAAGGAAAACTTGAAGCACTCACCAGCGCTTTCGTCCACCATGGATCCTGTTGCACGAGGAGCGAGTTAGGTATGGAACTGTCTGTATAGGACGAGCCTACCTTGTTGGGGGCTGTTAAATATATATAAAACTGGACTGTTGTTACACCCCACAAGGTCGACGACAGCAGACTGAATGGATGGATGCTCTAGTTAGGGCTGTTCGATGAGAGCAACGACAAGAGCTTACACGCCGATTTCCAATGCCCCGAGACTGAGATCGAGTTGGGACAACATTAGGAACGGGTAAAGATTCGCCCCGCCTGACTCTTTGCTTTATACTGAGTAAGCTCGGCGGTCCTATTTTTGAGGCCGCTTCTCAGTTTTGTGACAAGCAACGCAAACTTTGACATACCGTGGAAGCTAATCTAGATGGTCTGATTGCCTCGCACTTGTCTTGGCTCGTATCGCAACGCTGCTCGTCCTCTTCACTCGATTCGAGACGGTGAGGGGTGCTGGCAAGGATTCAAGCGTGCCTGGGCTGTGCACGTCTAATAGATCATTATGAACGCCATAGACTCCGGGTTAAGCCAATCTCGGCGCGCCGGTTCAGCGGTAACTTTGTGTACCCGTGGCAATAGCAGCCCGCGCCACGCCAGGCCACGCCACAAAGATCCGGGTACAATTCTGATTGTGAGTACCATATTCCACATACGCCAGTGTACGCCAGGGTTGTAGGCTGCGTGTGGGCCGTTGTCGCTCCCGTTGTCAATAATTTGGCAAGCAGCACAATCAGAATCAGAATCGCCAGGAACGGCTATCGGAGATTCGCCAAAATTAGTGGTTCTTTGCGCCAGAATCAGGTATATGAGGTCCAGGCCCTTACGGAGACTGGTCCCGTATCATGCGAATTATGGCGCAAAAGAGGAAGACGGCACAGGCCAGAAATAGCGTGACAGCCAGATGCAAGCCAAAAGGCGGAAGGGAGCCCAATGCGTCGAGGTTTTTGCGGTACAAAAATTCGAAAACACCCATCTCATTGATCCTATGCCTCCGGGGCCAAGATAAACATTCGAAGCGATGAGTTCAATGTGTTGAATTGGACATCATGAAGAGTGATTGGGGTCCCATGATTAATACCACCCGAACGGCAAGGAGGATTAGAAGCACGTTACTCATAAAGCAACACGCGCCACTAACGCAATCGTGATGGCCCAGAAAGGAGCGAGAAGGATCCTGAACCCATCGTCGGTATTTTGTTTTGGAGTTGATGTTGACTGCAACCTCTGCTTGAGTCGGACGTTCACGGTAGTACCTGGCACTAATCTAAACAAGAGCAAAATCAGCTCAAGCACGGCGGTGAAAAAGCGGAGATTAATTACAAGGCCAGAAGGAAGAGCATACATAGTATTTATAACCTGATAATCAGTGGAAGTAGAATAGCGTGATAATCATCCGAAGTCCTCAACTCAGGGCCGCGATGCCTAGCGCATGGTTGGTGAGCTCTTTAAAAAGGCGAAGCGAGTAAGTAAACGGTTCTGGTAGCCATCTGGAAGCAAAACCATATTTGAACTTTTCCGGTGGACTGGAATGAAATGATGATCATGTTGAACAGTCAGAGCAAGGCGCCCTCAAACTTTGAACCTGTTCGAACTTCAGCTGCGAGACATTGACGCTAGCATCTGGTGTGATACCGAGGTTATGCCTCTCCAAGGCAGATGCGCAACTATTACATCAGGAGTATGATTAGACTGTAGTCATGAAGGAATAACGATAATGTGTCACCAAAGAATACGCACCCAGCCGTGTGGCCCTTCTTCAAAATTCACTAGCCGTTATGTGCTTGTTATAGCGACGAATGTGCTGAAGCGGAATAAATTTGATCGATATCATTACTAAACCAAAAGGTAGGAGGTAGCAGGTAACACTCACTGTCGGTCGTGAGTGCCAGTGGTGCGGCCGGGGGACGTGGACTTCACGCTTGCCGTCTCTGAGGGCGGTTACAGTCAGTTTTATCCATGTCTGGGAGTTTTCGAAGGGTGGACGCTAGGGAAACGGAAGGCCGTGATGATCTGCGTCACCGTGAGTCGACAGATAACCGGTGGACAGCGGCGAACTATGTGACGTAAATCACAATCTGAAACAATCCCAAACACTGATGACTCCGCGGGAGACTGGGCGCGTAAACAGTTGGTTCGCACCGCGTGCTTCTACCTTCAAGTATATTTTCTCACTTTTGGCTGGCGCCTTCGCCTCGCAACTTGGCTTCTGCCAAAGCTGTTTCTTGCACCAAAGTCTTCTATATCCAAGTTGGCCATTGAAGTGAGTCCAGCGACATGCCAGTGACTCCTTCAGAAGTTGTTAACATGCTGTTGACGCGTCGTCCAGCCTGGAGCTGATCTGATTTGGGGTCTTCTATATGCAGCCAGGACGAGCTTTCAGAAACTGGATTGAGCAATGTGGTCTTACATTTCGCATCAAGGCGACGTTTAAGGTGAGGAAGCTTCAAGCGACTATTAATGCTCTTTTCAGTCTCCGGATATTGTGAGTAAATGTGTGTGTGCCATAAAACGGAGTTCATTCGGAGGGTAGCTCGTGCTCTGTCATGCGATTGGAATTCTGCCCCAGAAACGGATCTACGGCTACCGTGAGCCGTCGTATCATCATATGCATTCATGCTAATGTTTAAATAAGACCATAGCAAGGTGGGCCATCCCAGCCCGGTTTCTTAATAAAGGTTTAGGTTGGGTTGAAAGGCGAAGACGAGCATAAGCGAATGAAGCGTCTCATTGGTCCAGCCCTCAGGTTAGATCACATTCAACTGGTGTATAGCATGCTCACATGTCTTTTTGCTAGCGCTGAAAGTATACGAGCAATATTTGGAAATGTTCGAGACGTCACCTCCAGGGTTTGTTGAGTTGCGCCGTGCTTCTGCATATGCTGACCATCCTTGCCAGGTGCTGAATGATATGACACAGACCGTCGAGGGCATGAACAGATGCCTTAAGAATACAGATATATTGCACTGGACCGCAAGGGCAGCGTAAGATTATCCCCAAATTAGTCGATGTATATATAACTGAACCCCTCCTCAGTTTGAGCATAGTTGGCCATGTTGTCAGTTATCGCTAGCCTTTCATGACGACGAATACTAATAATCTTTCAACGAGACAGGCCTTCCCATCTGACTTTGATGGTGGCCAAAGCCAAGACGCAGAGGACATTCTCAAAGCCAGGCGCCAAGGTGTCACTCCCACGTTCCGATTCATGTTATTATCCAAGCGTCACTCCCCGCCTTATCTAACATCGTTCCTTCAATTCTTGATGCTCTTCCGACGATTTCCAATTTTAAAACTAACTGCCTATGCCCGTAATACCATCGCAAAGTATTGCCAAGATGGCAATTCAAGTAGGATTCCCATAGTCCAACATTTCTAGAAGCTAACTTGCTATCTTTCCCAGAACGGCGTGGCTCGTGAGATGGTCTGGCGAAACAAGGATTTCGTTGTTGAAAGTCGGAGAGATCTACTTCTCTTCGCAAATCTTTTGACTTATTTCCAACTCGCGGGACCCTAATTTATCCTGTCAGTCGTTGCCGCCACCGAGAATCGTATCTCCGTGGACGAGCTAAATGAGCAGGTGCGGTTTCTTTACCACCTTCATCCAACGTCGATGTCCTCACACTGCCGTATACCAGATTTCGACTTTCGTGTATGTAATTTCAACATTCCAAGCATTCCAAGCATTTTTAATCTCTTATTAGGATGACGGGATACGAAGCAACGACCCTAACACTTCTCCATCTTCGAGCTCGCAAAGAATAGCCCTGCTCAGGACCGCCTCCGGCAGGAACTTTCCCGCTGATCAAGAGAATCAACATACGACTACCTAACTGGACTGCCGTATCTGGATGCAGTCTTGAAGGAAACGTAAGAATCTACCTCCCGCTGTGTGCCAGTCTGGCTAAAACATACGATTTTAGCTTGAGAATGTACCCCCGCGTGGCTACGAAAGCTGATGTTCTCCCGCTAAAAGAGCCTGTCGAGCTAGCGGACGGCCGAGTGACGGATTACATTAAGGTGACCCCCGGACAGGGACGCTTATCTCGCCTCCTCGCGGCATTTTTCTTAATAAATTCCAATAGACCGTTTTGATCCCCATCATCGCTATCCAACGACTGGACTCGGTGTGGAAGGACGGGGTCACTTTTCGACTTGAAAGGTGGCTGGGCGATCAGTCTCCAGCCAATATTTTGGTCTTCAGCAATGGAACATGTACATAGGTACTGAACTGGGTAAACATTTACGACCTTTCTTAATCTTATATCTGACTCGTCCATAAAAGCGATGTTCGTATACAAGGTATGTTGGTTTCTGTCTCTCCGTGATTTATGCTCACTGCCTTGGCAGGTTGTCCTCAGTGGCCTGATTTCGACTCCGCTTCGAATCCATCGGGGACGAATTATCTCTCAGTATTGCGTCTAGCTTGCAGTCTTGGATCAAGGATGCTATGGAGAAGGGCCCCCAAATTTCTGTTCATGGCATGCTCTTTGAAAGGTACTCTAAAATGAGTCTCGCAAGCCGACTTCATTTTTTTAAATAAAGATAAGCGTTCACACAGATATCTCTAGAACGTGACGATGTGTATCTTGAATAGACGCCGATTTATTGCGACCTTGCAATTGGTTGGCATAAATAAAAATTGAATTGTGGTGCGTACTCCACTAGCTGCCATACGTTCTCCACGCCTCGCGGAAACGAGTCAGAGACTCAGGCTGCCATGCGTTCACCATGGTTCTTGAACATGAATCAGGAACTCGGGCTGCCCCAATGTCTTCACGAGGAGACCGGCGCTCGGCAGACAAAATCAAATTACATTTTGATGGAGACAGTCGCCGTGCTATCTCACAAAGAGGAATTTGGACTGAACCGAACCACTCAAATTAAAGGTCGAATATGTGGGCTGGGGGACTCGATTTTCAGTGTATTTGAGGGAAGAAGCAGAGAAGCTCCGAACCGCACCCAAGTATCCGATGAACATCAATCAGTCCGAGATAATAGTGCTCACACGAACACGCTGTTATTTGGCTGTTGCTTCGACGATCCTGGATCCGCGACGCCTTGATCTGTCTTGATATATAGTAGTAATGCTTTTAGTGAGCTTCTTCCATCACATCGCTTTCCTTTGACACCACTGGCACTGATCAAACCGCCTTACTATGATGCAGTATATATTCTATATATAATCCTCTCCCTCAAACCGTCACTTGGTATCACTTGTGTGCCCGAAGACCGAGGTGAGGGATTTCCATACTTACCCAAGCTTGTTCTAATTCTCGCGCAGTTATTATTATTTAACTCCCTCCCTCGCACGCCGCCTCATTTTCAAAAAATGATCTTACACACGCGTGCAAGATGTTCAACCTTCGGCCCATAGTCGGCATTACTTTCGCATTCTTGAACTGGATGATCGTCGCCACCCACTCCACCCCCAAGCTCCATTGAACGGTCAATGCCGACGGTTGGCGCCGATTCTCTTCATTAGATAGCGGGCCGGCAGCAACTGTTGTCCAGGCTCGCATAGAATTACATTATTTTTGCTTGAAGCTCACAGCCGCGTTACTAGCTGATACTCTGCGCCGGTACATTGCGCGAAGTGATCGCTCCCTGGTCATCCACCGCCAATCCATCTTGTCCACCTCTTTACCCCAGACTCCGAGTCGATCAGCCCCAGATTCACTGTTCAGCGGTCTTGGAGCAGCCATCGGAATCTGTGGTTGTCTTTTGCGCTATGCTATGACTCGTTCCAGGTGCTGGACAGCCTCTTCACAAATTCGCCATTCGCAAAAATCATACCTTGATCACAACCGTATAAATATGTTCGGCATCCGGCATACACGGGCTCGATACTCGCCGCGCTTGGAACCGTCATGTTCTTCCTGAGCGAAGGCTCGTATTTGGGCGAGCGCGGTGCCCTGGATACCTATATTAGCGCCGTATGCGTGGGAGTGTGGGGTAGTTGGAAGATATTCATGGCTATGAATGTCGTCAAGCGGACTGGGGTAGAGGATGAATTTTTGAAAGCCGAATTCGGGGACACCCGGGTTACGTGGGCGAAGGCGGTGAATCCCCGGGATACTTTGATTTATAATTATCAATAATGGCTGGAGCAGACGCGCGAATGTGGTGTCTCCTAAGAATATAGCGAGGTGAGATCGGCCGCCAACGTGCCGAAGGTTGAATGTTATTGTAAGAAGGCTTCAAGTTGGGCCGTGGCCGCCGAGACCGATGTATACCTCCGCAGGATCTGAACTGTAAGCTCGGTCATCTATTTCTGAGGCTGCGACCACTCTTTTTCTAGTCTTCGTGTCAGGCAACCCCAGACTGCGGATGCTGATCCAGAACAATATGATATCCCTGCCGCGGTGTTGGCTCATGTCGCTGCTCGGTCCTCCTTATCGATTGGAGCCGTGTCCACGGGAATTCTCGCCACTTGAGTAGGTTGCCACAGGTACCAGTCCAGATTATTATGGACTCAAAGATCGGCTAAGCGCCGAGGCGGCCCCCGTCCAGCGTTAGTTAAGTAGCGGCGACTTTTTGGACCCGAGGGACCTACGTCAAAGATGAAAGGATCCGAGGAAGTACCATTCTGATTTTGAAGGACCCTCTTTTCCACGGTATGCCAATGTGTGCGCCATAATTAAATCTTGACCGCGTGTGTCCGGTTGTCAGTCGCGAACCGTCGCTTCAGCTTGAGGCTCATACATAGCCCGTAACCGGTTGTCGATCGCTGCCTCGGAGTATCGCAATCAGAACCTTCAACTTAGTATTACGAGGAATGTTAGTAGTAATTCTCGGTTGGGCAAAATCGCCTATTCTGGTTTGGTTCTGGGAGCCAGATCCAGAATTGAGCAGGCGATCGTCCCGCTCAGCTACACGCGCGCGGCACCGCGGGGAGTCGGTCCGGAGCCAGAATCTGTCCAGAAGTGAGCTGCGACCAGAAACGGGCACATTCAAATTGCGGCCCGATAAGGAAGACGCCAGGGCACAGAAATAGCGTGCCGGCCAGATGCAAGGATAACCGGTGCGAGGAAGATCAACGCAGCGGCGGCGATGCATTCGCAGACAACAAGTTCAAGACACCGAGGGAAAACGGCAGGTGGATCGATAGGGAAAACGGGTGGATCGACAGTGTCTATCGAGCGAAGACGGCGATTGGCCGCTCAGTGTGGAGGGTGATTGGGGGCTCATCATCCCGCCACGATATTTGCGACCACGCTGAAAATACCGTCCGACCAGCATGGAGGATTGAGAAGCATTGACCGGGGATCTGGTTCGGCGCTAAAGTGGCGCCAGTAGCCGCTCAAGAAGGAAGTGTGAGAAGGATCCAGGAAGGATTCCTCGACGATGGTTTTAAAAGTGCTGGATTGTGCTTGAGTTCGCCGCTCACGGTAATTCGCGGCACCACTGGAATGAAAAGGGCGCAATATGAGTGAGCGAAAACAGAGCAGGCGGAGATTACAAGGTGTAAAACAAAAAGCATCAGAGCACTTATCAGCTGATCACCGGAGGTCGCAGGTCCAGAAGTCCGAGGCATTTATCAAGAGATTGATAATCATCCGATGTCCCGGCGAACCCTAGACGTGCGGTTGGTGAGCTTTAGGAAGTAATTCTGGAAGCGAAAACGCATTTGAACAGTTTCGGTCGATGATGAAAGGTTGAAGAGCCAGCGGGATTCTCCCGAACTTAGAGCCTACTTCGACCTGCGGCGCTGGCATTTGGTGTGATACAGAAGGTTTGCTTCGTCCAAGCCAGATATACGAATGTACCAGGGGTATGGTTAGATTTTAATCAAGAGTGGAGAAATACTTTGAACCTGTCACCGACGAAACTCGAAGAAGCCGAATCCGAATATCGCGCACATCCAGCCGTTGCGCCTGCTTTAATTATACGGGCTGCGGAAATGAGGATCCGAAGGGGGTTGAAGCGGAATTGGTGCAGGCGGAGAGGTGGATCGAGAGTGGCCACCTTGCGTTTACATACGCTATGCGCACCAGGTGAAATAATGATATGAGTCTACGATGACACAAGCACTTCTTCCGCTTACCTATAATCGTCATTTTGTGCACGCTAAGGTGATTTAGATTAAAATGTCTTCAGGTTACATTCACCAGGAGGCCCGAGGAAATAAAACGAACCGGGATCATTGAGTGTATAGGCCCGCGATTGCCGAGGTTGAGGCGTTTGTGTTCCATTTTTGAGATACGTACTCCAAACGTACTCCGTTTTACATTCAAGTTCTCTTATTCAACTGAAACCAGTGGGTAGCCTCGCAGCGGCGACGATAAGCCGCGCAAATCGGACGGCCGATATTTGATGCGAAAGGGTCGACTTACTTACTGCAGCACTTAGGCCCAGTTAGGCGTCAAGTGCGCTGTGTTCAGGATCGCTTAGCGCCATTACAAACGGCGTTCACACTGCTTTCATGGACAGTAAGCAGCTTGGCGTTAAAAAAAAGTTTGAAGCCTCACGGCAGTTCCCGTCCATTCTTCTTTCGGCGTAGATTGGATGGAGCAAGTCCTCTGTTCGGCCCTGTAAAGATTCAGGGAGCTCCGTGTGAACTTTATGACACGGACCCTGGACGAGGTTTACGATGTTCATACTCCAAAAGATCCAGCTGTCGTGTTTTCCTCGAGACTGGCGGTGAGTTGAGGGCACGACGGGAGAAGAACGATGCCTCAGTGATGAATGGAAGACGCACGTTCTGACAGCGAATGAATCGGGAAGGCCGGACACGGATCAATGATTGATTGCCGCGTCGGCACCTCGCGTGGTGCCTATCGCCGCTACGTGCGCCGGACTTAATTGCAGGTTCAATCAATGTTCGATTCGTGTTGGAAGCTGTTGGCGGCATGATGCATCGATTCCAACACACACGAGTACATATATGATACGGGTACACACGCTGTCCTAGCACCTGACTCAAACCTGACTTGCACGTTTCTGGCTTCGACCTTACCACGACCTCGTCCAACTCTCGCTGAGCCTTACTCGAACCAATCTCAGCCAAATGAGCAGCGTAAACGCCCCCAATGAGCCTCGCGATGCAGAATCGGCGGACGAGAAGCGCCAGTCGGTAGAAAAACCTACCCCAGCCGTAGCGCCACTGGCCTTCGACCAGGGCGGTCTGCGCGCCTGGCTGACCGTCGCTGGATCGTGAGTACTGCCGTTTTCCGCAAGGATCTTCGCTCAAGGATCTCTGAATAGCGCCATTTCCTTGTTTGCGACGTTCGGAGTGGCACTGTCGTTCGGTATTTTCCAGGACTATTATACGGTGAGGTTCAAAGAGCTTCGTGGAATGTAAGGCTGACCATCGAACTGCTCTCAGCGCGAATTTTTGAGCAGGCAGACGCCGTCGGACATCAGTTGGATAGGCTCGGTGCAATTGTTTTTGGATTTTGCGATGGGTGGGTCTTGTATTTCTGGGAATTTTCGGACTGCTGATTCCGTCCGGGCCACTTGTGTAGGTCTCCCAGCCGGAAGACTCTATGATGCCGGGCACTTTCGACTGCTGATGATCTCCGGAACTCTTCTCTATCTCTTCTCGTATGTTTCCAAACCGCCAATATTCGTCTTCTCGCAAGCTAAAACTCCGGATTATTCAGGTTTTTTATGCTATCTCTCACCCACCCTCATCAATACTATCAAGTCTTCCTGTGCCAAGGAGTAGGCATGGGATTAGCTTTGGGGCTGGTAATTGTTCCCTCTGTGTCGATTCCGTCGCAGTACTTCCGGGCCAAACGTTCTCTGGTCATGGGCATCGTTTTTGCTGGTACGTTTTCGGTGTGAGCTGTACATTTGCACGCTTCCCAACTTTAATGTATAGGATCTTCGCTTGGCGGCGTCGTTGTGCCAATCATGGTCAATAATCTCATCAAAGAGAAGGGCTTCCCTTGGGCAATCAGGTCATTTTAAATGTCGCCACTTGTGTCGATAATCCAGCTAACAATGATTTGCTCAGAATAACTGCGTTCATGCTCACGGGCCTTCTCCTTATTGCCAATCTCATCATGACGCCACGGTATTCGCCTAGAGGCGATGTGCCCCACATCAAGACCCTCACTTTTTTCAAAGACGTGCCGTTTATGATGGCAGTTACTGGGTGCGTCCTGCGCAGCTTCTCTTTACGCGAACTAACGCTGGCCTGCGTAGTTCATCCTTGGTGTACTGGGGTGGGTTCTATTCTAGTTTGGGCGGCCCGCGATCTCTGACTGTTATCTCTAGGGTTGTTCTTCCCCTGTACGTGCTTCTCCCGCTAAATGAACACGCACTGATAGAAATCTAGACTTCTATCTACAGCTCTTCTCTGTGCTCAAAGGAATCAATGAAACCGCGGCGTTTTACTCGGTAAGCTGCTTACGTTAGCTCTGTCGCGAAACGAAAATCCAACCATCGAGTCAGCTGACTGTCCTGAACATCGCAACAATTTTCGGTCGAGTGGTATGTTTCTTCGTGCGGATGAATCCCCTCCTTGCTCATCCTATTTTCAGATTCCCAATGCGGTCGCCGATAGATATGGTGCCATGAACGGTGGGCGCAGTACATTCTATCACACAACCTTTGGCTGAAACCACTCCAGTTCTCATCCCGATGACCATCGTGTCGGGCGCGATCATTTTCGCAATGTTGGCGGTAAAGACCACCGCTGGCATGTTCGTTTTCGCTTTCATATACGGCTTCTTCTCCGGTTCATGTACGTCTTTTTCTCTCGATCTCGTGAACAGAGTACTCATTTTTCCACCCAGTCGTTTCCCTGCTGACCGCTGTCTTTGCCTCGTTTTCGCGATCTGTGCATGAAATTGGGTACGTCATTTTGGAATCATTTTCTTCGACCCTTAAACTAATTTTTTCAACACAGCACACGGATCGGTATCGGAATGGCTGTCATTGCGCTGGCCCTTCTCACTGGAAATCCGATCACGGGTGCCTTATTACGCCCTCCCCAGTACACTTGGTGGGCGGCGATTACGTTCAGCGCGGTAATTATTCCGCCTTTTCACGCATCCCCCATTCTGATCCGAAATTTGAATAGGTCGTCATACTCGCCGGCGTCGCACTGATTATTGCGGCGAGGATGATGGCAGCGAAACAGAGAGGAACCCAGAGACTGTAGTCATTCATCCATTGTCTCCGAGATACATCACACGTTATGTAACATATCTTTCAGCGCCCTGATTGACCGATTTGACTTGAGTTACTGACTCGGCGTTATATGCCGCCGGGGTTTCAACCACATGGGATCAAATAACGCTCTCCGCGGTATCAACGGATTCTACACTACCCTCTAACAGAGATAGATGCAATTGAATACAGAAGTTCGACGGAAGATGATCATTTTAGAATCATCGCCGGGGGTCGTCGTCAGGTCAGCCGCGCGTGGGCCCGCGGTGTATACGTAGTAGCTGGTGGTGCTCTATGGAAGTTGGTAGAGATCGATCTGCCAACCCGGGCGCAGCAGTTGAGCCCACAAGAGCTGTATTTGACGGATAGAAGCAGCGGCAGGTTGTCGGTCAGAAAACAGGATCCGTTTCGTCGCAGTGCCGGATAGATCCACCGGTGAGACGGGTGTCAACTAAATTCTTAATTTTAGCGATGTTACGGTTTGAAGTGAATAGGTGCGCCAATCAGAATGAATTGCATTACTTCCAACCTGCTGTATCGTCACTCGGGCTGATTCAGAGCTCGGTGGTTATATTTAGGTTACGCGCAGTACCTATCAGTACGTGACGCGGGCATTGCGGGACCGAGCAGTGATATGCGAGAATGCAGAGGAAAAAAGGGTGAGCCTCCGGCTGAATCAGTTTCAAAGACATTGGCAATCGTGCGACAACGTTGCCTGAATTACCCACCAGGTTCGCGCCCGCATATGCAGGTACAAACACAAACACAGGTTCGTTTATATGTTCCGTGTCCTTGATAATCAACCGGACGCAAATACTATGCGCGTATGGAGATGATAGATCTGGCTCTTAGGCCCGATAAGGCCCATCTAGACGGTTACCCAACAGCTACTCAATTCATGCGGGTCATCAGGTGGCACTGCCCATGAGTTTTTGCGCATCATAAGGGAAAGATTGGGAGCATGGGAGCGGTGTCATTGTTCAAATAGCGGTCCCCGCGTCTATATGGGATACGACTCTTGAACCTTTTTCACCATGTGGCCCCACACTATCCTCTTCGCCCGCTTCAACATCGACACCAAGTCGAACCTCCTCAGGTCCCGTTACTCTCGGGTCGTCTCTGAAATATCCCGGCATGTCCACACCGCCATCCTATTCACATGGACGGATTACAAGACGATTTTCGTCCCCATTGTGCGTCCATGCTCAGCTTTCTCCAGTATGTGGATGTCTAACGCCCGTCTCAGACTGCATTCGCATGTGCCGTTGGGCCACTACACTCCTTCTCTAACCTCCTTCAGGCCTGGGCCTGGATTTGGATACATCTCTTATTATGCAACGTTTCGAATCAAGCGCGCAGCAAGGACGAAGACGCGGTAAATCGACCATGGCGCCCCATTCCCGCCGGCCGCCTAAGTGAGTCCCAAGCGTATAACTTGCGCTGGGCGATAGCGGCCGGTTGTGTATTGTGGTCCGCAGTATATGGTCCAGATCAAGTCTTGACTACTCTCGGCCTCCTTCTGACCACCTTCGTCTATGATGAAGGTGGAGCTTCCAAGCATGTCATAGGCAAGAACTTTTGCAAGTATATGCTTTCCCTTTCCTTATCATGGCCCACGCTAAATCTTTTGTCGCGATTAGCATTGGGGGATATGTCACGTTCGAGATTGGTGCCACGAAGATCATAGGTGGCGTTTTCGTAACCTCTGCGCGTATTAAAGAAGCTGATCCACAGCACAGCTTCCCAACGCAATTTAGACCCCGTCTCCACAACCGCTGTCATCATAAGCGGAATTCTCATCTTTACAACGATCCAGGCGCAGGATTTCCCAGACGTGGATGGAGATGCTGCGCTGGGTCGTATGACCTTCCCTATCTACGCCCC
The DNA here is from genome assembly GCA_029281465.1 of Mycena epipterygia. Taxonomy (NCBI): domain Eukaryota; kingdom Fungi; phylum Basidiomycota; class Agaricomycetes; order Agaricales; family Mycenaceae; genus Mycena; species Mycena epipterygia. Next base: position 77,642 of record JARJCQ010000039.1, on the reverse strand, counting down.
CGAGTGGTCCCGTATCATCACCCTGGGGGCCTTGATCAGTTGGTCGACGTTCCTTTGTTGGTACTGGTCGCTTGGGCCCGTCAGTTCCGTTACATTTATGCTGCTGGGCCTGTATAGCGGCATTCGCTATTATTTGTGGCGTAGAGTCCCGGATGACAAGGTATGCAGACATTATTTGATAGATGGATGGACTTTGCTGATGAGCTGTATTTAGACGTCGTACTTGGTTTTCAGCGTACGTGGTCGATTTCTGCCAAATCCTTGACGACCATTGACGGTGGCATTAGGTTTGGCTTACATTGGCACATCTCCTGCCTCTTCGTGCCAGAATTGGCATGTTTGCCTTCTGAAAACAAAATACAAATACAAATACAAAACAGTATCACACTCCTTGACCGCTTCCCATTCTTACATGTAACGAGCTCTTATAATTGGGAGTAGGTTACACCAAATAAATTTAATATGTTCTTCTTCGTCCTACAATGCATGTTGTCCTTGTCAAACACTTCTCTCATGGCACGCGTCGCGTCGCGTTGCAATGGCGTTTCGCTCTGATTCACGTGGTCCAATCACATGACCGCATTCACACTTACTTCCTCAGCCTGCCAACACTCTCACACACCGCCGCATTTTATCGAGGCACCCGCTGTCTGCCGCCGCCGTCATGAATCGGCTCCACATCGCCGTTTAGACCCACGCCTTCAGCGGGCATAGGGCCGACGGTGACCGTAAACCAATTAATTTGAACATGGTTAGGGACGGCGGGAGTACGAGACTGACCTAGTCTGTCAAAAGAAATGTAGGGAGGAATTTTTTTAATTTATTCGGGCACATCAACTTGAATTGGGCACGGAGTTTCATCTTTCTTGTTGGCGGTCAAGCGGTCTGTTTGTTTTTGGTCCGAAAAAAACGGGAAGGGAAATTAAACCACACACCACACTTCTCTTGTCGATTTGTTGCCCTGGTGTTTCATCTTGTTCGCTATTTAAGTCGTTTGCTTATGTTGGCCTGAACAAAACGTGAGGGGAAATTAAAACACACATATCACAACCCTCTGTTATCGTCTTGTTGCCCTGGTGTTTCATCTTGTTCGCGATTCAAGTCGCCTGCTTATCTACATTCGACTCGAGTTACGACATCCAGCGACCGACCGAGATCGCCGGGTCGTCGATCGTCCCGCCCAGGACAATTGCCTGTTGCGAATGCTCAGCACTAGTCTGCCTATGGTCACCGTATTTTGTACTTCGTCGGCTGCCTCCGAGGTGGTTACGAGGAGGCCGGAGGATTACACGGCACAGTACCCGCATGGAGACGTCAGGCCCACTCCTACATGTTCCCTAAATTCACTGCGACCTCACCGCCGCGGGAGAATTACAAAATGTTGGTTGAATAATGTGTGTGGGCGGCAAAACTTATCCTGATGCGTAACGAGTTACGGCATGTCCCGCTGAACCATTCCATTATTGGCCGAGTTTTTTCAACGGAAAGAAGTGTTCGTTACCAGGATTATTGCCGTTAGAGCTCGAGTGTCGCAGCAGGCATATACCCTGCCTAAATTTATTTGTCTCCTACTCGGTATACATACAACCGTGTATATATTACATCCGAATAAATACCGTTAACTTCCAGATACCTCGTACACTAAACTAACATTAAAGTACAAACCAAACCGTTGGCATATTTGACAACAAGTAATCCTTCCGAAGTGAAATCCTATAATGATGAACAAAGAAAACGAATGTTCGGAACATAAATTAGTCGGTGGGCCGTGGAAGTTATCCCTTGATCAGAGCGGCCGCCTGCGAAACGCATTGTCAGTCAGATCTGAATCTCAACTTGTAGAAACGAATGGGGAAAGACGAACCTTCTCTGCAATAGCATATACGGTCGATTGCAGGTGCGCAGCGATCGTAAAAGGCATGATGCTCGCGTCGGCAATTCTGGAAATGGGAGCGTACATATATCAGGACAGTTTGTTTCAGGACGAAAGAGGAAGGCGCGGACCGGAGATTGGTTGTACCGTAGACGATGAGGTTCGGGTCTACGACGCCTCCTAGCGCCTGCGTAGCCAAGGCCGCTGTGCCCAGGAGGTGGTCTCCGGGAGATAGCGTGTTCCGAATCCACCTTGAATCGCAAACAGACGATAAGCTTTATTCAAACAACCAGTAGGGAGGAGGAGGAACGCACTCGGTCAAGTCTGCGTCGCTCGTGACCGTAGGCTGCGAGACATTCTTGACGATCGTGGACATCGGGGCCGTCGTCGCTAGGTTTAGGACGAATTTGAGGTTTTGCAGGATGGTCTGGACGTCTGCAGATGGGTCAGTCAACAACGAAGTCAAAATGGGAATTAATCCCGCCAACGGCTCACCGAAGTCGTTGTCGATGTAGTTCCCGTTGATCACAGGCGGGGCTGTCGGGTTGGAGCTGTTGATGTGCTGTGGTTGCGAGAAGTGAATAAATGAATAGATATTCGGAAGGCAGATGGGACGGCAAACTAACGATGGATCCACGGGCGAGAGGATGCTGTAAAACGAAAAAACCAACATCAGTCTCATTCTGGCGCCGAACAAACGAGCGATTCAACAACTGACTTGCGTTCCAGTGAGCATAGTGATGTAGCTCTGCCCCGCTTCAGGCGCGACGAGTCCGCGGCTAATCGCGATCGTCTCCGTCATGGGCACATTCCCGTTCACGATCCATTGCCGCTGCATCTGATACTGCGCCTTCTGGAGCGGCGTCAGGTTACTACCGCAGCTTGAGACGTAGGCGTCGAACGACGCCAGCAGAGTCTTTTGGTCGGCCGCGCTCGCGGTGGATTGGAACGGCAGGAATGCAATTGCACCTAAGAGCGAAGAACGAGTTTTGGTTAGTAGAGATTCTTTCAACAGAGACCAGACTATATTTCACCATCATTTGCAGCGAGCCAGCCTGTGCCGGTGGATTCACTGAAGGGAATATTAGACGAATTAATATGAGAATAAATAGAAGGGTGACGCACTAGAGCGCCGTTTGTTGGGCCGCGAAGGTAGCATTGTTGGTCAGTTCATCTAATGCAGGCTCTTTTAGGACACGAGAGGGAACACCGGAACGAGCGCGCCCACCAAAGGTTTGGTGCCCCGGGTTGAGTTCAAACTCGGCGATAGTGTAGACGTGCTCCTGCACAGGAGTAAGTTGGAAACATTATTTTAAAAGTAAAGTGTATGCGGTACCTGGAGGTTCTCGCCCACTCCGGGCAGGTTGATCAAAGGCGTGATTCCAACTGACTTGAGAATCGTAGGATTGCCGATGCCTGGATATATCGTCAGAAGAGATTCCGCCTTCAACAACGGAATTGAATATACCAGAGAGTTCGAGCAACTGTGGCGTTTTGGCTGTTCCCGCGGACAGAATGACCTCCTTGGAGGCACTAGCCGTGAGGGTCTTGGATCCGATGGTGTACGTCACACCGGTCGCTTCATACTTTGTGGATGACGCCTTTTTAAGTGCGATTTTCGTTGCCTGACAGTTGGTTTAAGATTGTCATTGAATATATGTATTTTTAGAAGCAAAATGAACGGACCTGAGCGCCGGTGATGACGTGCAAGTTGGGACGGTTGCAGCTCTGGGCAAAATATCCATCGGCGGCATACGAGCGGATACCATGCCCACGGTCGATGCTCATGCGACTATTATAAATGCCGATGGTCGAGCCCGAGTCCTACATATATGGGCGGGATTACACATTGCAACCATTGAGGCGAGGATAAGCAACTTACGGCATCAGAGTTGGTTTTAATCTTTTCAAAAGCGACTAGATCAGTTTTTGGGGCCACAATCATTCAGCGGGAGTCGGGACGTACGCCTAGATTATTCCACGTTTGTACATAGGTAGGAACGGTATCGCTGTAAACTTCGTTGTAGGAAACCTGATTTGGCGTGAGGAGAGACAGCGAACGTTGTTTCAGAACTCACGTTGATGGGACCATTTGCGCTTCCGTGCGTAAAGGACTGAGCTTCACCTGCTGGGCTGACACCCGGGAAGGGGTTCTTCTGGCCCTGCTTGACGGTCTGCGACTTTGCGAAATATTGGGTTAACCCGGACCACGACCAGCTGGAGCTGCCGGAGAAGGTCGTCCACGCGTCGTACTCTATTTGCGACCCGCGATTCCATGCCAAAAGGTTCAAGCCGCTGGATCCGCCTATCATCTTGCCTCTGAAAGAATTAGTCGCATCAGGTCTGTAATTTGAAGGGGGGCTAATACCTGGGCTGTTGAATTTCACGTCCGTTGGCACCTGGTTGTGGAATCGTGGCGAACATCCTGAATGCTTGTCAATTTCAGTCGATTCACGCGTAAGATATGTGTTCACCAATCATAGGATGCGTTGCCCTGCCCTCCGGGAAGCGCGAATTCTTCATGCGAAAGTGAGTAAAATCACGGGACACGTAAACAACGCGCATGCGCACCCGGAGTAAGCAACGTCGGGTCACCTTCGTGATAGATGCCCGCCTCAATAACGCCGACTGTGACGCTGGCGTCCTCGGTCAGTCTGGACGCCAATGCAAGCCCAGCAGTCCCTCCACCTGGAAAACCCAAATATACCAACAGACTGGGAACAGAGAAGCAGAGACTTACCAACAATAACATAATCATAAGTTGTAGTGGCAAAGGCGCTGGCATCCGTCGCCGGAGCCACTCTGAGTGCTGATGAACAGGAATTCGCACCCAGCACTGAATGAAGGCTAGCCAGCACACTAGCTGCTGACAGGAGAAGGGCGTTGACCATGGTGGGGTGAAGAAATGATGCGTCAGATTCACGAAGTGGAAGGGCTTTAAATGGAACGCGAGCTTGATCACATTGGGGATCTTTTTGGCACGTTGACGACAGCCGAGTCCTCCGGATAAGGTGACAGTCGCACAGTCGAGGGAGCTGTTCCTGAGTCCACTTGGTCATCCAGCCTTTCATTCGATTCTGCTAGTTCCAGTTCCAGTCACAAGTTGGCAGCTGAAGGCCGTTTCGAGCATGCCATGGCGCGAAGATTGATGCATTAGGAAGCATTAGGAACGCCGAGACGAAGATAAGACTCAGGATAAAATTAAGGTGGACCTGGACAAATGGATCAGTTTAATGTTATCCACAGATTTCTGGCGCCAAAGAAACGAGTAGCCGAGGCTGACGGGACTTTTCAATCAGGATACACAGAAGATATAACCATTTCGGGTGTTGACCACACGCGAGCTCATCGCCAGCGCCTACCGGAATCCGAGACGTTCATCCGATGATTATCATGATTCGACGTCTGCCGACGTGGTACCTGTGGTCTTACTACGGCCGACCCAAGCTTCGGGTGTGGCGTCGGAGACACCCCGAGACCGAATGAGCTGGATCGTGAGATCCACCCGTCTTCCACGTCGTTGTGTGGTCAAGTTTTCATCAAGAATCATCGAAGTCCGAGTCAAAAAAAAGATGCCAGCGTGTTAGTCCCTTTTTACCCACCCCAAAAAAAGCAGCATCACCTTCGGCGTGAATCTGTCCAAGTCTAAAGAGATCCCAACACGTATTCTGCGAAGGCGTTGGCTCTCGACAGACCTGGAAGTTGATGAGCGGGGACTGGACGATCTTACAGAGACCCCAGACACCAATGGCTACGATCACGCTGATGACATAAGCCAACCCAGGCTTCGAAGCACCGCCCGCGGCGTAATAAAAGCAAAAGGGCTCGCAGGAACAGCACCACCATGGAATCTCCTTCAGTTTCTACCATTAAGGCATTCATCGACACACCGTTCGATTACATCGTTATCGGTGTGGCGGGATCTTATTGCAATTTATTCCGTTTCTGAATTCGATACTGTCCTACAGGTGGAGGCATCGGAGGCCTCCCGGTTGCTAATCGGCAAGCCATCGCGCTCCACTCATTCGATGGCGCAATCTGACCTACAGTAGACTCTCCGAAGACCCAAACATCAAAGTCGGCATCCTTGAGGCGGGTTTGTTGCTCGACGATGATCCGATTGTCGATATTCCTCGTGGGTCTCGTTCTTGTGGGCTTGCGCTATTTCCGACGCTTCTCCAGGGAACGTCGCGTTGAATAATGGCAAACCAAAATACGACTGGATGCTTAGGTTCGTGAAAGTTTCACGGAATCCGTACGCGACCAAGACAACTTGACTAGCACCGCGCCCCAAGTCGGCGCGACCGGGCGTTCCATCCCGATGTTCAGGTATGAGTTGAGGCCTCAGTGATGAAAAACATTGCTTATTTGGCTCGCAGAGGCAAGGTCCTCGGCGGGTCCTCTGTGCTGAATTACATGGCGTGGGACCGCGGCTCGAAGGAAGAATACGACGCGTGGAACGCGGTGTCTGACGCCGAGGGCGGCTGGAACTGGGATTCGCTCCTCCCCTTCCTCACGAAAGTGGAGGACGCGGTGCCTGCGGCAGCCAACCCCGACATGGCCGTCGAGGTTTCCGCTTCGGGAGACGTCGTGAGCCCTGGACTCTCGAGAGACAAGTCCGTCGGTGTGGGCGGTCCTATAAAGGTCCGATCGGTTCATCCTGTAATTTGAGAGGTTTAGTTCTAACCCGAAATTCGCGCTCCAGGTGTGCTACAACAGGTACAACACCGAGGCGACCCCGCCCTATGTCCAGGCGTGGAACGCGCTCAATCAGTTTACCAACACGAACCCAGTACGTGACTTTTTCTATTAAACTCCTTGTCGCAATAACTGGCGTGCAGTGGGGCGGCGATGCCAGCGGCCTATACAGCTGCCGCCTCAGCGTAGATCACGAGTCGGGCAAGCGCGTCACCGCGGCTTCAGCCTACTATGCGCCCGCTGCGGCGCGTCCGAACCTCAAGCTCCTCACCGGGGCGCAGGTGACCAAGATTCTGTTCAAGCCCGAGCTGGTCAACGGCGATCGTGTCGCTGTTGGAGTTGAGTTTAGCGTGGACGGCCAGAGGTATTCGGTCTCGGTCTCGAAGGAAGTCGTTTTGGCGGCGGGGGTGATGCAGACGCCCCAGATTCTGGAGCTTTCTGGTATGCATATGTCTTCAACTATGACTTGGAAGCTATATTCTACGTGATCAAACGCCAGGTATCGGTAACCCTCAGCTGCTGGAGAAGCTGGAGATCCAGACCCTCGTTGACTTGCCTGGTGTAGGCGAAAATCTCCATGTTCGTATACGCCATCGTTCGCAGTTCGTACATATATACTTATGACCGTAAATCCGCTTAGGACCATCCGTTCACGCGCATTCACTATCAAGCAAAGCCTGGGGTTATGACTTACGGTGCGCCTCAGAATGATATAGCATGTATCTTGCGTGCTTATCACCTCCCAGACGAACTGACCAAAAATCCCGAGTTCGCCGCCGCGGAGAAGGAGCGCTAGTAAGCCTAAGCCACCGAGCCTCCATGGCCAACTAAATATGACATCCAGCGAAAAAACGGGGCAAGGCTGGATGGCGTCCAACGAAGCCACCGTCGTGTTCACGCCTCTCAATAAAATCATGGACGAGTCCGTCCTCGCCGCGAAGATCAAGGAGATCGAGGAAGCTATTGCGCTCGAGAAAGGTAAAGGTGATTTGAATCCGCTCGCGCTGCAGCAGTATGCCATCCAGCTGGACTGGCTCAAGACGGGTACGGGTAAGGGGAGCGTCCCGCACGTAGAATTCGTGCTCTTCTCGCGCGGCCTCGTGAAGCCCGATCCGGACGCGAGCTACTTTGTTGTTAGCTCGGGGTTGCAGGTGCGTTTCTTCTTCTACTTCGGCGACAGGCCCAAGTTGGAGTTGGTTTGAATTGTGTCTCTATGTAGCATCCGTTCAGTCGCGGCTCTGTGGTAGATTTTTCTCTTTTTGAAAGGAGTACGTCGATTTATTTGTGGTCCAGCACATCGGGAGCGCCGACCCACTCCAACCGCCCGTGATTGACCCGCGCTATCTGACGCACGAATTCGGTATGTACACACACGCTTACACTCGGGTAGCCTCCGCCGACAATGATGCTGAATTCGTGCAGATATATTCTCGCTCCTCGCAGGCTATCGTGCGATCGAGAAACTCGCACAGACGGCGCCGCTCGCGGACATCATCGTGAAGCAGATCGTACCCGCCACGCCTCTGTCGGACGAGGAGGTTATTCAGTATGCTGTTTTAATACTTCTTCCCCCGCTTAATGTAGGGCTGATCGATGCTTTACCCTACAGGTACATCCGGGGAGGCTGTTCGGTGCGTAGTCTGCGTTGCAAGCTGTGTTTGTTCAACCCTCATCAATATTGTTTCTGCGAATATGCAGTCCGGCGCGCATCAGATGGGTGGGTTGCTTTCGATGCCGTGCTTTTTATCTTTGCCGCTAATCCAATATCCCAGGAACCGCTGCGATGGCTCGTCGCGAGCTCGGAGGTACGTCCCACCAACCCTTGACGTTCCAATTCTCGCAAAAGTTTGCTTATACTGTACTTTAATTCCAAGGCGTCGTGGGCAGCAACCTCAAGGTGCACGGCACCGCAAACCTGCGTGTGGCGGATGGCAGCATCATCCCGCTGCCGGTCGCCGCGCATATCCAGGCCACGGTGTATGCTATTGGCGAGAAGGTACGTTTGGATGAGTTGGGCTCTTGCTGGGACGCTGAGAAGGATGCTTGTCTAGGCTGCGGATATCATCAAGTCGGGTGTCTAGTTCAAAATCGAATATCGAATTTCAATGTACTTTTGTCTTACAGATTTAGTAAAACTGACTTTTCAACCGGCGTTGAACCTGATAACCGTGGCTGGAGTGAAGCTTGGTTGGGTTGGTGCAAGTTCTTGTGTCCTGCATGTATCCGTATATAATTCTGCCTTGATTTTTCTGGGCTCTTATTGAAAGTTCTCGCTTCTGGCATGCACATCCTTCTGCCTTCATCCATTCAAATAGTATTCAAATGGTGTTTTTATGTATGTATGTCTTTAAAACATTTTTTCTCGTACTCAGGCCGCCGTCAGACTAGATAGATTTTACCGGCAAAAGATTTGCAGGAAGACGAGCGCGCCTCATCTTCTGGCATCCTATTTCACAGAAGGCTCAGGAAGGCTCCCACTCGCCGACGTCGCGCAGTGACGAATTCGTCGGCTAAGCCTAGTTCCCGCGGTCGATGCGTGGGCCCGCGTGGGCCCGCGCAAGCTCAGGTACTGCCGGCATCAGTCGACGTTGCCGTCGCGTGAGTCTGCCAGGTCTGCCAGGGTCTGCCGCTGTCTGCCCCGGAGGGGAAAGAAATGTGATCATGATTGAAATGTGATGGGTTCATACTACGCGAACCTACGCGAACGTGTATAATACAGTTAACGGTTATGCCTTGCTTGACCGAAGTGCTCCGTCCGATTGATGCGTTCTCCGGGGCATGACACAGGAGGAGGACATAGCAACCGTTATGCCCGCCAGGGATTTGCGGCCCTGCGGGCTACGTACTAGTGATTTCTCCAGCAGACCGATGTCAAAATTACAAGGCACGGTTGTCGGGGCAGATCAGGGCAGATCATACGAACGAAGCAGCGGGTAAGCTGGCGAAGTCGGAAGTGGCAGAGCGACGAACCGCCCCGGATCCTCCAGGAGCCCGCAAGTTTCGAACGAGACCAAGACCTCTCCGGTGCTTAGCTTTCAAAGATTGAACGACGACTCGGAGGTTGGTGGTGTTGCGGCTGTGCTGTACGTACCATGTTTCGCGGCTTGTGCTGACAGATGGATGAGTACGAGGAGCCCAATCGTGCAGGAACTGTCTGAGTCCAAGCCGCTGAGTCCAAGAGTCCAGTGCACGACGTATTTGGGAAAGAAAGCTGTCGACAGTCCATGGACTCGGAAAGCGCTCTTACAGGGTTCGTACAGTAAAACTCTGAGTTATCGTTTTCACGCATATTGAAGAGAATAGTAGAAGGCAAGCCAGGCTTCCCGGCCAATTGTTCAAATCGAGGGAGGAGTCACTGAGAGAAAGAGAGAGAGACTACTAGCTGATTAATGATTGGCGAAGTATGGGTTGAATTCTTCCAAGTCAATTTCAGCCAAAATTTTCAACTATCAAGGGATCCGGATAGCATCCGGCGCAGTCCAGTCCTGCGTGCCTTGAGTATTTCAAACCGAAACCCAACGCAAACAATTTTCTTTCGAGTCATCGATGTCCTTCAAACGGCTCGTGATAATTCCTATAGTCAAATTGTGAGGCTACAGGGAAAGCGGCTAGAAAACTACACAGGGGTAAATCGAGGTAAATCGAGCGTGGTACATCTGCCAAAGGAACAAGTACACGAGCAGCAGGAATTCCACCTAAATTGGCCCGGAGCAGTTTGGACACATAAACACCAACAGCTCATCTGAGTCCATGAGTTTCAGTAAGGGTAAGGAACAATCAACGATAGCCGCATCTAGATCCACATCCTCCTCCCACCCATGAGGAACTGGCGTCCCCTTCTGCAGCGCAGCGTATACGATCCGGCGGGCAACGACGACGTTGCGGGAATTACCCGTGATTCCTAGTGTAGGGATCGCAGCACCGCGGACTATGGGCTGTGCCGCAAGCCTGAGGAGCTCGTCGGGCAGTGCTGGGAGGTATTGGTTTACGGTGTTTGATTCATGTTTGCACAGCGACAACACAGGAAGGGTGTCGGTATCCGGAGAGGACAAGAGATGGATGAAAGGATGTAGCTTTGGGGTCCAATGGCCATATTCCAGGAGGCAATGGACATGATAGAAACGCCGGCAGTGGGGACGCGGGCACATATGCATGATATTGAGTGAACCCGTCGCGTTGAGATCGTATGGACCTCCACAGATGCACGACACCGAGTCCTCCAGGTGCGTGGACGTCCTCGAAGCGTAACTCAATATCTCCCACTGTTGAAATGCAGATTCTTTGAGAAAATATCGAGTGAAGATTTGTTCGTCCTCAATGGGAGCCTGGTCCACACTATCTTCATAGTATTTCGTCACCGATACCACCTCTGGAACAATCATGTTATGATTATAAGTAGCTCGATTGAGATGCGCGTATGTTCCGCACCATTAAACGTCTGAGAGGAGATAATATCGCAATGGCGAGAATAAATTCGTTCGAATGGCGAACAATGCTCCGCAAAGCTGAGCTGCACGTCAATGTGGCTTCGAAGAAAGTGAAACGAAACTCACAATCCTTGAATCTTTTCCTCTGCTTCTTTCGGGGAGTAGAACCAGCGGACTCTCACCCAGATGTCGGGGGCAGGCGACTAAAGATTGCATTGGAAAATTGCGAGATGAGAAGTCAACTACAGCACTTGCCTGTCCCTCATCCTTATGGGGTCTGGTCTTTTTCCGGGATAGCGAATTTACAGCAGTTCGGCCTCTGATAGCGAGGATCCTCGCAATCCAGTGTTCTTGGACTGGGAGCTGCGCTCCAACCTTCGTGCCATCTGGTAGCACGGCTGCACTAGCCAAGCGCACTGTAAACAGCAATCGAGATTCATTCGGAAGATCGCCTACGTGTCGCCCAATTTGAAAACACAATAGTCGCCTTCATGGTCCTCTACTGTCCAATCTATGAGTTCGAGGGATCCGCAGCGCAAACTGAGACTGAGACCAGCAAATGAGCCATAGGGAGTCATCTTTGCCCATTGAGCCGAGGTCGGCGTGATCGCCTCTCCACCAGCAGCGACGTTGCGCTTGCGTCTGGGCATGAAGGGAGGAACGGTCGACAAGCTTGTGGGAACAGAAAGAAGCCCTGCCTTCAACACGGCGTTGTTCGGCACAAGGTAGCACTGCCACTTCTGTCACCTTTTTCTTTGAGATAATCGTCCCTGCGCCGTAATACTTAAAAGAAGTCAGTCCGGTCCGACCAAAATATGGCGCCTAGATCCGAGAGACATTCTTGGAAGGATAAAAGGCAGGGGAATTGGTACGGAGTCCAGTGCGGATTCTAATTACATAACGATGACCTTGCGGTGACCTCAATCGAATTGCGCCACTTCTTTGGTAATTTCACCGACGATGAACAGTACGGCCTTTCACACTAGGTACTACTATGATGATGTAGAAAGACAAAGAAAGACAAAATAAACGACTGCAGATCACGTGGTCATCGTTGAAATTGTTAAGTCGGAATCGAGAGTAGAGGGGAGCAGTAATTTCGCAGATATTTCTTGTCCAATGGATCTCATGCGCTTTCTACGAGACCTCACCCTCGCGTCAGGATGGAAAATCCGAGTCCTTGTTGGTTTCCCGTAGTCAGACTCCACAAGTTTCGAAAAAATATGAAGTCCTTTCAACTCGGAACACTTGCCTCCTGGTAGTAGTACTTGTTATTTTTTTATCCCTTCGACGGATGCATGCTTTCAAGAACCTCTGTTTAATCCAACCTTGGCTCAAACTCGAAGAGCAGCCAGCAACCTCAGGCTGTGGTTAGTATCACTCCGTAACTTGACATCCATTTGGCACATAAGTTTTTTGGCTTCTATAAAATGGCGTCGAAATGGAGACTGAAGGGATAAGGGACAAATATACCACCACTCAAATACTCCTTGGTCCCGTTCCAGTCGAAAACAAAATGTCAACTATATTTCGCAACCAAACGTTGAACTACAAAGTACCGGGAAATTACAGTTAAAAAACCGATCTAATCTAAGTCCATGCGCTTCTACCAACAATGTGCTCTCTAAACCGATGGATGGGGTGTCGATAGGAGAGGCAGAGTATAGGCATCCTGGCCTTTCTCAGGCTGTGCAGCGCTAGCCTTCGATTTTTTAACCTTTTTGGGGAACTCGCTGTCGGGGCCGACCAGAACCTGCCCAGGATGGAATACATTCCAGAGGGAGAGCGCGACGAACATGGGGAGCGCCTCCAGGCAATAGAACGGCGCCTCGTGCATTGTGATGGGGGAGAGCACGCCCGAGGAGAACTCGATGAGACGGAAGACAATGCGGATCTACAGCCATAGATAAATACACCAATGGGCAGCGAGAGAGATCGGGAATATGCTCACGGTGATAAGGGTGAGGGAGGCGTACATGAGGTACAACGGGCGCTTCCATTCGGTCGATCCACCGAGGCGCTTCAGCTTATAGTGGAAGCGGACAACGAGCCCGATAAACATGAGCACGAAAAATTGCTGCAAGCCAATTCCTCCCATGTAGATGTGGATCCCCAGAAGTTGGGTCCTTGGTTCGTGGCTGTTAATGAGAATGCCCCCGCCAGCCTGTGTCAGGAATGCGCTATAAAGCACATGGGATATGAATGACGGCGGAAATCAAACATATGGGGGACGTACGTTATGTCAAGTAGCACGAAGCAAAGTGAGAGCCGTCGCGCGCTGATTCCCGCGACACGTTTGTCTGGGACAAAGAAGTAGACGAGTCGACTCATGAGGACGTATAGGAAAGCGTTGATCCACAGCGGAGCGAGGAGAATGAGAAGCTGCGACGCCGTCCCAAATGAGGCGGAGGTGGTATGCAACACAGAGAAGACGCGCAGGACTAGGCCCGCCGTTTCCCAGAGTCCGGCCATGATGACAACCCAGCAGAATTTCTTCTGGTAATGGATGGCTTGGACGATGTGGGCGATGGTGGTTAGCCCAAAGAGAGCAGAGAATAACACGGCTGCCGGAAACGATGGACAGTACAGAAAGTTGTAGTTATTGTTCGTCCGTGGATCTGCAGGTGTGGCTCGCTGTTTAGTACGCTTCGAATGAAGAATGCGCGAGCTCTTACCGAGGCATTGGACTTGGACCATAGTTGAAGAAAAAATACAAAGACAGAAGTAAATTCTAAAGGTGGATGCAGAAGGTAGAATGATTTTGGGACGGACCTGAGATCCTTTATATACGTATGGGAAAAGTAGTGTGACGCGAACCAAAAACAGATCGGGAATCTTGAGTTGTGGCGGCTTGTCGTCCTCCGCAGCTCACCACGAAACAAACTATGTCGAGAATATTGAGTTGAGGGCTGTGTTTGGCGCAGTGAGGCGACTCGGAGTCCGCTAAGTAGCGGACCTCATCACGGAGCGGGACAGGGGTGTTGCCGCACTCACGTCGATCAGCTAGAATGTTTGAACAACGTGAACGAGAGGTGTGAGAATGAGTTGGACTCCGAGCATGGTACATTTTTGTGTTTAGTTTTCTTGTTTACTATTGAATACTACATCTCTGTCTAATACTAGACTGAGGTACGACCGAGGCCGCCCCACAACGGGTCATGTACGTGAAGTAATGTCTAAGGAAGAGGAAGAGGATTGCCTTCTGTTTCCGTGCGTATCTCTCCGATTTTCTCTCCGTTGTGAATTTCTCCATTTGAATCTTTTCTCCGTATCGCCCGCATCAGCCCTGTTTCATCTTTTCGGCTGGGGGTGTCAAGGCGTATGTACCACCGGCGTTCCAGCGGCGCCGAAGATTTATGATGCCATCAAGTAGTTTGTCGGCACCTGCGCGGCATGTTCAGTCCTTTGGAGGGCTCAGGAGGTATTTTCAAGCCCTTAAACTGTATTCGATTATTATCCAATAAAACCAGGGTGATTGATAGCCACTAATCTTGAATCCTGCCCTCAACACGCGCTGCAAGAGAAATAATCTTTCCGAGGATGTTTAATTGATATATCCCGGGGATCGATTGAGTGCCACGATGGATTACAGATGAACTGTCAGATTCCGAGGGCGCAGCGGTCTATGTACTCGAATATCCCGGAGATGAACAGAGTCGGCTCAAGAAAACTCTCATGCGCTGCCGCTCAGGCTAGCTCTTGGCCACGAATATTTCGCTCTGGCATCTAAACCATTCCACAGATCTTTTTTCTTTTTGCGATGGTGCCGTTATGTATTACTCAAAGGATCAACAGGTGGTGCAATTCTCCCTGATTACAGAGGCTTTCGAAACCTTACATATACATCAGAGGGCAAGAGCAAACACCCCACCAGCACCCGCAGCAACCCCCGCCTCGTCTGCGTGTTCAAGTCCGTCCCATTCACCTGGATCTACAAGACCCATCAGTCCCCAGATTAAATCTCCTGACACATTCAACCGACCTCGTGATCCTGACCCTGCTTTTGGTCCGGGTTTGTTTAGGCTGCGGATCTCATCAAGTCGGGCGTCAAGTTTCAAAATCGAAAATCGACCACCGACTTTCAATCCGAACGTGTAGTTTCTTCATATAGATTTTTGCAACACTAGTTTTTTACAAACATGAATTGACCTTGATGACTCCCAAAGCCTGATTAGGTATTGCAAGTTCTCGTGTCCTGCATGTTTCGATATGTAATTCTCCATTTTTTAACCACCTTGGTTGGATCTGAGGAGAGACGAAGCTGTCCTGGATATTTCAGTATATCCTTCTATCTTGATTCAATCAAAGGGTGTTTCTATGTATCTACAACAACATGTTTTTGGTAGTGCAGGTACTACTGTATTTGTAACTTATCATCCAGCTGGCACATCTTGTTGCTTGCATACTATCTTACAGAAAACGTGTGGGAAATAAGAGTGAAGGCCTTCAAGGAACAAATGTGTTTGACCATTTGTATATTTTTTGATTCTCTTCAAGTTCAAAATGACCTACATTTCGACCAACTAAGTTAATCGTAGGCTCGTTTCAGCCTCTATAACTCTCCACGTGATCTTCTGAGGATCACTACGCTATAGTGCTAAGCGTTGAATCACAAAGTATCCGGACCCCAATACCATGGTTGAACATATTCAAAGCTAAAAAAAAACCCCGATATAATAAATGTCCAACGAGTCTACAAGCAATGTCCTCTCTACACCGAAGGACGGGATGTCGATAGCAGATGCAGATCATAAGCGTCCTGGCTCTTCTCAGGTTGTGCAGCCTTCTTCGATTTTTTAACCTTTTTGGGGAACTCGCTGTCGGGGCCGACCAGCACCTGCCCAGGATGGAATACGTTCCAGAGGGAGAGCGCGACGAACATGGGGAGCGCCTCCAAGCAGTAGAACGGCGCCTCGTGCATTGTGATGGGGGAGAACACGCCCGAGGAGAACTCGACGAGGCGGAAAACGATGCGAATCTACAGGAGTGGATGGGTAAGTCGATGAACACGACTGAGACCAGGAATATGCTCACGGTGATGAGGGTGAGGGAAATGTACATGAGGTACAGAGGGCGCTTCCACTCGGTCGATCCGTCGAGTTGCTTCATCTTGTAGTGGAAGCGGACAACGAGCCCGATGAACATGAGCACGAAAAATTGCTGCAGGCCGATGCCTCCCATGTAGATGTGGATCCCCAGAAGCGCGGTCTTGGGATCATCACTGTCAATTAAGGAGCCGCCGCCCGCCTGCGTCAGGAATGCACTGCAAAGGAGATATGAGCGACGGGGAAAATCAAACGGATGGTGGGACGCACGTTATGTCAAGTAGCACGAAGCACAGGGACAGTCGTCGCGCGTTGATGCCTGCAACGCGTTTTTCTGGGACAAAGAAGTAGACGAGTCGACTCATGAGGACGTATAGGAAAGCGTTGATCCACAGCGGAGCGAGGAGAATGAGAAGCTGCGACGGCGTCCCAAATGCGGAGGAGGTGGTGTGCAACACAGAGAGGACACGCAGGACTAGGCCCGCCGTTTCCCATATCCCGGCCATGATGACAACCCAGCAGAATTTCTTCTGATAATGGATGGCTTGGACGATGTGGGCGATGGTATTTAGCCCAAAGAGGGCGGAGAACAACACGGCTGCCGGGAACGATGGACAGTACAGAAAGTTGTAGTTACTGTTCGTCCGAGGATCTGCGACTCGCTAGTTAGGATGGTTTGGATGAACAATACGCGAGTTCTTACCGAGGCATTGAACTTGAACCATATTTGAAGAGGAAGGATGAAGAGAAGTGAATTAAAGGTGGATGGAGAAGGTGCAATGATCCTCTGTTGGACCTGAAGGCCGTTATATATTGGGAACATGTCGTACTCCGCAGTTGAAGACGAAACAAAAATTAAGTCGCGAATCTTGAGTTGAGGCGGTGTTAGGCCATACGGTGAGTGTGCTTGTCGTCCTCCGCAGCCGCCACGAAACAAAATATGTGGAATCTTGGTTTGAGGGCTGTGTTTGCCTGCGAGGTCAGAGTGCGCTTAGAATCGGAGTCCGCTAACTAACGGATCTCATCACTGAGGCGTGATAATAATAACAACCCCGCAGCCGCAGTCTTGCCGCAGTCACATCCATCAACCAGAACGTTTGAAGAAGGTAATCGGTGTGAGAATGGGTAGGCATGCGAACGGTACAGTTTGTGCATTCCTGTGAAAGTCCTAGCGTCTTTGGTGAGCGGTCGGGGTGCAAAAGTGTACCGGTGTCCACCGGCGTTCCACCAGTATGCCGAAATATATATGATACCATCAATGAATTGATCGGCACCTGCGCGGCATGTTCAGATCTCCGTTGGCGCTGCCATTCTGGAGGGTTCGTTTGACTGCTTGAGCTCTAATCGATTATAGTATTGTCCAGAAAAAACAGTCGTCATTACTTATAGCCGTTAACCTTGAATCCCCCTCACCAATGAATTTTTTTTCCTGCCGGATCATGAGGATGTTGGGTGTTTTCTTCCCAAAATACATAGCCGTAGGATTAGATGAATATGTACCACGATGGTTTGCAGACGCCCGACGAGTTCCGGGTGCGCAGCGGCCTGTATGTAATTCGAACATCTCCCTCAGGAAAGGAACAGAATCGTGATTCGTCGCTTCAACAAAACTCTCATGGCTGACTGACCCTCGACCGCGAGACTCTCGCATTACCTACTGCCTTGTCTGGATCCTGACCGCTCACAACCATTCCCCAGGCGATGGCCCTTACTGTATCTCCAAGGGCCAAAAACGTGATGCACTTTCTCCTTGCTTCGAAACAAAACATCAAGAATCTCAAAGCGCAAGAGCCGCACTAAAGTCAAACACCCCAGGAGCAGCCGCAGCAGCCCCCGCCCCCTGCGCGATCGTGCTCCAGTCCGTCCCTGTCCCATTCACCTGGATCTACAATACAGTACACACCCGTCAGTCCCAGCCTGAAATTCCCGACACATATTCGACGCACCTCATAATCCTGGCCCTGCTTCGGATCGGGATTTGTAATGAGCTCCCAATAGAGCCACGGCACGCCGAGCGCGTTGATGGCCTTGATGTTCGCCGCGAGGTTCCCCGCCCGATTCGCGTCGTTGAGCGAGCCCCACTCCTCGACGAGCAGCTTCTTGCCCGCCGCTTGTGCGTCGCTGATGGCCTTGGGCATGAACGAGGAGAAGTCCCTTGGGAGGCAAGTCAGCATTATATCCCAGCCGCCAAAGAATGACGGAGACATACAGGCTGTAGTCGTGCACGGCGACGACGTCCACGCCGGAGCACGAGGGGTCGAAGAACAGCGGCTGTACGCTTGCTTTGCCCGCGCCGCCGCCCGTGAAGATCAGCTGGTTCTTGTCGGTGACTTGCTCTCGGATCTGCGTTGGTTTACCGAAGCTGTAGTGACATGTATAAATTTAAATGCAATAGACGCACGACGGCCGATACGTTGCAGATCCAGTGCAGGTTGTTTGAGTAGAGCGTCTGGTTGAAGACCATTGGTCTGCCCATAAGTTGTGAGTATCAGACGAATTAGGGGTGGATTTAAGATAGCGTACTCGTTCTGTGCCTCGAGCCCGAAGATGTGCGTGGAGAGCGCGCTCCAGGGCTGGTTGTTCAGGAGCTTGTTCTTGTGCGTCGAGAGGATGAACTTGATGCGGTTGTTGAACGCCGTTATGGCCGCTGTGTTGAGGGGTCAAATCAACCGAAATCACTCTCAAATTTAAAAGCCTTAGACCAACCAGGGTTGGTGTAGAATCCGCTGCTTCCTGAGGGATACTTGTCAGCATGGCGAAAAGGACTGCGCACAGTCAACGCACCGTAGGTCTTGCCGTAGATGTCAGGCGAAAGCAGGGCGTTCTCTGCCATCGCGTCAGCCCACAGTGGCGATAATAGTATGAATCACAGACGTACGGTCGTACATGCCAATCAGCAACTTGATCCCTGCGAACCCAAATCCAAGTCAATCCTCATGCCAGCCTGAGTAAAAAAGCGTCGCGTACCGCGGTCGTGCGCATCAACCATGAGCTGGTCGATCTTATCCAGAACCGTGTCGTCGTACTGTCCGATACCGCCCCCCTCCACGTCCGCAGCCTCCGTGCTCGTGCTGCCTTTCTGCCCCGCAGAATTGCCAGACACCCATGTCCGCAGGACCTGAATCCCCATGTGAATCTCAAAGCAGCGATATTCGGAGGAGATACTCGCCTTCATCCCAGCAGCCTTCATGCCATCGAGCAGCGCGTGCCTGTCCGCGTCGGGAAGGTTGTGCGCGTAATAGTTCTGTCCACCACCGAATTAATCTCGATACTTCAAGTAGAGGCGAATACGACTGACGTTCGCCCCGGCCCAGCTTTTCCCTGCAGAGGCAGAGCTGTTCCCTGTAGAGGTAGAGCTGTTTGCTGGAGCGGTGGGGACAGAGCTATTCAATGGTACTGCAGAGCCGTTCCCTGCAGAGGCAGAGTTGCTCGGTGCAAAGGCAGAGGCCGAGCTGTGCGCCGCAGCGCCGCGCGGAACAAGGCCGCGCGCTGGAGCCGCAAGGCCGCTTGGGATGAGAGTCGAGAGGAGGAGGGCGCCGAGAAATATGACCTGCATTTTCTGGGGGCGACGACTTGCCATTGGGCTTTATATATGCTGCAAAATCCTCTAACGGAATGGGCACCTCCGGGGCGAAATCGTCAACGGGAACGGGCGCCTGGGCAGAGCACGGCCAGCGTGGGTTGAGGACCGGGGACCGGGGCATTTGGTTACTCGTCGTGCCGGAGTTGGAGGAGATTCACGGTGACCGCATCGATACCACACCAATCATTGAATTGAAAGACCCTAGATGAATAATGGATAGTGGTCCGGAGGAGTACATAGTTAGGAATTAGGCGCGGATTTATGATCTGCTTGCCGGGCTTTGCAGGAGACCATCACCGAACCTGTGCATGTCGACCATGACCGCGGGATGATCATGTTACCGGCCAGTCGTAGATACGATGTTCTGGTAGGCAGAGAGAGGCTCGCAGAGTGCACCGAAGGGATAAGACTCAACCCCAGGTAAGACTCGGCCCCGTGTTTGGGATCCTGGATGTGGGTGTAGCATCGTCGTAGGCGTGGCTGTTGAAGACAACAGATACTGATGAGTATTTCGTTGGTGTCGGGAAATAATTTGGATCGCACCTTGGAGACAGATAGTCGCATGGACACGCTACGAATTTGCGAACTTGGCTCGTGCACACCCTGGCCCTGGGCCCTGGTGCCGGGAGCGAATTCAAGCTGCGCATGCGGACTCATCGGCCGATCCTTCCGTGAATCCAAGTCCACGCCGCACGGGCTGACTCGCAAGATGCATGAGGGATGATTCGAGGACAACTCGTCGAGTCTAAGTGTTTCATGTATGTCGATCATTTGACGCGTCGTCAGCGTAGGCGGCGTTTAAGAAATAAGAGGCGGTACGATTTTCGAGCTCCGCTCCGGTGCTTACCGACGTCCTTTCTCCTTTCTCTGACCTCTGATCCATCCCAGCGGGTCGCGATTCCTGCACTTCTTGCCCGGCCTGGCACTCTTAGTCCAGTGCTGAATTCTACCTCAGGCTTCAAGTTGTGTTGATGTCACGAGTCGCACCCCGCTTCTGAATCCTTCCTTCCTCCCAGCCTCCCCACCCACCCCACCCCACCCCTACAGTATCCTCACTCCTGGTCCACTATGTATAATAATCCCAAATGCACGTACATGCGGGTGCGGCGCCCTGAATCCCTCAATTCGGCCACTCCACCGCTTAAGTTTCTCATTCCTCCCAGCGTCTCAAGTCTCCTTCATTCATCCCTGGCAGCGGCTCAGCTCGGGGGCTCGAAATAGGATATTTGCAACACCTGTTCGAACGACGTCCGGCCTGGCAGTGGTACTGAATCCGAACTTGGACCGTCGTTCACCTTGATTCTCGAAGACACTGTTCGCTGCCTTCCTTCCTGGCTCGCTCCCGGCCCACGGTATCCCGGTGCATAACGGCAATCCTAAGCGAAACCATAGTAGTCCCGAACGCAAGCTTGCAGTGAGCGGCGGCAACTCGCGACTGCCACTGGCAGCGGGCGGACGATTCCTTGCAGGTCTTCGTTCGCCTACCATGGGCCAGGCCTTCTTTCGCCCACCATAGGCCATAGTCTGAGCCAGAGGGATCGATCTCGAGCAGCCCCGCCCATAGTCAAGATATTTTTCTTTTTTTTTTGGTCTACCTAGGCAGCGGGTACGGGCACGTTAGGTTGAGGTACGGCTCTGAGCTCATGTGCGGAGAGCAAACGCCGCCAGATATGTTTTCGATATGTTTGGTGCCGCCGCTGGATTTTCCCGGGAGCTCTAGCGCTGCCGAGGCGATATATAGCAAGTCTCGCTGAAGGTACGGATCTGTAGAATTTCACCCTGATCAATATTAGTATTCGCCATGGCACCTCGCGTCGGTTTGGAGAGTGAACACCGATGGGGTGCGGGCTGGGATGCGATGTGGCCATAAGATGAACTGGGGATCTTACGGGGTGATCGGGATTGGGGCACCGGGGTTGAATCAAGGATGATGATGGACGACGAGCAACGAGACTGTCTGTATTCATCCAAAATCGGAAATACGCAATGCATAAAGTAAGTAGTCGATATTCGATGGGATGAGTAGGCGTGATGAGTATGGATGGATGGATTGTACGTGGATAAAAATGGAAAATGGACGTGGATGAAAATGGGATGAATAAACCGGAGCAGTTAGCCGCCGTAGCAATCATAGCACGTCGTCGTGCTCCTAGGATGGTGGTCAGACGCGTCGGGGATGAGAAAGAAAAGGGCACGCACTCCTGCGGGGTCTCAAAACAACACTCGCGACACACCGTGCGCCCGCACCCCGCATCCGCGTCCTCCTCCGCGCGCTCCTCCTCCCCGTCGTCTTTTAGCTTCTTGCGCTTCGACGCGCCCGCGCCGGCGCTGGCATTCGCGTGGTTGGTGTTGGCGGCGTTGAGGGCGAGGGCGAGGCGGCGCGGGGAGTGTGCGGGCGACGGGGTGGGGGACCAGGTGAGGTGGGGCGTGGGCGGCTGCGACGGCATGCACGCCGTGCACGTGCGGGAGCAGATCGCGCACGTCGGCGAGGCGCAGCTGCGGAATCCATTATTAGTATAGAATGGAGGGAGGGAGGTGGCGGCGTACCGTGCGCAGAGGAGGAGGAGGCCGGGCGCGGCGCGGTGGCACGAGGTGCAGATCCCGGGTCCCGCTGCTGCTGGTTTTGCGGGTTGCTTTTGCGGGCTGGGGTGGGTGACGGTGATGATTGGCTGCGATGGGTTCAGTCGACGCCGTTTGACGGAGGGGCGCGCGTCGCGGCCGGGCATGAAGAGATGTGAAGGAAAAAGAGCCGAGCACGTGATTGCAATCTCCCTTTTCATCAGAAAGGCACGCCGCGGCCAACTCCATCCTTCAGATTCGACAGACCAGCTGTGCGGATTCTCCGGTACGTTTCTAAAGTCAGTCGGGTTTTGATATGTGTAGCGCCTTTCAAGTTTTTGACGAGAATGATAGCTGTAAGGCCGATTCGTCCTGAAAATTCTCCTACAGGGGGCTCTTTGGAATATCGGTGTGGATATGCCAGGCGCAGCGTCCTCGGCGCGCGTCTCGGAGTCGACCATTTTGATACAGAGCGTAGGCATTCTCAGTCTAAGCATTGCGGATGCAATTTATATTTTAAGTCGCATGATGTGCGGTCTTCGGCCGACTTTCTTCCTCCCGTTGACGCTATCCTGCTGTTGTGCTCATGGCCATGGGATATTGCAAAGCTGTAACATGTTCAAGAAGCGATGAACTGCTGTCCTCATGAGTTCTGATATTCTTTAGACCGCCAAAATTAAAGCTGTGGTTACTATTTTTATAATCGATTTATACCAGTCTGGGCGCCAGAGCTGTTTCTCAGTTACCTCCACCACCCGCTTCTCTCTCCACCGTCTCCAGGCATGGTGGACCCTATAACTGCCACCACTACTCTCATCACGCTCGCGACCTTCATCAAAGACCTCATCGACTTAGGCCAGAGCATCCAGCACTCCATAGAAAAGGTGCGAGAAACCGTTGTCTCCGCGAGCAAGGTCTGAAGTTAACGCAGGTCACGGAAAATCGACGGCGTATCCGCGATCTCACGAATGACGTCCTTCACACCCTCGGCGATCTCGCGAATCTTTCTCGGGGGCACGAAGATGAATTCGAAACACCTGCGCTATTAAGCGCCCTGGGCAATCTAAAAGCGTAATTCTTCTTCCTTCCCAGGCCGTGGCATTTTACCCAATCTTATCTTTAGAGATATGCTCCACGTTCTTTCTGTTTGCCAAAAGTTATCTCCTGCGCCACGCAGTCCTGGCCTGCGGGGTTTCGGGGTCCAAATCAAAGTCTGGATGAAGTGCGATGATATCGAGGCCGAGATTAAACGCCTAAAGGAACATGTGAATCAATGCTACTTGAAATTTATAGTGAGTGCCTCTGCTCCATTGGCCTCGTAATAAATGCATGTGCTTATGATTGTCAGGCATTCTCGGCAGTCAGAATCGAGAAGACCACTGCACGCATTGAAGACACTTCCTGCCACGCAGTGAATACCACTCTGCGTGTCGAACAAACATTAATTGTAAATAATGTCGAAAACCAAGTCAGACTCAGACGCCTTGAGGAGATGGTGGCTCGTGTACTCCTTGAGACACAATTTGGCCAGAATATAATGAATCAAACAATTGAAATAATAGCATCTGTGAGTGGGTTGCCTCTTTCAGTTCAAAAATGATTCTTACATTTATTGAAGGATGCAACACACAAAACTCTTGAGTTTCAATATCTTTCGACACAGGCTTTGCGCTTGCTTGATCGTCTTCAACAAGTGCTTGTGAATCATACTTTGATTCTTGACACACCTGTTTCAAATTGTGGTCCCACAGTCCCTTTGCGCCTGCCAACATTTAATCCCCCAGAACATATCCTATACAACATTCTTGGGCTCCTGCTGACAATCGATGGCTGCCCTGCAGAAATACCGTTCACAACCATCTCCGGCATCCTCTGGCTTGGTGATGACCTGGGCCATATGGAAATGAAGTCCGAAGCGACAGCCTGGTATCTCATGACAATTCAGATCTTGCGCAGAATTTGTGTATCCCACACAGAAGCTCTGGCACTGCTTGCTAATTCACTGCACAGTCTGGCATGTGAATATCAATATCAGTTGCATTGGGACCTTGCCACAGAAATGAGCCAACAATCTGTTAGCTTGTATCGTGGATTATGCGAAATTTCCTCAGACACAGACTATCAGGCATTGCTTGCATTGTCATTGATCACATATTCAGCCAACTTGCTTGATGCTGGCCAGCTGGAGGTTGCCCTTTCCACTACTCAAGAAGCTGTTGCAATGTGCCGCCCAATGGTGGGGCAAATCATTGGATCCAGTTTAGGATTATCTTGCTGGACAGAGGAAGATGAATTCAAAGTACTCACATCCTCTGAAGCCTTATTCACACTTGCTACAGTCCTCATATCCGTTGATCGAGAAGTCGAGGCATATGAATCCTTGAAGGAGGGTTTCCAGGCAGTTCTCAGTTTTCCAAGAATTAGAACTCCTCCACCCAGAACATCTATTGATTCATTTCTCCATCTCCTGTGCAACCTGGCAGAGGCAGAGGAGCTTTCTCTCACCATGCTTGGAGACTGCATGATTTTATTCCGTGATCTTGCCCGGATCTACTCTGAAGATTTTTCCTCCCAATTCCTCCACCTGCTCTATGTGTATGTGTATCTTCAGCAGAGTGATGCTTCAGATTTTGGCTCTTCACTGAAGAATCTGCGTATCTTTCTGGAACCGAACTCAGAATCACCCGTACCAGTGCTGAAAATATCCAGCAATTTTGCACTGAACATAGACCACAAGGGTGGTATCATTGAAGATGCCATCTGGGCATTTTATCTTAATCCTTGGACCCGGGCCTTTTCCTCTTTGATCAAAGGGATCTTTATTGGGTACTTTGACCAAGCCGCTACTACCCTTCAAAAGGTTATATTCTCCATGACACACAACCCATCCTCAGATTTGACCACACTTAACTGGGTACTTTACCATATGCCATTCCATCTCCTCCCAGCTGTCCCTCATCCCAAACAGTTGGTCCTGATAGCCAGAATGACAGAGGTTGCTAGCCACTGCTGGGGAACCACCAAATCCTCAGACACTAGCAGTGAAAGGAGGAGCTTTAGCAATACTCTATCAAACCATTCCTTTGGTTTATGGTTGGCTGGGTTGTTCAATGATGCATTGACAGTAGCAGATGAAACACTCAAATACCTCAGGCCAACATTGGACAAAGATGATGGGGATGATATTGCTTGGGATCAAGTCTGCTACTGGCATGTGTTTCGGGCTTCTGTCTTTCATGACATGGGTCTGATTGACCAGGCAATTGAAGAGATGCACAAAGCAAAAGCAGTGTATCCAGATTTCCAGCTGATGGAAGGCAATTGTCTGGCTTTCTGTATGATCCAGACATACATTCTTCAGCGGACAACGAAACATCAAGAAGCACTACAAATACTTCGAAGGCGAATTCCAATTCTTGAAGCCAGGATGGGGGAAAATGGACCAAGGTGGCACCTTGCGGAGTTATCAGCGGCCCGTGGTCATGTAGGACAATTGGGGGAAGCCATCAAGGATGCAGAAAAAGCAGTTGCAGCCTCCCGAAAAGAGGTAGCAAATGTTGAGGACCAAATCTTCACTCTTGTGTACTCTCTGACCACTCTTTCAAACTGCCTGGCTGCAGTTGGAAGGAACACTGAGGCTCTTGTGGTTGCCAGAGAAGCTAAATCAATCTACAATCTGAATGCCTCGCACATGTGGGGAAATTTTCTTTACCCATGTAGAAGGCAAGGCCTGGGAGCGAAAACATTCCTTTCGCTATCGCTTCGATTAGCAACTCTTGGACAGCTAGAAGAAGCCCTTTCAAATGCCAAGAAAGCCACTGAGTTATTTCGTGACTTGGTCTCGCTTGCACCAGGAAATCTGCCGTCCCTCGCAAGCAGCCTCCAAAATCAAGCTTTGATACTCTGGAATAGTTGCTGCCAGGACGAGGCCATTTCAGCCTGCAAGGAAGCACTCACCATCATGCGGCAGGTTGCAGAGAGCGAGACATATTTCCTGCGAGACCTGGCTGGGGGCTTGATCCAGCTGGCACTCTACCTCTCAGCTGTAGGAGACGACGATGGCACATCAGCTGCAACTGCTGAGTGCGAAGAGATTCAGAAGAAGATTGAGCTTTTGCCTCCCCAGTCAGATTTCCTTTTTGAGGAAATTGTGCAGGAGCCAGAGGAGGAGACCTGTGAACCAGAGGAGATTTTGGAGGACACTGTTTTTCTTGCTCTGGCAGAAAGTGCGATAGTGACCTCAAGCAGCCTGGCAGAAGCAGTTGTCTCTGAGGCAACAGTCCACATTTCTCAGGACATTCAGAGTGAGGCCGCCCAGAGCGGAATATCCTTCTGCACTGCAGATTCTGATAGTCTAACAGACAGCGAGGTAGCCACACAAGTTCCAGTGTCTGTGCCGTTCCCGGTCACATGTCCTAGCAGAGAGGGTACCACAGAGCAAGCAAATTCAAGAAAGAGGTACCTCGCGAACTTACTGGTGACCCCTCTCAGACTAGAGGTAAAGATCAATCCATGGTGTATTCTCCTCGGAATTTTATTCGCTCTTGTGTGGAGCCGGAAATAGGTTGCGTCTTTTTTACTATATACAAGTCTGTAAGCAGCGTTATTGTAATGTTTTTCTCTGTTTATCTATCCTTGATTGAAAAGTTGGGAGATGTGAGTTCAATCTGTTCCAAAGGTCCATGTTCGAGCCAGTGCATTGACGGTAGGAGAGCTCCACCATAAAATTTGGTACCGTGGTTCACTTCACCTGGAAATTTAACCGCGAGAAAGGGATGATTTGAGAGCGATAAATATGTAAATTGTTTTGTACATATTGGATCCGCAACCTTGTACCCAGTATTTACTCTTGAACATTTAGCTGTAAAATATCTGACGGGTAGCCTGGACTGAATTGGAATCAGAGGCTCAGAGGTATCCAGGATGTATTGCATTGGGGAGGAAATCCATTATTTTTCAATTGAATGAATACCGACGTCGGCAGGTTGGCCATGGTTTTGGCTTCGGTGATCTCGGGGATATTGGACTGTTTGACTTTCTTCTCAATTGCGTTACATATGCATATCAATTCCTCGAGGACATACATAGGATTATTGCAACAAATATTGAAGCTTATCAGCATCTGTGGGTGATTTATAATGGCAGACGGAAACACTATGACTGGTGATTTTCTTTGACTTCAGCCCTTGGATTTTCCGGGCGGGACTGCAACGGTTACCCTTTTTTGGCCAGCATTAATTCAACAGTGGTTTGTCCCTAGCAAAACTCTTTCTTTGAGCATGGACTCGCGGTTTGTATTTTTCCAATTTTCCGTTCAAAAGCGACGGTTTGATTGTCGAACGGGCCGAAATTGTGGGTCCTTTGATTTTTTTCACGTTCTGACTTCGACTTCAAGCTCGAACTCGAACCTTTCATTCTGCAGGCTGCTCCCCGGCCTTCAAGATGGCTGCGGCTGAGACTGCAGAAATCCCCTCGTATAGGGCCCCGTTCAGAACTTATCCCGAGGATTCACTCCTCAACAATCTCGGACCCTCGGACACGACGCCCTTGGCCATATTGTTTGCAGGCTGCGTGTATCAGTATCCCGAACGGGACCTGGTAACCAAGACCTACTACAGAAAGTCCCAGTCCGTGATCTGGCTGTCGGCCACGGAGCACCTTGAGGAGCCGCTGGACCCGGACGACGGTGAGCGATCGTGGAACATGATGCACCTAGCCGGGAATATTTCCGTGCCTCTCGTCGGCCGCGTTTTTTCGGGGCTGCAAATCTGTGGGTTTTTAATGCCATCAGAGACACCGCTGGAGGCCTCCAGACTCGGAAGCAGAGAGGAGCGAATAGGTATCATCCACCAGCTACGGGATCTCGTCGCACACATGCACAGCAACATCAAGCCGAGGAATCTCCTGCTGTGCGACGCGGACGGGCGGGAAGTGAGACTGCGACTTTGACACGGGCATCGGTCGAAGGCGACGGGTTTCGCTCGACGCTGATGAGTATCCCGTATTGCATCTCTGCGCGGATGAGAGACGATACCGGGCTCCTGACACGTACAGAGAACACGTATGCGATAGGATTAACAGTGAGCTTCTCATCAGTGATTGAAGCTTACTTATAAACAATTCATAGATGTGTGAAATATACACTGGGAGAACACCGTTAAATACGGCACCAACATGCTGGAGGACGTGAAGGACTTGCTGGAGAGCCGATGCCGCGTCAGATTCCTCCCGGAGATGAAGCTCATAGACTTTGTGGATTCGTTCGTCTCGCAGGTGTGGAAGTGGAAGTGGAATATGGGAGAAAGCCGCGTCGGCTTTCCGGCTCAATGTGAGGGTGGGTTCTGTGATGGATACCCTGAGCATTGGCCATGTAAATAATATGCAGAATATTATTATTAGAAGGTAACGCATGGTATCGCTCGGAGTACTTCGAGTGTAGGATAGAATAGAAAGGTGTTTAAAGATAGCTGAATAGAAAATTTTGACTATAATTGGATGATAAAATTAGAAGGTGAGGGCGGGAGGGCAAAAGAAAGTGTTCTGGCGGCGTGGTATACACGCTGTAGAGAGCGAGTCGCCGTCGTAGTGAAGGAAAGGAAGGTGATCGATCGACGGGCACTTAGCCACAAACGCTATTCTGCCGATCACTCATTCTTCGAGCACAGCAGAACGCAAATTTGTGGATTCGTTCGTCTCGCAGGTGTGGAAGTGGAAGTGGAATATGGGAGAAAGCCGCGTCGGCTTTCCGGCTCAATGTGAGGGTGGGTTCTGTGATGGATACCCGGTCAGCAGTAGTCGACGACGCGTCCATCACAGGATTCCCCGTGGGCTCGTAGGAGGAAGACTCACAACGTACAGGCGGCATCGAAATGCGGACAAACTCCGTGTGGAGTCGCGGCTTGTTTTGCATGTATGGCGCCATTATTTGGGCGTGCTTGCGGAGATAGAGTAGGAAAGCGTCGCTTGCCCATCTGCCGATTGTCTTCACGACATCAAATGGAGTTCCGCGCAAGAGATAGAATAGGGTTGCTCCGATCCGGATGCCGTGCCCCTGCAGCGGCTCGAGTTTTGCGGCCTTGAAAGCTTTGTGAATTCGGGTGATGAAGGCAGATTTGGTGAGGGGACGGCGAGAGCCTTTGTGGAGGTAGGAGAAGAGGTGGGAGTTTGCCGGAGGGGCGTTGACACGAAGGTGATTAGCGAAGCTCCGGCGGGGGTCAGTTACGTTGTTCTGGGCCGCGTAGAAGATGTCTTCACCGCTCGGCTTGCTCTTGGTCCAGGGGAGCCCGAGGACGGTCATCTCAAGACCTTGCGGGTCAGTTTCGTCTCGGACATCGCTGAGCTTTACGTGGATCGCGGGATCAAAGCTGTCGAGCGTCTTGACGGTGAGTTCTCCTAGACGCGCAGCTGAGTAAAATCCCGTTGTTAGGCAAGACCCAACAGCCGCGTCGAGCGGAACGGCGGGGTCAAGGTGGGAGAGCAAAACGGTGATGATGTCAACGGTGTAAGGAAGGCGTTTCTTCTTGGTGGCAGATTTCGGCTGTAGGGCGACGGCGGCGCGGATGAGAGCGTCGCATTCAGCTTTGACTGGCGCCCAATGTACGCCATGGATTGTATGCCATGCGCGAACGCCGGACAGGTAGTTTTCGAGGGTTTTCCCCGCGTAATTACCCGCGGCTGCCGCAAGAAATGCAGCTAGGAGATCCGCAGACGCGGGAGCGCGGTGGACATCGGCTATGCTACGTGAATCACAGAAGCAGTGATAGACGAGCAGTCCCGAGCCATAAGTCTCCAGCGTTCCATCCGCCCAGCTGTAGGATAGAATATTGGTAACATTGATTAGATCGGCTTCAGGTACAGCGCCAGAGCTTTGGCGGTCTACTCTGGATGTTGTCGGCCGCCATTTGTACAGCCGCTCGCCGGCGAAGCACAACGGACGAAGGGGAGAGGGTTGGAGCGATAGATGAGATGGGTACGGTTTCGGACGCGACCAGCGGCTTCCGCGCGCTTTGAGCTTCGGCTCAGTCGTGGGCAACGAATTCAGCCAACCACGGGTCGTTGTTGGGTTGGTAAGGACGCTTGTTGGGGTTAGGAACCTTCGGAAGCGGTGGGATGATATGTCCGTGGTCAGAGACAGCGTCATAGTCGACGATGAAGGGGGCAAGCTCGGCAGGGATGGGCAAAGGAGGTAGGAGGTTTGACGTGGAACCGTATTTGCCGCGGGAAGGAAGGTCGGCGGGGTTATCTTTGGAACGGACGTAGCGGGAGTGAAAAGTAACGCCGGATTCGGCGGAGAGGGAATGGATGCGACGGAAAATAAAATTGATTTCTTGGTTTGGGCTCCGTCCATTCCACCAACCTTCCACGACGCCGGAGTTGTCGCCGAAGAGGTAGAGATGCGGCGGTTTGTTCCCTGGTGCAGAGATGAGGGTACGAGCAAGAAATTCGAAGCCAACGGCCTCGGCCCAGCCAATGTGCCTGAGCTTCGATTCCCACCCGTTGACAAGTCGCCAGGCTCGCCAGTGCGAGCCGATGACGATAGCAATGCCAACGCCGGAGCTGGCGTCCGAGTAAGCTGCGACGTCGATGACCTAAAATTTGGAACAATCAGTTTCGGTGCGGCGGTTATGGATTAATCGGATAGAAAAGGAATGACCTCGCAGGGACCCGGGATAGATCTGGAAAGATCAGGCCTGGATAGACATTCGAGCCACCAATCGAGGTCTGCAGCGATGGATCTTGGAGCTCTACGCGGCATGAAAGGATGGTTATGGAGGAGATGCAGAAAGAATTCCAATCCGGTGAGGTACGCTCGTCCTTCAATGGAAATAAGGCACGAATGGATGAGCTGCCCGTGGAGTTTTCGGACATCGGATAAGACATGAGCGCGGCGGGATTTCCACGCCGTGATGGTGTTCGAATATTTGGTCTTCTTCCCTTGTGTGAGCGAGATGCGGCGCGAATCAAGGTTCCAGATGATACCCGTGAAAGGAGCGGCACTTGAAAACTGAATATCTTTGGCTGTTTTCCACGGGATACCCAGCGGGTTGGAGACTCGATCAATGTCGTCGAAATTGTAGCAGTACTGCGAGTCGAGCTCGGAGCGTGGACTGGAAAGGGAGAGGTCTTGGACGGGGAAGGCGAAGTCCTCATCGTATTCTTCGGTTCGCCCGTCAGGTAATTCGGCCCCGCCCCACCACAGACGACCACCTGCTTGACGACGCCCACCGAGACGTCGGTGCAGTTCTGCTCGCTGCTGGTTGTGCTCGGCGAGGTGGACTCGGAGAATTCGGATGAATGCGGAATCATCGACCCATTTGGAAGTAGGGCCCACGCCACGGGCCCGCAAGATGTCCGCGAAGGCGTCACCCACAAGACCGTACGCACCCGCTCCAGATGACTCTCCAAAGCAGACGCTAGTGTCTGCCGCAAAAAGGTCGGAGTCAGGGTCAAGCTCGCGGCGAGCTGACAGGTCGAATAGGTTGGCCGGAAGACGGAGGACCGTTCCCGGCCATTGCGAGGAGTGAGTGGGTATATTGCGATATGCTTCGGATACATCCCGAACTGCGATTTGTGAGCCTGGGGGTAGCATCGAGACCTTGAGGCACATTGCGTTGAACGTGCCCCATGTGCAGGGAAAATCGTCGGAATTAATGTGGTAATTGATAGAGGTAAGGTTGTCGCGAGGCGTTCGAGGGAAGGAATAGTTCTGAACGAGGCGCATTTTCTCGGCTTCATGGGGCTTCGGAACCATTGAAAGAGGCGATGACTGGAAGTACCCGATGAGTTCTTCGAGCTGCCCTGCGGAGAACGGACCGATGTAGCGGCCGGCGCTAAATTCAGAGTTGATAACTTGTTGGAAAGGTTTGAGATGCGACAGGAGGGTGGAACTATTGGGAGGAGTGGCAGTAAAATGGATGGAGGGGATGGATATATTAAAGCCGTGCTGCAGACCGTTGGGTATAGATGGGTATCGCGAGGTGAGACCTGCGGATTGGAGAGCTCGTTCCCACTCATCTGCGACAAGGGGAGTAAGAGGCTTAGAGCTTCGCTCGATAAGAGCAGCCCGCAGCTCCATGATTGGGCGAGCCACAACCAGAGCACTCGTGGAGATGCTTGGGGCCCGGGCGGCCCCTGCAACCGCTGGCACGCTGGAAGTCGAGGCAGATATTGATGCCATCGGAGTTGACGAGTCTCCCGTTCGCGTCTCGAGAGCATCTGGCTGGCGAACCATTCCATAAGGTCTTTGACCTGCACTTCGAAACAAACTCGTGGATCCCGAGGCAGATGGCGCAGACCGTGGATCCCCCCGTCGCGCCGTTTTGAAAACCCCGGAAACCATCGGAATTCGGCTTGCGTACGTCGAAAGTAGGATACGGCTGGAAGCGCATAGATTCGGCTGGGGGAGCGGATGGGCCGGATGGAGGGCGCAGATTTATGGCTCGAGTACTGGAAGACGGCATGGATAACGGAAATAGATCATGGATGGATGGATGGATTTCGGCAGATGGATGGAGTAACGGAATAACGGAGTTTCGGAAAGAGTTTCGGATGGAATGGTGATGATAAATTGTAGAGTGGGGCGGAAATATTCATTAGTGCGGATTATTTAAGCGAGGTAAATAAAAGGCTTACGACGCGATGGTCTTTGAGTGGAGCTTCATGAAGTACTCGTTGCTGATTTTAGTCAAGAGCCCTTCGTTGATGATTGCAAGGTTGAACGAGTTGGCTGTTCCAAGCGTATTGAACCACTCAAGGCGGTAGCGGTCGGCGTAGATTCGGATGATTTGGCTTCCGTGCTCCTGCTCGTGAAGGGAATGGGTATCGAGGCCGTAGAAGAATTGGGTGAGAACATCGATGTGGAGTTTCGACCAGCCCGCTCGATCAATCTCTTTGATGTAGCGGTGCCAACCAAGCCCGAATTCGCGGTGGGTTAGGTTCTCGTCGCGTACCATGTTCTTGTGCGCGTTGGAGGATGGACCAGTCTGGAATGTTAGCTCGTTGTCGTCGGAGCGGCCTAGCCTAACGGAGGAACCATCATCGGCCGAGGACATGAGGGCAGCGGCGGCCTCGGTGAGACCTGCAGTGGTGAATGGGTATAGCGGACAGTACTCGCGCCTCTCGAGTTTCCTCTGTGCGAAGACAGAGATGCGAGCTTCAATGAAAGAGGTGGGCGCACTATTGACATCAAAATCGCCCAATTTGGGTTTCTTCTTCTCCGCTTCGAGCCTTTCAGCTTCGAGCACCTTGGCTGCGTCCGCAGCCTCCTTCTCTGCTTCCTGCCTGCGAAGTGCGTCGTCGGCGTCCGCCTGAGCTCTATCGCCTTCCACCTGCAAGATCCACTGCGCCTTCTTCTTGTCGTTGCTTTTGGTCCAGGAAGCTGTGAGTTTGGCGATAGCGGCGTCATTGTCGCCATCAATTTTGGCTCGCACATCGTCGTAGTCCTCGGAGGCGAAGTCGGGGCAGGTGTCAGTATTGGGGTCGGATAGGAGTCGCGCGGGAACGCTCCCGGATGGAGTAGACGAGGGGTTGTTGGCCATGTTGGTAGTGTTGTGGGTAGAAATCAAAAGAAAGTGTTCTGGCGGCGTGGTATACACGCTGTAGAGAGCGAGTCGCCGTCGTAGTGAAGGAAAGGAAGGTGATCGATCGACGGGCACTTAGCCACAAACGCTATTCTGCCGATCACTCATTCTTCGAGCACAGCAGAACGCAAAGATGCGGAGATCACGGCCTTGATCGAGGCGTGTCTCGCAGCTGCCCCCGAGTGCCCCGACGTCCTCTGGGACGACTCGGTGTACTATGTTGAGCAGCTGTACACATTCCATTTCTGCGATGCGTCGGACACGCGCCAGTACGCGCGGATCGTGCACAGCGGGCAGCGCATGCATCGCACGATCCGTGGCTTGTGCGAAAACCCGTTCCGTGCGCCCAAGGTCATCACTACGCGCCGCGAGCCCACTTGCCCGACTTGTACCATCAGGATCGTTTATATGGGCCTTATGGGAGAGCTAAATGGAAAATGAATAAATATCTTGATTGTTCGGATGAGTTCAGTTGGTGGATGACCTGGCCACCAACGGCTTAGAATAATTATTTTGCTTAGAAGGGACGGAATTCAATAATTAAAAATGACCAGCCCCAAAGCGAGTTGAGCTAGCCCAGTTGCCGGCCGCCAAGTTACTAACTAGTGGCTACGTCTGCCAGATAATCGTCTGCCAGGCAATATACCAGCCAGGAACTGAGTTGATTTCACTGGTGGTTCAACTGCGAACGTCCGCTGCAGGGACGCGGAGCGTCTTTTAGGTGGGTCCAGGTGGATGCGACTGCGCAATGAGATCATGAGATCAGTGACTTAAAACCTGCAGTTTTTCTGCAGAACCGCAACGAAAATTATTACGCGCGCAAGGCTCCATGCGTATCGCCTACAGCCGGCGGGCCCGCTGCGGCCGCTCAAGTGCGGGCGGCGGTCCAGATTTTGCGCCGCATCGCAAAGAACTCTGAGAAGATTCGCGAGCACGGCGATCGTGTGGCGTGTCGGAGGCAACAGTGAGGCAGGTCTGGAGCGTGAGTTATCGCACCAACCGACAGGATGTGCGGACTGTTTCTCCGATATTGCGGTGATCCGATGCCGCCTGCAGTGATGGTCCCTAAATGTCAGTTCGAATATGACATCAATCCCTTTGAAAAATAAATTTGGGATGAGCAAGGGCTTCAAGAACGGGTACAGAGTTGGTTCAAAAATTGCTTGAACCGGGTGTTTAAATTAGTGCCCGACGGCACCCACGGTTCGATTGTCACATGATCATCCAACCTGAGGCTTTTTTTTTACAGACCGACAAGGGAAGTACGTATATCCTGTCTCTCGAGCTCCCCGGGAGACAAAGAGGGCAAGTTACTCAGCATAGTACAACTTTTGAGTAGGGATCTTTCGTCCGCTCCTAGTTTCATGGTTTCAGCGCAGAAAAGATTGCCGAAGCAGTTGTACGGACCTCATCGGTAGAGCCATTGGAAGCTCCCGGTGTCGTAATGTTGACCCCTCGACCTGCAATAGAATTGGGGGGTCTTCGTCCGGAAGCAAACACGTCCATTTCTGTCTCACGTTGAACTTGAATGGAGTTGATGTTGACAGTTTCGTTTAATTTCTTGGCCCGGTGGCGGCCGTTCAGCGTCGCAAGAAGAACATTGGCATACCTGAAGAAAATTCAGTCAACGAAGAAGTTGAAAAAAGTGAACGGGGGTACGTACAATCTTCCGACGATGAATTCTCTGCAATTAGAAGTATTGTCAGTGTGATGGGTAACGCGCGGAGGAACAACGTACAACGCGACATGTAGCAATGTGGCAGGAAAAACCTCAAAAAGAATCAACTGGGTCAGTGCCAGCACTGCTGTGATTGCCCCCGTCTCGATGGTGTTGACGATAAGGTTGTTGAGTAACGAGTATGTGGCTTTCGAGTAAGAGCGCTGGCGTGCTCACAACAACTGAATTGGAAAGTAAAGAAAGAGCAGGAAGAGTCGAAGCAAAGTCGTCGCATACAATAATAGTTAGCGCGACCGCGATGATCGTATCGCAAACGAAACTTCTGGCAAGCCATGTCTAGAAGATAATTAAATCGTGTTTTCAACTGTGGACAGAGAAAGTACTACCTCAGCCGCATGGGTGAGCTGCCCTATTCTGGAGAGGTCCCTAGATAAAAGGGAAAACTAGAGGCTTTGAGTGGCAAGCGAAATTGAAGGGAAGGGCATCACACCTCCACTCCCACCGCAATGGCGGCTGCACATTGCATTAATGCAATCTGAGATGTTGATAAGGATGGGGTACGAATTTAAGACATGGAACCCATACCAAGACAACTATCACCGCAATCACAAGGCCGTAGGCCTGCTTTTCGAACACCCAAATTCTCCTGTAAATTGCTGATGAGATGGTGAACGCAGGGTGAACAAAAGAAAACTGACCATGCAAAAAAGCACTGGACGATGGCCGATACTAGTATGGAGGTAAGAATAAAACCGACTTCCCACAATTCAACTTACCAACGCCGTTGAGAACAGGTGTGGCTGACGAGGTCCATGGGGAGGTTGCCAGAACGGTGAAATCACCCCATTGTGAAATGACTTGTTGCCATACGACGTGCGTGATGAAAGCTGTCTGACAAAATTCGAGGGTCGCGACGGAATAAACTTGACAGGGAGATTAAACACGCTGCTTAATCGCTCAAGGACTGGATCTTACCAAGAATTTTGACAAAAATGCGGTCCGTGATTCGAAAATAGGAGTAATAATTGTCTGTAAAGCAGTAAGCATAATCCATGGGTCTGTGGGATGATCATGTATGTACACAGCTGAATAACAAGGGCCCCCAACAATGCCCAGTTGAGGATGGTGCCAATGAACTTTAAGACACGGGTGAATAGAGAGCAGACAAGACTTTTGAAGCACTCACCAATGGTCCTACACTGAAACTGAATCAGAAGAAGAATGAACCGAGGCGCGTTTAACACGTACAGGAGAATGGGGTCCTCAGCCATGGTGCGGAAAGAACCCACGCACAATCCCCGACATCAGGAAAATCCAAAGTTGCCCCATAGCACCATATAGCGCACCAGAGCCCTATATAGTGGCCATAGCTGATATAGTGGTAACTTACTACATGTAATGTGAAGTGGTAGTGGCTGGCGAGGCCATAATTTTGCGAGTAGCTAAAAATAAACCCCAAACCAAAATTGTAGAGCTCGAAATGCTCAACAAAAGTTGTCAAGGGACAGATTTTGCCTAAGGGGTTTGTCCTGCTGCAAACCATAAAATGAATTCCCAGAAGGTTCCATCTGGTAGCAAGGAAGATCTGGTCCAGATAACCATTTGTGACAGCCATAAGTTTACTTGCCATTGTGTTACCTAACTTTCCACTATTTATACTAGTGAAATCTTATAGATGACCATAGCGCCATATAGTCAATTGGTTCAACTCTAGAGACCATCATAGCTCACTATAGCATCATATAGCCAATCAGGTCAGTTATATAGCTCACCATAGCTCACCATAGCATCATATAGCCAATCAGGTCAGTTATATAGCTCGCCATAGCTCGCCATAGCCCCAGATAGCCCATGATAGCCACCTATGTGTCTCTCAGAGCATTTCAGATTTTCCTGATGTCGGGATTACACCCGTCGGGCAGAACTTATTTGACCAGGCGACGATCGGCGTCTACTGGAAGGTAAATTCAACCGACACAGTCGACAGCATAACGCGCCACTCCACGCTTGCGGGCGAGATCCTCGACGACTGGCTCAACAATCGCAGCGGACGCTTTGTGGGCTCCGTCCTCGGCAATGTGCTGGGCTGGACGCGCTTGCCAGAAAACAACACCGTGCTGCGAAATCATACCGACCCAGCGCCCGGACCGAACAGCCCCCATTACGAGCTCCTGCCGCTCGTGCGTAACTTGCTTCATTTTGCCTATATCGTGTTTTAACAAATTAAACGTGGCTAGAACGGCATCGGCTCACTGGCACTTCCGGCTACGGGCAACTACATGAATATTGTACTCGCGCTCCTGTCGCCGCTATCCCGTACGTTCAAAATCTATTTCAATGCTCGTTCAACTGTTAACAATAATAAATACAGGCGGCTCCGTGCGCCTGAGCTCGAAGAACCCATTCGCGGCGCCGCTCATCGATCCCGGGTTCCTGACGAACAAGCTGGACCTCGCCATGATGCGCGAAGGCATCAAAATCGTGCAGAAGTTCGTCACGGCGCCCGTCTGGAAAGACTACATCATCGAGCCCTACCTCCCCGCCGCGAACGCCACGTCCGACGCGCTCCTCGAAGCGTACATCCAGCAGCAGGCTGCGACTATTTTCCACCCGCTGGGGAGCGCCAGCATGTCCGCGAAGGGCGCCTCGACGGGGGTCGTCGATCCCGACTTGCGCGTTAAGGGGATTCCGTTCCTCCGCGTCGTCGATGGGTCGGTCTTGGTGAGCCCATTTTTTTAAATGCGATTTCGGTCGGTCGACTGACACCATGATTAGCCTCGCCCGCCGAGCGCGAACCCACAGGCGGCGGTGTACGTTGTTGCGGAGCGAGCCTCCGATTTGATTAAAGCGGCCTGGGCTTGATGCGCTGCTGGCAACCCACTTGATAGCAGATAACTTATACATCACGTACTTGGGGAAATAAATGACGGTGGACTGGTAACTGGGAGCTTAGTTCAAGCTCGATTAATATGATAACAGTGCGGTAGTATTTGCCGAAGACGTCAAGACTGCGATCCCGGAAACGATTCGATGCCTGTTGTCGGCGGCGCATCCGAGGATATCTACTGGTTCCAGTCATCTGAATTACCACGGCTGTAGACCACAAAATTGATGGAAGAGCTTCCAAGAATGTGGCTTCTAATATGATGTTCGATCGATGCACGCGCGCCTGTCGCGGGTATCACTTGAACTTGAAGACTGTTTATGTTTACAGTTGCTCCCAGGTCCGAGGCGTTGTGGCGTCCATCCAATGTCATGTATCAATGGCCAGCGAAATGATTGATCCCTGAATTATTCCCTGCGCAGTCGTCGAATAAGTGTGTATGTAGACTTGTTCCAAGACGAAGAGAATTTAAATACAACGTACCTGATGCTCGCTCGACGTTGATTGCCAAGTACATTGACTTTCAACATACTTGGGGAAATAAATTATGATGTGGTTGCTTGGGAATTGCAGCCTAGTTCGATATGTAGCAGTATGGTACTTGTCAAAACTGCGATCCCGGGAGCAATTCGATGCTGACGTGAATACATATATATGTACAGCATTCGCCTGGGTTCGAAGAGGATGCCTGTCCAGACTTTTATCCGGACCCCAAATTAAATCGGGCAAAGAGTCTTATCCGAATTCCGCCCAGGCCTCTCTCACAGCTCGAGTCTCTATCCGAATGTTCTACCAGGCCTCTCATGTATACCCTAAACATCTCCCTCGTTCAATGCATTAAATACAGCACGTTCGATCTGGTTTCCTCTCTCGCTGATACGCCCCGGGCCGATTTTTTTTTTGTATCCGAATCCGCACCTGGAGCCTCGAATTTGCATCCGACAAATCCACTACGCAAGGCGCGTCAAATTCCTAATTTCGATTCGTTATCCGCGATTTTGGGGCAAGAATGGAAATTTCGGCGGACAGGCATTTATTTGGGTTGGCGCACTTTCAGCAAATTTGGCCGAAACCGAAATATCAGGGAGTACTAGGGACATATATAAAACCGTGATTAGAATTTAGTAGAGGCCGCTGAGCGCGGACCCGCGGCGGTGTACTGTGTACGGTACATACTATTAAACTGGATGCTTTGTACCTGCATCATGTACTTACTGGGGAATAAATCATGAGCGCCAAGAACCGGGAATTGCTGGGAGCTTATGTAGTCCAAGGTCAAGTCCAAGCTCAAGCTCGAGTGAGTACATAGCAGTGTGGTAGTAGGTACTTCCCGAAGGCGTCCGACTGCCATCTCGGGGGCGATTCCCAGCTGATGCCTGTTGTTGTCGGCGCCGGCGGCGCATCCGATGCTTGTCGTCGGCGGTGCATCCGAGGATATCTCAGTTAGCCAGGCAACTCTGAATCAAACTCAACCTCAACCTCAAACTCACCCTAATCCCGGCGCCTGTCTTATCTGCGATCAAATGCTTGTACAGTGGACAGAAGTGGGTTGACTGAATTGTGATTGGTGATTGATTGGGAGATTACCGAAATTCATTTGGATTTACGATTGGTCCCAGCCTTCAGGGCGGTTGTGGTGTTGTCCATGTAAGTACATGTATCAACGGGCAGCGAGATGATTGATTCCGAAATTATTCCCTGCGCAGTCGTTGAATGAGTACTTGTTCCAGAAATCAAGATAATTTAGAGTCGAACGCGTCTGATGCACAGACGTTGATTGCCCTATATCTACATACGCACCCTAAAACTTAACATTCCCGTCCTGAACTCAATGTCGGCTAGATAGAATGCGTCGAGGAAATGACAGCGTGTTGCCAGGTAAGCGCTGGCACTCTAGATATTTTTAGGGTTGCCCGGGTTCCACGCTGAAACACTCACTCGTCTTTGATAATCTAGGATCCTCGGACCCTGGCGCGTATCCTTTCCCATAGTGCCGAATATCTGAATACACTTGCTTACGAGCATCAACGATTCTCAGCGGCCCAAGCACGGAACAGCGTCTACTGACAGCTGGCGTGGGGTCAACGTAGGTCAACGTGGGGGCGTCAATAATGAACTGATTACCGTGGTGGTCATCTCCAAGAAGCCGCTCGTCCGTGCCCTTTGGGGTTGAGTATTGAAGTAGGTTCCAGAGGGTCGGTGGGCGGGGCGATGAGACGCGGGGATTAGACTTCATAGGAGAGTTCCTTATTATAACGCAAAGCCAAGGAGAATGAAATAGTTATAGAAGAGCCGCAGCCAGTCCAGTGTAGCCTAGTTCAGTCGTTCCTCGGGCACCTGTTGCCAAGGTATTAGGGGTCAGTTTGTTGCCCGTACATGCCTTGTCTGTGCCAAACTGCAAGCTAGCCCAGAAATGAGACCTGTCTTGAGAGTTACTTGAACACTCGCTGAGGAGGGACAACCAGGCCGGAGCAGCAGGGCTAGAGTGGCAAGGCCACGGAGAAGCATCATCAAGATGGTAGTGGCCGAAAGAGGGAATTCTAAATGGCGCGCTGCACGGCCACTGATGCGTCTATCACTTGGCGACAAACGCCGACGCTGAATTGATTCGGGGACCGGTAACGGTGGTCATGTATCATGGCAGCCGCGGGAGCAAAGGATATACAATGCTAGCCGAGCGCCTGCTCTCCGTGTCCGTGTCCCTTATCAGTAGCAGGCTGGTCCTGCTCCTCTAACCCACAAAGCTCGTCCTGTCGCTGGATCGATGACCATGCCAGGAAAACGCTCTCATCGTTTTAACCTCAGCGCTCCCCGGGACACCCCCATCTCTTTCCACCTCTTTGCGCCCCCGACGCCCGCGAGTGCGGTCGCAGATCGCATCTTCAACGACCCCGAGTCGTGGAACGCGGGGCTGACGAAGGACTGGGACATGATCGACCAGTTCCCCTCAGTCCCCTCCGGCCCCGACTCGGCTGACTTTACGACCCTGAAGCCCTTCACCAGCAAGTTCAAGCTCCCCGTCCGCCCCGACCTGGTGTCCCCCGAGTCCGAGCTCGAATCTGACATAGAATCGTACAACTGGGAGGGCGTCAAGGACAAGGGCGAGGGCGACGATGTGCCCTTCATCACCCTCAATTTAGACTCGCGACCTGGAAAGGACAAGGTGACCCAGCTGGACCGCATGTCCATCCTGTGGACGCACGGCAACCTCTTCCGCGCATTCCCCTCCCCGCTCGCCTCTGCGTCCGTGTCCGCGCCGACGTCGCCCACCACGGACGCGCCCTCGCTCGGACTCTTCCAGCCCCCGCACCCGCTGTCGCCGACGCTGACCCCGTGCTCTGCGCGTCTCTCCCATTTCTCGCCCCTGCGCTCGGCCTCCAAGTCCGCCACATGGAGCGTGCTGGAATACTACGGCGTCACCCTCCCCGACACCCCCCGCACCCCGCGCGATTTGCCCGCCGTGCGCTCGTCAGAATCAGCATCAGCCTCCTTCCTCTGCGTCCCGTCCCATCCGGCAGCCCCGCCGCCCCCAGTTCCGAGTCTTTCCGCGACAGTGGCTACCCCTCCTCCTCCAGCCCCCGTCCCCAAGGCCGCACCCCCCGCATCCCGAGCCCCCACTCCCACTCCCACCTCCACCACGCACCAGGGCGGATGTGCCCCATCAGCCCGCGCGCGCTCCGGCTCCGTGCGGCCCCTCCCGTCCATCCCGTTCCAGGTGCAGCTGCCCCCCGTGCCGCCTCTGGATTTGCCGGCGTCTCGGACCCGCCGCGCGCGCGCCCATACGACGGGCATCCGGAGCCTCCCCATGCCGCCGACCCCGCCGCCCAAAGATACCTTGCCCGCTCCGCACTCCCGCCCGCAGACGTTTCCCAAGCCTGCGGCGGTCCCTAATATGCGGCACCAGGCGGCGCTGTCGCTTGGCTGACCGCCCTTCTTGTGCTTGAGCAGAGAGCGGCGGAGAGTTAGAGTATCGCATCTTATGCGTATCATTAACTTAGACTTAGACTTGGTCCCACTTTCCTTTGCGTTACTTGCTTGTACATAGACGGTTTTCGCGGAACGGCTGAACGAGTACAGTTGATAAGGTAGTATGATGTCCCGCGGGCGATAAATAACAGATGCAGAGCAGAGCAGTAGACGTATATATGTAGATGGATGGAATGGATGTAATGCGACAGTGCAGCGTGGTCCCCGCCCACAAAATGAGATGCTCCTAGACCATGATAACACCTAAATGACCACACACCGCCGCTGCTTGACGATCTTGCCCCACTGCCGCCGCATGCTCTCCTTGAGCGCCAGATTGAACACGTCGTGCACGCCGCTCCCGGTCTTGGCGCTGCACTCGATGTACTTTGCGCCGATCTCCTTCGCGATCGCGGCGCCCTGCTCGGGCGAGATCGGCGCGAGGCCCTGCGCGCCGAGCATGCGCCGCGTCTGCTCGTCCCGCCGCAGGTCCGTCTTGGTGCCGACGAGGATGAGCGGCGTGCCTTCGCAGAAGTGCGCGACCTCGGGGTACCACTGCGCGCATCGTCAGGAAGCGTGAATGACACGAGGGAGGGAGGCGCACCTTATCCTGCACGTTCGCGAGGCTGGTCGGAAAGTCGATGGAGAAGACGATGAGGATGACGTCGCTCTCGGGGTAGCTTAGCGGCCGCAGGCGGTCGTACTCCTCCTGCCCCGCCGTGTCCCACAGCGCCAGCTCGATGTCCTTGCCGTCAAAGTGCACCTGCGTCACGTAGTTTTCGAATACCGTCGGGATGTATGCCTGCAGCGCTCGTCAGGCGAAAGGGCAGGGAAAAAAAGGAGAAAAGAAGAGGGAGGGAAGGGAAAAGACGCGACGGGGCGCGGGCGCACCTCGGGGAAGCGGTTCTCCGCGTACACGATGAGGAGACATGTCTTTCCGCACCCGCCTAGGCGAACAACAGCTGCTGAGCGCACGGCGGAACAAGGGGACAGTCGTGTGAAGCGTACCGTCGCCGACGACCACGAGTTTGCGCTTGAGGTCCGGGCGGCGCGCAGCGGACGACGACGATGGGGCGTTGAAGGAGTTGTCCGTGTCCATGGGCGCGAGGGAGGGAAGCAGGAGGTCGCCGTTTGGGAGACGTTGGAGAGGCGTCACGTGGCCGTCCATCCTTGTCCATGCCCATGCCGCCGACCGTGTTTTGGCCTGAGGACGTCCGGTGGGGTGGGTTCTGCTATGGCTGGACGGAGCCCGCGCTGTGTGTCGCGGGCGTTATTCAAGAGACATCGGTAGGCAATTTGCGTGCTGGCTTGTTTCGAGGCAATCAATTTTTGTTATAGTCACAGGAAGCGGAAACTACGTTAGCGTCGCTGCACGGCAGTCGGGTCTTGGAATCGTGCGGCGGGGATCTTGTCGTCCTGGGTGAATGCAAATTTGGCGCAGGAAATCGACACCCGTCGCTCGAATTGTCGGGCTCAGAGTAAGAATCAGAATCTCGTTTCAGTGCAAAAGCTGAAAGCTATCCAGGGATTATACTATCATCTATTATCATAGACACGCGGCCACGTCTCTCAGATTTTATTCTCTCGAGACGCTGGAACCCGGTGCGGAAGTGTCTCCAACTCAAAAGGCCCG
Source organism: Mycena epipterygia (assembly GCA_029281465.1). NCBI lineage: Eukaryota > Fungi > Basidiomycota > Agaricomycetes > Agaricales > Mycenaceae > Mycena > Mycena epipterygia. The sequence goes on along the minus strand of JARJCQ010000039.1, from coordinate 33,717 downwards.
GAATGCCGCGTTTGCGACGTCACTCGAGCACGATTTTACCCGTCCTGCGCGTAATTCCAGCGGTATAAACGACGTGGTAATCAACCAAGTGCGCCCTATCATCCAGCCGTAAACGAAAAATTGAACCCTCTTTGTAGTTCAATGCCGCAAAAGCAATCGATACCCTCGTCCAACGAAAAACATCCAGGCAGCTGCTCCCTGCAGAACTGTCCAAGTATCTGTTCGATATTATGGATGCCTCGCTTTATATCCCACAGCAGATTTCGTCGCTCGTCAGGCTGCCAAGCTCGTTTGCTTATCTGAAGGATTTTTCTTCAACCAGTAGGTCTCATTCCGCTAAAAAATATCCACCCGTAAACTCTATATTCCAGTCCAGCAACTGGACCTCCGCGCAGAACAGGCCCAATTCCTTACGCACGAAATCACGCCACTGCGCCAGCACGACCTAACAACCGTCTCTGTATACTCCGCGCGATACACGAAGTAAGCAGGCGAATATTCATCAGGTGATATTTGGGGCTCATGAGATGCAGTTTCTTCAACCTGGTGTGGCTGATCCTGAACGACATCACCATCGGCGTCGCCTTTGGTTCCTTCCTCTGCGAAAACCATGTCGTCCTCGCGCGCATGTTGAACCACCTCGTCGACGTATGCATTTTCTTTCCCATAAACGTTATTCATTGTTGACGCTTTCCAGACATTCCTGATCGACTGGGTACGCTGGGTGCTGCACTGGCTCGACTCCTGGCCCGCCGGCCTCAAATTGAACACGGAGCTCAGCCGGTTCTACTCGCACACCTTCAGCGACTTGATCTCCATGTGGGGCCGTGCGTCCCTCCCTTCCCTTTCTTTTTTATATGCTCGAGATCTGAGCAGTCTTTCGTCAGATAGATGTCCTACATGGCGGCGCGCCGTACCTGCCCGCGATCCTGTACGCGTTCGGCGTAATGAGCGCGAGCGGGATGACCACCGCCATCGCGCTCTTCTCCGACCTCCTCGCGCTCCTCACCGTGCACATACACATATGCTACCTCCTCTCGAGCCTCCTCTACGCGCGCCTCCTGCGCACCGCCGGCTCGCTCTGGAATTTGTTCCGCGGTGCGTAAAAAATCCATCGCTCGGCATCGCTGCTCGCAAGTAAGAAGAAGTGGATTTTTTTCTGATTTGTTTTTGTACAGGCAAGCGGTATAACGTGCTGCGCAACCGCACGGACGCGTGGGCGTACGACACCGACCAGCTGCTCTTCGGCACCATCCTCTTCACGCTCGTCGCGTTCCTATTCCCCACCGTCCTCGCGTACTACGCACTCTTCGCTATCGTGCGTCTCTCTATTTTGTTTAATGCTGTGTCATTCATTCATTCATTTACTTACATTTATTTATTTATTGATGCGGGATTAGATGCGCCTGGGGACGATCCTGCTGAACGCGGCGCTGGAGACGCAGCTCGCGTTCATGAACCACTTCCCGCTGTTTGCGCTCATGCTCCGCGCGAAGGATCCGTGGCGCATCCCTGGTGCGTCCCTTCTTACCGTCTTCTTCCTCTTCTTCGTCGTGGCCTCCGAAGCCGATCTTGCTTTGTTGTAGGCGGGATATACTTCGCGGTCGAATACGCGCCGGGTCCGGTGCTCGTCGTCAAGGTTCGCCCCGCTCTTCCGTCAAAAATTTTTTTTTTTGGCGGGATATTGACCAGGGATTTAATTAAGAATCAACCCATACCCTTCTCTACGATCTTCGTCCAATACAGTCCGTCTTTTCCCTTCTTCTTCATTTCTTCTTCCTTTTGTGTTGATACCGGGGGTATAGTCCGGCTATGGAGCCGACTGGCGGCGCATTATAACCCGCTACGGTTGCTGTGGTACGTCCTGCGCGGGAGGCAGCTCGTGGCGATTCCGAGATATGAAATGCGGTATTTTGGGGAGGAGAGGGTTGCACGATGATTGGTGTCTTCCTGGATGGGTGTAGATGATTTGGTTATGGATTGGTTGGAGATAGATCTGGATCAGTGAATAGGAATTCAACTTGGGAGATAATACTTTCCACGAATAACCATTGGTCTATGGCAAGGTGGTTTTTTCAACCAGCAGAAATGCTGGGTTAGATATGGAACTTTGGTTGATTTTGGTTTATATGCGCAAGGTTCAAAGTTCAAAATGTCTGCATGATATGGAATATCTGATCTTTTTTTCGGAACTACCGAGGTCTAAAACTACTTCAAATCGGCTCCACACTCTCAGCCATCATGCAACGACGGAAATCTGTACCATCCAAACTACTCCGAGCACTCCGCGCAATAATCAATAACCAAGTTCACGCTCCTGCAATCCGTGACGATGTAATGCGCATGGTCCGCCCTTGGTGCCCACACGACGTCCGGGCGCCCGCCCGCCGTGCCGTTCGGGCACAACGGTTGTCTTACCCCTCCACCGCCAGCAGCGGCACGTCGTCCGTCGCGTCCGCCTACAGAGCAGCAAGCATTTATCGAATTAATTAAGAGCAGAGGGCGAGTTGAAATAGCAGACAGAGGGTGAGTTGACATGCACGACGCACCGCCGTACAGTAGCTAGTAGCCGTCTCGCCGTGCGCGGCGTAGCTCAGCGCCGCGGGCGGGGCAACGGTCTGCAAGCCTAGGAGCGCGACGTCTGCCTGCAGCGCGTGCAGGTGCCCGTGGTCAAGCGAGGCGTATCGCGTCGGGCAAATCGCGCAGCTCTATGTAGGTTATAAAAAATCATCAGCGTTTAGTGTTAAATTAAATAGCATCCACGCGGGGATGGGTGGAGATGGGAGGTGGGAGGTGGGAGGGGGCGCACCGTGACGATGACGGTGTCGACGCTGATGTCGAGCACGCGGAGGAGGACGGTGGGCGAGCCGTCCCGGAAGACGGCCGCCAGCCCAAAGTCGGTTTCGGTGCTCGTCTCGATGACGTTGTCGCGACTCCGGGCGGGCGGGCGATTTGGGCGGGGTTTTGGTATATGGTGAGACGGGTTGCCGCTGCCGCAGAGCTGCGCGCTGTTGCCGGAGCAGGGCATGTTGCAGTCGCTGACCGACGTGGGCGAGAAGGCGCCGAGGGCGGTCCCGCACCCTGATAAATTTTATTTAGTGAATAAAATAAAAAAGGATGAAGAGGCGGTGGCGTACAGCATGCTGTGGTGATTTAATCCATTATTAGTCGTCGGAAACAGGGAGAATACATGCCTATGACGTATTCCGTCCCCGCGCAGGGAAGACCCATCTTCCTGACATGTGCTGGTACACTTCTCCGCGCTCATCTTGCTCTTGACGTGCGTATTGTTCGAGAGCGTGCGCGCTGTCCGGCTATCCCTGCACCTCGTGTGAGCGTACAAGTACAGGTACGGCCACACTAGGGGAGGATGGGATAGTGGATTTGGACGCGCGGGAAGCACCCGACGCTCGCCGGGGCGCGCGCGGTCTGCGGGTTGAAAGACACCTGCAGGCGGTTGCCCGCGCCGCACGCCTGCGCGTCCCCCGCACACGGCATTTTTCAGTCGCTCGCATCGGCACGCGCGGCGCCCGATGTGAGGGCGGCGCCGCCGTCTGCCCGAACGCAGCTGAGATGCAGAATTTACGATAATAATTAATAGCGCGACGAACAGCACTCGACGCCGCACTCGACCCCGAAATACGCGAATTGGCGCGCGGCGCAGAAGGACGCGCACGCGGCTATGGTCATGCGAGACTTGTTTGTGTACGACGCGTCCGAGAGGCTGCGGTTTACTGTCGTGTCGCTGTACGCCGCCGCCGTCGTCAGTGGACAGCGGCGGAGGGGAGGGTACTGACGTGTAGAAGCCCTGGGGGACCCAGGGGCTGGGTGGCGCCGTAGTGAGGGCCCTGGGGTGGCAGGGGTGGCGAGGCAGGCTGTGGACTGCTAGCACCTGCCCGAACAAAATTAAATCAGGAGCAGGGCTCTCCGGGACTTACCCCGGGCAGGGCGACCGCGAGAGCGAGGGGAATGAGACTGGGGATCATTGAAAGACGCGAGGAAGGATGCGGGCAGGGCAGGGTTTTTATATCGGGAGACATTCGTCTCGTTCTCATTCTCGGCTCTGAGGGAGCATAATGGACTCGCTCAACGTTGGTTTCAGAGTGTGAACAGAGGTTAGCGCGATACCAGGAGGGGTCGGGGGCCGAATTGCGTGTGCTGAACGAGATTTGATGCGCCTTGATCTCGCAGACCACAAATTGCAGACGAAGAGTCCGAGTTTAATTGAATGGAGGAAAGCGAGCTATGGTTCGATTCAGAAATTTCGCGTTAATCCGAACTAGCGTGGAGTCCGCGTTGTATGAAGCACTTACAGCGAGAATAATTGACGACGCCATGCTCTTCGGTTCAAAGTATGAACCCGTTAATGCGATAACGGCGTATACATACTTGTCCGCCGGTTGAAAATATGTAGGCCATCCAAGGTGTATCTCGAAAATAAAAAATAGTTGCGACTGCCCTGCTTGAATGTAAGGGAGTTAAACCAGCCTTGCGAGTGGGGTTTGCCTAGTCCGGAGCACGATCTGAAAGCTAGAGTCTATACTCACAAGGAGGGCCTTCAAATTTGGACAAGACACGGCGCACGCGGCAGCCGAGGGCTGAGAACCGCTGCCAGCTGTCCGAGGGCGGCAGGTGTCGCGGGATCTTGAGAGATACCGTCATGACGTCGACCAACACGAGTGCCGACGGGCAGACCCTCCAGGTTCGTACGCAGTTGTGCTTGGTGGTTTCTAAACGGTAAAGAAACAATCACCCGCGACCTCTGGAGAGTTCGAGACCGCGGCTCCATCACAATCGATAAGTCGATAAGGGCTCGCTTGCACGAACGTTTCGGCATTTGCAATGAACAGTGGAGCTTTACCGCGGGCCAACGGCGACGACAAGCCGGTTTCTGACATGGCCGCGCTGATAGAGGTTCTCTAGAAGACATGAAAAATTTCGACTTACGAGAAAGCAATATATCCTCCAATTGTCCCCCGAGGATTCGTATCTGTTGCGAGATTAGGAGGCTACGTTAATGAACGGACACGAACGATATTATTATTAGCCGATCGCGTGTATTTTCCCGGGTTTAAAAGTCCGCTCTGCCAAGCGCGCTCCTTGTCCCTAACCCTCATCACCCATGGCCCCAATCAAAGTCTCAAAAATCCTCTGCAGTGAGTACCATAGCCCCCAGCCCTGTCCAGCACCTTACATTCCCTCCAGTCGGCGCTGGATACGTCGGTAAGATCCACGCAATCCGTTTTCGCGAATACGCGCTCAATTTATCGCGATCCAGGTGGTCCGACATGTGCAGTCATCGCATTAAAATGCCCCCACATCACCGTCACCATCGTCGATCTCAACCAGGCCCGCATCGATGCCTGGAACAGCCCCGACTTCAAGCTCCCCATCTATGAGCCCGGTCTCGAGGACGTCGTCCGCCAGTGTCGCGGCCGCAACCTCTTTTTCTCCACCGACGTCGAAAAGGGCATCCGGGAGGCCGAGCTCATCTTCGTCAGCGTCAACACCCCCACCAAGAAGAGCGGTGTCGGTGCGGGCTTCGCTGCGGATCTCAAGTACGCCTCTATTTTTTTTCTCGTCACATCAGCACAACGCCTAATTTGGGAAACCCAGCTACGTAGAGCTAGCAACCCGCCAAATCGCCGCCGTCGCGACATCGTCCAAGATCGTTGTCGAAAAGTCGACCGTCCCATGCCGCACCGCCGAGTCGATGCGCACTATCCTCGAGGCAAACTCCAAGCCCAACTGCCGCTTCGATATCCTCTCCAACCCCGAGTTCCTCGCCGAGGGGACCGCCATCTCTGACCTCTTCAAGCCCGATCGCGTCCTCATCGGCTCCCTCCAGACCCCCGAGGGCAAGGACGCGTGCGCCGCCCTCGCCGGCGTCTACGCCAACTGGGTGCCCCAAGAGTGCATCCTCACCGTCGGCCTCTGGTCCTCGGAGCTCTCCAAGCTCGCCGCCAACGCGATGCTCGCCCAGCGCATCTCGTCCGTCAACGCCCTCTCCGCCATCTGCGAGGCCACCGGCGCCAACATCGACGAGGTCGCCAACGCCGTCGGCTACGACTCGCGCGTCGGCCCCAAGTTCCTCAAGGCGAGCGTCGGCTTTGGCGGCTCGTGCTTCCAGAAGGACATCCTCAACCTCGTCTACCTCAGCGAGAGCCTCCACCTCCCCGAGGTTGCCGCGTACTGGCGCCAGGTCGTCGAGATGAACGAGTACCAGAAGCGCCGCTTCTCCAAGCGCGTCGTCGACACGCTCTTCAACACCATCACCGGCAAGGTTCGTGGGCCTGTTTCGAATACCTTCCCTCCATGCTGACGGTATTTGCAGCGCATCGCGGTCCTCGGCTTCGCGTTCAAGGCGGACACGGGCGACACGCGCGAGTCGGCCGCGATCACCATCATCCGCGACTTCCAAGCCGAGCGCGCCTTGATCAACATCTACGACCCGCAGGTCGCCGAGAGCCAGATCTGGGCCGACCTCGGCGAGGCTAGCCCCGCCGTCCCCGCCGATACCAGTACGTACTTCCCCCATGCATCCGAACGCTGATTGACTCTGCGCAGTCAAAAAGCAGGTCACGATCTGCAAGTCCGCGCTCGAGGCGTGCCGCGACGCCGAGGCCATCGTGATCGCGACCGAGTGGAAGGAGTTCAAGGAGATCGACTGGGCCGAGGTGTACAAGCACATGAAGAAGCCTGCGTTCGTCTTTGACGGCCGCCTCCTCGTCGACGCCGCCGCCCTGACCAAGATCGGCTTCAAGGTCCGTTCCCTTCCTCCTGCGCGTGTTTTCTTTCCTTACTTACCACCCCGCGCAGGTCACCACCATCGGCCGCCCGGCGCTATAATACTAGATAGAGTAGCGATTAAATAATTATATTGGACACTGATGCGGAACCACTAGACATGTGTGTAGTTTTGTAATGGACGATGGACGGACGGATGGAGGAGGGCGGATTCTATAATACCATACCCCGAGAATAGAATGCAATGCGGTAGAGAGCACGGTTTATTCAAGTCCGGGATTCTGTCTAGAATTACCCAAGGAATAACAATATTTGTCAGCAAACGAAAAGACGGCGAATGAATGCAATGCAATGCGGTAGAGAGCACGGTTTATTCAAGTCGAGGATTCTGTCTAGAATTACACAAGGAATAACAATATTTCACCGGCGAACGAAAAAGACCACGGCATTTACGATAGGGTACGCGATGCACAGCGGACGAAAACGGGTATGCAGACTATTGAGGCGCGGGCACATCGACGTGCATTGCATCAGAGAGAGGAGGGGGCGGAGGGACAACGGAACTCGGAGGGGTAGCAGAACTGGGAAGGGCAGAAAAACTCGTCGCAGGCGCAGAGGGCTGTCCAGAGGACGCCGTCGCACTCGCGGGCATCCCACCAGCAGAACCCGGCCCAGTGAGGTTTGCTGAGAACAGCGTCGCGGCCGTCTGCGTCTGCGTCTGCGTCTGCGGGTGCGCCTGCTGTGGCTGGCCCTGGAACGGCGGGTAGTACGCCTGTCCCTGCCCCGGGAGGTAGAACTGCGATGACCACGGCTGCGGGCCCTTGTAGTACTGGTTGAGGTAGTGCCCGGTGCTCGTGCTGGCACCTGCAGTGTTGGCGGCGGTGGTAGTCGCGTGGGTGTTGGTGTTGGTATTGGGTGGGTTGGGGGTGTGGGTGCTGATGTTGGCGATGTTGGCGGGCGCACTGTACGCGGCGTTGGGAGGTTTCGCGCCCGCACCGTAGGCACCGGGATACCCGGGCCAGTATTCGTACTTGAACACGCTGTACGGGTTCTGGCTCTGGCTCGGGGCTGCGTTCGGCTGGGACGAGGGCGCGGCGGGGGCGGTGGGGGGGACGCGCGGCGCGGGCGCGATGTTCTGGGGCCGCCCGGGCACGACAGCGGCGGGATACTGGGCGGGGTACGGCACGGGGTATGGCGCGATCGCCTGCGGCGTGGGACTCGGGTTATCTATTATGTCTCGGGTCAGCATGGCATGCAAGCGCACAAATGGGATCGTGCGACGACGCACCGGGGAACTGCATGGTGGGGAGGTTCGTCGCGCCGAGGATGATGCTGCCCCACTTGAACTCGCGCACCTCGCCGAGGTCCCAGAGCACCTCGACGCTGCGGCGCTCCGCGAGCACGCGCATGAGCGTCACCTCAAACACGCCCGCGCTCACACGGATCTTGATGCGCGATAAAGGCGGCAGCGCCAGCACGTCCGCGCGCAGGCCCTCCTGCTTCGACGCGCGCCGCTCCGCCACGATCACCTGTCCGCTGTCAGTATTTTATTCGTTTTATCGAAACAAAAGGGACGGGACGCACGGGGTTGTGCTGCGGGCAGAGCGCCTCGATCTCGACCTTCCTGATGACCTTGAGAACGCGCACGTTGGGCTCCACTGGCGGCGCGGCGGGGTCCGCGTCGGGCTCGGGCGCGGGCGTGGGCTCAAGCAGGACGACCTCCTTCTCGACCTCACGCAGCACCGAGTACGCGATGCCCGACGCGCCGCCCGCCCGCGCGCAGTTGATGTGGAACGACTTGGGGCACTTGCCCTTTGTGCACTGGATCAGTGCCCCGTGGCCCTTCGCCCTTGCGCGCGTGCACGCGGAGCATTTCTGAAAACAAACATCAGCGAATGTCAGCGGAAGAACGAGGGGAGAGGCGACGTACGAGGTTCCAGCGGCCGCGCACGATGCCGTCGACACCGAACACGACGCGCTCGCCGGCGAGCTCGTCGACCCACGTCTCGGGCAGCACGAGCGCGCACGCCTCGTGCGCCATCCACACGCCCTTGCCGCCTGTGTCCGCGGGGAAGTGAATCCGCGCCGCGGGCCCGACGTCGCGCCACGCCGCCGGCAGGTCGTGCACGCGCGCGAGGCCGTCGAGCGTCGGGTCGACGCAGAGGCAGCACGGGAACGTCTCTTCGGGCGGGCGCGGGCCGAGCTTGAGCGTGAGCTTGGGCGCGGCGTGCGGCGGGTGGGAGTGCGACGCGTGGAAGGACGCGGGGGCGGGAGCATGAGCGGAGGCGGAGGTGGAGGCGGAGGCGGACGGGGCAGAGACGGTGCGGGGGCGCTTGGCGGCGCTCTCGGGCTCGAAGGGCGTGGTGGGCTTACGCTTGCGCGGGCTGCGCGGCTTGGCCGGCGGGAGAATGACGGTGGGGAGCGGTTCCGGCGCAGGCTCGACGGGGAGCATCTCCGCGGTGTCCTCGCCGTCGAAGCCATCGCGGACAGCGCGCGCATGGGCGGCGGCGACCGGGTCAGTCCTTTCGAGCGCCTCGATGCGCCGGTCCTCGAGCAGTGCGTCGACGTCAATACGGACGCTGAAGAGGTTTGGTCAGCGGGGAGATTATTGTGGGGAACGCGAGAAACGGACCTGTCTTCGACACACTTGCATACGGCGGCTTTGCGGCCCTCGTCGAGCCAGCTGTCGAGGGCAAAGTTGACGCTCTCGGCGCAGTTGAGGCCGAGGTTGAAGCCCGCATGGTAGCCGCGCGGGTAGGTGATGACGAACTCGCCCGCGTGCTGCACGAGGTGGTTCGGGCGCACGGCAGATTGGGCGAGTAGCGTCGGGGATGCGAGGAAGGATTTGTGTCGCAGGAACTGGGGGCAGGTGGATGTGTCTTTCGGGAAGTAACCTGGGGAGAGAAGTGTTAGAGGGAAAGGAGCATAGAAGGCGCGACTGACCTCGCATAGTATCCTCCAAGGCACCGGCGCGGGCCTGGGGCACCGCGTACCAGAACTTAGGTGCGCCAAAATGGATGTAGTTTATAGAAAAGAGGTCCATGTCTTCTACGTGCCAGGCAAAGGTTGCGCGCCACATGCCAAAATAGAGGTAGGGTGTGTTTACGCCAGGGAGACCCTGGGAGGAGGCGGGGAGAATGCGGGAGAGGGTGGAGGGGAGGTGGGCGACATTCCAGGCGGTGGTAGCGTCAGTGTAGAGGGATCCTGTGGTCGTTCGGTTAATAGAGGGAAAGCAGTAGAACTGTATGACACGCACCCATTGTATCGGCGCCGTACCAGGCGGGCTTGCCGAGGCCGCAATTGCGCCAAAAGGCGCGCTCGAGCTTTGCGCAGAACTCGGGGGTATAGTCGGCGGGGGTTGTGCCGGTGGGGAGCCAGTCGGTGTGGGGGCTGAACGAGTCGAGAAAGGACGCGTCCTTGTCTGCGCGCTCGATGCGGCGGTTGCGGGGCTTGCTGTCGTCGGGCTTTCCGTCATCAGGCTTGGAGTCCTCGGGGTCGGGCGAGGCACTGTTTGGGGGAGATGCGGGTCCGTGCTCGAGAGGCTCCGCTTTGACCGCCGGCTCGTCCTTTTCGGTGGTGTCCTTTCCACGGGGCTTCTTCTTTCGACTGCGGAGGGGTGCCTGGGCACTGGGGTTGTTGTGGACGCCGACCTGGTCGACGCCGGGTGCGCGGAACTCGTCCTTTGCACAAAGCTCAGCCCACTCACGCACGCTCATGAGCTTGCGCTTCTCCATATTCTCCTGGCGAAAGAGGCCTGCCCGGCCACGCATGAACTGCTCGATGGGGCTCTTTATCTTGACCTGGGCAAGCTGGTGCTTGACGTCGGGCAGTGCGTCGGACCACTCCTTCGGTGGCACGACCTTGACGATGCCGGAGCGGCGGCCCCAGCACTCGACACGGTTCATGTACCCCTCAAAGTCGGCAAACTCGTGCATCGATGGCTTGAAGACGGGGATGCCGCGATGAGCCAGGGGGTCGTCGTCGGGCGACAGATATGTCTTGCCCTCGGAATCGGGCGATGGCGGCAGGTGTGATGGGTCTGCGCCATAAAAGTGGTCGGGCTGCACCGGCGGCTCGGGCGACGGCGACCGCGACGCCGTCAGCGACGACACTGGCGACGACATGGGGAGCCTCTGCAAATTACAAGTGACTTTCGTCTGACCCGCCGGTCTCGTGACTCGACTCATTCTGGCCCGCCAATCTAGACTCGGCAAAGAAATTCGAGAACAGGTCGGGGCGGTCGGGTCGGGGCGCTCGTAGAGTAGACTCGAACTCCTGACGTTTGAATTTTCATGTCTTTCGTGGCTATCTCTCGAAAAACTAATATGTTTCCATCGGAGCGACCGCATTGGAAATCAGCCACCACTGGATTCTCAACAGAGGAAGTTTTTTTATTGAATAATATTGTGTCTAGAATCCCCCCGCCCTCGATATTGTACAGGTTCACAGACTCCGTATGGCGCGATGGCCGAGTGGTTAAGGCGACAGATTCGAATTTCTTTATCTATCTGTTCCGGTTTCCGGGCGCAGGTTCAAATCCTGCTCGCGTCGTTCTTTTGTTCTACTGGCCGTTGGCCACATGTTCCATTCAGCTTTTCTTTTTGCTGAAATTTGTTTCGCTCCTACCGATATACTAGGGATCCGCTCAGGCCGCGCGGGAAAGCTCTCTCAGAAGACAAAAGCCCTTGCACAGCATGGTCCAGACCCTTTCCTTTTTAGGACACCGCTAATTTTCGATGTGGAGGCTAAAAGTCAGGTACTGTTTGAACCGCCTGAGGAAGCCCCACCATTTGCAACTAATGGCATTCTAATAACTCTCGAAATGAACGACTTTGAAGCCCTTTAGGATTATCAGCCACGTACACTTGAAATTGTACTTGTTTGCTGCATACAGCCTGATCACGTGCATTAGATAAGATTTGCTCGCAATGATAAGTCACATGAACATCATGAGTTGGCTCCCATGGTCTCAGAATTAGCCCGTGTAGGTGAACCCCCTGAACTCAGGTTTGGAGCAAGCCTGCCTCTGGTCCAGCAAGCCAGACAATATCAGAGAGAGGCTTGCCGCAAACTCGGGAAAAAAGGGGTTGTGTTCAGATGTCCATACCTCCACCATTTCCTGTCCAATATACTCAATGTAAAGTGCGAAATCAACCATGAGATCGATTCCTATCTATCCCCCACCTCAGCTTAATTCTCTGGGGAAAGGAGACCTTCCAAAATCATGGTTTTTGACAAGGTCTTTTCCAATCAATTCAGGATAAAGAAAAGCTTGTACAACTCTTTCTCATGGGTTTTATGGGCTCTATGGGACTGGATACATCACAGGAGAAGATCTCTCTGCAAAAAATAAGTGATGTCAAGTCTTGGAAGTTCACAAAACACACTTTCATCTCAGCAACCATTTTGGGACGATGGGATGAGACACATTTAATTAGTGACTCAGTGTGACATTCAGTGAGACTTTCATGAAATTTTCTTTGTTGACCAGGGCTCTTCAAGCACAACCATTCAAGCACTTTTCTGGCTTCATTCTGTGATGTTTTCAGTGCCCAAAGCTGGCCACCCTTCAATATGACCATGAATTCTGGAGAGGACGGATTCCCAAGGCAGAAAAAGGGCTTCCACTCGAGGTGCAGATGCATCTCATCTTCTCGCTAATAATGTACCTTTCAGTTTCCATCCGTCACTAATATATTGGCTATTCACCATCAACATACCAAGTGTCTTCCACTGCGTTTCCACCTTCATGGGAATCTTTGAATCTGAGGATACACCAGAAGCACAGTTTGGCCCAGCCATGCTATTCAGGCTCTGGCATGATTGTGCTCACTGGCCATGGGCACAGGGCCATATTCGAACTATGACCATCCCCTGTGCTCATGAGCTTGCACTCCAGGACAGTAACCGCCTCATAAACAGTCCTGAGCTCTATATCAAAATGAAGACTCTCACCATTCACAAACTTTGAACTCTCTTGCACCCCCAAAAATTAATTGAAGTCTTCAAAGGCCTTGCACCTTTCATGTGGAAAACTCTACACACCTTCTGTGCATCTCCAAACAACCATTGATGACAGCAGGCAGCAGACACAGTGGCAGCAGCAGACTTTGAAGATGAAGAGGATGATACTATGCCAGATGCAGCATCTGAAAATGATGAAGATTGGCCTGACAATCCAAATCTTGAATCAGGTGAGGCTCACCCTGATTCTGTCCCACCTCATTGGTCCCGGGAGTACACAGGTTCTGTGCACAACCCTGTGTTTGTGAGTACTTTTGTGAACAGCTTGAGAAGCTTATCCTCGTGTTTAGGCAATTCTTCTGAGCCCCAGTATGCTATTGTTTGTTTGCAATCGTGCCACAAATAAAACAGTTTTGCTGCTTCTTCTCGGTCTTTTCTTCAAAATATCTGGCACCAGCTTGCACATCATACAGATGCTCAGCAACATGGGTGTTTGTGTCTCAGGTGACACCATTGAGCAACTCAAGGTCTGAATTTCCAAGGACGTGATCAGCATGGCTGTCAAGCTCATCACCAGTGGACAGGTCTTTTTCACCATATTCAACAACATCAATATATATTCCTCTGCAAGTTTCAGCAGCAGCTATCAAATACGAACTACATGATCAATGCGACCAACTGTGCTATCATTGGCATCAACAATGTTGAGCTGTTTACCACTGCCAATCTTGCAGAAAAACTTGCACTGCATGGGAATAGGTCAAAGGCCAAACCTGCAGACGTCTTGCCTATGGCAGAGGATGATGAGATCATAGGCAGATCGTTTGCCCTCATCACAGAGATGATTGTTGCCTATTGTTCAGGGAATAGCAAATGGCGTGATCATAAAAGATATCATGGCCGGAGTCACAGATATGATGCCACTGGACAGACCACTACCTCCTGACAAAGTCAATGCATGTCCGTTCGAGGTGTTGGACATCAATGAAGGCTTTAAAAAGGGTGTCATGAAAGTTCTCGAGGGCGTTCAGGAGCCCAGTATGCTATCCTAATAAGTCTGGTCTTTGATCAGCCATATCTTCATTGGGATTGGCTTACCTCCAACAATCTTCAAGCTGCTCGCCAGGACCGGACAGATGATGTCAATGCAATGGAACACCTTGAGTATGCAGACAAATTGAGTGCACCATGGCACTTTGCTCTCCAAGCCACCCATATGATTATGCGGACACAATATGGCCATGCCATCGAAGACCTGGCATCTTTCACAGCGCACAAGGGTCTTTTAAACTGCAAATGGGACACCTAATTATGCTGCTGCAAAGTCCCTCATCTGCCACTCCTTAATCACCTGGATATTGCACTGCATCATGTACAATTATTTCTATTATGGTGAATCAATATCTGACCTGACTGTCTTTAGGGTTATCCAGGGCTTCATGTTGTACTCACAGCTGGTGGGGTGGACCCCAACCCTTGAAAAAATTCAAGCCATTGCATTGATCCTTTCCAGCGATTTTGCAAATGCAACAGCCGCAAAAAAAGTGCAAGCTGTGGGAGATGATTGGATTTATTTCATCTGTGACTTGTTGTTCTTCATGCTATTTGAGAAGGCAGTCAGCTTTGCAGATGCTGGACAACTAATATGTGTCCTCAAATATTGGAGTTTAGCCTTCTGTGGTGTCAGACAGCATAACTATGCTCGCAAGTGCGTAGAAGTCCTGGTACAGTGGAGGTACAAGCTAACCGATAAATTATGGAACATGCTGGAGAGGTCCTAGTTTGTAAATTGTTGGGGAAAGCCTGGCCACTTTATTCCATTGGACTTGTATCTCAAGCAAATACAGCTATTCTTGAAATTAATGAGATTGATCAATTTTTTTTTTTTTTTGAGTTCCCAAAAAGGAAGGTGCCAGTAAAAGCATTACTATACCCTCCCAATTGTACTAAGGAATGCTGTGAGTAGCTTTGCCATCTTATTTTTGAGCTTTATGAGGTGAAATATTGCTTGCAGGACCCAGGAGAAAGCAAACAGATGTGCCGGTGAGGTCACATGCACATATTGCAAATTGGCCCAGTTCTGCTGGCAAGCTGCTGTCTAACTGGTGTCACTTGTATCTCATCTCTAAAGATCTCCAAGCACTGCTTGCTGTATGATACACCCAACAGAATGGTACATTTACCCAAAGTGAGTTGACCTTCCTTTTTTGGGAATGTGAAAAAAAAAAAAAGTGATTGGTCTCATTAATTTCAAGAATAGCTGTAAATTATTGGGTCAAGGTACGTTGTGGCCCTTTTCCTTCCAGCTGGATACTGAGGTGATGGTTTCACTGCGGGCAAGGTACATTGGAACCACCGATTTGAATTGGAGTTTTTGGTGATTTTATATTTAATGCTTTCATTAAACTATCAATGATTTTAGTCTGATTTTGCCTTGATTTTATCGGCTATCACGATGATATCAGTGATAATATTGTTAAATAGTGATACAATCACAATAATATCAGCTGATAGTATATTGAAGTCATTAAATATAAAACCATCAAAAACTCCAATTCAAATCAGTGGTTCCAATGTACCTTGCCCACAGTGTTTGTTACAAGCACCTCTTTATTGCATTGGGATCCAGTGTTACTATCCATTACATCATTTGAAAAGGCTCTGTCTGTGTGGAAGCCTTCCAGGAGATAACACAAATGGTTGCCAATTTCTTCAGAGACTTGGATTGTGGACACTTCCTACCGGCCTCACCTCCAAAAAAACCCACAAAAAAAGCAGCAAAAACCATGGCCCCTGCAGCACTGCAGTCCACTGTAGATGAGACTCATGACATGACACTGGACTCGGATACCACATTTGACAGCACAACAAGAAATCCTCTCATGGATGATACCTACATGGATTTACGTGGAGGCAAAGATGGAACGATGGGTATAGGTGCACTCGGTGGTAGCAATGAATTTGATGGTGTAGAATTAAATATGACAGTGTAGAATACTTGTATGTAATGGACTACTTACAAGATGGGCCTGCACCAGGAGTACTATATTTAAATGCTGGATTCTGAAAGTCGATGAAGAAATCATTGTATGATGCCAGTATTTGTGGTGTGCTCAAAAAGAAATTGATAATTGGTGAATAAAATGATGATAATGGTGTGTGCACAGGAGGGAGGTTCTGCCAATTAGAAGGGATATGACGTGATGAAGCTCCACACAGTAAAGTATGGCCAGTGCACACAGTATGTGCAGCTGGTGTCACAAGTGGTGGCTGCATAGAGCATGGCGGTATAGGAGTGAAAATGGGCTGGGTGGAAACCCTGACTCACCTAAGTCAGGAAAACACTAGAGTCGGAAACCAAGAGAACAATAAGGTCCCAATGTGGGGGTGGATTGCTAGCTAGCGGTGCAGAAGGTGGAGGTAAAGGGTAAAGTATAAGGTGGCTGTGTATGTATGTAATTAGTAGGATTACACTGGGGTGTTAACAGAATGGCTGCGCAATGGCCAGCGTGTGCATTGGGTGTTGTAAGTGCTAGCCAAGAGTGTGGTGGCATGGGAGTAAAAATGGGCTAGGGTGCTAATGGAATGGCTGTGCACTGCTGTTTGCATGGTCTTTGAGCTGATTGAGGAGTTTGCGAGATCTGGAGAGTGAGATGCCAGTCAGAAATGACCATGCACACTTCTGCAACATCTGTCACTGATGACAGGTCCCATGCGACAACCTTTTAAATGTGCTTCGGCTCAATGAGGGCATGATTTAAAGAGGTGCCAGCTGCTGCAACAAGCTTTTCCAGCTGTTCCGCAGGCAGCAGTACCTCACAGGGAATATACAAGCTATTTCAGATCTGGAAGTATTGTTCCTCTCACCATGTAATGAGGAGTGGACAGCTTTATTGTCTTTGGAGATGGTCTGCTTGCCCTTGAGTGGCTCGAAGTCAGCAGAGTTCTGTGTTACCATAGTAGCGGTGTCAGAAATAACAGAGGCAGAAGATGAGGGCCAGGGTGGAGGGGCTTGAAGTGAGTGTAGAAAATCAGAAGCATACTTAATTATATGATGATCATGGGAGTCCGAGGCCTTCAAAAAGGCAAACAGAAGAGGATTGCAGTGATGGCAACATCAGTTTGCAGGTGGGCTGTGTTTGAGGTTGAGAATTGTCCAGCTCAGCTCATACAACAAGTTCTGGGACACAGGTCTGCACAGTGATGTGAATTTGTCTGTTGGATTGTGGTAGATGTCCAGCCTAGTTTCTGGTTGAAACAGCACTGCAAGAAAATCGTGAGAGCATGCTACATATGATAGGTGTCAATCAGAGGTCCCCGAACATTCTGTATCAAAGTGAGCTCACTGTCTGCTGAACTTGAAGTTGCTGAGTTGATAAACACCTCAAGATTCTTTTCAAGCTTCTCACACAACGTGGTATGTGACTGAGGCTTGAGCAAGACCTTTCCCTGGCCACATACATGTTGAACCGTGACACCAACCTCTGGAGGTACTGACCAGAAGGCCCAGGGTCATACAAACATCATGCATGTCCCCACACCTGTCTGATTGCATCCCACATGGCCCCAACGCTGCACAAGAATGGAGAGTGACTTCAGGCACTCAAACACAATGGAATAATTGACATTGAGCACATTGTGGCCCATCCCTGCATGTGATAGCAGCCGGATCAAAAACCCTCCCAGCACTCCTGTTTTGCAGCCTCGGAAATGCTGGAGGAATACGAGTAGATGCAGTCACAGAGGTGCAGGGAAATGCACCTCCCCAAGTCTCCTTCCCCTTTGCACAACCAGCCTCTGAGTCATGGTACATCAAGATTTTTGGGGTTAAGCATGCATCTGATGAGTCATTGAGATTGGCCAGTAAGATATTTAGGATTGTTGAGGATAGGGTTCGCAATGTTCTCGAGAGTCCAGGTAACATAGAAGGGATTGTTTTTATCTGCACCCACATCCAAGCCCCAGAATGGCCAGTGTCCAAAGGCAAGAGAGTCCCAAATGATATTGCACACGTTGCCATGCATGCAACAAAGGGTACCTCCTGGCCAGTAAAATTCCGAAGTTGATGCAGCTGCTTGTACATTGGGCAGAACTCTTGTCCCCACTCATTGATAAAGCGCACTTTGTCAACGATCAAGGCCTGGGCATGGCTGTGGAATTTTGCATCAGTCCAGAGTTTCTCAAAATGGTCTGAGAGCACCATTTCAGACGAGCTAGGCAGATTTCTTGACCATCCTCCATAAGACACCATCCTTCATGTTGTCCGCATTGATGAGAACCACCTTCAGTCCCTTTTCCCAAGCCTGCTTGACCTGTAATTCATTATTGCACTTTAGACTCAAAAAAGCAATATGGCACACACCTGGTCATCCTCCAAGGCTTTGAGTGGGCAAATAACCAAAGTGACCTTCTTTTTTCCACCAAGAGCAGCAACAGCTTCAAAAATCAAGCTTTTTCCATATCCAGTTCCTGCCAGGGAGATGGAGTTGTAGCTGCAGAGAATGCAAATAAAAGGTGGACTTGCCAGTCGTCTGGGACATACAAGAGCTTCAGCTTTTCAACCATCTGCTGTTATCTACTGTTGTGTCTCCTCAAATGAGAATTTCCACTCTTTTATCCCCTGGAGCCGTGTTGCATGTGCTGGCATGTGATGCCGACCTGGAGTGGTAAGAGATGGGCAACATGACATGCTGGGTGAGAAGGGATAGCAGCGTGTGGAAAATGGTCTGGGGGGTGTTCAGGGTGGCTGTGGGGTGTTTGCGGGTTGGTCCGCCATTGGCGACAAGAAAAAAAGCTTTGAGGAGTCGCAACGTGGTGCTGATAAATCATGCCCAAAATAGACAACTCTTGTCGGCCCATAGAAAATGTATCTGCAGGGTTATAAACATGAATGAAGTGTGTAAAGTGGATATAATCGATGGCCTGACATTTCTGTCTATTCAGATTCTGTTCTAATCAAAAACTCTGAATATTATACAACAATCTTGCAGCTGACTCTCTTTTTCACAAGCACCAATTGCTGACAGTGTGGTGGCACTATCTGGGAACATGGGAAATCTGAGGCAGTCAAGATATTTAGAATGCTCTTGTGAACATATTATTCCAAGTTGCCAGGAGATTTTACATGCTTCCTGTGGCAGGAGAATGCGCTGAACACATCCCCATTTTTCCTGAGTTTGATACAAGCCCTTTCTCAGAAGGTGTAGTGAAGCGCATGCAGATCATGTGATGAGAAGGGGGCTTGTTCCAAACCTATGAACTCAGAATCTGCTGTGTTGTTATATCCATGTGCTCAGCCCTTCAGTTGAACTTCCAGTACTGGAATACCAGAAGATAGACTGGGCTGGAGCACTTTGGATCTTCAGGTTTTCATGCAATGAAGGATTACTGAGCATTTCCCATTTATCCAAGGTTCTTGCTTTCCCAACTTTTGTCTTACTGACTTCTCAATTTCTTCATCTATTTATAGACTCATCTTATTGTGTATACATTCCTTACCATATTTAGGATTACAATAACATACTTTACTATAAAGTTATGATAGTTACATATTGTACTTCAGTTTGATTATTAATGTTGATTTGCTCTGAGTCACCTTCTGGTACCTTCCAGTACTCTAGTCATCTCCCCTTTCATCTTGATTCTACCAGCCTGGGTAGTATGCACACCCTTACTCTCCTGTGACTAACCTTGCCACAGTCTGACCTTCTGGTCACCATCCCTTTCATCCAGGAGCTTGGATATAGTCCCTGCATCAGTGTCGGCTTGGTATATAACATGTGATAACATTGATTTATTAACATTAATGTATGTGTACATTCATGAGACCATTTACATCCATTCTGGTATTTGGCAATTCAAATTGGTAGGGCAGGACATGGTCCAAATAGGTGTGGGGGTGTTGAGTGTTGTCAGAGCTATAGGACACAGCCAGAACAGGTGACTCTTTGATGGCAGTGTCTGTCATAAAGGCTTTGGACAGATATAATTTTATAAAGAGATGCATCTGAATTGACCTGCTGTACCCAGCCAAATTGACTATGCACAGACTTGACATTGGCTGTAAATCCGAGTCAGCTGTCATAGGCCTACAACAGTTGTGCCAATCAAGCACAGAAGTGAATAAGGTCATATAAAGGTACAACAACCCCAGAGCGCATTTCCTCTCTCCAGCCTTTCCCCAAGTCCATTAAATTTGAAACTCAAATGATACATGCAGAATCTATCTTGTGACATATTCCTCATGCCATTGGGATACACCCTGTTCAAACCCTCCCTTAGCCACCCAGATGAACATCTATCCCTCTCTAGTTTCAGCATCTACATCATGCACTTCCCTCACTTCTGGGCTGCAGTGTGTATGGAATGCAAGATAGTGTTAAACCCAAAGGATGAAAATAGTCTTGACATGAATTTGTGACAACATTGCAGGAACAAGCATGCTGGCAACATCAGGAGAAAAAGGATCAGGGGGATCAGTTCAGAGGAGTTAAAAGAATATTAAGCAGGAGATGAACCAAAGTCTTAGGACCAAGGCATTAGCTCACCCACCAGAACATGAAACAAATCTCTCAGGGCTCTGACAAGACAAGGCACTGTAATGAGGCCCACAGTGGCAATGGATTGACTGAGGTGTGCACCATCCAAAGTCTTAGTCCAAGTGCCCACAACCAGATTTTCCATGTTTATCCTGTCCTGAATGGTGTAAAACCTGGGAATGGCTTCTTGGAGTTCTTGCAGTCCTCCCAGGATGATCCCATCTTCAAGGATCAGCTAAAGCCACAAGATCCCCACCTCATTCTGACCTGTCATTTATCAGGACAATCTTCTGCACCATCAGCCCACTGATCACATGAGAAATACACCATGTTTGGAAGGAGGCTAGTCATCTTTACCCTCAGGGCTGTGCATAGAGATGCAGCCAGCAGTGAAGAGTCCCTTGATCCAGAAGTGGCCAACTTGGATTTTATCAGGATGATGATACGGTCCAGATTAGTCCAGCTGTGAAATTGCGCATTTTTGACTTTCTAAGGGTCCAGAAATGGGTCTGTGGACTGTTGGATGGTGCTCCACTGAGGCTAATTGTCACTGGGGGCAGGCTATGATATCCAGGCACTGGAAATTGACTGGAAATTGACTGGAAATCAAAAATTTCTGCCTTATATCCTTATTATTTGCAGACCCTGGAAATTACCAATACACTTACTATTTCCGGTAAATTTCCTGACTATTTACAGGGTCCAGAAATAGGATGACCTAATGCATGTTAGACTCCGCTCAAGTTCAATTTCTGGAAGTAACATTATTTTGTTCACTTTTTCTGTTCCCACCTCTGCCTCTTTTCAAGAGCAAAACAGTTGTAGATATCTGGAAAGCACTCTTTCATCTTGGATCACATCTATTTAAACTCACTACTGAATTATGGAGGCTGTTAAAAAGGGAACAAAAAATGTCACTTCCAGGAATTGAACTCGAGCGGAGTCTGACATGCATTAGGTCATCCTATTTCTGGACCCTGCAAATAGTCAGGAAATTTACTGGAAATAGTAAGTGTATTGGTAACTTCCAGGGTCTGCAAATAATAAGGATATAAGGCGGAAACTTTTGATTTCCAAACAATTTCCAGTTGATTTCCGGTGCCTGGATATCATAGCCTACCCCCAGTATGTGCTCCATGGACCCCTGTTTGGTGATACATAAGAGAGTCAGAGTGAGCTCTGAGCTGCTGATTGAGTGTTAATCATGCGAGAGGTGTGAATCAGTGTATGTTTGTGGGATTCTTGGCCCCTACCAATTGGGGGTCAGGATTGCTGTCATGTACTAGGAAGCACCATCAGACTCGGTCCACAACCTATATGTAGGGGTGGATTGCACTGCAAAGGCTAGACACCTACCAAGGAGATATAAACACAAAGCCTAGACTAAAGACAAGGATTGAACCTACTATCAACTACAGAGTTGTGGGAAAGACTAAGGCTAGGAGGTCAAGATACATAGAATGAAGGCTCTGTGGAGGCTATAAATAGCCTGTGGAAGGCTCAGACAGCGCCACAGACCCATAGTTCAATATCAGAATTGAATTGTCCTATTCATAAATGATTGCGAACTGCAAGGATTGAACACAGTCAATACTTAACAGGGCCTAGAACACATGTGATGAGACAGACATGCTCAGATCAAACAATAAAGACAAGCACGATTGATCTATTTCGGATCTAGTGCAGGAAACCAGATTGGGACATAGCATATGCGTGGACAGACGGCTCCGCAGACCTGTTTAGCAGTTATTGCTTATCAGGGCTTGGTACACTTACCAACCAGGCCGGCAGGAAACGTCAGGACGGCAATACACGAATTGTGTTGGCAGCTCCATGGGCAATTCAAATATTCCCTTTATAGGTTGACGAGTCAAACAAGATGACTCTTTCGGCTTCAGAATATCACCAAGCAACTTGGCATCAGTTTACGTGGCTGCCGCATATCAAATATCCCTACTCATTTAGTCATTATCAGTTTATCATGTATTTATCAGAAGTAGTATACAAGGCCTGCCAGAACCCGCAATGCCTCAGTTCATCCTTGCCCCCAGTATTGCTGTGACTGCGGTCTAAAGCTTGCTTATACGGTGTTGGTGTTCTCTGGTCGGCTTCACAGAGATTTGTTATCATACAATCTTTCGTTTGTAGTTGCTCATTAACAGAGATTTTGGTTGTTGGCTCTTTATTTAGCTTTAAGGCAACTAAGCTCGTGTTGTTCACCGTAAGAAGTGTCCACGTACAAAACCTAAAGGTACTAGGGTAGCGAAGCCCAAGTCCATCGTTCAACCTCTTTGAGTGAGAACTTTGCCCCAAAAGCACTTTGGTAACGAAGCCAGAGTCCATTGTCAAGCCCATCGCGGTTGTGACTTTGCCCCCAAAGGCACTTGGGTAACGAAGCCCAAGTCCACTGTCAGGCTCGTTGTAGCGGTCTCAGTGCCCTAAAGGTACTTTGGTAACAAAGCCAGAGTCCACTGTTCGAATGTCTCGTATAGAGAGTTTGGTTCAGCGCCATATACCCACCACAGGGACATACAGCTGCCCCCGCGGAACCCTCTGCTGGCTATATTTAGCTCTGCAGAACCCTAAAACTATCCAAATACCCTATTTACCTCGGTACTTAGGTGGACAACTCAGTCAGTTACACTGCTGAAGGACCTCTTTTGAGTCTATTAGACTTTGAAGTGCGAGTTTCCAACTACAAGTCAGAGAATTCAATCTTAGTTGCATACTACGACAAGACCCCAAACTCAGTTTGCCTTGGTTGTGCATTAAGTGTGTGTGTGTGTTGTGTGGTTGTTTTGTGCATTAGCAGAGCAATATTTCATAGGCATATCCAGAGGCACTGTTTCAACGTCGTATCGCAAAGGCAAATACAAAGACAAAGCAACCATATTTGAAATATATGCAGAAGCTGGTTTAGGAGAAATATATACCTGAGCATGTTGTGTGGCTGGCCAGCCCTGCAGCATACCTTAGCTCAATGAAATGACCCAAGGCTTGTTGTTTACAAACCAAGCCACCTCAAAACATCTTCACGGTGGGATACATGTCGGCACAGCCATTCCTAGGAAGACTCAGATGGCTCCTAGGAATCATCTTGATGACTGTTTCAGCAGTTTCAGCTATGGATCATGGCAGCACAATCAGCTGTTTCTCTGAATTTCCAATACTCTCTACTCAGTTACTCATTTCATATTATTTCTGTTTACTCATATCTCACTGTCATGTATTCTCAGAGTAGTATAAAACCCTAGCTAGATCCTGCGGTTCAGGAGCATATCACACCCCAGTATTGCCTAGACTTTGGTTGCAGCATTGTTTGTCAAGGCATTGGTAGACTCTTGGATTGGCCGCAGAGATTTGTTGATATAAAACATCTCATCTCTTCTGTACCTGTTCAATATAAGACCTTTGATTGTTGGCTACCTTCGAAAGCTTTAAGTACCAAGCTTGCTTGTAGCTGCAGCTACTAGTGCAAAGGTACCTTGGTTTGTACAATGAGGTCTGCTGTTGGAATCATACAAAGGTGTGGTTGCAGTACCCTAAAGGTACCTTGGTTTGTATACCAAGGTTTATTGTTGGAATTGTATGAATCGGTGTGGTCGCAGTACAAAGGTACCTCAGTGCCTGAGAGCCAAGGTCTATTGTTGGCATTCTACGAATTGGTAGCATCACAATACCATCTAAAAGGTACTTGTTGTTTGTACACACAGGTCATCTGTTGGAACTCCACAAATCAGTGTGGTCGCAGTCCCCTATACCCACTCTTAGTGATTGCAGTAGCATCCTAGGAAGTAAAACTTGTTCCTAGGAGCACATAAAATCCATATAAACCCCATTGCTTCGGTGATTCGGTAGGCCATTTCAGTTGTTTATCAACTATCATTGCCTCCCACAAGTCCTAAACAGACTCTGAAGTTCGATTCATCCAATATCAATAGTGCTGATTCAATCTTAGTCATATACTGCAGCGTAGACCTGAACTCAAGTCCGCACTGTATGTTGTGTGTGTGTTGGTTGGTTGGTTTGGTGTTTTGCACCACTCTATATCAGTTCTAGCATAGGCCACACTTGAGTGCACCATTTCATCATATCACTTGCTTCAAGTGTCAGAAGCTCGGCCACTACCAGAATGAATGCCCTGAGCCTGGGCTGCTCGTCTCCATCACTCCTCACACCACTGCTGCCAACACTGTTGAAACTTTTGCGCTTTAACCAGCTTGCTCCAGTAGGAGCATACCTTGTTATGTTCCAATTCTTTCTCTGCCGTCACCATCATCACTCTCTATCACAAATTATTTGTTTATTTTCTTGTACAGATAGGCCAGTCACATGTCCACCTCGTTTCCACCCCCGTTTCCTTGCCATCCCAATGGACCCTTGATTTGCCTTATATATCTCATGTCTTCCTGTCACACTCTAGCTTACTCCCCTGCCATGTCTGTACCCCCCATACCATTTCTGCGCTATATATCTTGCTTTGTGCTTTTCCTTGTGACAACCTGCTCTCTTCTTACCAAGAGTCAGATGTGAGGTCTAGTCTTGATTGTGACATTGGCTGTACCAAAGCAGTTACCAAATCTTTTATCATTGGTGACAGCTTTAGGGTTGCTGATACTATTAGTTTCAGGAGCAGCTTCTGTGCTCCTGAAACTAATAGTTTCAAAATCCAGGAATAATTTCCTTATTTGAATGCTGGCATAGTGGTATTCATGGGAACAAATATCAGTAAATAGCATCTGATCTCACTCATCTTCATTTGTCTAGACTGGTGAAAGAAATTATTGTCCTTTTTGGTAGGTCTCATCTTTTTTTACATTGTTTGGTTGTAATATCCTTATAGAGGCCTGATTTGGTAGCCATCAGACCTTAGTATATGAAGATATGCTCTGGATATCATGGGTATGTTTGCCCATCACCATTCCCCTTTCAGGATTGTTTGGTCACAATATCATTGCAATATCCCGAGACCTAGCCATCAGACCTTGGGATATTGCATGGATATGCTCTGGATATTAGCCAATGTATTGAAACTTTAAACACAAGTGTTTCAGACAAGTGTTTCAGACCTCATTTCCACTCAAAAATCAATATGGTGATGATAGTAGAATGAGGTGAACCAGGATTGGGAGAACTGAGTAATCAATTGTTCTGTTGTGGCATTCAGAGAAGTTGGCCCACAATCTTTGCCTGCATTTTTTTACCATTGAGAGGGTGTTAGTAAAAGAGGGATGGATGGGTCACTTTTTAAGTAATTCTAGTCAGTAGACCATTATTAGTTAGAAACCTCAAGATTGACACACATAAAATTGACTGCAACAGGACCCAGGTATTATCGAATTAGGTAAAAGGCATTTCCAACACCCTTGCAAACATGGTCAATGCCAAAGACATATTACTCTCACACACCAACCCACATACATGGGTAGCAACCTTTATGAATGGGTGAAAAAAAAAAAACCTGTAGTTGAGGCCAACTCAGGCCAGTCTGCCTGCCACTGTGTAGCCTGCATTTTCCCTGCAGCAGCATGCATAGCAGTATGTGTAATGAAGGCTCATAGCTCTACCAAAGGAATATCAATGCCCTCGGTGGCTGGCACTTGGTGTAATAGTGCACTCCCACACTATTATTTTTTTCCTTACTCCACTTGTCCCTTTCCTTTTTCCGACCCCCCAAGGCACTTCACCACACTCTTTTAGGACTTATTTGATCTCTACCTATTTTTACATAACTAGGCTTGTATGTGGATAGTACTCCAGTCAATATAACTGTTACACTACTTACCTTGTTGGAACTGACTACCCAACTATCTTCTGAATTCCTGTGTGCTGGAACTAGCTGCTGACTTCCTAGCTGACTGCTCTCTGCCACACTTGGCCCCTTCTCCCCATGTCATTATCTGTTGTTATATACCGAGCTGACACATGGACTAAATCTGAGCTCCTGGACACAAGGGATGGTGACCAAAAGATTACTGGAAGAAGGTCGGAGTGTGACAAGGTTAGTTGCAGTCACCACAGGCCCTAAATAAGATAATTATCCTCCCTAGGGGACACCGTACACACGGATAGCTGCATGTCTAGGATGGTCAACTGTCCTAGGAGCAGTAATTACTATTACGACTGAGTGGCGCACCCTACCTAGGGCTACTTCCAACGAAGTACGAACCACCAGGCATAGTCCACGGGACCTGGCTATAGGTCTAGAACACATGTGACACACGTGTCACGTTGCAAAGGCAAATAACAAAGACAAAGCAACCGTATTTAGAATACATATGGAAGCTGGCTGCAAGAGAGATATACCCGAGCATGCTGCGTGGCTATTCGGTGCCTCGGCATGGCTGAGCCACGACGAGATGACACAAGGCTTGGCGTTATAAACCAAGCCGCACCAAAACGTCCTCACGGCGGCATACGCGTCGGTGCGGCCGTCCCTAGGATAAATCAAATATACCCAATATGACTCCTAGGAGTCATTGTGATGACTGTTTCGGCAGTTTCAGCTACGAATCATGGCGGCATAACCGGCCGTCTCTCCGAATTTCCAATACTCTCTACTCAGTTACTCATTTCGTATTATTTCTGTTTACTCATATCTCACTGTCATGTATTCTCAAAGTAGTATAAAACCCCAGCTAGATCCTGCGGTTCAGGAGCATATCACGCCCCGGTATTGCCTAGACTTTGGTCGCAGCATTGCTTGTCAAGGCATTGGTAGACTCTTGGATTGACCGCAGAGATTGACCGCAGAGATTTGTTGATATAAAACATCTCATCTCTTCTGTATCTGTTCAATATAAGACCTTTGATTGTTGGCTACCTTCGAAAGCTTTAAGTACCAAGCTCGCTTGTAGCTGCAGCTGCTAGTGCAAAGGTACCTCAGTTTGTATACTGAGGTCTGCTGTTGGAACTCCACGAATTGGTGTGGTTGCAGTACCCTAAAGGTACCTTGGTTTGTATACCAAGGTCTATTGTTGGAATCGTACGAATTGGTGTGATCGCAGTACAAAGGTACCTCAGTGCCTGAGAGCCGAGGTCTATTGTTGGCATTCTACGAATTGGTAGCATCGCAATACCGTCTAAAAGGTACCTGTTGTTTGTACACACAGGTTGTCTGTTGGAACTCCACGAATTGGTGTGGTCGCAGTCCCCTATACCCACTCCTAGTGATCGCAGTAGCATCCTAAGGAGTAAAGCCCGTTCCTAGGAACACATAAAACCCATATAAAACCCCGTTGCTTCGGTAACTTGGTAGCCCATATCAGTTGTTTATCAACTATTGTTGCCTCCCACAAGTCCTAGACAGCCGATTCGTCCAAATATCAATAGTGTTGGTTCAATCTTAGCCTGAACTCAAGTCCGCACTGTGTGTTGTGTGTGTGTTGGTTGGTTGGTTTGGTGCTTTGCATCACTCTATATCAGTCCTAGCATAGGCCGCGCTCGAGTGCACCGTTTCAGCGGGTAACTCGCACTCGTGGGATGCCTTAACCATAACCCTAGGGATCAACTACCACAACCCAGATCTTCTGAAGTGGCTGTATTTGTTATGCCTTGACTATAGTGTGAATGTTTATAAAATTTTCACTCACTCTATCTGAAGGCAGCAGATATTGAAGCATATCCCTATGGATGGGATGAGGGCCCCTGGGATGGAGACTCCTGGGTGACTTCCCTTGCCTATGCCCACTTGGAAAAGATCACCCTTTTGGCCTCTGACAGTACCTGCAGTCACCAGCAGGATTGGTTGCAACAGCTCTCCCCAAGTTGTCTACATTAATTTTGATCTAATGAGGAGGCAGAGAGGATCAACAACTACATTTAGGAGATCCTGACCTTGTTAACAACCAGTGATCCCCTCCCCATATTTTGGATGTGATCTGGCCTCCTAGGCAGGAGGTGTCCTGGCACTTAGTCAACCCTCATGTGGAAGAGAGCTGAGACTGAGGACAGATCTGTTGCATGGGAAGAAGAAGTGGTACCAAGTAATTCCATCTATTGTGAGTGGAAGGAACACCTGTATTTTCATCCCTGGCATTGGGAGGTTAATGCATCTATTCCCAGCCAGATTTATGGTTTCAAGTGGGACTTGTACTTCATATTGGCCTGTATAATTGCTCCAGCTACTCCTTTGCTTAATCTACCTATCTCTTGACATCCACATTGTACATTTGTTATGCCTTTCAAATAATTCATTTATATTTTAAAAAAACATTAGCTTGTGGGCACAACACTGAGAAGCATATCTAACAGAATAAGTGGTAGCATGAGCTGAGTAGGAGCATTAGATTGAGCACCACTAAGTTGTTTCAGTATGCTGGTGGCAAGACCAAGGAATATATCAACATCCTGGTGGAAGAGATAAAAATGGTTGAAGAAAATATGAGGTGTCTTCTGCCTGCAGGTTGGGGAAGGAGGCCACCAGATGCTGCTGCATGGTGAACTTTGAGGTCTATTTGATCTTCATTGTATCTCCAAGGACATTTGACATGGATGAGATCTCAGGACATGTCAGGGTGACAATGAGCAAGTCTGTCTGTCAAGATTTATAAGCAACAAGGGTCAAGGAAAATCTACTTAATATGTTTGTATGTATTTGTTCATATCTCAACTCTCTCACTTGTCTAATGGTTAATCAGATTTGAGCACATTCCTAAACAATGAGGATGATACCCCAGGGCCACAAAATCTTAAGCCAGGCAAACCTAAATCTAAATACAAGGACAAACATGAGTGGTCAAAGATTCACAGAAAAGCAACCCAGATTTGACAGTGACCAAAGTACAAGCAAGTCGTATTATATGTCCATCTAGCTGGCATTTCATGTTCTGGGCTGTGGCATTCGGCCCTGCTTGCTGGGGAAGAATGACCAGCATTCCCATGCACAGGGGCATATATGTACTGACATTCATGCAGATCATGCCAACTGGCAAGACTGGGTGGCTGTTGGCAGTGCCATACCATGTTCATGCACAATTTCAAGATGATTTTGGAAGACCTCAACATCTGCTAGTGCACAATGCCTTCAGCTGAACTCATGGTTGTTTGTGGTGACATAGGCATTCATGTGGAGGTGCAGCTTGTTGAGGGGTGGTATGTGACATCATCAAATTGGTGGCACAAACTCTTTGGCATATACATAGTTATTAAATCCCTTGTTCAACTTTGAAAGACTAGATAAAAATCAGGGAGATTTGAAGGGAAAGAGGGTGATGTGTTATGTGGTCCTTCCATATGTTGACCTTCTTCCATGATAACCCAGGCCTCTGACTATACGAGGCTGAGAAAATTTTCAAAATGTTGATCAACCTTTTTCGCTTGACACCAATCAAGATGGTTATGTTTTGCTCAGCTATGAGCAATTCATGAGTGTTTGTTGGTTCATTCCCCCCTCTGACTATAGTACTTATTTATCCCTCCAAATGACCCTCACAGCTCTATAAAGTTGATATCCCGTCTTGATTTTGTCTTTCTTCCAGTACTGTATGTTTGCAGTCCTACAGTGAAACCATCAAGGTTCTCGCATGCAAACTGGATCACCATCTTTTTATATACTGAGTTCGGAGTTCAACAGGGTTAGTTCGCAGTCACTACAGGAGAGTAAGGGTGTGCATACTACCCAGGCTGGTGCAACTGAGATGAAAGGAGGGTTAACCAGAAGGTACTGGAAGACAGCTCAGAGCAGAGCAAAGTGCAAAGCAACATTAATAATCAAACTGAAGTACAAGACATAAGTATTGTAACTTTTATAGTAAAGTATGTTATTGTAATCCTAAATAAAGTAAAGAAGATATGAACAATAAGATGTGTTCTATAAATAGATTAGAAGTTGAGAAGTCAGAGTAAAACAATAATCAAGAAGCAAGAAGTTTGGATAAATGGGAAACACTCAGTAATCCTTCATTGTGTGAAAACCCGAAAGTCCAAGGTGCACCACCACTCCATTCTGAACACATCTAGAGCAAGCATTCTGCACCTTTGCTGGCTCATATTAGAGAACATTTAGTTCTATGCTTCTGTGCAGCAGCAGTTTTTATCCTGTGACCCTGTGCCAAGACATGATCCCATACAGATGCTTCTTGCATGAATTTGTTTTGAGAGAGTTGCTATCTGTCACTTCTGAGATAACTGGTGATGGACACCATAGTTGTTTTGTCTATTCAAAATTAATCTTGTGCTTCAGCTTGCAAAATAAAACTTCTTGTGGCTTTCTTTATGTACTGGACAGAACTAATGGTATCAGTACTAAGGAAATTGATGAGACAAGATCCTGATTAACAATGGCCTATTTGGGTCAAAACAACTAGGCCAAACATACACCTTTCCCAAACAAATTTTATCAGACGGGCAATTCCATACCTGTAAGGGGTAACGTTAATCACCATCAAAGAAGGTGCAAAACTATGTAGAGCAAGGTGGCCACCACCATCACAAGTTAGGTAATTATAAACTAACTGCACTTTGTGACCTGGGTTCAACCCCCAGCTGGGTCTTGCTCCTACTTATTTTTTTCCTTCATTTATCTGTCTAGCTTATCTCATCTTTCACAGGATGTTTCTGTTTCCAGGCTCCCCTTTGAATATGCCTTTGTTTTGTTGGTTTTCTTTGGAATGTACTTGTGCTCTTTACATCAATTGCTGATGGTGATTGGTGTTTCTTACCCCTTGCAGATATAGAATCACCCATCTGATAAATTTGTTCGGAAAGGTGTGTATGTTTGGCCTTGTTGTTTTGACCCAAATAGGCTGTTGTTAATCAGGATCTAGCTCAATACCAGTGTGGGTGGATGAAATAATCAAATAAATCAAGATAGTAAAATATGCATATGTTTGTCGAGAGTTGCCAGGCCTTGCCAAACATGACCACAGCACACTGCCACCAGATAGCGAGAGTAGTTTCTTGTGTATCAGGCAGAGATCGAACAACCTCCAAAAAATTTTAGGGTCTCAACTTGTCTTTGAAAGTTCAATTTCTTTTTTGTTGCAGTATCTACAAAGAGGCAAGTTTCCAGTAGACTTTTTTTTGATCTTCAGCAATATACCGACTGAATTTGAACAGGATGCATGATGCTAGCTCTCTGGTCTGTGCTGCTGCCTGCTGGCATCCTCCCTCATTTTTTGGGCCCATATTGTCTTATCTCGTCATCCTAGGCCATTAGCTGTGTCTGCTCCTGAGCTTAACTTCAAAGGCTCATTGCTCCGAGTTCCCCCTTGGTGCAAATTTTGCTGCTGGACTCTCAAGTCTTGTCTATCTTCTTACAGTCTCATCTTCTTGCTGGATACTGTCTTCCATCATGTTCCATCCCTGCCTATTACCTCATTTTTTGCCCTCCCTGACTGTGATGCATTTATATATCCAGCAAACGACTCACTCATATCTCATTCAATTCCATCCATGAACCTCAAGTTCAATTTCCAACATCCCTACACTTTAACCCACGCACATAGCATTGTGATGAGCCACCTGCCACTCTCACTCCCTCAACTGCCTAACTCTAACCCTAACCTAACCCAGGCAGTTTGCAACCCACCGGAACTGCCTGCACCTCATGCCATCTCAAACACACACGGTGCAGCTTTTTTGAGAAGCAGGTCAAGCAGCATGACCTCGCTGCAGTGCACAAGCTGTTGGTGCCTAGAGGCACCATCATTGTCCTGCAACACACAAAACCCACTCACACAGACTCATCGGACAGATCGGAGTCAGCGGCTATACATTGCAATGTGGCCGTCTGAGCAACCCATATCAACGACTTGCATACCCACATGGACTGGATGGAACGACACTTGGTGCACATAGATGAGATTGAGCACCACCTTGAAGTAAGGCATCCCAGGAGTGCACCCGCGGGTGATCCAGATCCGTGGCGGTGAGTACCCGTGATGAAAAAAGCCGAACTCGGATCCGTATGAGTTTTTTTCCCACGGATGACTCGGATCTGTATGAGTTTTTCCCACGGATGACTCAGATCCGTGATTCATTACCGGCCACTGGATGTTGTTTGGCACACTTGAATAACTTGTATCCAGCAGTATGTATTCAAACTGTGACTACCACTTATTTTGAGTACTGGCTTAATATTGATAGGGAGCCCCAAAACATCGAGATGTGCAAGCCAAGTATGAAATTCATCAATTCTATGTGGGTTGCTGGTTAAATCCACTTAACAGGCTGTAGTATTACACTGAGATTCTGGAGGATGAAGTGGGACGATTCGGTGGCTCACTTCATGATTCAGTGATGGCATTGGGGAGGCATGACTAGTTGTACAGCGAAAAGAGTGTAAAGAAGACAAAGGCTTAGTAATGCAAATAAAGATTAGAAGTGTCAAAAACACTCTACCTACAGGGATCAAACACGGAGCCTCCACATTGCATGAATTTGTAGAAGGAAAGGGAACAGTAAAGTACACCAAGTCCCGTGCCCCCCTCTCGCGACAGCTAGCATACACAAATGTATTTACATATAGTGCCACATGGGCCCCAAGGGGCCCACGCGCACTTTAATGGAATTTTGAATTAAAGTACACCAAGTGGCTGACAATACCTGTGAGTACTCATGTGGGTATTAGGCGCTACCAGCTCCAAACTCGGATCCATGACAGATCTGTTCCCACGGGTACCCGGATCCACGGGTATGCATACCCGCAGGTTTTCCCACGGATCAACTTGTGTGGACCCGCGGGTTACCCGCACTCGTGGGATGCCTTACCTTGAAGATATGGAGAAGGTGCACGAAAAGTACAGGGTGTGATACCAGGGAATTCATTACACTCTTGTTGCCATCTTGGAGCTTCTAGGGAGCAAGAACTTTGCTAGTGTTGAACCAGGGTGGTTCCAAAATCTCCTCTCTGAGCTTGGACAGGGTTCCCCTTCGATCAACAGCACACCAGCACCAGGATCATTGGAGTTGGGATTTGCAGAAACACCTGCAGAGGCCCAGGACCAGAGCGAGGAAGAGATGGAGGTGAAGTCAGAACCAGAGGAGGCTCTGATTCTCAAGTTGTTGCCGCCATGGCTGGAGGGATTCTGAGAGTTGGAGACGTCGCCATCTCGGCAGCCATGGAGGATGAAGCTGCAACACAAGACAATGGTAGTGGGACAGAGAATGAAAGTGGGTTAAACCATGCAGATTCAAAAGGAAGGTGATGAAGGTTGATCAGCTAGCAGTTATGAACTATGATGTATATAGAGACTATCTTGAAATCTTCTTGAATGTACATGTGGCCACAGGAAAGATTAATGAACAAGAGTGGAATTACAGCAGAGGAGACCAGAAGAGTGCAGACAGTGGAATAAAGGTAGAAGCGATATGCAAGCAAGGTAACTGAAGAGGGAGGTCCAGTCGGAATGGTTCTTATGCCCTCAGCATGAGACCATGGAACGTGAAGAGTGGAATCACTGAGTACCACAGGTATGTTGGAATTGTTCTTAATGGCTGAAGAGAAACCTATCATGGAGGCGTGACC